>CANNZV010000028.1:96556-809125 GCA_947561585.1 Caprella mutica
CTTTGATCGATGTTCGTGAAATATTTAGAATTTGCAACCCGACATCAATGACTATTAAACTGCTATCACTTACCTAATTCTCTTACAATTTCACTCGATCGAATTGGAATTGGATTGCATATTAATTATTAATACTTTTTACATATAAATGAAAATTGTTAAAATGAATGTGTTGTGTTAATGACATGGAGAATAAAAATGTAAATGTTATAACTACCTAACATACATATAAGTTGATTTAACATTCACTTAATTTATTGTATAATTTAAAATTATATTATCGTGAGAATATCTAATTATCTTGTATTCACAAATCAGTACGTTCAAACGTTTGCTTCGGAACCAAAGGCTATATTGCTGACGTCAATAAGAAATTTAAAAAAAGAGACTACAAACGTAACTGAATATGTTTCTAAATTTTACAAGACTTTGAAAATAAGTTGAAAATAGTAATTATATAATCCTTATGTGTACTGAAGTTTGGTTTACTGAGTGTATGATAAAGTAGCTTTGTTGAAATATTATTTTTCTTTGAATATTATTTAAGTATTCCAATATCTATGAAGTTATTACTCTAAAAATGAATGTCTCCTTAACCCCTTAATGAAGGACTAACGCCATTTTTTTATAAATTAAAATGTGTTAATAACTAAAGAATATGTCAAAAAGTCAAAAAATATACATGTATTGCCAATAAGTGACTGGCAGTTTTCCGCCTGGCAGTTTTCCGCTTCGGCAGTTTTCCGACTGGCAGTTTTCCGCCTGGCAGTTTTCCGGACACCCTCTATGGTACACGGAAAACTGCCAGGTGGAAAACTGCCAAAGCGGAAAACTGCCAGGCTGAAAAATGCCAGTCACTTAATAGGAATTTAATGACTTTAGTCACTAGTAATATTTAATTTATAATAAAGCCGTTCACGCTTCGTTAAGGAGTTAAGGAGATATTCATTTTTAATTAGTATACAAAAAAATAATAACATTAAATGTAGACTAATTTATTGGAAAAACTTGTAAAATACATAATAATATAAATATTAAAGATATAAATCAAATATAATATAGAAATTAAAAACTAAAATCTTTTTTAGAAAATATTAAGAGAAGAAACAATTTCTTTGTTTACACAACGCATCTTTACATTATCAGTTCATAACGGGTTTAGTGTCGATTTTTTTCTTTTTGTGATTATAATTTGAGAGTTGAACAAGTATTCAAGCTTACTATTTGATTGTTCTCATTATAAAACAACTTCGATCGATATTTGTGAAATATTTATAATTTGCAATCCAACATCTATTATTATTAAACTGCTATTACCTACCTAATCTCTAACATTTTCTCTTGGATTGAAATTGGAAAATTGGATTGAATATTAATTAATAATACTTTTACATATAAATGAATATTGTAAAATTGGAGGTGTTGTGTTAATGATATGGAGAATGAAAATGTAAATGTAATAAATATTGATCAAACATATAAGTTGATTCAACATTCACTTAATATATTATAAATTTAAAATTATATTATTGTAAGAATATCTCATTAGTAGGTTCTGACCATATGCACCCAAAATCATAGATCTTAAGAATATCTTAGATGAAACGAAATGAAATGGTATCAAAGTCTATATAGCTCTGATTTAGAACGGTCCAATAGTCTTTAATTTAATCTGTCTATATTATTTTCAGGATCTATGATTTTAAACGCATATTGTCATAGCCCTACTAATTAGATAGTAATCACGAATAAGTATTCTAGTTATAACATTTGCTTTTGAACCAAAGGCTATAATGTTGACATCAATAGAAAATTAATAACAAGTGACTATATACGTAACTAAACATGTTTTTTAAAATGTACGTGACATAGCAAATAAATTTAAAATTGTAATTATAACTACCTTATGTGTACTAAAGTTTGAATAACTGTGTGTTTAATAAAGTAGCTTAGTTGAAATATTATTTTCTTTTGAATTTTGTGTAATCCAATATTTATATCGTAATTAATGTAAAAATGAATTTCCTTTACCCCCAAACGAATGGCTAGCTAAATAATATTTCTTAAAGTTCAAAAAATACATAAAATCCCATTAAGTGACTGGCAGTTTTGCGCCTGGCAGTTATCCACCTGGCAGTTTTCCGCTTCCGCAGTTTTCCGCCTGACAATTTTCGCCTAGCAATTTTCCGCCTGGCAGTTTTCCGGACACGATGCACTATATGCTAGGAAATTTTAATTTTAGTATCCTTCTCTCTATATCCTTTATCTATTCTTGATATCCAGGGAAGCTTCATTAAAAATACCCATTTGTTCCCTTCGATATTGAGAGAATATCCCCTCACCATCCCATTTCCATCCTCTTGTTATCGAGGGAATAATAATATCGGTATTCTTTGACCTTTCTTTGATATCGAGGGAATATTCCAGGGATAATATATTTAAATCTTATAATTATTCCCTCTATATCACTTGGAGATATCACCATATCGCATCTTCTCGGCAACGCTGGTGATATCGAGGGAATAACCCACGAAAATTTCCCCGGAATTTCCTGGGAATAATATTTTGTTACCTGGGCTAGAACCGACTAATTATGTTCACTACAGAGGTTATATCGATATACATGGGTATTCTTATCAGGATGATTAACTACATAGGAATTCATTATAGAGGAGTTCTAATATATATATATAGTGAATGTATAATTGTATATATTTATATCTACAATATCTTATGAAAAATATTTTATCAATATTATAGATGTATTAATTGATAATCAGGTATTCCAATATTTACTTCAAATTAAATACTAAACTTCCAATGCAATTCGACATTATTGACTTAATGAAATTCTTAAATGAATAATGGTTTTAGGTAAAAACATATATAATATGAGAAATAAAACAATTCAGAATAACTGAATTTACTACTAATTTTCATTTTCTCGTAATAATCGTTTGATACATTCTCCTTCAATTTGTGATAGGAATAAGAATATGAGACATAATTATTTATTAATTTACTGCTTCATAAAGTGGAAGCCATTTTATGTTGTCCTTTTGCACCACAGTCAATTTATTATCCACTGACATCAAATTGCTCTCACTACCATTTGATGTAAGCTACTCCTGTTACAGGGGATTTACATTAGACACTCATAAAAAGATTATGAGGTGCGACATGGGAATAGTTTTGTGTGTGGCATGTTTTCACGATGAGACTTGTTTATAATAAAAATATAAATAATTATTTTTTTCAAGTGGACGTTTTTGAAAATATTCGTGTATCATACATTGGTTATTAAACATAAGTAATAGAATATATTTTTCTGAAATATTTCTTGCTAATGTCATAGGTGTACGGATTTTGTTGTATACGATTATTTTTAAATGATAATGATAAGTTATTTTATATTCATTTATTTAGAGCCATTTGATGCCATTGATGGTATTAAATGTTTTTTTTTAAATTAATTAAGAAATATGATCAAATCTATATATTATTTCGGGTACAATATAATAAAGTAATAAATAAATTTACAGTATTATAATATTTTATTCTTCTTGTTTTTAATGGAAAAATAATGTCTTCAAAAAAAATGATAATTCTGAATATAATTGGTCCTACCATATTATAATATCCTTTTCAAGTCACACTAATGATGAGTCAATGATGGTAAATCATTCAGAGTTCAAAGTGACTCCAAACTAACAACGCGTCTGATAGCAACTTCTTATAAAACTTCACAAACGAACAGAAGTTACTTGATACAAAAGTTTCTAATTTCATATCTTCCGAATATTGAGAGTTGAGAACATTTTACTCTTTCAGCAAGTATAACTCTACTAAATTAGTCTACATTGGATAGAACAATTTTGATATATTATTAAAGGTTTAAATCAGATTAATATGTTTAATGCAAAATACCCAGATCATCTAACACAAAAAAATAGTATAAGTAATGAAGAGGTATCAATTATATTATCCTAATCAGTATCATATTTCATTTTATATACTCCATATACTCCATTTCTTTTTAAAGTATTTAGTATGATTTATTTTAACAAGACTGCATAGTAAATTTAGATTCAGTGTTCATCTTTCATGAATTCAAATAAAATTTCATACAATAATTATTCTACTGCCAGCAGCGAAATCAAACAAATAAAGTAATGTATTGAAAATAAATATTTAATGTAACTAAAAGTAATTGACATTCCACCACAAATATAATATTATATATTACTATGGATAAAAAATTAAAAATACAAAAAATTAAACTTTCAAAACTATAATTAAGTCATATTCTCATTCTGTGTGTAGATTGAATGTTAATTCTCTTCTGTGTTCCACGTAAGCTGCTTACTAAAGAGACGCTTAAAATGACACCAAACTCAGCATCACAGCTTTGATGTTCAAATAACAAAACTCCAGTCTGTATAACGTGTCAAGTTAAGCTTATACAGTTTATAAATATTCCGTGGACTTTGAGAGAAAATTTGGCGGAGGAATGATATAGAAAAAAATTGCAATGCATTTGATAAAAATATATATAATTTACAGTATAACTCAACCAATAATTAACTATAATTATAGTTATCTCAGTTTCAAGAGATTCATGAAAAAAATGACCATTAATTGGCTGAACACTATTAGGCAGGGTATTTTAATTACTTGATAAATCGTGATGAATCACTATTATCTATACAGAAGTTCATTATAGAGTAGCTATACTGTAGAACTCCTCTATAATGAACTACATTTATAATTCACTTCATTAAGATACATACAACGTATGCCCATTTTATGGCAAACTAAATAAAATAAGATAATATACAAAGTACATTATTACTAAGGACTCTGCTATTAAGAGTAGTATACTATACAAGACTTCATTATAAAGGATCGTTGTACTGTAGATTAAACTAAAAATGCTCAAGTGCAACAATATTTCATCAACAAGCAATGCAAATTGTATTACATACTGTCTGTCTATGGACTTGAAAGTTTGTTTAGTTCTTTTGAATTTTCTATTTAGGAATAATTGGAGAAAATTTTGTGGTAATATTATTCTTTACATTAATCATCATTTGGCAGCGATATCGTCTGTAATTGTTTTATGCATTTCTTTACAAACTACCGATACAATTCATAGTCATAAGGTTTTAACGGGTTTTCCAATATATGTTTTTGACCAATCAATTGTATTGGCGATGTATTGATTTTTGTAAGAGGTCATTTCTACTTTATTATTACATAGATATTTTAAATTTTTAAATTTCAAATATCCAAATATTAGATTGAAAATGTTAGTTTAGACAAAAATATTAATATATATATTGTGCATAACAGAAATATGAACATATTTATTAGATTTCTCGGTTTGTACAATCTTCTCATTCTTGTAAAATATTTCTTAAGATTATCATACATAGATATCAGATAGTAATATAGTTATGTTAGTGATGATTTAATACATACCTTCAATCAGCTATTGGCCCTAACTTTCTATAAATTCACTTCATTGCACTTCATCTTCAATCGTACCATATTACTATTTCATAAATTTGAAGAAACAGTTTTATATTTCCCTTCAAATCTTCTTAGAAGGAATTTCATGTCAAAGTTTATGTTTCCCTCATAATTCACGTCACTCCGTGTTTAATATTTTTGTTTTGGTGGAGTCTGTCCATTTTTGGCACAGCTTCTCATGAAGTCGTTCTCATTTTTCAAAATTGATAAATAAATTGTGCATGTCTTAAAAATATTATTATAAATGTTCCTGATAAATGTTATATAGAGATTGTGTAATATTAGTACGGAGATATTTAGGATTATTTTAACTGCATATCATTTTAGCCCATAAATACACTGAGTATCAAAAATAATGACTTATGTTATAAATAAAAGTATTTTATGCAGACTATATTGCAGATATCAAATATTGTATAGTTTAATCATAATTTGATATAAGTTCGATTGTTATTTTAAACTCAGCAGATTCTAAGAAAATTTGAAAACGAAATAAAAAAATCACTAAATCATAGACACAATTTTCATATAGTTAATAAGTTCAATAAGTTTCGATAAATCATGAAAACCAAAATTAATAATATAGATCCAAAATCATGTCCCTTACAGTTAAGTTAATATAACCTTTACCTTATAATATTTTATTAATATAATAAGGTAAGTGAGCTTCATGAGATTTCCCGACATTATAAGTTTGGATGTTGCGTATCTTCTTTAAATTAAAGACAAATTAACCTTAATTCTCTAATTGTCTTCATGAATTAATGAGTTGTGACTAATTATTATTTGATTAGCAATATAATATTATGGAAGAATTTAGCTAGAGTTAGAGTTCGTTTATTTTTTGGTATATTTGGTAAATTTTATTTTTATTATAATTTCACTATATATGAAAAAAACGAATAGAATGTCTATATATAATGATCCATAGTTTTAAATTGCATTTCCACTTCCAAGGAAATGTTCAATTTTAAATTAAAAGGAACACAGACAATTACAAATTCAATTCACAAACTTTAAAATTTCATAATCCAATAAATGAACCAACTCCTCCCGACAACAATTTGGTAAAAGTTATTTAGATCGTCACAAGTAATTTGGGCAATAACTATACACATTGAATAATTGCCAACTACTATAGCACAATATAACATAATTTAATTTTACTCCACTTATATACAAACAATTCATTTTGAATTACTGTGCAATCAATGGAGATTGAAAATTGTAATGAATAATAATTAGGTCCCAATATTGGGACTTATTATTTTAATGCCTCGCTCCGTCCTGTAATTAATATTAGAATAAAGGGAGAATTATTCAACATATTTTCATTATTGAATTCTATTTCTCAGCTTGTATTAAAGTAATTGTCATCATATGTGTACATAGATATAATTTGAATATGAATACGAACTATAGTAAAACAGAATTATATTGATTTTGTTCATATTCAATTTATCACTGTTAGTGATATATAACAGTTTATTCTGTAAAATCTAATAGCTATACCTGTAAAGGAAGTTTCAGATCAATAAAACATTTTATTCTCGTTCTAAAAGTTGAGAGAAAATTTATCAAATATATGTATATAAATACACGAAAGGTCAAATTTTTTATGTAGAATCTTCTTGACATGTAAGTAGATTGTTTTGATGACCCTTACGAGGAGTAAATTTGATTGTTTATAAGAATACCTTAGTTAGTTCTCAAAATGCAGTCACGCCATCTTTATCTCTCTCGGCCACAACTTCTCGTCCCAGCGTCTAACCGTATTCAAACCGAAAAATTTAAACAACAGCAAGACATATAATTTGCCGTATATTGGAAATGGAACAGATGATAAAAAAAATCTTAATGCTAAAATATTCAATGATGTTAATATTGCAATATAGCTTAAGGGAGCCATACTTTGAAAAATGTGAAAATTTTATCGATTTTTTTTATTTCAGTAATAGTATTTAGATAGTTAATAGTGACAAAAATCTTAATGGAAAATTTCGTACGAGAAAAAAGTTTATGAAACTTTGTACGTATATAAGAAATATAATTCTAAGACATTTTTTTCTTGTCATTTTTTCGAGTGGACGCATAGAAAATGAGTTATTTGAAGCATTTTTTAAAAATATAGAGCTCCGACAATTTTCAAGCTACGGCTTTGAGGTTTTTGCATTCAAATCGCAATTCGATTCTCTACAAAATGCTGGAGGCCGATTTTTGAATTTCGAATTATATATAAAAAAAAATTGAATGTTTTTTTTGGAAAAAAATGATTTTTTCGAATACTAATACGAAATTCAAAAATCGGCTTACAGTGTTCGGTAATGAATCGGATTGCGACTCGAATGCAAAAAAAAACCAAAGCCATAGCTTCAAAATTGTCGGAGTTCTATACAAAAAAAACGGTTCGAAATTCTTTCGCATTTCAAATAACTCATTTTCTAAGCGTCCAATCTAACAAATGTCAAAAAACAAAAAAGTCTTAGGATTCAATTTTATATATAAGTCCAACGTTTCATAAATATAACTTCATTAATAAGTTTCTTTTCCGAAATCCATGTACGGTCCCCTTAATCGAAGATTTATTAATCTGAATTAAAACTACATTGCAATCTCCTTCATTATTACACTCCATTTAAAAAATACCGCTGCAAAATGGCCCAATTCCTTAGTCTAAATGGAGTATCAATAATCCAATATGTGGCAACAAAAACATTTATACTAGGCGACTCTAATATCAGTAAAGTAAGGATAACCGTGAAGGATATCACTTGCCGATAAATCGATGTCGCTTTACCTGTTTTTATTGTGAGTCAGAGGCTCGGTATGTTACCGCGATATGCGCCCAGGGAATATATTCTGGTTAACTCTTGACTGTATTTCGATAATTCGGTGAAGTGAGTTTTTCTGCTGAAAGGTAATATAATAAAGATCACAATGTTATTTCATTCAGAACTATTTCGCTCTGGCATTCCTTATAACCATTTCAAATTATTAATTTTATTCATAGGTTATCACACAACTTAGTTTTTCCCATTTATTTACTTACGAATAGTTTCATTGTATTCATTTACCTCATGAGTCTATAAAATTTAGTATTGTTTTGAATAATGCAAATTGCATACAGTTTACCGACTTTGGCTTAATATTTATACCCTCTCAAAAAACTCATGGAATAAACTTTAAAAAAATGAAATGTTGATGAATCAGTACCTGCAACCTGTTTATGACAAAATAAACCAAATTAATAAACTGTTTCACAAGTTCTACAAAACCTTAAACTGGAATTTATCACGTATCGCATTTGAATGAAATTTGAAAATTTGAACCAATTACTTTCAAGGTTCATGAGATGATATTCTTGGCTTTGAGCCAAAGGTGGAAATATTGTTCTGATGATGGGGTCTCAGTACGGAGAATAATTAAATGTGGAAACGAAAAACGTTGCTATTCTATTTGGTTCAAGTGACAGTTATTAGATTTTCTGATAGACTACATTTATCTAGATCTAGTTAATCTCAGTCATTGATTCCAAAGATAAGCGCCCGTCGACAATAATTGGGCCCAAGACAATTGGGCACAGGACAATTGGGTCCCACAACAATTGGGTCCACAACAATTGGTCCCAGGACAATAGGGCCCGCTACAATTAAACCCTTGACATTATTATATTATTTGCCCTCTTCTCAGAGTTTACTGCATTAACATTTAATTAAATACCATTGCTTTTGTAATAGGATATACCTAATATGAAAACAATATTCTCGTCATGAAAATATATATTTTTAAATAGAGCATATTTTTTTCAAGAATATATACTATTTTTCTTTTTAACTGCTATAATTTTCTGTTTTGAGATAGGTCAGGTAAACAACAAATTTCCTAGTTACAGTACCTCTATGAGTCTATACAGTGAAATCCAGTGAAGTGAATGAGTAAGGATGTATAGCCAATAGAAAATAAGAATATAGCTATTCTGGATTTACAAACAATAGAAAATCTTTAAAATTTAATCATTTTAGTAACTAAATATTACTGTGACCTATTTGTCAGATGATGTACACGAAACATTAGATCCACATGACATGATTGAAGTTAATAAAACTCATTTAAATACTTCAAAGATTTGCATTACACCAAAACATGAGATTAGTGTACAAATGTGATTCAATGGGCTTGCTAATATGTACCTTATAAAGTATATCAATCGTTTTAAGAAATTATATACATATTTTTAGAGAATATAAAGCATATTTCAAAGATAATATTGTCACTACACTAGTAATAACATAGCAACACTTCTTTATTGTGTCTTCTTCTGCCAAAAAAAAATCTGGGCTCAGTTGTTTTGAGGACCAATTGCAGTGGGAACAATTGCCTTGGGCCCAATTGTCGGGGCCCAATTATCGGGGCTCAATTATTGTCCTGGGCCCAATTGTCGGTGCACCCAGTTTCCTAACTGCTTAAGTGAATCAGGTAAAACAAATTGATATATTCTAATTTTCTTTTGCTTTTATTAGTCAGCAAGTACAATATCCTGATTAGAATGTTGCATTTAAAATTGTCCATATATATTATTCTCTGCTCTTTAAATTCAGGAATGTGCTGTATTAAAAAAAATCATCGACAGTTCTCAAAACGGTGCTAGGACAATTGCCACTCGGACAACTGCCACCCCAAATTGCCACCCTGGACAACTGACACACGGACAATTGCCACCCCCGGACAATTACCACCCTAATGATATTATTATTAGAGTTGTAATAACATCCTTCAAGTCATAGATATTAAAAATAACATAGAAAAGGAAGAAATGGATTGTATTGATTTATATATACGGTGGTTTTAAATGAATCAATACTGTTTAATCCTATCCGTTTATAACATTTTTAGGATGTATGATTATTGAAGCATATTGTTACAACCATCATTATTTTTATCAGGATTCTTCAATTGAAAATTTTATAATCAAAAAGTAATGTAAATACCTATTGTTTGTCCATTATCAACTACTAATATATAGGGTCGGGTGAGGTATCACAGCGCACAATCCCTCAAACTCTATTTACTCAAAAACTAAATGTACTAGAGAAACTATTTTTCTTGTGATGAAATGATCATGATGGTTCTCAACCAGTTTTTAAATAATACCTAAATAAATTAAATACCCATTGTCAAATTTTCGTTTGCAACTTTTAGTGAGTGTATGTATAGGTATTACTGCGCACATGAAGTGGTATTACTGCGCATTGCAAAATTACAACACTCCTGTCCCGAGTGCGTTGGGGATTCAAACACCAGAATGCTTGTGATGCTTGATTTATTTATTGATCTGAAATACAGGAATTTTCTAAGCAAAGGGAATAACAGTTTGAGGACACAAGTGGAATTATTAAACCTACAGATACAAAAGGACATGCTAAATTTAGTAAATTACAAAGAGTTAAAATTGAGTATTTTGAATGTTTAAAGATTACAACCTTAGTCTAACTTTTCAGAATATGAATCAGATTAAGATCTCAATCCAATTAGATTAAAAATTCGACCAGATTAAGATTACCTCTTTTAAACAAGTAAATTCCAATAATATTCCGTGCTGTTTAAAATGAATACTATTAATGAACAATTAAGTAAACAAAATAATATCTCCCATCTAACTTCCTCACCAAATTTCACATTAAATTATTGTATTGCTTAGCAACTATTAAAATTTAGGGTTACGAAATTCCACCGTCATACAAATTTAACAATACAGGGTGAAAGAATGAATTATTAAAGTGTAAATGTTTACTTTTAACATGAAAGGAATAATTTTATTTCACGACTTGTTGCATTTGTAGACAAACTTACTTGATGGTTAGACTGAGGATTAATTTCGGTACATCTGTTAATTATTGGATTTTGGTAATTGACTTTAAGTTGAAAGGGACATGTTACATTATGTCTGCAAAGATGGAATGAAAAATAAACATACTGGTTAATTATTCACGAATGCCAATCCAACAGTAGCAACTTCAAACAACATGTAAAGAGAAGAAATTATTTGAGAAAATATGTACTCAGTATGTACTAATTAGTAGTTGATAATAAATGTCCGAACAAAGAATACGATAGACAGAAGTTTAAATTTTCCGAAATGGCGCTGAGATGTCACAGCGCCATTTTGATTCACAGCATAGCTAGCTAATTAAGAAGACATCAATGAATTAAATATAAAAATAAAGATAATGTATATTTCAATCAATAGATAAGTTCGATCATACACTAAAGATAAGGCTACAATTATTTGAAAGCGAAGGCACATCACAAAAATAGTTCACAATAGAATAGAAGAGCTAGCTACCTATGTTTATCACAGCACACGTCAATTAAATTTATGAGGAAAGTTAAATGGTAGATGGTGCTAGTTATGGTTCCTATAATGTGTCTATTGTAGTTGAAAAAGAGATTATGAATTTCGAATAGGATCGGATCACTCACTGCGACAAGTCCTCTCGCCCACCTATTAAAACCCCCTTCCTTACCCATCTAAATATCCGTTTCCTCCCATTTATATCCCCCTCTCTTCCCATCTAAATCCACATCTTCTCCCATCTAAATACCCTCTTCTCCATCTGAATCCCATTATCCCCTATCTATTTCCCCCATTCCCCCAGCTAAATCCTCTGTCCTCATCTAAATCTATATGTTTCCCTCTCTACATGCCCTCTACCCAATCTAATTGTACCTTACTTTTTATACACATATTTAATGAATCTGCAACCAATTAAACACTTAAATTTAACGAAACTAGTTAACCTCTTATATCAAGTAATATAATATGATCGTAAGTTTATTGTTAATCATTATTTAATTCAATAACACCTCACCAAATCTAAATACCTACTATCCCTATCTTAATACCCTCACATCAAGTAGCATAGCTACTACGATCGTAAATTCATTTTTAATCAATATTATAATTGAATAACACCTTATTCAATATTTTTGCCTTTATTAAGAGCTAAAAACTCATAATTTTTAAATATATTTACATACAAATATGGTTATTAATGATGCGCAGTGATACCCCTCTACCTCTTAATTATCTGGGATATCACTGCACACGGTTGTGGCGGGAAAACCGTTACAACTGAGAAGTTCAAAATTTGACATACTGTAACTGTTCATGTTTGTGTTAACATATTAAAATAAAATGAATCTATAAATCTCTGTTCTAGAGTTATTGGAAAGCTTTCGGGATTTAAATATCACCAGCGTAAACTTTTTTCAGATCGTTTTGAGAGCACCACATACATCGCGACTTAACTCTAGAAATACTAATAGGATAATGGTGCATCATGATGTTTATGGGAGAAAAGAAGATGCTTGAATTGATGGTGCAATCAGATTTAGGCTAAAACATTGGTTATAAATTATAAGAGGTGCGGAGTGATACTGTTGGAATTTTAGTTTAATGTATTACACACTCTTATATATGTTTAATGTTAACTTCCTGTTAGATTAGCTGAGCTATATTAATTAGCTATTGTTTAAATAACAATGTATTACTTTTATGAGAAACGGACTTAAGGTTTAAAGTCCGAACACAGTTCCGGTGCTTCTTATATAGCACCGTATGTCAATTCTATTGTTAGTCTGTCTTTTACATTACTCAGTAAGAGATGTGCTTCATACATCTCTCTAATATACTTCTAACTGTAAAACATATATTACTCTTTAAAATAAACTCTATGTCTTAACGTTGTTAACCCACTATAATTTAACCTAATTATAACAGGTTATGGGCTCAGGACGATAAGAGTTTTTAAATCAAATTATGTTTAAAAACATTTAGAAGTATATTGAGTAATCAAGTGACTTAAGTACAGTGATCAGTGTTAACTCAATGACACCTATACGCACGAATGTTTGTGTAAGCATACCTTGCTAATGCGCTATTGAGGTCAATAATATATTGACTGATATTTCGATCTGTACTTGTTCGTCTCGTATAATTATTCATTATTCTTTGCGGAAGAGGTGTCAAGAGAAGGTCACAGATTACCTTTAAATCTGTGACTTTATCCTTTGGTAAACAGTCTTTCAACAAAAGGTTCTTGAGAACTAAGACTGTGTTGCTGTTCCAATTGGAATATTAATAATTATATTCTGTGAATTTATTCTTATGAAAAAGAATAATTATTCCTGATTAAATATCAATTCAGTTAAACAGTAAATCAATTTAACTGCTTTGTTTGTTTATGTTTGTTAAGTATTGAATGATAATAAATACTTGAAAACATGTCTTCAAATAAGTTACCGGGGATTGTTCCCCTAGACGGAAATAATTACCCTACATGGAGCGTACAAATGAAAATGTATCTCTTAAGAGAGAACCTGATGGGTATAGCTGATGGATCTAAACCAGTTCCACCAGATTCCTCTTCAACTGCTTTTTAAGGATGACTATGAAACTAAGAAGAATAAAGCGTTGGCAGATATAGTACTATCTATTTCACCTGATCAACTGTACATAGTTGGACAACCCACTGATCCACACGTTGTCTGGACCACCCTTCAAGAAACGTTTCAGAAAAACACGTGGGCGAACAAATTTCGTCTGAAGAAGAAACTCTACAATTTGAAATTGAAATCTCCTGAACTACTCAACTCCCATTTGAAAGAACTAACTGATGTTTTTCAAGAGCTGGCCTTGTTGGATCAAGCGGTCAGTGAAGAGGATAAAGTTATTTGTCTACTATCATCCTTACCAGAGCAGTTTGAAGTTTTAGTTACTGCGCTTGAAGCACAGTCAAACATTCCTAACTGGAATACTGTAGCTGACACACTCCGGAGAGAAACTGAAAAGTTGAGTTTTAAAAAAACAATGATGGTTTGGCATTATCGAATACACAGATTGATGCGGCAGTAACTAAACAGTCAATTAAGTGTCATTTTTGTAAGAAAGTAGGCCACTTGAAGAAAGACTGCTTTAAATTTAAACGGTATTCTCAAACTAACAGAACTCAAAATCAGCCTAATGATGTAAGTCATATAAAACTTAATCACACAATGTATGCTAATGCTAGTGCTCTTTGTAACAAATATGCCGACAATAATATTTGGATAATAGATTCAGGCTCTTCATCACACATGAGTGGTGATAAAAATTTATGTAGAGATTTTGCAAATATTACCAAACCTATCAATGTTCAAGTAGGCAATGGAGCTGTTTTGCGAGCTATTTCACTAGGAAATGTTTCAGTTATTGTGAATATACCAGGTGGTGGAAGTAGAAAATGTACAATAAATGATGTATTATATGTGCCAAATCTAGCTTTTAATCTACTATCAGTGTCAAAAATGACAAATAATAATAAATCTATTATATTTGAAAATGATGAATGTAACATATTGAACGAAAATAAAGATTTAATTGCTGTTGCTCACTGAGTTGGTCAACTCTATTACCTAAATACTTTAGTTCATAAAGCTGCTGTAACGGTTGATCAAAATAAAGTAAACCTTCTATGGCATAGAAGACTTGTCATATAGGTAACGACAACTTGACTAAAATGATCCGAACTAAATCAGTTAATGGTCTGGATAGTAAATTAAAGGCTATAGAAGGTGTGTGTGTGAACACTGCTGTAATGGGAAAATGCATAAAATACCATTTTCTACAAGCATTAAGAAAAATTGTAAACCTCTTGATTTAATCCACACAGATGTCTGTGGGAAAATTACTCCCACTTCCAGGGGTAATAATTCATATTTTCTGACCTTTATTGATCATGCTACTCGATACTCCTGGATATATGTTATTGCCCATAAGAGTGATGTGTTTCAGAAGTTTTTGGAATGGAAAGCAATGGTTGAAAATATTTACCAAAGAAAAATTAAAACCTTGCAGTCAGATAATGGAGGAGAATATACCTCAAATAAGTTTGAATCATATCTACGCAATGAAGGTATAATTCACCAGAAATCTATTCCTAAAACTCCTGAACAAAATGGGTTAGCTGAAAGATTTAATAGAACTATTATGGAAAAAGTTAGATGTATGTTATCTGATTCAGTAATTGATAAGGAATTCTGGGGTGAAGCACTATATACTGCAAATTACCTTAATAATAGATGCATTAATTCATTTTTAGTTAATAAAACTCCATATGAAGCATTAAATCTTAAAAAACCTAATGTAAAGCATTTAAAAAATTTTGGATGCACTGCTTATGCTCACATTCCTCAAGATGAACGATCAAAATTAGAAAATAAAGCTACCAAATGCCTGTTTCTTGGTTATGGCACTGTTACTAAAGGGTATAAGATGTATGATGTTGAATCTAAAAGAATCTTCTTTTCCAGGAATGTAACCTTTGATGAATCAGTGTCACCTAAGAAACTGATTGAGACCCCTACCTCTCCACTGGTGTTCCCTTCAGAAGATTCAGAACCTGCAGGGCCGGAGATTCAAACTCCTGACTATAATCCTCCAGTTGCACCTGAGGTGCAACCTGAACCAGCTATCAGACCAGATGAGGATCATCCTGAACTGGAAAATAGACGATCGTCTAGAACGCGTCGAGCTCCTGATAGATACGGTAGTTGGGAATAGCTTTGATCCGTTTGAGGAGGAGGGTTTATTAGTCAATGGGAATAACAATATCGAACCTAGGTCGGTATTTGAGGCTCTTAATAGCGGTTCTGAATCCTCTAAATGGAAACTTGCCATGGAGAGGGAATTAAATGCTTTTGACAAACATAAAGTTTTTGAACTCGTAAAACCTACCTCAGACATGAATATCATTAAATCTAAATGGGTGTTTAAAAAGAAAAAGGGATCTGATGGTAGAGTGGCTTCATATAAAGCTATATTATTCGCTCAGGGTTTCTTACAGAGACCTGGAATCGACTATGATGAAATTTTTGCTCCTGTAGTTAGATTTGAATCGGTGCGAACCATGTTATCGTTAGCTGCTAAACAAAAATTATTTGTACATCACTTGGATGTCAATTCTGTTTTTTTAAACGGGGATCTTAAAGAAAACGTTTATATTAGACAGCCTACAGGCTATGTTCAACCAGGAAAAGAAGGTTTAGTGTGCAAACTAAACAAATATATGTATGGTTTAAAACAATCACCCAAATGTTGGAATGATTCTTTGGATGCATATCTTAAATCTTTAGGATTTATTCAGTCCTCTTGTGACTCATGTATTTATGTTAAAGTAATCAATGACTCACCATGCTTCATTTCTGTGTATGTAGATGATATTATTGTAGCATGTAAGAACTATGATGACCTGACTAAAATCAAGACTGATTTAAGTGCTAAATTTGAGATGAAAGACTTAGGAAAATTATCCTATTTCTTAGGCATAAAAGTCGTACAAGACGAAAATAAAATATCATTAAATCAATCTTCATTTGTCAACGATTTATTAGATAAATTTGAATTCAATAATTGTAAACCAGTGTCCACTCCTTCTGATGTTAATTCTCATTTGGAACCAACTACTGATGATTGTGAACTAGTAGATAAAACTAAATATCAGTCAGCTGTAGGTGCTTTACTTTATCTATCTACTAAAACTAGGCCTGACATAACTTATGCAGTTGGAAATGTCTCTAAATTTTGTTCCAATCCAAACACTAAGCACTGGACTGCAATTAAGAGAATATTTAGATACCTAAAGGGCACACCTGATCTTGGCATTACATATGGTAATGAAGATTCTGATTTGATAGGTTATTCTGATGCTGACTGGGCAGGTAACAGAGTTGATAGGAAAAGTACTTCTGGCCAATGCTTTCTGTTAAATAATTCAATTATTTCTTGGCGCTCTGTGAAACAGTCATGTGTTGCTTTATCAACGGCTGAAGCTGAATATGTTTCCCTCTCTGGTGCCTCCCAAGAAGCTGTATTTCTAAATAAATTACTATTAGATCTTAAAGTACCTAATAAGAATCCTATCGTTTTGTTTGAGGATAATCAGTCAGCAATTTGTATTGCTAAAAATGCTAAAAATCATCCTACATCTTGTTGCTTCAAACAAAATTATACTTGTTTATTGCTCCAGTGAAAATATGTTTGCTGATATATTTACCAAACCTTTGCCTACTGATAGATTTACTAAATTAGTTGAATTAATAGGCATGAAAAATATATAATGTCGTGTGAGGAGGAGTGTTGGAATTTTAGTCTAATGTATTACACACTCTTATATATGTTTAATGTTAACTTCCTGTTAGATTAGCTGAGCTATATTAATTAGCTATTGTTTAAATAACAATGTATTACTTTTATGAGAAACGGACTTAAGGTTTAAAGTCCGAACACAGTTCCGGTGCTTCTTATATAGCACCGTATGTCAATTCTATTGTTAGTCTGTCTTTTACATTACTCAGTAAGAGATGTGCTTCACACATCTCTCTAATATACTTCTAACTGTAAAACATATATTACTCTTTAAAATAAACTCTATGTCTTAACGTTGTTAACCCACTATAATTTAACCTAATTATAACAGATACCCCATAAAAAGGGCATGCGCGGTGATACCCCGTCCGACCCTATAGATATTTACTGGATGAGATAATAAAGACTTTAATCAGCAGTTGATCAAGAATCATTAATTTTTGAATATTGATATTGTTTATTAAATATATTTTTACAGCAAAATACTAATAACAGGTGTCATTGAATATAGCCGGTCGCTAGAACGGGTTTTTTAAAATTCATAATGAAAAGTGTAAAAGGAAAATAAATATGTACTAATGTACTTAATTTGAGCGAATGATTTCAATTAATGTAGCTGGTCATATTAAATTATATATATTAGCTTAACAATGATAGTTGTGACAAAGTAAGAAATATTTAATTTATTTTGGATATGATCAATTATATAATATAAATATAGTGTATGATGGAAATAAATCGCATAAAAACAAAATGTAATTTATTATATCACCAAGTGGAATAATTTATTTTACAAAATAACAATAAATGATGAATGAAGAAATTTGTATCTTAAAATGTAAATAATTAAAGATTTATCATATAAAATATTATGCATATTTGATCACTATATTTTGAGTTAAGGGTACATGGATTTCGGAAAAAAAATTATTAATGAAGATATGTTCATGAAACTCTGTACGTATATATAAAATTGAATTCTAAGATATTTTTGTTCCTGATATTTTTGATTGGAAATAAAATATAAAAAAAAATCGATATAATTTTCTGATTTTTCCATGTACGTTCCTCTTAAGAGGCCTGGTAATAATTATTTGGGTGGCAATAGTCCGGGGTGGCAATTTTTCCGTGGGTGGCAATTGTCCGCGGGTGGCAATTGTCAGGTCACACTCAAAACACACAATGCAAATTTCTAGACTTCCTCAAAACTAAACACTCATTCAAAAGCGATTTAAATGGTGAAATTTTAAGTTTTAATTTTAAATAGTGATTCTTTCAGACGAAACACTGACTATCTTCTTTGTCCGGGGACATTGTTGGAGATTATAAACCACTTCGTTTGAGAATCTCACCAAGAGAAGCAGGCATCTTGATTTACATAGCAAAAGTACGCTATTTTGGTACCGCAGTTAGCCAGTTGACAATCTTACCATTTTCTTCCTTCGTCAGTAAAGTTTTTCACAGTATGATGAGAATTGAGTCATCCTTTATACAATCACACAGTTTGTATGAGTCAGTTGGGTGGTTTGTCTTATGGTTGGTTGCAAGAAAAATGTCACGCTATAACAATAAAATTTAAAAAAACTTGTGTAATTCCTTGACTAAAATAATTTATAAGGATAACAAAAAATCAATATAAAAGAAATCCTAATAATAGAAAAAATAGAAGTAACAAAAATCTAGGATACAAAAATTCTGGATACTAAAATTTCGGAATACAAAAAATCTGAGATACAAGAAATGCGGGATATCAAACAAATCCGTTGGTATTATATTTTTAGACAGATATGTATAATAAAGAAGAATAGCAATTATAAACTAGTGCCTTAAAAGATATAAAGTGGCACCATCTAAGTATTTTGTAACACCTTCATATCTCCCAATCTATTAATATCAGTCGTAAATATTATAATTATTATCCAAACAAAATTTGATATATAGGAATCTAGCGATGAGTTACCAATCCCTATACTCCTTTCAATTTACAGAAGAGGAAATGCATTCACAGTATATTTACACAGCTAATTGGTAAGAGAAGATATCAGATTTATGGCAGAGATGAGTAAGTTTAATGATTGGAACTTATATGTTCAGAATAGAAAAAATTATTCCTAAAAGGCCAAGGGCATATATACCGTAGGTTATTGAATGAATCTTGAAATATGGAATTTGTTGGGTAGAATATTGGTTTAACTGAATTGATATAAATATAATATTAAACTGGTGTATTTATGTAATTAGAATAATTGTCATATAATTTTCGTTAATATATACGGGTGCGAGAAAGTCCCCGATCAAATTTTATTTTTTTAATTAAAGATGTTATATATTTACTAAATTTATCCATTTATATCTCATTCTCTTCCTATAATCATATACTTTAACGTTCCAGGTCTAAATTTTGGTAAATTTACATTGTCTTTTGTAAAAAGGAGTCAACGTGAAGCTATTATTCAGAAACACTGCGCGGGGAAGTCAAACCCAGAGATTATTAAGCTGTTAAAAGCACCTAAATTGACTGTTAGGGATGCTGTTAAACGCTACCAAGAACTGGAGAAAACAGGTAAGGACCCAGGTGTGGACGACCTCACAGTGCACGCACTTTAACCAAAATCAAAGCCATTAGGGAGCGGATAAGGAGGAACCCCAAGAGAAGCATGAAAAAGATGGCTAAGAGTATGGTTATCGCCGAAAAAAGTGTGAGAACCATTGTCAAAGAAGACCTCAAGTTGTCCCTCTTCAATATGACCAACATACAACAGCTCACGGACTTGCAGAAACTGAAGAGGATAGGCAGATCGAGGATTCTTTTGAAGCAATGAAAGATGGCGCGCAGGCTGGTGAGATGGTCTTTTCGGATGAGAAAATATTCACTGTGGAGGCCAAATTCAACTCCCAGAACGACAGAATTTTGGCAGTATCCCTCCATCCGTAAAGATTGTTTTCCGTCGCCAAATGCCTGCCTCTGTGATGGTTTGGGCTGTCATCTCTGAGAGTTGGAGATCTCCTCTCATTTTTGTCAAAGAAGGCGCTAAAGTTAACGCAAAATCGTACATATATCGAGGATATTTTGACTCCAGGACAAGTCGAGATGAAGAAGCACTTCAAGGACAGGCCTTTTACCTTTCAACAAGACGGTGCGCCCTCGCACACAGCAAACAAATCTCAGGATTGGTGTGAGCGTCACTTGTGGCCTCCTTCATCGCCTGACCTAAAAACTCTGGAATTTTGTGTGTGGTCTATCTTGGAGAAGGAAGCGTGCGCTACAGCTCATGATAGTACGGAAACTCTGAAGAAGTCCCTTGAGCGACAATGAGTTAAAATTCCCCAAGAAACGTTCCGTGCCACAGTAAAGAGCTTCAGAGGTAGACTCGAGAGAGTAACCGCCGCCAACGGTGGTCATTTTGAAAAATAATTGGTAGAACTGTTAAATGGGTTTTATTGAGATATTGTTTGATAAGTTTTCTTTTATTTCATCCATCACAACTAATTAAATTAACATTTTTATATGATAGGGGACTTTAATATAGTATATTAATATATATAACTGTTAATATAGTTAAATATGGGGTTTGAAGATAAATATTATTGTGAATTGAGAAAATATATGTATAGTTTATGCTAAATAAATTGTATCAAATATCATAGAGTATACAAACGACAAATATTGTTTTATTTTGTATTAAGGATTAACACATTCAGCCACTATATAGTTATTATGATATGATATGCGTTACATAATTTAATGAACGCAATAAATGGTTTGAAGTGAACGACTCAAGTGAAGAGAATGTTTTGTTTAATTATTGTTAATAGGTAGACTCCAAATACAATAAATAAATTGTTCGCTTTTCTACTCTTGATGAAATTATATACAGAAACCAACCACCGGCAAATTATAAAGAAAAATATATATTCGTATAGTTGATTCTTCTGTTTATATATGATTTACTACATATTGTATTGAATCATACTATTGATTAATTATTTAAGACTTCATTCTTTTAAAGAAAATTGTAAATGAAATTGCATATATAAGTTGACAATTCATTATTAAATTTAATTTTAAATAACTAGAAAATCTCATGAAATTAGTTATTAATTAAACATTAGGGTGGATCGTTTCGAGTTTTTTTTTCGATTTTGCCTTAGCTTCAATAATAGAAATTGGCACATGGGTGAAAAAATACGGTATGAAAAATTTCAGCACCATCGGTTAACATCTCCTGCCCCCGGGGGAAGAGGGAATCATTAATAATAAGCTGAAAACACCCTATTAACTAATGAGACATTAAACTGGGTTCGTGACATCTTTAAGAAATGCTATAACGACATTCATGATGATAAAGGTCAGTTAAGTTCATTTTTAGCGTTAACACAATTCTGAGTAAACATGTTTTGCCCCCGGGGATAGGGGGAATGTCATATTTTTGAGAAAATTTCTAATATTTGAAATTTATCACGACATTAAACTAGGTTCCTGATCTCTCAAAAAACTGCTACAACTGTAAGCATGATGTCAAAGGTCCATACATTCGATATATGCAAGGAAAAAAGTTAGGTGGCTCAGTGATTAATTCGGTTGATACAGTTAAGTTTTTGGGTATGCACTTGGATAGAAGACTAAATTTTAGAGTGCATGTTGACAGTATTTCATTGAAGGTTTCACGTTCACTTGGTATATTGAATAAGATTAGAAATGAGGTTCCTCTTCGAGTACTTAAATCAATACATTTCTCTTTGATTCGTCCCTATTTAAACTTTTCGATTGAGGCTTGGTTTGGGGCACCCGATTATATTAGATATAAAATTAGAGTTTTGCAGAGGAGATCAGTTAGATACGTGTATGGACTTAGTTTTATGGAACATACTGATGAATTCTTTCAAAAAATGAAGTTATTATCCTTAGACGAGTTGTATTAGTATTCGGTGGGGGTATACATGTATAGAGTTTTTAATTTTGAATCATTTGGTGTTTCACTCCGTTACACACTGGTAACTTTTCAGCAAACTCATTATCATTCAACTAGATATAGAGATAATTATGTGCTACCTAGATATAGGAAAACCAAGTCTAAGTCTTCAATAAAGCATACCGGTGTTAAGATATGGAATGATATTCCGTTTCACATTAGAGATAGTCCAAATATAATAGCTTTTAAGGGAGTTTTTAAAATATATCTGTTGAGGCAGGAGTAGTTCTTTGTAGTCTGCATAATGATTTAAAATTGTATTGTATATGATATTTTTTTTGGTCTTAATGTTCTTGATATGTATTTTTTTTATTATTGTTTTTGAATGATTATATGTTGTACAATTTATGTGAAAATAGGTTGCCCCAGAAACTAGTCGCTTTTTTGGGCCATAATATGTTCCTTTGTGTCTGTGACTGCCCGAGCACAGTCATATTTATAAGGGCGTATTATGTTTATAAATATATAAAAAATAAAAAATCTACTGCCCCCAGGGGGCGTTGGAAAATGTACCATTTTAGTTAAAATAGTGATTATTAATGGCACAATGTTGTTTTATATTGGTCAGATCAATAATAATATGATCTGATTGGTTAATGAAGGGTCTAAATTGTTTCCATTTAATTTATTTGATCAAATAGTAATATTTTCCACCATCAACCCCTGTGGGGGCTGGCAAAATATATATAACACGTTTAAAATATATTTTGGAAGTTAATCTAAGACTGTATTAAATAGCAATAGAAAACTGCATTATGATGTTGAGATATTAAAAATACAGCTCTTAGCTTGCCAATGTAGTAATACTGGAAACCCATAACTCACCACGAGGAGATTGCTGTACGTCGATTTTCACTCCATCCAGCCCCTACCACCCTACTAAGGTTGAACGATTTGATCACTACAATTTGAAGTCTTTCTTTGATCGAAATCTTGGCATCTCAGTTATTTAATGGATGTGTGAACGGATATATCAGTCTCTCTTCAATTCCCAATCAAGCTGCACAAGCCTCAGTAATTTTGTCTAATCGTTCTACCGTATAGTAGCTGACAGATCGAGAATTAAGGGCTGGCAGATCAAAACTTCGAACTCCTCCATTCTGAGTTGGGCTTTCAATCTTGTTGATCTGTCAGCAACTACGAAATAAACGACTGACAAAAGGTCAAACTTACTGAACCACTAGTAATGAAAATGTTATCTGTTGTAAGGTTACCACAATTAACTAAAAGTGGAGATAAACCTGGTAAAAAAATATTCCCAATTATTATCTTGCCATATTCAAGCGGTAGGAAGACGGATTAAATTACTAACTGAAGCTTCTGCAGCTTGATTGGTAATTGTAAGAGAGACTGATATATCCGTTCACACATCCATTAAAGAACTGAGATGCCAATATTCCGATCAAAGAAAGACTTCAAATTGTAATGATCAATTATTGTTCAACCATGGTAGGGTGGTAGGGGCTGGATGGAATGAAAATAGACGTAAATAATATTTCAACATCATAATGCAGTTTTTATATTGCTATTTAATACAGTTTTGTATTAACTTCCAAAAATATATTTAAAAAAATCATGAAAACGTGTTCATGAAAACGAAATCATGAAAACGAAACACCTATCCTTTTAACATATATTTTGCCGGCCCCCACAGGGGTTGATGGTGTAAAATATTACTATTTGATCAAATAAATTAAATTGAAACAATATAGACCTCATTAACCAATCAGATCATATTATGATTGATCTGACCAATATAAAATAACATTGTGACATTAGTAATTACAATTTGAACAAAAATGGTATATTTTCCCACGCCCCCCGGGGGCAGAAGAAACATATGTAGAACTTTTTCTTTGTATATATCGAATGTATGGACCTTTGACATCATGTTTACAATTGCAGCAATTTTATGTGTGATCAGGAACCTAGTATAATGTCGTGATAAATTTCAAATATTAGCAATTTTATCCAAAATATTACATATAATATGTCACATAATTTTCTCAAAATATGACATATAATGACAGATATATAGAGTTCAAAACAGATTCAATTGAATTTGCAGGATTCAAGATGACGCAGACCTAACTATAAAAAATAACGAACAAAGTTTTCAAATATTATACAGCTAGATTCCTTCTTTCATTATAATGTAATACCACGTGTGATTTTAGAGATCCTGCTTAGATAATCTCCCAACACTCATTATTTAAAATAAAGAGAATAAGAGTTGTCTTTGAAGTTTGGTTATCTCTAGTAGAACAACTATCATTCCCTAATTGTTGATCTAGACTGGTAATAAAAATATCGATATTGGAGTGAAATTGTTTGAACAATTTACATATCCAATTTCATTTTAGGATATTCAACGCATCTATTCTTACATTATGAGAGCAAAGCCTCCTATGTGACTTCCATTCCGATATCATTCCATTTGCTTTCTTGGAATGATCACGGAGAGATGTTTTGAACTCTTTAAATTTATTGCATATTGGTTCCATCTAAATATTATTTGACTGCTAGAAAAGCAGTTAGAATAAATAAATCAATATCATATTATCTAAATAAATAAATAAGTATATAGCTATATAAAAAAATTATCATCATAGTTTCTTTTCCAATATCATATATATTTGGTCTTTGATCGAAAATTATTTTCTGAAATTGATAAAAGATAATTATTTGGTAAATTTGCTAGTTATTTATTTTCTAAATCAAGTTAATTGGGGTCAGATTAACCTTACTTCTGGTCCAAATGATCTTATTATACGATTTCATTAAATATTTAGTTTCATTTGCCATGCTAGTTGAATATCTGCAGTTTAATAATAGCAAGGTAAAGCACAAAAAGGTACGATAGTGTGAAAATTTATATTTTATGTATAATTGTATTGTATGTAAGTTATGTATTGTAAATGTAATGGATGTGATCAACAAAAGTAGTAATTATTCTTTAACGTGTTTTAACCTAAGCTTGTAGGCCAAATAAACTGAGTGCCTTAACCCACAAATCAGATGTCACACCTTGCATAGTGGACTAATCATTAGTGCACATATATTATATTGCTATGCAGTGCAACTCGGTATAAGATAGAGTGGCTTAAATTGCAGATTGATGTTTTTTTTACAATTATTGAGTAATTAAGTATACTATTGATAGTCTTCATCCTCTGTTATCCTATTAAATTCGTGAAGAATGGATAAACATTATCTGAACTCTGATTTAAACTCAATGTATATTGTAAAAATATTATAACTGATCAACAGTTTGAAACGATAGTGAGGCGTTTGCATAAGTAAAGAATTTTAACGGTTTGTTATCTACAATAGTGAATAAAATCGTATTTTTTTAATCAGTTTTAAGTCATCAACAACAGAAGTATATGATAGGAGGCCTATACAATATACATAGGTATTAGGTACAAAGGTGCAGTACATGGCATTATGGTCTCTAATGCAATAGATCATCGTCGGCATGGAAACTTGCACTGTTCAACCAGGGCTTACTTAATATTTATTAAGTAAGCCATTACTCAAGTCAATTATGCACACCTTGTCAGGAATTCTCGCCTGTTTTGTTTACGACAAAGTAACCTAAAAAATAGGTGCTCCTTGTTCAGTATGTATGTGAAGCACTGTCGATTATCCTTCTTTGCTAATTACAGTCCTAAAATTAAGTTTTTTGCCATCCTCTTATAATTTCTGGACCATTTAACAAATAAATTGTTCTAATTGAAGTTAATTAATAACCACAACATAAAACATTTTAAAAATCATTCTATTTAATTTTATTCTCAATTTAAAAGAAATCAAATTATTATTTTTTGTGATATTTTTAATTGTTGGAAATTATCTAGAACATATTTTCTGATAATAAAATATTGACAAATAAACAATCAGTATAATATATCCAATCCATGCATATATGACACTATATTATGTATTCATACAAAAATTCTGCTTAATTGCAATATGTACATTTCTATTCTCCACATTGTATAATCATCAACAATTTATCGAGCATTTGATAGATATCAGAATTTAAGGGATTGTAATGATTCTTTCGAACATATGTTATAAATATGTATTATAGTTTCACCTTGGCCAAACTGATCTATAAATTTATGGTTAATTTTAAATAATTGTAAGGAGCTACCATAATATTTGAATTTGAGTTTAATGTTCAATTTACGTATAAATTATTTTACAATTTTGTAACTACGTGCCACATAATAAGAAATATTCAATATTTAACGACAATTCGTTACTTTTATCACTCTGAAAGATATCTTTACAATTACTGGGATTAAAAATTAAATTAATTTTATTTTTGTAACACATTAAAACGAGAAGTATAATCAAATTGACCACAGCATTTTTCATTTCAATTTTATTCCATTTGCATCATGTTCCGAGATAGGTATTACTGTATTGACTTCTTTTCTATCAAAATACAAATCATGAAAATTTTACTGCAAACAATTTACATAATATAATCTTAAGACTACCTATTTAATTAATATAATTGATTAAAACTAATTATAAGCTAATCCTTTCATTGCACACCCAAATTGAATGTATACATTTAAATAAATACTTTTATGATTGACTTACCATTGTAGGTCAGAATATAAACAATCATACTATGCGAAAATTCAGTTTCATTTTGCTAAGGAAGATGAACTTGTTTCACAAAAAGAAATTTTCAAAATATACAAGCTAACGATGATATACAGCAGGTATACAAAGTATAGTGACAGAACAAATCCATTTTTTACGATACACATCGTAACGAGTGACTGTTGTCCATTATCACGAACACATGTTACTTCTCACGAATAGAGAGGTACATCACGCACAAATGGTGGGTATTTTTTTTTAAAAAGTACTGTGTTGGTTTTGTTCTGTATACTCAGATACTTGAAGAGTATTAATAGTGATATTTCATTTGAATTTGATCAGTGGTTTGTGTACTATTTTCCCCCATGTTATGTGAATTGTGCATATTATGCAAAGATACAATACCATTCGAGTACGGTAGTACCCCACTTTGTAATTCGAATGGAATATATTGTTCGATTATTACTTCTGCTTCAGTTATTATGCAGACAGTATAAGTAAGGTGCTTAGAAAATATGTCTCATTAATATCATAATTATTGATCTATTACTCTATTTTGTTGATTCAATTTATATTGTGGGTTGAACAATCAGACAAGAGCTGCCAACCTATCCTTTTAACACTTCTATAGTAATTGAGAAAAAAAAATGTATGAGAACTTTTTTACATTACTCAGCAGATAAATTTTTTGAAAATTTTTAATTTATTTCGAAATTTCCTAGTTCACGGGACAAAATAGGTTAAAGGATCAGTTTAACATTTATCTCTGCAACGCAATTATTCAACAATATTAGAATAATTCCGCAATGTTTAACTAAATAGCAGATCGAAAATAAAAATACTAAGAGTGTGAATTCACTGTAATCAGGATGAAACTCATAATCTCAATTTACCTTGAGATTATGAATTTGACCGGGAGCGATCCGGTCAAAGATCAAGGTAAAGTTTATTTATAATAGTAAATTACCTTAACATTGACCTTTGACCGGATCGCTACCAAAATTCTACCAGACGGTTCGTGAGCATTGACAAATCTTACGACCAAATTTCAGGCAATTTGGTTGAATATTTTTTGAGTTATGCGAATTACAAGAACATAAATAAATAAATACTGCCGAAATAAATACGAAGGTAATTAGTTCATAACTATTAACCTCATTTTATTATAAGTGTTTATTAATAGATTCAGCCTCTGATAATCTTCCTGGCAATTTGCATTATCGTTATATTTTCAATTAACTTGTATTTTGCGGAGAATTGAGTTGCGGTGAATTGAATACGTTGAATTTTCCGAGAGTGAATTGATCGTACCTCAGACCTATTCCGATACTTTAGAGGTTCTGTAAAGTAAGTTTTATACTTTTAAAAATTAATAATGAACAGTTATATGATTTCAACTGCTGTAACAGTTTGAATCCTAAAGAAATTAATTTCATCATTTGTTTTTCAATTATATTGTTTTTTGATGTATAGTTGAACTTCCACTTTTAATTAAACATAATGCTGAAATAAAAACGTATTAATTATTTTTTTTTTCTCCCTATAAAGTGTCTGAAAATGTCTAAATTGTGAAGATACAGCAATCCAAAGGAACCACAGCATTTTCGAAATTCAATTGCCTTATAAAATTGTAGAAATACAACACGCAGAAGTCGCCACTCCTCACGGGAGTCTCTATTAGATTAGCAGTGGCTTCATCTCGTATAAATATGCGATAAACTGGTCCACAATGGAAAGCCACTTACAAATATTGTAAAGATCCATCAACACAAAATAATTCCAAGTAATAGTATATCAAGGGTCAATTTATTAGCAGAGTTTATTTTCAATTTCTCGATATTTTTCAATTGATGCTCACTGCGAAAGTAAAACCATTCAAATAATGAGTAGATGACGGGCAATCGTAGAGCACATTCCTCCGCCACTGCCTTTAACTAACATTGACCATCCCATAATACTTACATTATTAATGGTTTTAACTTTTGATCTGTTTGACCCAAAATCTAATTAACTGATTCCTGCATAATAAACAATCATCCCTCCAAATTTCAGGCCATTTGGTTGAAAACTTTTGAATTTATTGAGTTATAAATGACCTTGATCTTGATCGTTAACCCGTTAGCTCACAAAATCTATCAAATTGGTTCCTGAATATTAACCAATTTGGTTGAACCTTTCAACTGCAGATCGATACCAAATTCTAATAAACCAGTTCATGAACAATGAACGATCGCTGCACCATATTTCTGGCAATTTGGTTCAATACTTTTTGAGTTAAAGCTAGTAAATAATTAGTAAAGGGTAAATGTCGCCTAAAACATAACATTCCACAATCAGCGAAAATAAAAATATGAGATTACATGAACTTAGTAATATAATTGTAACTAACTGATAAACACATATAAGGGAGAAATGCTCAAATAATAATTAATAAAAAATAAAATACCCCTAACTGCCATGCTAAGTCACTAACTCAATTAGGATTTTAGTAGCTTTTAACACGCCAACTTACTAACAACAATATGTATGGCCCCAAATCTGCCTCAACGATATAATGTGAGGTCCCCATTTCATTCGTGGGAATGAACCATGTGTGCCATGTATGGCGGTAATTCCTGCTGATGGAGCTTGGAAATATCTATAAACACACCATGCCGAAAGAATGACTTGCAGAAATTATTCTGAATCGACTTTAAATAGGAATTAATTTATTGAGTTTATAATAAACAGATTAAATTGAAAAACCGTCTGAATGTTTATAAAATGCAAAGTATTAAATATGTAACAGTATTAAACAGCAATGCAATTTTATACATAAGTATTTATCTTAAATGTTAAAACAATTTTCAGTTCTTATATCCTTAATAATTAAGATTGACAACGTGAATAATAATTCATATTAAAAGTATTCATGTCATAACTGCACAGTACGGTTTACATTTCGTTTTGCATTCCAAGACCTACTGTGCTCTGATTGAACTAACACATCGTTTGGTGTTGGTTCAAATCAGCGCCTCTGTTTCTTTCTTCTAATTCCCTCAAGGGACTCCTAATTGTAATTACAGAGAATCTCTGAGTCTCATCTGCTGCTAAATACTCTTCTCTTAGTTTGGCATAACGGAACAATTAATGCAGCAATATATTTAAATGATTTAAAATAATATCTACTAGCTCTGAAATGTAGTATCCATTGAGAACAATTTCAAATTTTCTGTTGCATGCAAAGATACTTTTATCATTAAAAAATTATGGGGTTAATGAAATATACATTGTATTAATTTTCGCAATTTCATATAGATCACTGTTCAGATGACAGATGACAATATTCATGTACGTGAAGGTTGTGTTTTTCCTTTCTAATGTAAATAGAGAATACATTCAGTGTTGTATTTGTGTAGGAAATACTTTGGCAGTGATTAAATTTCTATCGTTAAAATGTTTGCCCGTATGCAGTTGTATATCAATTATTCTTATGTTTACATTGATACTTGATAGTTTTGAATGACTCTATCCAACGAAAGATTTGGATCAAAACAATAGTGTGATGTGGTTTCTTTTTGCTCCCCATTTTTACGATATATTAAAGTATACAGTGGCGTGCACAATTAAAGGAACAGTGAAAAAAAACGAGAAAATTGTTTAATGTGAAAAAAGTAGACTTCATACACAGTTGTGAATCTAAATATAACTCTTTCTATAACTTGACATTTATTATTCAAAATTAGTGAACATTTGACCCACTTACTGTAGAATATATTAGAAATAAAACCAATGTACGAGTTTTAACCCCGTGCAAAAGTTAAGGAACACCCTAAAATTTTGTTCAAAAATTGAAAGAAACAAAAATAACTAATATTTGGTGAACAATCATTTGTTATCTATCACTGCAGCACACCTTCGACTATACACGATTTAATCAAATTATCACAAAAAGAGGTAAATAATACCTCCACTCTTCCTTAAGGATCCTACACAGTTCTTCAGTATTTTGGGGGTTTCTAGCTTGCAAATGTTTTCAATTGGATTTAAATCGGGGCTTTGTGGTGACCAATCCATAAATGACAGATTTTACTCTTCAAAAGAAAACGTTAACCTTTCTAGCAGTGTGGCAGGGAGCATTATCTTGCATGAAAATTAGGGGTTGCAAACATGCAGCGCTAGGATATGGAAGAAAATGCTTCTGCAACATCTGCTTATACACTTCTGCATTTACTCTGCCATGCAAGCGAACCAGCGGGCCAAGCCCATCAGCAGAGAACACTCCCCAGACCATCACACTTCCTCCACCATGCTTCACTGTTTTCTTGCCGCAGTTCTCTGATAGTCGTTCTCCTATTTAATGCCGTACATATAATTTAACATAAGATCCAATGACGTTGAACTTTGATTCATCACTAAAATAAACCTTAGACCACTGATCATCGGTCCAAATGACATCTTCCTGAGCGAACTGAAGCCTACGTTTATGATTTGTTTTGAAAATCAGAAGCTTTGATATAGAGACGCGTGCTTTCAGGCCAGCGCGTTGAGGACTATGCGTAACAGTGGATCGAGACTCAGTTCCACTTGACCCAACTTTTAACTCACGTGAGATTTGAGAAGCAGGCTTGAATAATACATTAAACATTTGTGCGAGCCCTTTTTATCATAGATGATATCTCTGAAATAGATTTTCCATCAAAATGCAATGACAGAACACGATTTCTTTCAGGACAGAACACGATTTCAGGACTAATTATTTCAGGAGAATAATTAGTGGCAGAATTTAAGGTGTTCCTTAACTTTTGCACAGGGGTAAAATTCGTTTATTTGTTTTATTGTTAATTTATTCTACAGTAATTTCCCAAATTTTGAATAATGAATGTCAAGTTATAAAAAGAGTTATATTTAGATTCACAATTGTGTATGAAGTCTACGTTTTTCACATAAAACAATCTTCTCACCTTTTTTTTCATTAACTTTTGCACTCCACTGTATATTATAGACGCAAAACTGTTTGAATATTAACTAATTATTATATGATTTACACGAATCAACAAAAGAGTTCCATTAGCGTTTTTTCGCCCTCCACATCTTTTATAAATATTACGGCTCAAGGGATCTGCTCTAAGAGATCATTATCATGGAGCCACTTTCGAAAAGGCTCCAGTCTCATTATAAGAGATTATACATATTAACTCGATTACATTTCATTGTGTCTGATGTGTTTACTTGTTATCTAACATACCAGCCGCTTACAGCCATGTCAAAAACAGGATTAAAACTATATGCAAATGAATAAAATGGAAATTCGTTGGCCTTTCCATTATTATATAGTTTCACACATTATGAATTTTGGTTAATACGTTATCAAGCAAGAAAATTGAGATTGCTTTCAAACAGTTTTCATAATTTCAGTTTAACAATAACATAAATCAGAAACTAAAAAACAGTTCGTATAGACTTTTATGAAACAAGATATATATGTATATGTATGATGCACAATGATAAAAAATAGGGGTGAAGCAGAAGAAAATAATTGCCACATTGAAGGAATTTTAAATTTTATTTGTACAAAAATTATAACGTACACTATATCCATGACCAGTTTCACAACTTAATTTACTGCTTGCAATGCTGAACTACATTTCAGATAGAAAAAAAGGAGACTTCATGAAATTCAATTTTCATTCTGAGGGTTTATCCATTTGGGACTTGTCAAATTACCAATTTTCTTCGCATCCAAATCCTATCTCAGCAATTTAATTATCCGGAAATGCAGGGCATGCTAATTCTTTTTAGGAATATGTTAGCTCTATTCTTTTCTGATGAGCTTCAATTATTGAACATTTCCTGTGTCCTATAAATTTTGAAGCTCTTCTTCTATAACAATCAGCTGCATCAGGCTGTATTTGTTCTCTATTTACTGAGCTAACTTACCCATTCCGCAATTCATCTGCTATATTTTGTTACAGTAAATTTAATGTCTTTAGGATAATCTTATGAAAAAGTGGAGTGTCTTTCTGTTTGTTTCATTTGTTTAGTTGAATCATATTTATTTAGTATTGAACTCGTTGAATAACTGACTAATATAAACTGACTTTGTGTAAATTGTGCCATGTATTGTTCCATTACCTGAAAAATACTGACCAAATTAATGAGTTATGGTATTCAACATTTACATCTAGTGAACTATTTCTATAACCTTTTTTCAGGTTTTAATCGCACTGAGAAGTTCATAGCATTCAAATCTGTGGAGTATTGATACCACTTATATTTCGACCTAATTCTGAGATTTGGCAGAGTTTTGTCTGAATGTCCAAAATATGTCCTGCACCGAAGTGATTTTCTACACAAACAAACTATATAAAAGCCCAATTTTTTTAAATAAATAACATCCATTTTAACTCATTGTTGATTTAGTTCACGTTGTTCAGTTCACATTGTGTGGTTCTCGTTTGGGTCACGTTGTTTTGTGAAAAAGATTTCTTTAGTGTTTTTTTTTCTCTATTAATTTTATCTTTTCAGTAATTATAAGCACCTTCAATTGTAAAAATCTTCTGATCTTACAAATACAGCTTTCTCATAAATCTTTTTCTCATATATGTTAAGTCTTTTCAGTCTTTCCACTGGACTTTTTGCTAAGCTCCTCCCACTTTTACCACGAGACTTAAATTTGGCACCGAAAGTCCGAGACTTTTCAACAACCTTCATGTTCTATTATTTTCCCCCAATCAAGAGATGCAATTTCGGAAATACTCGTATAGCTACTGTCAACTCATAAAATATATTGTAATAACACGATTGGTGTTCATTTTTAGCCAATCTTTGCTCCATCCATTTCTTTACCTTTGAGGTAAAGAATTCTCATATTTTCCTTTTAATAAAAGACTGCCAGTAAAATTGATAATAGTAATGTTTCTTTAAACTTTTGTTTAGTAAAGCATATTTTAGTAAAATATCATATTACTATCTTTATTTTATTTATTTCAACATATTACCTATTAGCTAATACCTTTATTTTATTTATTATAACGCAATACATATGGTACCTAGTACCTATACGTATTAATACTTTTACCTAAACTTTACATAATAGCTAAATTACGTTTGTTGAGTGGATTAGCTAGGTTAATCATTAAATCAAATGAAGCGAAAATAATATCGGTTAGTTTATTACTAAATATTGTAATAAACTTCATAAAAAATTTCAAACTAAGGTAATTAGTAACTAAATAATCTTAGTAATCTAGGTAGGTATGTAGTTCTCTAGTAATTAATTAATCTGGGTAAAAGTAACTAACATATATAATTAGTAAATAACTAACCCAGGTAATTAATAATTTTAACTATCCTAGGTAGTTAACAGTTACTAACTACCTAGGTTAGTTACCTAGTTTAAAAAAATGGGGGAGGGCTTATGTCGCCGATATGAGTAGTTAATTTTGCAAGACATGTAAATCCACGAGATTAAAAAGTCAATCCACGTGTGGACGCTATTGACTTTTGAATCATAAGTCTGGTGGAAAAACGGAGAAAAAAGTCTGGTGGAAAGACTTAAAAAACTCTACGTGTGTACGGCCCTTTAGACCATTAAGTAATATCATTCATTGTCAGAGTATTCTACCACTCTTGGAAGATCATAAAAGTACTTTCTTTGATAGAAATATTTTGATGTCTTTCAACCAGATTATCGTTCAATAATTAGAAACGTCTTTGCAATAACTGAATATGAAATACTACATCATATACATGCCTCGCATCAATTTGATATCTAAAATATATGTTATGCAAACATTCGAGGCATACGTGCCCCATTCATCAATCAGTGCAATAGCAGTAGAGAAGCGGCTATGTATTAATTGTAATTATACTGACCCTATAACAGTAGAGCTTGACAATCTCCTTTTAAGCTTTGTTTAGATTCCATAATGCGATTAATGAATTTGAGAAAAAGCAATGAATATTTGCTTAATTGACCAATCAATCAAATATCACGAATTAAGTGTCTTCCACGCTTAATATACCTACTTGATATATCTCTATCAATTAATTTCATGAAATTAAATGATATTGCATTTTGTTATAAATATTATTGGTAATGACTGAGGTTTGTCACTTTTCATGATAATATTGCTAGGTTTCAGTAGAGGCATTTTGGTACTTGTAATGTTCGTACATTTGATGATATATCGTTAGGACATTTAGCATCTCTAGAAGCCAATTTTTGAGCTACAATTATTACGAAACTTTTTACAAAAAATAATCAGTATTCGAAGATTTATATTTCTATATGAATAACTCGAACAATGAGGTTGTTATTGCAAACGATTACTATATACAATATAAATATCCATACATTTTATGCAAGAACTTTCATATTTTTTCCATGAATTGCTCTTTCACCTTACCTAATACCTAGACTCCGGACTTTTCATACACTAAACATAACTCAAAATTGTTACAGTTATGGTCTTAAATATCCATGCATTTATTGAACGGCCCTTAATTCTATGGCTGATAAAAATGCAAGCGCAAACTGTGGCCGAATGGCTGTCATTTGGCTTCATTTCTTCCATAATTTCATGTCTCACCCAACTTTCGCTGACGTCAGCGTATCTCGTGAGACGGACTTGTCTCCTATCTTCATTATTACAAAAGTTCTTCAGTGAAGTCATTTTGACATGGTAGTTTTAGTTTCTTCCCACCGATGATATTTTCAAGTTTTTCAATCTAGTCGTTTGCACACGAATTACAAATCATGCTATAAGGTGTGTGATTAATTGATGTCGTTCACGAGTGGAAGTTTGGTCGTTAAATCGTCCAGTCTTTACGAGTTTGGATATACACAAATGAAGTAAATTGTGTTTATATATTATAGCAACAACGATAAAATATGTGATTTAAATATATGAATATCATTTCTTAAAAATAGTGACTGATTTATAATTAAAATTTAAAGCTGACATATATAATTCTATATGCTCTTCTTCATTTGTATTCATTGTAGGTATTCTGTACTGCCCTGTGACTTAAACAGTACTTTTCTAACAGATATCACATACCTCAATAATTTAAATAAGTAAAAACCAATTCAGTTAATTTAGAACATGAAAAATGTCGTCTACTCTTATTACTACTTTCTAATCGATCAGGGTTTTTTATAATGGTGCTATGTGATGAGATGTCGTTAGATATAATTAGATATTTATATCTAACAAATTATCTTTTAATAAATCGTTAGATAGAATCAAACAAAGTTTAAAGTATGAAAACTTATTATGGTGATTGGAGAATTATTCGAAAAATGTAAGTATAATTAATATTGATTTATTTTATAGAATTGATGAATTATGAAAGTATTATTAAAAATTGGAAATAAGTTATGCCAATATGGAAAAAGAAAAAAAATAGTTTAAGTAACCTAATTGAAAAATGAAGAAAAAATGATAGCAAACTAATAATCGTTGTCATTTTGCTATTTATTGTATATTCTTGTTCAGTTATGAAGTTTTTAATGATACATTTATTTGACGAGCAATTAGTATCGGTGAAATGAATTACACAAAGTAAAAAATGATTACACATCGAAAGTAAAAATTATTTAATACATGGTTTTAAAACTAGCTCTAAATATGAGCAAAGGAGAAAAATATAAAACATTAGACCAAACTTTAACATAACGTAGCGATCGTCAAAATAAACACTTTATATTCTATGAACGTATGGTGTGAAATGCTTAGTTAAAGAGTTACAAGGTTAGGAAAGTATTGATCTTGTACTGCTTAACTTTATTAACATTATTTTTTTTAATGTTGCGATAAGAAACAAAACATTTCTAACAGTAATTATTATGAGCACAAGAAACATAATCTTAAATTAGGTTACATGTTTACAAAATGTGTTCAAACTGCCGCCTATTTGTTGCGATGCAGGCGTTCAAACGTTTGTCCTATGATTGGCAGACGCGAGCGAAGACACCAGAAGTTTCACGAATTCTTGCAGAAGTTTCGACAATCCTGCCGATCAGGTTCTTTTCGGATTGAATCGGTGTTTCATTCACCAAACTCTTCAAATGACCCCATAAGTAGAAATCTAGGGGCATTGTATAATTTCGTTTCCTTGCCACGGGTTTTTTACTAATTGTAAAATATTTTTTACCCAACTTTAAGTCTTTGTAACTCTTTAACTAACAGAGTTAAAAATGGGAGCAGTATAGTAGCCGTTTTTCCATAGTTTACGGCAGTCACAGCATTTCTCCGCAACTAAAGGCAGATAATCTGGGTGCTCCACAGATTTTGACCGTCATCTACGTATATAGGGCTTGGCAGTTTACTAGTAAGATAATCGGCCTAGGTTCGAGTAGTTTTAATATGCTCAACAATCTGGAGAACAGAGCCTTTTAAATCGGTTAATTTTTAGCGGACAACCTGTATTAAAAAAATGTTGCATGAAGCATTAGGATTTTTATTAATTGTATCGCACGAATTATTAGGAGAATTATCATATGAAATACAGTTGGTACATTTTCACATATGCACGGTATATTAGGTTTGGTCAATATCAGATGATTGCCCCACGTTTGTTTATTCAAGTAATTGGAACATTAGAAAAATATCCATGGTAATTGGAATGGTATTTACTGAAATAAGGGGGACTCGGTCGGTTAATTCTTAGTAACAATTATAAATATGACAATATGTACTTCTCAACTTATATTCGAAAACACTATAAAGTGTTTAACATAAGATGAGCATTGGGTAATTACACAAATTTTTTTTAGAAGTTATAGTACCCTAAAAATAATGGTTAAGATAATGGATACATGTTTAAATTTTTGTAAATGTACTTTGTGTAGGCAAACTGCTATTCATAACGAGACCAAGATTTGTTAACCATGTAATCAATCAGTAGCTCACACTTATTTCAAAAATAAAAGCTATTTTAATCTTTTTTAAGTCAGCGTAATGGCCAAATTATAAATTGGAAAATATTAATTCTTCCAGATGATGATCTGATTTTCGCATGAGAAGATAAATTCTGATACACATTTGATATCAAAATCACTATATACTCTTAAATATATGAAAAATAACTAATTATTTCCGTTTCGATATTAATGAATTAATATAGAGGATAGATGACGATATATTTGAAAATTTAGATATCACAAAAATCAATTATAATTCAGCACCTTATGGAAATATGATTAATAGATGACGAAATATTTGAAAATTTAGATATCACAAAAATCAATTATAATTCAGCACATTATGGAAATACGATTAATCGTTATCTTCATACAGACAAAAATTATTCAGACTATAATTGTTATCACAACTATTTTTGTTACTGTAATGCTTTTGACAGTGCAGGCATTTATCTGCACCTTTTTCATGTCATGCTCAGATTTTGCCTATATTATGAATGAGGAATGAATGAGGTTTAGAAAATAGGTCGGGACTACAAATGACTTTTTAGTCAGCAGCTTTCAAGTTCATATAATTAAAAAGTTTTTTGGCGTGATATAAATCCAACCAAATTACTTGAGTGACATATTGATTCACAAACGGAATTAATAAAATTAATTTGAAGGAAGCAATCAATACTAACATGTAAACTAAAAAACACTAAGAAATCGGATAATGTGTTAAATCTACAGTGACCTAATAAATTATTGAATAAATATCAATTCAAAACAGATTGTCATAAAAATGAAACATATGAATGAATTACATCATTTGTTTCCTCGATCAATATTATTATAAGAAATCAATTAACCGCCAATATTATTAATTATTAAATCACTTTAACAATTTAGGAATCAATTTATTGGTTGGATCGGTGAAGGGTCAAAATTTGGTATAATTTAGACAATGCAATTTGAGGTATATTTTCATTATATACTCTGCCTCCTCCATGGCTGATAGAAGTATTTAGTTTGTGCATTAATTTACATACGTACAAATTGTACATACAATGTGAGGTGTTTGCTCAATCGACGCACTTGTTCGCTGCTTTGCGATTGAGTTGATGTTAGTAAAAACGTTATTTTGCTGTTTATGTTTGTGTGACGATGTAGCAGTTACTCTTTTGTATCTCTGTGTTTTTATGCATATATTTTTATAGCCCATATTTGAATATGAATGGCAATGAGATTATATTTTCAAATTCTTAGTATATTTTGGTAACAGATTTATATATTCTAAATAAAGATAATTATCAATAATTTAATTGTGAAGAAGGTTTAACGTCTACCTCGGAACTAAAGACAAATGCTAATGGGACAATTGAGGGGGACATGAACGTATGAAGTGGACTAGATCAAGAGAACGATTGTGTTTACAAATTATTCGGAGTCAAAGGAACGCAGCATGAAAACCGTGGTTCCTATGAAAGTAATCCAAAATTGAATAGCACGTTTTTAATGCTAGTTATAAATCAAAATATAGTGACAAAATCCGATTATAATTATATTATAGACATGTCTTCCTTTTATAACGTTTCTCACTTATGACAATCGAAAATGTCTTGCTTTTTCTTGCCTGGTATAGAAAGAAATGTTTTAGGAGTAATAAATTTATTAAGTCGTTTACAGTTAAGTTGTTTTTACCGTAGCTTATGCAGGAGTGATATATTCAAAACATTTTATGTTAAATAATGTATATTATTTACCAAAAATTTATTTTCCATGTATCCCACCTGCATTAGGTATGACGAAAACAGCATAACTGAAAAAAGACAAGACAAATTACCAAAGTTACCTTTTTTTCCACCGACAATTTCGTCTACGAAATGTTTTATTTGGTAACAACTTGAAGAATTCATAACCTCCCTATCCTACCTACAACAAGGATGGAAAATCCTTTTGACCGATGGAAAATTCGCCGTCAGAATTTTTGCCGTTGGAAAATTCGCCGTTAGGAAAATTAGCCGTGAGGAATATTCGCTGTAAAGAAAAAATTGTTATTGATAAAAAATGTTGATAATTATAAAGTAAACCAATTTGTTAATTAACTATACAACTGAAATTTTTTGATAATTTTAGATATTTTTTATAAGAATTTATAATTGTAAATATTAATTGTAGGTGATTATGTAATATTGTATATCTGATAAAACTAAGATTCCTAAAAATTTTGTTGACTGTTTATATATGCAATGTATATTTTAATCAGTAATCGTATAATTTTGTGTCACGAGAGGTCGCTGTACAACATTTGGAGTGTTTTGATTGTTTGACTAAAATAGTCGAAACTAATTTCTTTTAAAAAAATGTTAAGTAAAGATGAATAAGATCACTCGTGATAGTCAGCTGTTTTTTGCTAACCTTAGTCGGTTTGCATCACTTCCTCTTAAAAGTGTTAAGTGTTCCTGTGTGTTTAATATTGTGAATTTTAGATAAAGCTTTTCTAATTATTGTACTATTCTTAGTTATTGATGGTTTCATTCCTACCTAATTTTTTTTTTTTTTTATTTATTCGGTATTACATTGTACGGTTTACCTCTTGGAATCTGTATTGTGCACGGCACAAATATTTCAATGTAGTACACTGTTTGTAATGCTACATTTAAAACATCTCTCTTGTGAATATACGTTATCTCTCTAAACCAAAATTACATTCATTTCTATTTTAGAATCCAGAAAAATATTTGTTGCTGTGATTCTAACGTAATATGAGAAATAAATAGGAATATAATATGTTTAGACATATATCATTATTTATATTATTTCCCTATAGTTATTAACATACATAGAAATAAATATATTCAGTTATATTATTATTTAAAAATCATTTAAATATTCCGGCGGCGAAAATTCCGACGGCGAAATTTTCCACGGCGAATTCTCCGGTCACCTCTCCAGGACCCACATGTACGAAGCAAATTTAATAATACCCTTCCTTTACATTGAAGCATTGATTAAATATATCACTAAAAAGTATTCGGTTTAAGTATTTTACTGTTGCCAGCTATTAAGAGTAAGATTGCAGTAAGAGTTGCTCTCCTACTGCCATAGATCTTACTTTAGATTTCTAAATAACAACATCAAACGGTGTTTTCTAATATTTAATGCCAAATAGAAATAAATAATGAATAATTAATGACTGTTGTATTCAATTTATGGTACAAAGTAACTCACTCAGTGAGTGAATTGTCTGCCTCGAAAAGAATTATTGTCATGGTCAGAGTTTACTACCATTATAATTGTAAGAAGTACATTGTAAGTTCATAGTAATTACTAGTCATTATCGGACATTAAAAAATGTTATCAGTCATTAAATCTACTAGCCATTATTGATATTATACGTATAATAAGAAACTAGTGGAACAACAATTTCGATGTATACCAAATAAGAAACCACATTAGAACAAATGACATTGTTCATTTAATTTGTCCATATTTAACCATCTTTTAAAGAAAAATAATTTAATCATATAATAATGAATCTGAAATCAAAGTTTATGTTTCTCTCCTATTTCATGTCAACTCAGTGTTCTATAAATCTATAAATTTGTTTTGAAAAAGTCTGCTCATCCTTTTGGCAATAGTTCAAGGGGAGAGATGGTCATTTTTCAAACAACTTTAATACCTCAGCTACGATTATTTATCGATATGTTTATCTTCACTAAATCCATTCAGTTGAAATAGATGTGAATTCAGTCGACTAATAGAAAACTCTAAAGTATAGCTATGCCTTTAATTATCTTGATACATTAAATGATTTTGAACTCAATTCCACTTCAATAAAATTAAATATAATGTATTAATTATTTTGATCGCAGAAATTTGCAAATCATCAAGAAAGATTTTTTTTTTTAATTTTTAATAGCTCGTTTTCAATTTTTTCATCAAAAAGTGCTTCTTAATCAGTCTAAGTCATTGAGATATTATAAGCAAGTACCTTTGGATGGCATTTTATTACAGATTATAACTTGAAAACAAGTTAAGAAAGTTGCTCGAAAAATTGTTTATTATTATATTCGGCAGAGGACTCTGAACTCTCATAAATCCTGGTTGTCAATTTCATTTCTACTGGAAAAAAAATGAAAAAAAATGTTCAATACTACAGTGATGATCTGATATTGTTGTTGTTGGAAACCCATTTACGTGAATGTGTTTACTTCTAACAAATGAGCGACTCTCCATTCATCTTCAACATGTTCATTAATATCAAAATAAAATTAGCTCTCAAAGTCACGACATGTTCAAAGATTCCAATATGCCTCATAAAACATTGCTGACATCAGCAAGAAAAGAAAGGTCTACCTGACTCTACCATAATAGAAAACTTTCTAACCATAAAACATCAAGGATAAATCATTTTTTGGACTCAAAATAAGATAAATTCACAGATATTTTTCTTCTGAAGATATAACTACCGACTGAGGAATTGATTTAATATTATGTTTGCATATACTGTATTATATTAGTTAGTGGATATGTTAATTAATCAATAAGTAACTGTTAATTGGATTTCTTTTTAGTTTAAAAACACATCATTTTCAATTAAAAAACAAAAAGGATACAATCTTTAATAGGGAGAGAGGATTGGAAAAATGTGCAGGACAAACGACTAGAATAAGAAACACTTCAAAATTTAAATACATGTTAATAAAATCAATGTGATAATAAACCCATCGCTTCGGGAGGGATCAATTACGAGTACGATATTAAAAAATTAACCAATGATCCTCGAATGGTTGTTTTCGGAATGATCCTCGAATGGTTGTGTTGAGACAATTAATATTTTAGGTGTAGATTGACGCTAATATATTGATTGATGCTCGGGACAAGTAACACGTTGATCGTGATAAGTTCTTAACATGAATGTCTATCGGCGGTGACAATTACTTTAATATATACTGTAGAATTGACAAATGTATTAAAGTGAGATTTTGAGTGCAGTTCCTCATTACTAAGATAAAGGGTTAAATGCTTCAAAAGACGTTATCATATTTAATACACATTAGCTTTAATTCTTTCGAATCTTAATATTAGCAATGTGCACCAAGTATGAGAACGGTGGAGGTGAACTCCACCTTTACAACTCACCAGTCATTTCGATAATCATTTGAGTACATTATAATATTATGATTTTGCTCTAATGGCCTCCTTCACTCTATTTAATCATTACTCTATTCATTAGAGTAAAGGTTACTGATTACAAAACTGCAAACCATTTCAAATTTGGTTCTATATTTTATAATAATATGTAGATTAACTAATTTAAGTTATTTTTGTGATCTCACTTCTAACCTCAGAGTTTCAAGCAAAGAAAAAGGATCCATTGAATCTTGAAAATTTCACAACTATAGTAAAGTATTTAGACATATAGTAAATGGCTACTTATACCATTACCTTAAATAAACATTAGTCACCTAAAAGTTAACCTATATACCCAATTACCATTAAATTTAGGATAACACGTGATAAAATAGAATGCAGCCTTGTTCTACTATTGAATATTATGAAGAGTGAAAGTGGAGTGTAAATATATCTTGTGCAATTAATTATGAACAGAATAATTGATTAATTTCTTTTATGTTAACTTTCATATAACCTCAGCACTACAAATTTAATGAAATTTCGGATTTTAATTTATTAAGAGGGGAGAGGACCTTTAATATACATATTGTATATTAATTAATAGAGTCCACTCGCTGTTGCCTGACAACAGCAGTCAGTAGTTGTTTGCTGTGAAGTGATTGGAGAGCGTCTGTCTCCCTGTCCTCTCATTGGTTCCGACACCTTCACCTTGAGTGAGAGCGTGTGTTGCCCAGTCAGCTGAATGGACCCGGCACAGCAGCATTAGGTGGATCTATTTCTTGGCGAGAACTCGCCTTAGTTGTAAACCGAGACTAGAAGAAATATGATGAAATGCTGCTACGTCATTGTCAATGTATCTTGGACCGTGTGCAACGTATTAAGAGTAACTTTTAAAGAACGGCACATATCAGCAAAATGTCCTATATTTTGACACTTGTTGTAACGAAGTTCCTGGGCAAAAGATTTATCAACGAAATGTCGTGCTTTTGCCCCACACCGTGCACATACAAGTAGAAGAAATTTTGTTGACATCTATATTCTGCTCAGACTCTAGCATGGACATTAATAGCCGGTGTATTAGACAGAGTTGAGATCCAGGCGCATTTGAGATAGAGAGTTGATTGTGGGCGCGGCGTTACTGCTGCTGTATCAAGTGTGCCACTGAGTAGCTCTGTATTCCTGTTGATCATTGATAACGTATTCGAGGCAGAATTGATTGTGGTGGCAGAGATTTATTCATACAGTAGAACTCCTATATAGTGAGCTTCAAATGGTTCACTATAGAGTTTACTCTACAATAGAGAGATGAATGAAGAACTTTCCTTTCCATGGAAGACTATAATAAATATTCTATTTCTTTTGTGAAATAAATTAACACTTTACCTGCCACACTCATAAAACAATTTTTTAACTCCAACTTTTATTCTAACCTTTCATTTTTCTCTTAGCTATATCATTTCTCTACTAAGGTACAAAACAGTTTTTGTAGGTTCAAAATCTTTGAACATGTCATTACAAGCAATAGAAATATAGTCATATTGTAACAGGAAACTACAAACAGAGGGTAAATTAAGTACTCGATTCTTTGATAATAGTAATAAATCTTATCATAGATTATCTGCAAGTACAACACCTAAGTTAATTATTAATAATAGATAAGGTACATATGGTCAAGTTTGTACGTCAGACTATTGGAGACAATTCTGAGAGTTTAAACTCAGTCATAAATCACAGAAAAGGGGAAAGTAGAGAGAAAAGAGGAAGGCTGTAACTAAGACCTGTTGGTTAATCACTGATTTTTAACGTAAATCTGTGCGTCCATCCAATCAATAATTACAGAAAAGGGAAAGAGTAATTTGACCTTAGCCAAGGATTACTGAAAAGAGGGGAGATAAATAAAGTAATTTTGACCTCAGTCAAGGATTACTGAAAAGAGGGGAGTAAAAGATGTAACTTTGACCTCAGCCAAGAATTATCGAAAAGAGAGGAGATAAAGATGTAACTTTGACCTCAGCCAAGAATTACTGAAAAGAGGGGAGAAAAAGATGTAACTTCGACCTCAGCCAAGAATGACCGAAAAGAGGGGAGATAAAGATGTAACTTTGATCTCAGCCAAGAATTACCGAAAAGAGGGGAGAAAAAGATGTAACTTCGACCTCAGCCAAGAATTACCGAAAAGAGGGAAGAAAAAGATGTAACCTTGACTTCAGCCAAGAATTACCGAAAAGAGGGGAGAAAAAGATGTAACTTTGACCTCAGCCAAGAATTACCGAAAAGAGGGGAGGAAAAGATGTAACTTTGACCTGAGCCAAGAATTACCGAAAAAAGGGGAGAAAAAGATGTAACTTTGACCTCAGCCAAGAATTACCGAAAAAAGGGGAGAAAAAGATGTAACTTTGACCTCAGCCAAGAATTACCGAAAAGAAGGGAGAAAAAACAGAGAAAAGTTACTTCAATTCCAATAGCCTTTGAGTGATAAGTGTTCAACTTATTTACCTCCTTTGACCAATTACCATGAGGTATAAGTATTCCAACTTATTATCCTCCTTTCAGCCAATTTCCATTATGATAAGTTCTCAACCTTATTTTTCCTGATTTTATATTCCAAATTCTGGACGAATATCCTAAACAGACTGTAAAGAATCAATCAAATTACATCTTATTTCTTTCAAATCCTAATTACACATATATTAATCAAAGACATATTTTATTACAATAAACATTCATGATGTCACACTAGAAAAAATAATAAATATACAAAAATGATATATGTGATATAAAAAAATGATATAAGACATTCGAAAACATATTTTCTTTGTATGGCATCAACGAATTTATGTATAAATATTACCTAATAGGTAATATGAGTACTTACAAAAATATAATAAAATATATAACAATATTTTTAGATATATTATCACATGTAAAGGGTATTTTAAGTCATTATAAATAGTTAAATAGCATTTAACTGATGCACAGAATATACCTAGCATTTTTACTAAAAACTTCCAATTACATACAAGATTATTAATTTTTCTACATTACATTTAATCTAAAGACTTAATACAAGTTTATGAAACCTAATATAAATAAATATCTTTAGTGACATACATTTTAATAGTTTTTATAATAGTTAATAAACTTTGGATAGATGCGCACAAAAGGTGCGCATGAAATCGACTGATCTTTTAAGCTAATAATATGGTCTATATTATGTATATCAGCTTGTTATGGAACATTCATTATTAAATATAGTCTATATATTAACTCTAAAGTAGTTTTACATTATTTAATAGATTGAGCAATGATTATTGACTATATAAAGAAGGAATTACTAAGAGTGTTATAAAGTAATTTGTTAAATTTGTTAAATACTTTCAGTCATTTTAAGTGCAGTTCTCGGTTAATTAACTAGATTCACCACATAGCTGGCATGTGTGTTATGACTTATGAAACCTAATTCACTCAATTATTATTTATTGTAGAGCTAGTTTATAATGGTTGTTAATAGTTAAAATGATTATATTTAATATTTTGAAGTATTTTGATTTAGTAATGAAAATAAACAAAAAAAATATATGTTGAAAATTTGACGTCCGTTGCAATATAGAACCAAATTAGAAATGGTTGCAATTTTATAATGTGTAAATCATTAATAGCACGGATTTTATCATACACACATAATTAAGAGCTACTCAAACGCTATAACTACCGTGGCACACTCGATACTGCAGCATTAGCAGCATCAATAACGCCACGCCCACAACTAACTCTCCGCCTCTCATTTGCCAATATCTCAAATGCGCCTGGATCTCAACTCTGCCTATTACACCGGTTGTTCAAGAATAGCTGTATCTTAAAGAATTTGATTATTGAGATCTGCCTTATTAAATGCTATGTTGAAAGTTAATGAATCTGCTGACTGCATTACTGAAGAATGGAACCTGAGGCTAAGCCTGCTACGAACCAATCTCAAGAAGTCTGGCCCATGTTATGGTTTGATCAAAAACGCATTGTGTTGCAATGAACTTTAGTTGTCTGCTGATATTGTCAATTGATTCGCATTGTCTCTGTTTGCACGGGAACGTGCCATTAGTCCGACAGTTACATCTTTCTGTGTTATTTCTCGTTTTATTTTTTCATTAAAATAAAAAATATGATTAAATAGGTATACTCAATTGATAAATAATCTAAATAATTAAATAATTTTTTTTTAATTTCGAATTGCTCTTTTATTTTACTTTATTTTTAATATTAATTAGTATGATGCAATCTCTCATTTGATTTCAGAATTTAATGTAGTTTGTTAAGCTAACCGTTTGAACGATAGGAACTGAACCGCTGATCTGATTGGAGATATTTCTGTAGAGTTCTAGCAAGTGGCTTTTAATATCATCGATTAGAGCTAATCGTCTTTGTAGATCTGTAATCATTGATACGGGAATATCACGTAATAGAATACCAGTTTTCATAATGTAGTCGTTGCGAACTCTATGTAGTTGAATGAACATCTGAACTTCGAATCGTTCAATGAATTCCAACACTGTCTCAAAGACTGGCTTGAATTTTGGACATGAGATTCATTCAGCCATGACGTAAATATTTGAATTGTCAGAAATTGAAAGGGCACAGTAGGTATGGCTGCCTAAGAAACGTTTGAGTCTAATTATTCAGTCCCTTTATAGATACTTCACTAGGTAGGTAGCTAAGTGCGTAATAATTTGTAGCTCTAAATATTATGAATTTCACTCATTCTGAAGAATTGTCTCTAAACACTTGAGTAGAAAAATTATCTTTAGGTATGAAGAAAAGCACTGTACATTTATTATTCATGTCTTGTGGCCACTGCTATATATTGATAAAGTGGGCAGGACAATGAAGCAGGGGCGTATCTAGGAATCGGTCAAGTGGGGGGGGGGGGGACTTTTCAAATTTTTTAACGTTTCTGAAAAAAATCTACGGATAATTCCTCAGACTTGAAGAAATGTCAGTTATTTGATTATTTTAATTGCATTTAAAATGCCTACACTGTGTTCCGTCAGAAGCGTCATTTTTTAAATTGCGCTATGGGAGAACGTCATTATGTTCTTAAAGAATAAAGAATGCATTTTATCATCATATTAATATTAGCATTGATCTTCAAACTAAAAAAAATGTATGAATTTGAGAAGAAATGCATCGTCTTGTACTCTGATGTTTGCCGAAACACCTTCTCCTTCAACAGTATGCCGAAAATGTATGCTTCACTCCAAGATAAGTGGTAGGGCGGCTAAATCTTACAACCTGAAAAAGTTCACAAGTGTTCGTGGTCTTCTCAATAAAACTGGTTCTATCCACAAGAAAAGGAATATGAAAACAAAACCAAAAGGAACTGAAACAGTGATTGAAGAGGTGAAGAGTTTCTTTAAAGAAACCTCCAGTTGCTTTCTCAGAAAAGCTTCTCAGTAAATTTCACCCACCAAAACTCCGTTATATAGGATTGTCAAACATGAAGTTCGTTCCGTTTTTATCATGACACTTCAGTTCAACCATTAACGGATGTCCCCAAAGCACAGAGAAGACAGTTTGGTCAGTGGATTCTGCAGCAACCATCCAATGAGAAGTTAAAAAACAACGGAGCTAGTTTAGACAAATGAAAATCCTTGTAATATTAACGGAACAAATGATAGGTATGATGCTAAGATACTATCTTTGTTGCCATTATTAATGGAATGGATCTAATCATTCATGCATTCCTTGACGATGGCGGCAACTTGTCATCAGTCAATGGTGTTTCATATTTCAGATTGCTCCAGGATATTATTTGGTGCTAGTTTGGTATTGTATCTGAGCGTCATTTAATGGTTTGGCATGCGATCTGTTTAGAATTTATTAGGAAATATAAAGGATACAGACAAGTATACAAGATACCTAATATATAAAAAAATTTATTTCCTTATATAATTATATAGCATTTACATATGCAAAGCCTTATTATGGAAATACTTCAAGAAAATATCGTTTAATATACTACATCCTGCTAAACTTATATGAATATAAAGTAAAATAGGCGTTTTTTACCCTGAATGCATTGTAACAATAGGTGACAATATCATACAATATACATCTCGTCTATATTGTTTGTTTTGTATCACATATACTTGAAAACAAAAATTATCATATTAAAATAAAAAATACTAATGCATTTACCAGATCACATAAACCTCACAGATCGTATACCAAACTACCACCCATTATTTAGCCCATACTATGTATATCATTCTGCAACTCGTTCTTCACTTTGGTGGATGCAAGACGGCGCTCAACCCCATTGAACAAATGCAGTTCTAGAATTTCTAAATGAAAAATTTAGAGGTCGATCCATTAGCAGAAGAACGGAAAACTCTTGCCAGCACAGTCCCAGCCCTTTGGATTTCACTTCTTGACTGCTGCACAAACTCGAGTTTATAATTATATGAATAAGAAGATTCCATTGAGTCTCTTATTCAATGTGTTCAAAGTTTCGCTGAGAGATTTAACCCGGATTTAACCATTAAGAAATTATGAAAGAATGTTTTGAAGTTTGTTTCATTCTGTCTTCATGCTGGAGAAGTTCATTTTCAAAAACTTTGGTAGGGCATCAGGAGATGTGCCTCATATGATGTAATACAATTAATGTTTAATAATAATACTTTCTATTCCATCAACGTGGTGTATGGTCGTGTATCTATGATGACAATCGATGAATTAGAAATGCTTCTAATTAACAATTTAAAAATGTCGTTTCTGATGGAACACTGTGTGTCAGTTTATGTATTTTATAGTCCATATGCTGTATTTCAAGTCTAATAGACTGATAGTCAAGGACTAAATATTTTAAATCATAATATTCAATCATTGGCTACAGCAAATATAATCAAAACAATAGTATTCATTATACACTGTGTTCCATCAGATAACGAAACTTTTAAATTACGAATTATAAAAACTTACAAATAAATCAAATACTATTATTGATCCATCACATTGAAGGAAAAGAAAGGATTTTCATTATTATTAAACATTTATTGTCTTCTATATCATATGAGACACATGTCCTGAGGTCCTACAAAAGTTGTTGAAAATGACCCCCTCCAGTCTGAAGACAGAACGACGCACGCTTCAGAACATTCTTGAATATACTTTCTTGTGAGTTTTATTGTTATATCTTTGAGCGAAGCTTTGAACACACTGTATAAAAGATTCATAGGAATCTGTTGTTTTTTCATATAAACTCGTGTTTGTGCAGCAGCCTAGATGTGAAAGACCAACGGGTTGAGATCTGGACTGTGTTCTAACAAGGAATTTTATTTCCGTACTTATGCTAATCACTCGAGCTCGAAACTTTTCTTTGAAAATTTTAAAACTGCATTTGTGCAATGTGGTTCTGCATCCACCAAAGTGAAGAAGTGGCATGCTGGGCCAAATAATGTGCTGGAGTAATAAGAGTTTGGAAGCATCATTACCTTAGCATTATACCTATTATTTGTTTTCCTGGTATTTCGAAGATTTTCATTCGTTCATGGTGGCAAATGAACTTCTCGTCTGTCCAAACGACTCAATTTGCAATATTGGATGGTTGCTGCATAATCCACTTACAAAACGTATATTTATGTGCTTTTTGTTAATGGTTGAACTGAAGTTCAATGATAAAAACGGAAATAAAAGGAAGGTATGACGATCCTAAACAGCGTGGTTTTGGTGTGGATGAAATCTGCTGAAAAGCTTTTATGGTAGAGAAACTGGGGGTTTCTTCAAAGAAACTCTTCACCTCCTGAATCACTGTTTCTGTTCTTTTTGGTTTTCATTTGCCTTTCTTGTGAATAGAACCAGTTTAATTGAAAAGACCACGAACTCTTGTGAACTTTTTCATGTGGAAGATTTAGCCACCATCCACTATCTTTGAGTTAAGCATGAATTTTCGGCATACTGTTGAAGAAGAAGGTGTTTTGGAAAATCACAGAGTACAGGACGATGCATTTCTTCTCAAATTCAGAGATATTTTTAAGGTTGAAGAAAAAATCCACTCTCTATGAACAAAATATCTTAAGCATGATACGACTTGAAGTAATTTAATTTCTCCCATTTCGCAATTTAAAAATGACCCTTCAGATTGAATACAGTGTTCAAGCATATTCAAATCCGTAGATTTATTTAAAAAAAATTCAGACTTCAAGGAAGGGAGGCATCTGACCCAGTTGCCCCCCCCCCCCCTTGTATACGCGCGCGCCTTCAATGAAGTGAGAGAGCAATGCACCATACACGTTTACTTGAAGCGATAGTAAAGTCGAAATCGAACAATCGTCAAATTGTTTTAAATCGATTCAGAATATTGTTCATATAAAAAAATATTAAAAAATTACCGACACCTAACGGAAGAACTTGCACTCATTAGTATGTACGTGAGTATGTTTGTTGTTTTCATATTAATTTATGTATGCTGTAATCAAACTTTGTTTGCGTCTGATTGGTGAAAAGATTATGTGATTTCGAAGACAAGAAGGTGTAGTTTTTAAAATAAAGCCATCTTTTCACTTGAGCAAGAATCTAGATAGAAATTTATTTCAGTTGGTTTGTTTACAAGATGGCGTGACTGATTGTGGCGCCATCTACCGTTGGGAAGTAATTGAGTACAATAATACATTTTTGAATTCATTTATACATGTAACTGCGATATTACTATATATTTTTTCATGAAAAGGGAAATTTGAAAAAAAAATATATTTTTGGTTTTGGTCCCTCCTGAACATTTTTTTTCAAATTCTAAACTTTATAACTCTAATTAGAAGTGACATAGAGACAATTGTTAAATTGCAGAAAGATCAACAATGTGTTGGTATTATTTGTTATTGCATTTTAATTTGATTTAGTGATTGTAATTTTTTTCATAAGGAGAAGACAAAAATTGTTCACGATTTATTTTATATTTTATTTTATATTTTGCACTAAATATCCCATAAATGAGACGTACGATAAAAAAAACTTTTATTTGAAAATTCCTTAGCAATCGATTTTTGAAAACAGCATTTCTTTTAGTTTTTGAGTTATAATTTTTGTTTATGAACCCCACTTTTTGGCGGGTTTTGGGGGAGGGAGACGAGGGGAGGTGTCGCACAAAAGAAAATATTAAATGAATGTTTGTGCATAAGACATGATACGAACATGTAAGAAGATTCAAAATTGTATATTTAGTAATAAAAAAAATTTTAAAAACCGTAAGGCATGTAATACACTGAATCTCGTATCAGAGTCATACCAAAGTGCTGATGACGGTTTGGTACGGAAACTGTTCCGTTGACAATAAACATACTTAATATCAAACATATATTACAATAAAATTATTGGATAAAATTTCAAACGGTAGCATTCTTTTTTTGTATTCAATAAATTGTGAAAGGTCATCTGATTGGTAAGCTATTGGAAATCTCACCAAGTTTATATTGTCTACATATAATTTGTTGGTTAATATTATAATTGTTGGGTTGAATGATAACGAACTTATCCTTGAACACTCGATATGCATCACTTATCACTCTTCCATTGTTCAATAGAACCAAATCTCAGAACAGTATTTACTTCACAGGCTCAAATATATGGAATAATTTGAGCAATGACTTGAAATGTATTCATTCTCGAGAGAGATTTAAATATAAATATAAGATTTCTCTTTTCACTAGTCAGGTTCCATAAATATATAAATATATCTATTTCTTTAAATGCATTTTGTTTTATAGTAGTTTTGTAAAATTTTCTGTCATAACTTTTTGATTTTCGTCTCTAGATTCTTATTTCTATGATTATTATTTTTAGCATTCTTATTTTAATCAGTTTCTCTCTTTATGTAGGTTGCCCTTGAAGCTTTGGCTTAATAGGGCCTGAATACTTGAAAATAAATTTAATTCATTTTTTTATATAAGATTGAGGAGATACCCATATCCTCGATCTTTTAGTAAGGGTATTCTGTTTAAATAAATAAATAAAATAAAATACCGATAGGAAGAATGGTACCTACCTACTTAAGCTAGATATTAGGTTTAATGTTAAAAAAATATAACAGTAAACACGTATAGATAAGAATATATTCAACTAATTATTAAAGTAGTTGATAATAAATAACAAGGTATTTGAAAATGTTTAAGTAATCATTTGGAGTCAAACAGAGTCCATTCTACCTATAGGTCTGCTGTTACAAATTAAACTTAACATATAGATGGGATAATACCTAGATAACACTGTCACATTCAATAACTACATTTTTCAACACCATTTCAATAACATATTAACATCAAAGACTTAAGAAAACTCTAATAAACATCTATTAATTATTTCCAGAGAGTTTAGAACACGCACATTACACAACCTATCATTATGGTTATTCGACTCTAACTAAATTATTTCTAAACCAAAGTCACCAAACCGAAGTTGTTCGAAGTCAATCTTTAACTCAATAGAAATCAAACTAACGAATATATAAATATACATTTATTATTCATATAATAAATGTGTTTTTAACTTAATTGCTACTTTTATGAATAATGTGAGCAAAGTATTTTTCAATACTATTTCAATATTGAATAATGATTAAACATGAAATTAATGAATTCTAAAGGTGAAACCTGTTCAATTCAATGTCCAAGTTATTATATATATTTTTAGCAATAATATTTCTGTGAAAACTTGAATCACTCCTCCCCCATTCCCCTATCAATGTTATCCCAATTTACAATATGTTGATAATAAATAATTGAAAATGTTGAGTGAATTAATTGAAAATGTTGAACAAAATCTATTTGATTGGTTTGTTACAATATTACATAACACGGTATATTTGAAACTAATAACATTATATGAAATGTTAGTAGAATCACTGAACAATAGAAATTCTTATTAATTTCAAACAGCTCTCAAGTTATTCAACATTTTAACCAAACTTTTCTATTAATTTTACGAGGCAAAAACTTATTCAACCTCATTATTTAATCTAAATAGGTCATTTTTCTCTGTGCATATGTACAGCTACATGCTGCTACAAACTATCAGAAACATAGTTTTCATTAAGTAATCAAAGATAATATTATATCCAACCCTGAAGGTTTTCCATCGTCTCATTATATTTATTCTATATAACAGACATTGGTTAGAATCTACAAGCGATGATTTGACATACATTTGAGTCTATCAAATTCGGATTGGAAGGGATGAACGTAAATCTCAATTTCGATGGCAATACACTGAAAGCTTTCACAGAGATTTATAGAGATCCAGATGTGATTTTATGGAATTGTAATATAATGGAATTCATAAAATTGAGGAGAGTTTGTGATCATTTCACAATCCATGTTCTTTAGCATGGATTTTCCTTCTTAAAGATTTATATATAAATATGAATGATATGTTAAAAGGTTGAGAAACGGTAAGATATGTACTTTATCTTCCTGAGGGTAATATTTTTTGGTACGTAAAGTAAATACATATTAAATTAACTGAAACTACCAGCTATTTATACTGTACTTCAGCATACAATATAAAGTATATATGTGTAATTCAGTATGTAATAATGCAATTTGATAGTAATATGAATCATGAAATATGTTGTCTGATTATAATGATTTTTTTTTTCAGATTATCTTGATACCATATTCTAAACTAGGGATTATATAGTAATATTGAGAGAGGTTGGCGTTACAGATAAACTGTAAACTTGGCACAATTGGCGTTACAGATATGCAAATTGATTTTGGCTTGGAACTCTCCTTTCCATATCATTAGGAACTTCGAAAATTTAAGATGGTTCAGTCATAGAAGTTCATATAAGAAATAACATCAGAATATCTTCGAAGATTTAAGATGGTTCAGTCATAGAAGTTCATATAAGAAATACCATCAGAATATCTTCGAAGATTTAAGATGGTTCAGTCATAGAAGTTCATATAAGAAATACCATCAGAAAATTATCGGAGATTTAGGATGATTCAGTCATAGAAGTTCATATAAGTAATATTATCAGAAAATATTAGAAGATTTAAGATGGATCAGTCATAGAAGTTCATATAAGAAATATCATCAGAAAATCTTCGCAGATTTAAGATGTTACAGCCATTCAAATTCATAATAGGATTATTATCAAAAAATCTTCGTAGATTTAATATGGTTCATTCATAGAAGTTCATATAAGGAACATTATCAGAAAATATTCGGAGATTTTGGTTGATATAATCTACTATACATTATGGTTGGGAAATATTACGGTGATTATAGATGTTTATAGGATGTTTTGCACAAGGATGATATTTATCGAATATTATCTATAATCACGTAAGATTTATTCCCCTATAATGTTTGTCCACCATAATCTTTTATGACCCCACCATAATATTTTCCTTGGGTAACGATATCGAGGGAATATTCCAGGAATTAGTGAAAATTAGTTGATCCCTATCGATATCGAGGGAATATTCCAAGAATTACTGAAAATTTGTTGATCCCCTAAAAATATCGTAGGAATATTCCAGGAATTACTAAAAATTAGTTGATTCCCTAACAATATCGGGTGAATATTCCAGGAATTAGTGAAGAATAGTTAATCCACCTAAAATTATAAAAGAAACGATTATAAAAGAAAAAAAGAAACAATATATGAAATATGAAATTATATTTATCGATGATAACCTAAAGATAAACTTGAGTTATCATATTGCATTAACCTCATTAAAATCCTACTTCTACTGTGTCCAGGATGGTCGAGTGGTTCGCGTCGCAAGCAGAAGTCAAAAAGGTGCTGGTTCGAGACCCGGCAACATCACTTCATTTCTTTCCATTTAATTTGTATATAACAATATGTGTCATTCAACTAATTCATGTAAAGTCAGACGTACACGTACAAATGCAGTATATGCTAGGAAATATTAATTTTAGTATTCTTCTATGATTATGGGTGAAATCATCTGATAGTATAAGAGATTCCCCCCTTTAATTATAGGAGTGAACTTGGTAGAAAACTTGGACATAAGCACCCCAATTCTCTTCTATGATTATGGTATAAAGACTCCTTTAATATCACAAAATCTTCCATGATTATGGGTGAAATCATCTGATAGTATAGGAGATTCCCCCTTTTAATTATAGGAGTGAACATGGTAGAAAACTTGGACATAAGCACCCCAATTCTCTTCTATGATTATGGTAGAAAAACTCCTTCAATCTGCCAAAATTTTCTATGATTATGGGTGAAATCATCTGTTAGTATAGGAGATTCCCCCCTTTAATTATAGGAGTGAACATGGTAGAAAACTTGGACATAAGCACCCCCAATTCTCTTCTATGATTATGGTAGAAAGGCTCCTTTAATCTCCCAAAATCTTCTATGTCCCCCCTATAATTTTCTCCCTGGGTAGTCACTCTCTGGATATGAATGTTTGCGACTATTGGCTATTTTGTGTGAGTGAAGGACATGCTGACGTTAATCCTAACACAAACCTTAAAGAGCCCTTCTCATGTTTTAGTGTCTCGTTAATGGTTCTATAGCGTATAGGCTGAAGATCAACCTTATAGAAAATACACCAAATTCAAGATTATTTATCTCTAATGTACATAATAAATATCCAGAGATAAGATTGTATATCAATTATTCAAACTCAATAAGTAGGTATAAACTTTAATAACTAGTTAGGTTACTTGGTATCTCTAAGAACTAAGCTAGTCTAGTCAGTAGAGTGAGTAGTGGCTAGGCCAATCCTCTAGTTGGCTATGAATAGATCTGCTAGGCACCTAGTAAATTACTAATAACTTACTAAGTAGATTTAAAAATGTCAAGCTAACCTCAGCAGCTCACCTAGACCCCTAATTTTGACTTTCAAAAGAAGTAAGAGTGTTATGTGTCAACTTATTTAGGCTGCAACTACTAGGTAGGACAGTAGGCCTAGTCTAGTATAATTTGATTTTGCAGTGACCATTGCAATCCTCTTGTAATTAAGCTATGTTTTAGAGGCTGGAAAATTGTAAGGTGATTTTTGAGCCAAAATTTCACAAAAATTTTGAGCAAAGCCAATTTGGCTCATATTTTGAAGATTTCAAGCCAAAATTAACATGGGAACATAGGAATTAACTCAAAGTTTTAAGCCAATTAGACACATCTGAGTTTTGGCCTTTTGAAGACACCCTAGCTAGCGGGCACTTACTTACTGACAAACTCATCAGATTGGACTAAATTTTTAGTATGCCATAGTTTAACACTTTACAAGATATTATTATTCATGTAAATTTCTTTCATTTTTTTTTTTTAAATAATTATTTTTATTTTGAAAACTACCCAGCTAACCATATCCTCTCTGTCCCGCGTGGGACAGAGGGGGACATCCCTCGCTAGCGAGGGACAGAGAGGGACGGGGGATTTCAGACGTCTGAAATCCCACGTCTTTCTAACGTCTGAAATCCCATTCACGTCCCACGTCTTACACAAGCGGGATGTCCCTCTTCTGTCCCACGTCTTAAATCCCACTCACATCCCACGTCTTTCCCACGCGGGATGTCCCTCTCTGTCCCACGCGGGATGTCCCTCTCTGTCCCACGTCTGTCCCACGTGGGATGTCCCTCTCTGTTCTACGCAGGATGTCCCTCTCTGTCCCACGCGGGATGTCCCTCTCTGTCCCACGTCTGTCCCACGTGGGATATCCCTCTCTGTCCCACGCGGGATGTCCCTCTCTGTCCCACGTCTGTCCCACGTGGGATATCCCTCTCTGTCCCACGCGGGATATCCCTCTCTGTCCCACGTCTGTCCCACGTGGGATGTCCCTCTCTGTCCCACGCGGGATGTCCCTCTCTGTCCCACGTCTGTCCCACGCATAATGTCCCTCTCTGTCCCTCGTCTGTTTTACGCGGGAAATAGTACACGGGATGTCCCACGTCTGTCCCACGCGGGATGTCCCTCTCTGTCCCACGCGGGATGTCCCTCTTTGTCCCACGTCTGTCCCACGTGGGATGTCCCTCTCTGTCCCACGCGGGATATCCCCCTCTGTCCCACGTCTGTCCCACGCGGGATGTCCCTCTCTGTCCCTCGTCTGTTTTACGCGGGAAAAAGTTATACCAAAAAGGTATATCTATCTCAAGCTTTATTTACGTATCATAACTAGGTAGGTATTCATTAACAGATGTAGGTATATACTATCTAGGTAGGCATTGATGAATAATACTAGGTAGTAGGTAAGTAGGTACGGATTGATGAACACTACCTAGTAGGTATACTAGGTAGGTTGGTATTGGTACTGGTAGGTATCTAGGTAGGTATAGTTAAACAGTTATAGGTAACTAGATAAGCATTGATAAACACTAGTAGATAACTAGGTAGGCATTGACAAACAGTTGTAGGTAACTAGGTAGGTATTGATGAATACTAGTAGGTAACTAGGACCTAGATTGATATTGATGAATAGTAGTAGGTAACTAGGACCTAGATTGGTATTTATAAACAGTTGTAGGCCACTAGGTAGGCAATGTTAAACACAAGAAGGTAACTAATCAGGTATTGATAAGCAGATGTAGGCAACTAGGTAGGCATTGATAAACACCAGTAGGTTATAACTATAGGTAGGTATTGATTGACAAACCGTAATGTAGGTAACTAAGTAGGTACTGATAAATACTACGTAATAGGTAAGTAGTGATAACCACCAGTAGGTACAGATTGGTGGTTACCACTTGTAGGTTACTAGGTAGTTATAAATAAACTCTAGTAAGTAACTAAATAGGTATAAGGTAGTGATATCACCAGAAGGTAACTATAGGTAATATTAATTAACAGTTATAGGTAATTAGGTAGTTAATAACATTAATTAACATTATCAATACAAATATTAATAAATAACTTTATACACATTCTTATCATTTACATCAAAAAATAAAAGATACCAAAATGTAGAATATTAAATTATATTTATTTAAATTAATTCTAAGAAGCACGCAAGTTATCAAGTTGCATAAAGATCATTTCAATACTACTTCTACCATGTCCAGGATGGCTGAGTGGTAGAGACGCAGGCTTCAATAGTACATCACACTAGAGTCCTGAGTTCGATTCCCGAGATGACCACTACAATTCTTTCTCCATTTCTTCCCATTTAATTTGTATATAACAATATGTAATATTGAAATAAATGATATACAGCCAAATGTACATATACACTATATGCAATATGGTAAGAAATTGCAATAATGAGTAGTATGATCTTTTTTATTTTTTATACATATTTATATACCCCAATTAACCGAAGTAGTTTGAGCCAAAAGAGAGATATGTCCCCTTTGCAGAGGGGGACATCCGCACTCTGTCCCACGTCTTGCAGAGGGGGACATCCGCACTCTGTCCCACGTCTTGCAGAGGGGGACATCCGCACTCTGTCCCACGTCTTGCAGAGGGGGACATCCACACTCTGTCCCACGTCTTGCAGAGGGGGATTTTCCCACTCTGTCCCACGTCTTGAATACTCACTCTGTCCCACGTGGGTCCCACGTCTTATTTCCCTCTTCCCTCTATAGCGAGGGACATCAGCACTCTGTCCCACGTGGGTCCCACGTCTTGAATCCCTCTATAGCGAGGGACATCCACACTCTGTCCCACGTGGGTCCCACGTCTTGAAAACGGAGTGGGGTAAGACGTGGGACAGGTGGATGTCCCCCTCTGTCAGAGGGGGACAGGACGTGGGATTAGACGTCTTGCAGAGGGGGACCCCTGTGCAAATGAAGAGGGTTAGACGTCTGCAAGACGTCTGATGTCCCCCGCCCCACGTCTTGCCCCACGTCTTAAATCCCACTATAGCGAGGGGTATCAGACGTCTTAAGACGTGGGACAAACAGCTTTTGGTTAGCTGGGTAATATTTCTATTGTAATTTTTATTGATAATTTGAAAGACAACTATGTCTGTTATTGTCTGTGGTTTATCAATACAATATAATGGTAGTTAAACTTATAAGAAAAATGATCATCTAAAAATAATGGTGTATCACTTGAGTGATACTTGTCCGCTAAAGGGTTAACTGACATACTCTGTAACATGGTAAATAAGTATCGAATGTTGCATTCATGTAGATGAAGTATAAAATTGGGTTTAAATTGAGCCTAGTTAGATGAAAATTACTTATGAATTTTTTCTATTATGATATACCAGTCTGCAATATGTAAAAACTGGTAAAGTGTTCAAAGTGATCTCTTAGTTTGTTCTTAGTAAAAATTATTGTAAATATAGGGATTCACTTAGAAGGGTTTATAGCAAAATTAATGTAAACAGTAAACATAGGAATTAATTCAAAATTGTTTTTAGAAAATATACCTATCCATATTTCATGATGTGGCAGGAAAGTCGCCAGTTTGCTGAGAAAATGTGGAGGGGAGGTCAACACATTTAACTCATTTTAAAGTAAATATTTGGCTTCTCAGTGAAAAGTTTACATTCGAAAACAAAACTTTATTATGTTTCATTTCTGATGCAAGTGCATTGTACATCCTCCATGGCTATTTTATTAGTGATTCAACTGTTAATTCTAGTTTTTAAAACTTATTTCGCCCCTCAAAAGTCGTCAAGATACTGTCGACTTTGTGTGAAAGTTGAAACATTGATACCTATACCCCAAATTTCTCCCATATTCTGAAGACTGGAATTAATATAGTATTTTATTCAACATTTATCTTTCATAACAAATATGACTACTATTGATAATAATCAAAAATATAGTAGTAGATGAAAATATAATAACATATTCAAAAATTGATTTCGTACCAGTTTTTTTCAGATTCCTTATTAATTTATCAACTTTCAATTTCTCAACATATAAAAAACTTTACAAGTTTAACCAAATTCAAGGCCAGCTGAAGAATTACTTTCACCAGATGAAGAATTGTCAAAAACAGCAAGATCAGAAATAGATATTCTTGATGGTAAGCAAGTAATAGTATTATAGTTTATAGTCATAGTTTTAGTTAAAATTTAATAGTTACCTACTCTATGTAGAATATAATGCTTTGTTAACCTTCAGCCGGGTGCAACGGATCTAGCAAGCATAAGATTTTTTATTTTGTTTATCATGTGAATATTTCTTCACAGAATTACTCTAAATTTTCAATAGATTCCTAACATTAGACAGTGCTCTGCTCTATATTGTTGTATTTATAATTTTACATTAGAGGAGGAGGTTATTAGTAATTTGATCTCTCAGGCACATTGTGCTTGACCGTGGGACATTGAATGAGGTAAGCATTTATTATAAACAAGTTAATATTATTTGTGGTAGAAGGTTTTATCATCATATCAATACCTCCGAAGACAATTTGTTTCTCATAAAATGTACATTTTATAGTATTTAGCTTATTTTTGAGGTAATTTGGTGTAACTGCAACGTAGGATTTCTTTTCACACAAGCTCTGTGACTGCAGCACGGCGTGTATGTCTGCCATACCTGCTTCAATATGAGAAAATATGTTTATTTTGCTTTTTTTAAATCAAAATATCAAGGAGTAAGAATAAGAGAATGGAAAACTATAAAGTAACATTAAACTCTGTCTTAATTTACCTTTAATAAAGAAATAATCTTAAAAGGCCTCTCAGGCACATTGCGCCTAAAGTAGTTCTGATATGTATTGCGCCACACAGAATTAGTTTCACATTTGATAACATAAATAACTGATTCATTTTGAAGTATTGATTTTTTCTGTGAATTATATATTATTTATTTTACTTCCTTCCCAGATGATACAAAATTTGAATTATCTTGTTGATTTTGAATTGATTAGTTTAGCTGAATGACTGTCTATCTTTTCTAATTGTTGACTATGAAATGATTTTATTATCAACAGGTGGATAGCTCAGAAATGTGTTGTGAGCCAGAGCTCCAGAGCTGTCAGGAGAATGAAAAATTTGTTCTATGATGCAAAGAAAATGGTGAATATTTCAAATGCATCACCTCTCATCCTGGATTTAAAGAAGTGGCCCACTCCATCCATAATTATTTCCAGTGCAAACTATGGTACAATATATGATGACAATAACTTGTGAGTGTGGCCTTCTTCTTGCTCATTAAAAATTTCATATTACAATTTGAAAGTGAGTGGCTTGTTGGTAATAAAGTTTTCAATTTTTCGTTCGTTACAGATAAGATGCCTATCTCCATATCACATGATTGGTTTACGGAATTCAGGGCTGATATATTAGGACAACACTAAAAGCTTCTGCTGCCACTACTATTAGGAATTTATAAATTCTGAACAATGTACAAAGTTTAAAAATACATCGTCAAGAATAATTACCAAGTTATGTATTATTGAAATATTCTTGTACTTTTCAATTGTCTAGAAATTTAATTTCAATGATAATGTAATACATAAATTGAAAAACTGATTAATTTAGGTATTTAAACTATAAATGTTGTCTGAAAGTATCATACTATAGTAAGTTCAATAATAATTCTACTTCCTTAGATATTCAAAGTTTTAATAATAAAAAATAATTGCAACACTATTTATCATAATACCAAGATTATTAAGTATCAACCACATGTTCATAGTAGTACGAGATATTCTTTAGTGTATAGCTGCACATCTGTTAAGATGGTTCGGTCATTAAAAGATATTTGAAGACAAAAAAATATGGAACATGCCTGTTGTCAGAAAAGTGTCTAAACTTTTATGACTATATATAGAATCCATCTTAGGATAGAAAAATAAGAAAGATGATATTAACAGCCTCTTTGAAGAGATTTTTCATAATTATTACTCGCACTTGGTAAGTTAATTGGTAGAACATTCTCATTAATTGAAATAAAAAGGAAAAATAAACTCTATTAATGAATGACTTTATTTAAATATGCTTATGAAATAACTTGCAAGTCGTAAAAATATTTATTTTATTTTATGATGTTAATACTATAATGTAACATTTTATCTGTCTGTCATAACTTTTTAAATGTAGCTAACTAAAGATGATGAATAGAATACAGCTTTATTGCACAATCAAATAAACATTAATTTTATCTACATAGTAATGATGAATACAGTGCAGAATTAGATGCTTGACGTAATATTAGTTTAAACGTATACAAACATTAATCTAATACATATGTACCATATAGCTAGTTAGATATATGAAGACAAACCAAACTTAGCTTACAAATGAAAAACAATCTGCAGGACAGATAGCAAAATACAACTTGATCAAGTGCAATCAAACTGAGCTGTTATTTGAAGAATAAGCAATAAATTTCTTACTCTCAACACATATCTCTATAATTTCACTAAACAAAATAGTTATTTATACTATCATCTTTCATGCCAGGGGCCCTGAACCTACTCTTGACTGTCAGATTCATAGCTTCAGGTGGTGGTATTGAAAATGACTGAGAAATCTATCCAGTTCCAACTAATGAAAATATTTAACAGCAGACACCATTGTCCATATAAAAAAAGGTATGTTCTTTCCCATAAATATATTTACCTTTTTGATTAAAAACAGAAATCAATTATACAAAATAGCTGCTGTTCTAAATAGTGGGTTTTATTTTTTTCATATATTTTACTTTAATAATTTCTATCTTACTGGCAACTTTGTCCATACTTTGAAACATGGGTGGGTCTCAGACAGAAGTGGGTGCCGATTTATCATGTTCTTACCCTAAAAATACTCTGGAGAGTAGGTAACTATTTAGTATATACTCTCCATGTTTTTAATTATGGGCTATGGCAGGAAACTTGCCTGTGTAGGGAGATATTGAATTGAATTTTCAATTTCTAGCTTGGTGAACCCAGCTCTTCACTTTTATGCTTTAATATTAAAAATTTTGCTTCCAAGTGATGATTTTTCACTCCTAGTCACAATTTAAATATTTTCACATATTTGAGAGTTGAGATATGAATTACTATTTTTTCACATTTTAGAAGTTACCAGATGGCTGACACCAGTGAGGCTTGATCTATTTTGAGTCAGCGCTTAGAAAAAAGCCTACTCTCTACTTGCAAGTTGCAGTCTCTGACAGGCCGCTTATTTATTGATAAATTACAGTGCTAACATTTCAGGCAACTCTGGTCCGACCGTCAGAGGATAGGTAGCAACAAAATACTGAAAATAGTTCAAACACCAATAGTAACTAATTAGTAAATAGGTAGTTAACTCAGCATGTCCTTAGTGTCCTTGATGGTCCACAAGCTCAAATTCACCTCATAAATTCTAGTGTTGGATATGATTCTTCCTTCAACAATGAAATTATGAATCAACATCAACGATTAACTGAAATTTTAGAGTCCTCTTCTTAAGAAAATAAAGGGAACCCACAAATAGAAAATGAAGGGAATCAGAACATATGCTTCTATGATTTATTTTAACTTCACTGGTCTAAATTAATCTATTGGAAACCCATTTGTTCTTTAGGTAATACCTCATCTCTTGGTAACTTTTGCGGGCTAAATGAATAATTTCTATTATTTTAAACAATTTCAATATCTATTAGCATTACTAATTTTTAACCACATTCCCAGCTACAAGCCATCAACTTAAAGCGAGTAAAATAATGTAATGGTAGTATGACGATTGTGTGCGTATGTGCGTGATTGTTTTGGTCAATCGTTTGTTTACAATTGACATTTGTAAGTCCTGTGTTGATCAGCAGATGGCGCTGCATTGGCGAATTAATTAAATTAATTTTTTGAATAGGCATTTTATAAATAATATAACATTTTATTTTATTATTAATATCCCTTTAACGATTTATCAACAAGAGAGAAAAAGTTTGTCCAAATGTTTACCACCCCTTTAAGTCTTATTAAGTCATTAGACGAACATCCAGTAATTTCGATTACAATGAAATAAATTTGAAGGAGTGGTTGTTTCGATCATTTAATTTCGATGACAATTCACTGTTTCGCAAAAAATCTCCAAAACTATCGAAACGAATAGTGATCATATTGAGTAACTAGATTGTTGAAGATTGTAGGGATTGCTAAAACAAATGCTTAAATGATCCATTTATCTTTTTTATCATTTGAATCAGGAAATGTTTAGATAAATGAAAAATTAACAATATATATTATTAACAAAATCTAGAAATATTAAAAGCAAGCTTGCGAGATTAAATTCCATAAGAAATCAGAAGCAACAATTAAAAATGTTACTTTATTCCCTTTGAAATCTACGTCATTATTATAATGCCTACAATTTAGTTAGTTAAATTTAAATTTTACATTTAAATACAAAGCACAGTTTATGGCCAATTATTAACGATGTTGTGGCCAAAAAACATCCGTGGGTAATTATAGTAATTTTAAATAAAATTCGAATGATAAAACTCCGTAAGAATTATGTAATTAAGTGAAAATCAATGTAATAAAGACAACATATTGCACATTACACAATACTTTTTTTTACTTTTTTATTTTACTGACAGTTTATGAATTAAGCCTTCTTGCAAACAAGTTGCCCTGAAATTATATATACTATTGTGTTATTGTGCTGATTTCCTTTTTTTTAATTTTGTGTCCAAAGATATTTAAAAAAATGCTATTTTACTTATAGATGTGTTGATCCGTGAATTCAAGCAATCAATGCATTTGAATTTTGTAGATTTGTTTAAACTTAGCACTCATTTCGATGGTGAATTACATAGAATTTTCAGATCTTGGTAGTATTTCGATGATGATAATTGTTAATTCTGTAGTTAACTATAATGTAAGGAATTTTTAGCGTGCGATAGACGATGGATAGTAAATTTGTGTCGAACATCATCAAACTATGATGATAATATCCATAAATTATTGTCTATCACCGATGTTATTTCGATCAAAGCTATCGTCGGAATCTTCGGACACTGATTCCTACTATACTATAAGAGAAATATTGCAGATCACGATAATTTACGATCCATATTGATCGTGATCAACGATAGTAATCGATCAGTCGTATGTACATTTTCGGCTGGGAAAAAATTGTTATTAATATACAGTGTGTCCAGAAAAAATGTATCAAATATGCTTGAATCAAAGTGTTATGATAAACTACTCTAGAGAGAGGAAGTGTTGCAGCGACTGCAGGACGCTAAGGAAGACGGTGTAAAACCTTATTTTGGATTCAGTTATATCATTTCTCCATTAAATTTTGTTTCAGTTATATTATTTCTCCATTAAGCTGACGCTAGATTGCCAGTCACGTGACCCAAAAATAAGGATTTTAGCATCCCGCAAGACGCGATAGTATTTTGTCCACTGACTCACAACTTTCCTTGAATCTACATTATTCATTATTTTCCGATAAATTGCATTATATGTTGGTACCATAGATACGTAGAATATTATTAATGAAATATGAATATTGATTATACAGTAAGATATATTCGATGGCAGTGGATACATTTTTTTGCGGACACACTAAATATGAATATAATCATTTAAATATTCTTAGAAGAGCAGATTCTCCTTCTATTTATTTCCTTGTATTAATTGGTTCAGAATTACTCTGTTTGCCCAGTGATCATCAATCGCCATTAATGAATAATATACAAGCATCACGCAATTGCAATCATATAACTGTATAATAATCTCATACACGCTTTGATGCCACGAAATATTCCATGGTTTACGGTAATCATTTGGACATGATAATTAATACAGGGTGGCGTAAAAAGAGGAAACCCATTTTCAAACTAGTTTATTTTACAAACTATCAAACCTAGAAATTTTCTAAACAATGGTTTTATTCGTTTACTTTTTCTGCATCTATTTTGATAATCTGTTAAAAATTACGACAAAAATTAAACATCCTGCAGCGAATTAAAAAAGGGTAAATAAAAAGGGCTTGCGCGAGGACGAAAAACACAAAATAGTTCAGAATAGGAATAATTTATTTCCATATGGTAGTAGTAAAAATTAAATCCTACTATTTTTCATTCAATAACGTTTTTGTCATGGACTCCTTCATTCATAGAAATACATCTTCATCACCAATCACGATATATTCTACAAAATATGCATTTCTTTGAAGCAACCATTTTGCAAAATTTAGACGATGCGGTAAATCAGTTCTAAGAATTCGAGCCTTGCATGCTTCTTGAAAGGATGATACTTCACATTGCAAATAACAATTCGGTGAAATTTCTCTTAAATGATATTTAATCCATACTTTCTGATTGATATTTTTGGATTCTCATTAAACTGTTCAAGAAAAACATTAATGCTTTCATGTGTTCATTCTTTTCTCCTGCTACATGATCACCTTTTGTTCAAATTTAAAGTGTTTTCTTCAGTTTGAGCTTATTAACATTTGTCAATATATTTGGTTTTATTGTTGGTGGAAATCTTTCCAGAAAGCGTTGTTCAAAATGAGGTTGAACCTGTGTAATGCTTCCAATGTTTAAACAATTTGTCAAAACAAAAACTTTGTTCTTTTGAAACCTGCATTTTGAGGGTTTCGAATAGGAGATAAAAATTAACGGCGATTTGATTTTATAAAGATATCAATACAATTTTATCTCAAAAATCAACTTTCAAATGGTAATTCATTCTTTTATTTTCTTTTTTTTTGTTACAAAAAATAGTAAAATATATTGTTTTTACATTCATATAAAATGAATTATACCTCCTATGATTTTTTTTCGTATATTTCGTCCTCGCTCAAGCCCTTTTTACTTACATTTTTAAAATTCGCTGCAGGATGTTTAATTTTCGTCGTAACTCTTAACAGAATATCAAGATAGATGCAGAAAAAGTAAAGAAGTTTAGATAACTCTTAACAGAATATCAAGATAGGTGCAGAAAAAGTAAAGAAATAAAACTGTGTAGTTTGATGTTATAGTATGTACAATTGTACATTTCACCTCAGGTGCAATACACTATTCACTGATAAGGTTAGGTTAGCAATCCGCTTGGAAATCTGAGAGGGGCTTTCTTGCCCCCATGGGTTGCTTCGATGGTGACAAAATGTATACTATACTGAATTTACCTAGGGTACAATTTATCTGGATGTAATTTACCTGGGAGTAATATATATATATATATGACCGTATATTCTATATTGGAATACCATACAAATTTTTGTGGGATCATAGATGATTGCCAGAAGACCTTCCTTGTAATATTCTAAGGTAACATCAAAAGTTTCTACCTTTGTAATTATATATGTATAACACAAAATGTTTCATCACGTCTCTATACTTGATTAAAGTATGCCTTTCTACCTGCATTTTCATTAAAAGTCAAAGAAACTTCCTTAAAAGATATGATAATAGTTTCGTCAAAGTTTTCTCCACTCTCAAAAAATTCCATGGGTATTATATTATTTTTTCAACCAAAACTTTAACATCAACAAGCTAAATTCCTTTGAATTTTGGGTACTATCGAAATCAATTGTGCAGCTTCTTCTTGTATTATATTTTGTACATATGTATCTACCTATATCAAAGAAAAATTTTGAAATTCGTTATTTCCGTTACCAATTTATATTGATGAATAAATTCACTATATTAAACAATAGAATATTTTCCTCTCAATCCCGGTTGCGATCCAAATAATATCCATAGATAAAGATAGTGAAAACAGTAAATCAATGATTCATAAATACTTAATAAAACTACCTGACAAAAAATACGTTAACATCAAACTACGATGAAATAGACAACTTTAATGGGATAGATGTACTTGATGAGCTGCAGCAAAACTTGTAATGTTTTGATTAACAATTTATGCAAGAGTTTGTACTTCAACTGTACAATGTTACAGACTTATACAAGAAATATTTTTATTTTACGACACCAGACAGGGTGTCGGTATCGACCACTTTGGGAACCCCTGGTATGAACCCTTTATTACCGGGATATATCAGTTCAAATTTCTACCAGGAGAGAGGAAAGGATCAAAATGACCCTCCTTATTTTCAATGGGAAATGTTTGTATAAAACATTGTTTGTATAAGTGATATTTCCTCTGTATATTAAAAAATTACCACACAATCACGGTACAAATAACTTGAAAAAGAAACATTTGTGGACATTTTGTTATTCATAAAAAGGGTCTATTTTGGTTTTGTATGCAAACTATTGATTTTTTCTGAACTGAAATGATTACACACTGTTTGATTCAGCTGAAATATAATTGAAATATTGATATATTTTGCTTATTATCATTAATACAATTATTCAAACTTTTTTCTAAACTACAATTTAAAATATTGTAATCAAATAATATGTATCAATATTACTTGCATGCACTCGGCAGAGTGCATACCTAATTTTGTTGCCGTTTATAAATGACCTTGATCTCAATCTTTGACCCGTTTGCTCCCATAATCTGATTAACTGGTAACTGAACATTGTTCAATCGTCCCTCAAAATATCATGCAATACGGTTAAATGTTTTTACATATAGTTATTGAGTTACAAATGGCCACACGACACCATTGGCTGCACAACACCTTCGCCGAAAATTATGATTATATACAAAGGTAATAAAAAGTATCTCATATGTCCAGATGAAATAACATATAGATGAACTTACATATAAGTGTATAAATTACTTTACAATATTCTACATAACTATAATTGCTTCTTCTGGCAGGGGTCCTTTAAAAAATATATTGGTTAAATTCTATGGAATTTACGTTATCTTAATTAACTTATATAATGCCATTGCTGCATTATTAGTGTCAGTTTATTAACTCCATGTTAATCCTTATTTTCTGTATACAATTATCAGTTACAAAAGAAAAAGATTTTTTTTTGTGTGATGGTCTCACTATATTTTAATCACTTATATAAATTGATGAATCAGTCTGCTACTGTGAGTTGCTCGTGAAGCTTTCACTATTCAGGGTGACCCACAAAAAAGTCTACCCAACTTTCAATTCGTATATTTCAACAACTATTGAAGGTACAGTTAAAACAGATTTATTTCTAGGTTTTAAGAAAAGTCATATGTATATCTATTCCTTTTATGAAATATTGACAATATGGAGTAATGTATTTGAGTACAAAAAGGAAGTCAAAATCAATATTGTTCAGCAACTCCTTTTAAAAAATAGAAAAGTTTATGTTAGAATAAATGGATTAAATATTTATTATTTAATAAATACTACTAAATTTAGTTAGAAACTTTTATAATTTCATTAAAAACAAACAGTTAATAACCGTTCAATTTATAGTTAATACAAAATTTGATCAATTTTAAATACTCATTTATTACAGGATGTTCAATGAACTTAAATTTATATACATAGTAAACCTTAATCTGCTAAAAAATTGTCCTATTCTCAGAGAATGTGTCGTTCGGCGAAAATGATTTTGGTGAATGTGTTTTCGAACCGGTTCCTGGATAAATGACCTTGAACTTGACTTTTGACCAGATTTCTACCAGCAGGTTCCTGGACATTGACCAATCGTCCCACCAAATTTTAAGCAATTTGGTTAAATAATTTTCAAGTTATGCGAATAACAAGATGATAAATAAATAAATACTGGGGTAAATATAACCTTCCGCAAATTTGTAAAGGTAATAATAAATGCATGCTCCTGAATAATCTGCTTGTGTTCTGAAATTGGTTTTTGATTAAATAAATTTCTTCTATTAATTATTATCGAGGAGGCTGTCATTACCAGAGATAATTTTAAAACAGAATATCATCCTTGGAGATTTTTTGCTTATTAATATTGTGACACGTTTATGATTAATATTAATTAAATATTATACATTACTTAGTAAAAATTTATTCAAGGCATTATATTTAGCATATACACAATAATATTACACAATCATAATTTAAAATACTACGTATGAATTATTGCATGGAATATTTGAATCGAATCAAATTTAGCTCTTAACTATTTCAGTCACGGTATAACTTCTATGCCTTCTTTGAAGTTTTAATAGTTGAACTAAGTTACTATTGTTGTAAATAGACTTTGAATTCACAAAATGAAAATATTGCTGATTCAGATTTTTTCATATGAGGTACATAATAGTGGCTAGTCAGACTAACTACTAAGCACTTTTTGAGTTTTTATTGCTGCATTACATTACTACGGTTGTAAATTGTAACATTTTCTGACTCAGGTTTTTCTGTATGAGGTGGTTTCTGGTTAGTCAGACTTCTTATTAGAATGTTACACATTAGTTAATTTGCGGGTAATCTTTAGTCTTCAAATTTATCAGTTCATAAATAATAATTAACTGGGCTTTCCTACAATCCAATATGTTAATTACATGCGGATAATAGAACAATTTTAACACCCTTCTAATATAATGAATCAACCTGTTTAATACACTTGAACAAAGTTATATGTCTCTTGTACAATTAGCCGAACAAGATTAGTTCTTTTATTAGCCGAACAAGATTAGTCAAAGCACAATCAGATTATATTTTATCATCTATCGGCACAGATTTAATAGGAGCATAGAGTTAATCATGGAATGATATCCAAGAGTTAGCTGATCGATTTTCTCTGGCACTAGCACAACGCTAGTTCGATAACTAGGAATCACTAATGAACAAGCTGGGATAATATCAGCTTCATTTTAAAGTGGAAACTGAAAGCCAAGGACAGGTTATTTTCCTGGATTCTGGAAGGTGAAAAGCCTTTCACAATTTAAACAAGAAGCTTCATCAAAGGTGATTATAATTGAATTCGTATTTTTAACACTGAATCAAAAGTCGTAATTTTAGAATGGTGTTCCTAACATTCCTACCTTGATTATGCTATTAAATAGTTGGGCACGATTATAAAGATATCTTTCTGAGTTATAAAGTTAAAGTTATATAAAGTTAAAGTTATATAAAGTTAAAGTTATATAAAGTTAAAGTTATATAAAGTTAAAGTTATATATCTGAGTTATAAAGTTAAAGTTATATAAAGTTAAAGTTATATAAAGTTAAAGTTATATAAAGTTAAAGTTATATAAAGTTAAAGTTATATATCTGTGTTTATAAAGTTAAAGTTTTTTCCGTGTATTAATAATTGATTTAATCACTTTAATCAGGTAGACTGTAAATAGTTACTCCTACTAACCACGATGAGGGAAAGGGTTAAATTACGTTTATTGTACGTAATTGTACACTAACGTCCAAACACTAACACATCAATCCTATCAATTTTAACGTCCAAACACTTCCCCATCGATTTAACCCTCTCATTTCTAACTTCCAAACACTAACTCATCAATCGAATCCTCTCATTTTTAAGTCCAAACACTAACACATCAATAGCAAGAAAATTCGTATTTCCCCGGCTACGCTTCACAAACTTTTAATAGATTTTTCTCCGTCAAATAGTTTGTGAATTTTTATAAAAATTCTTAAAGTTCTGCGTAAAATTGTTGCCTGTGGTGGAAATAATGTAATCTAAGTTTTCGATTCCTCAGCTTTCTCTCGGATGAAAAATTCTCATTTCTTCCAAACTTTTGGAAAATATATACATAAATAATTAAAATAAAACTGTAACAGCTTTAAACAAAGATAAAGAAGATAAAGGTAGGTTTGAGTTAGAAATATTTTTTAAGTTAATGTTTAATAGAGTTTTGAATGAATTAAATTCGTATAGTCTTTATCCATAATTTATAAATAAAATTTAATTATTCCATACATTTTTTATCAAAACATAATTAGGATTTTACATTATTTCTAAATCGCATCTATTTTCCATAAAATGTGGACCCAGACAATTTCAATTCATTAAACGTGTATTTCTATTATGAATATATAAATTTATCTATCAATAAGAGAATTTGTTGCTGCAATATAGTCATTTTTAAACGAGATTTAAGTAATATTTTATAATTACGTATAATAGGAAATAACTTTTTATATAGTTTTCCCTGTGTAAAGTATGATTTATAATCAAATACATTTAAATATGAAGTAATCCAATAAATGTGCAATTAAGTTCCAAAAAATTATTGTATCTTATGCGATGAAAAAATCTTTAATTTCTTTCTTTCGTGATTAGCTATATTGTTGTGCAAATTAATTAGGACAGTGGTGAAATAATACAATACAACAAGACGGTCCCTTCCCATCTTAAGAAGCAAGCGAGTCTGCAAAACGGCCGTACAAGTGTTAGTGTAGAAGGCATGATAAACAGTGATAAATACAATGCTATTTTAGAGACTATTCTATAGAGGCGGAACTATTCTGATAGGGACGGCATTGTACAGCAGGATTTTACACTAAGCCATACTTCAAGTAAAATGCGCACATTATTAGTAGAAAGTGAACTGGGGGAGTGAGATTGGCATGAAAATTAACCTTACATCATCTGCACCGAAAACCTATGGGCTTAAATGAAATGAAGGGTCCAGAAAGGAGACTTTTCGTCAAGAGCAAAGCAAAAAAGTGCTGTAATTAGGACCTGGTATGAAGATGAAGAACTGGCTAAAAAATGTTTAACTTTGGTCAAATCTATGATAAAGCATGTTCAGATGGTTGTAAAAAACAAATGGAAGTTTCCTATTAATTACTTTCTTTTGTACCAATGACATGTGTTTTGTAAAAAAAAAAATTGCAAGTAATTGTTTTATTTCACCACTGTCCCAACTAATTTTCCACAGCACTGTAAATAAATACAGGGTTTTCTTGATGAGTTACAGTCAAGTCCATTGCTTCTCATTTTAACAACAGTATGTCATTGACAAAAAATGAATGAAAAAAATACTCTTTCTGTAAAACCGAGCTCTTCATTATGTTTTGTTCAGTTTTTCTAAAGAAGGAAGAAGAAAACATAAAAAGTACTAACTTTAAAGGAAACTGACTTCGGAATCACTTCAACTTGCAATTAACTTCTACAAGCGACTCTTAATAGAAATCATTCAAAAGCTTCCACTTTTGAAAAAAAGGTTTTACTATATTGGAAAAATGAAGCCAAATGAATCATGATTATTAAATTGCCCGTTTCATATGGGACTGATAGTTAATTATCACCTATTTTCTAGGTAGGTGAGGCTTGTTAATAAACTTATCCCATATAGCAAAATAAGTCTCCGGGTTCGTTAACAATTATTTGTATTATCTTAACTTGAAGAGACTTGAAGGTAATTGATTGAATTCTATTAAACTGACAAATGACTAAACGGTAAAAGTTTTTAGGAAGTAAATTAAACACAAGGAAGTTTTAAATGGGTTTACTTATAATAAAGTTCGAATAGTACAGAGTTCGAAGACTTACGCACAAGTCTTTAAATAAACACAACACAAGTTTTAAATAAACTAGCGGTTGAGTAAACTAAGGGATTAAATAAACAAGGGTTTGAGTAGCCAACTCACGAAACCCGTCGATGGACAAGTCCGACCGGACTTGGTCCGACCAACCAGTCTTCAAGAGACTATCGCGAACTATGAACACTTTAGTTAGGTGTCAACGGTATTTAAAAGGTGAACTGGAGGGTACAACCTTCCAGTGAGTGAATAAACTTCTGTTAAGGTACTGATAGTACTTTTCAAAGATGTTTTTCTACTGCATATTCACCGATAAGGAGAATAAAAATATTCAAAGTGGCTTGAAAGAAAGCGAAAGTAATTACTATTAACCTGTATACTCACAAAGAAAGATACAGATGGAATATGTAACTGTATATTCACAGATAAAGAGAATAAAAATATTCCAAGTGGATGATAAATTAAATGGGTCTTATAACCTGTGAATTTGTCATGTAAATAACCAAAGGTGAATTTGGTTAAGTAACGATATACCTATTTATATTAACAGTAATTTTCCACATTTTTAGTACTGGAATGGAAGTAATTAACCCATTCTAGTATTTCATTGATTTTGCATATTTTAATGAAATGATATTTATTGTGTAGAAAGCAATAACGTCAATAAAAATCTTTGGAAATTATAAATTACGCTGTTATATATAGTAGGTAATATCAAGAGAAAGTGATATCGAGAGAAGTGGATATCATAAAAACGGTTAAAAGGTGTAGAAGTAGCTACACTTTATTTGTTACAACGTGTATTATATATATAGGAATTTATAGAATATTTTCTTTTTTTTTCAAAGAAAGAGGAGATCCGAAAGAGACAGTTTGATTGTTTTTGACATTAATTATATTTCTTTCACTTGTTTGAATATTTTCAGTTCACCTGATCAGTTGTGGAGTGATTCATTTCAGGTACCCAGATTTTGTAAACATTACTTCCTCAATTCATTTGACATAGTAATCATGTTCCATTGAGAGTAACAAGATATTTTATTAGTAATAGTATGAAGCAGAGTAAAATATTAATGGCTATAAATTACACTTATTTCTTTCTGTCTTTCTTTACATTATTAATTTTAATTCATACGTTGATCTCGAAATCATGTAAATAATATAGTACTGAAAACAAGAAAGCCATATAATAAAGGTATATTCCATGATAATGTTAATGATATAAAAAAACCTGGAGGAGTATTCGTAAGTTGGTATCTTGAAATATTTCTAATCATAGTTTGACTTCCGTTATTTGTGAGGGGATGAATATTCATAATAAATTTCACAAAGTTTTAATAGTCATATCTGTACCGTAACTCAAAGAATTGAAGATGAATTGCCGGAATCATTGGATGGCCCTCTTTCTTGTGTTCGTAGAAGTGACCATTCAATGGTTTTGGAGACGGAATTAGATTGGTGAGGTTTTTTTTATCCCAGAAAGCTACTAAGACTCATATTGATAAGATTTCTGTTTCTATTCTTAAGAGATATAGATATATTCTTAATTGTCAATAATCTATTATTGTTAATAAATCTTTCACTTTGGGACTTTTCCTTGATGCTTTTAAACGGGCTGTTGTTATACCTATTTTTAAAAAGGGAGATAAATATGATATCAACAATTGCGGACTTATTAATACTCTTTCAATATTAAGAAAAGTTATTGAGAAATGTGTAGCAAATCGCATCTTAGCTTTAGCTGATCGTTATGTTTTTTTTTCTGTGAATCAGTATGGTTTTATGAAGGGTCTTTCTGCTATTGATGCTATCGTTATTTTTTCAGAGTTGATATTCAGAGAACTATAAAAGAGACATCATACGGTGGGAGTTTTCATAAACTAGTCTAAAGCCTTTGATACCGTTAAGCATAATATCTCACTTTCAAAACTTGAAGCTTACGTGATTAGAGGCATAGCCCTTGATTGGTTTAGAAGTTGACTCGATAACCGTATACAGTGTGTTGAAGTAAATAATTCTTTCTCGGAATATAATAATATGTGTATTGAAATTCCTCAAGGAAGTGTTTCAGGACCTATTCTGTTTATTTTCTATGTGAATGAGTTTTCTAATGTTTCTCCTATCCTTAAAACTGTCCAACTTGATGATGACTCCACTGTTTCGGTCTCTGGGACGGATTTTCATTCATTGTGTGACACTATGAATCCTGGGGTGTATGTCATTTGGGTCGTTGTCATTTGAGTTGCAGACCATTTGGGTCGCGGTCATTTAGGTCGCGATCATTTGGGTCCGTGTTTATGAATAGTATAATAAACAAGCATAGTTAATTTAGCTTTTGTATAATTGAATGCTTTCTCAGTTTTAAGGTTAATTAATAAAATATTTTAATATTTAATTACATTTTAATATATGTATATAAAAAAACACTCAATGCCATTGTTTCCTGCTCAAATTTGGATCCATGGATTATTGTTGAACAATTTACCTAGAACCAACAATAACATCGAAGCTTATCATAATGCATCGTAACGCGTCTTGCTTGCATCCAAACATATGAAAATTCATAGATACATTGAAAAAGGAAGTCTAGCTTCAACAAAGAGAATGCACATTGAATGCGGTGAGCCATTTCATGGGAAAAAGAAGTAGAGAGACGCTAAGCCTGCTAAGGTAAAGCTTCAAAATATTGTTAAACGATACAACTCAGACGATAAATTATTGTTTAAAAAAAAAACATTGCCCATAATATGCGGCATTAATTTTTATATATACTATGAACTAATTCAAACCTTCGTGTTTAAAGCTTATTTTATCATGTTAGACGTAAGCAAACCTAATTGTTGTAAAAAATCTTATTTTTATAGTATGCTAAATTTTCATTGTTCAACATGTTGTGGAAGCGCATTAAGTGTTTTTTTATAATAAAATTTCATTAAATTTTAAAATATTTTATTAATTAACCTTAAAACTGAGAAAACATATTAACTATACATGTTTAGTATACGTTTTTTAAACACGAACCCAAATGACCGCGACCCAATTGACCGCAACACCGAATGCTGAACTCCAAAAAATTAATTCTTGGTCCATATAAAATCGTTTATCAGTCAACGGACAGAAGACAGGCGCAGTGGTGTTTTCAAACCGTTCTCAAGTCATAGACTTGGAGATCTTATCAAAATTATATTATAAATATGTATTATCTGGTGCCCGTGTCTCTATTTGCTTTTAAATAACTTAAATTGCGATAAACTTAACTATATTATGAGGCATGGGTACCGGGCATTCGTCTAATTCTTTTGTGCCAGTTTTCAATCTTAGAATCTGAGTCCTGAGCAGGCGATGGCTGATGAAAATTTATGCGGTGGAAATAGTTTGCAGGGAGAAATTTTTGTCAAAGGAAATAAATAAACTAGAAGAGCGCACTAACACCACTCTGAAAACTACTTATCAGATATATGACTAGCCGTGATAAATCTTACCAGCATGCGCATTCTATTGATAGCAGGGACTTCAACTAACTAGTCTGCTGAAATTTGCAATATCCTGATACGGATTACAACTACAATATGGTAGCAGTAGGCATAGTCAGGATGGAGTAAGTCCATGTTCGGACAGAGGGACCACTATGCGCTGACGGTGAAGGAGACTACAAGGATTGGCGACTGAAATGCATTAATAGGGTAAGGTACCTTACCTCAAAGTTTACTTTGTTGTAATTTAGGATTTTTCTAACAATGCGAGATAAGGTGCCAGATAATTAAATAACAATGCATATTTTTTACTTCCATGCAAAATTAATTACTATTACTATTACGAATTACTATTTCCTTACTATTTCGAATTACTATTGTATTACTATTATGAATTACTATTTCATTACTATTACGAATTACTATTTCATTACTATTACGAATTACTATTGTATTACTATTATGAATTACTATTTCATTACTATTACGAATTACTATTTCATTTCTATTACGAATTACTATTTCATTACTATTACGAATAAATATTTCATTACTATTACGAATTACTTTTTCATTACTATTACGAATTACTATTTAATTACTATTACGATACTATTTAATTACTATTACGAATTACTATTTCATTACTATTACGAATTACTATTTCATTACTATTACGAATTACTATTTCATTACTATTACGAATTACTATTTCATTACTAATACGAATTACTATTTCATTACTGTTACGAATTACTATTTCATTACTGTTACGAATTAGTATTTCATTACTGATACGAATTAGTGTTTCATTACTGTTACGAATTAGTGTTTCATTACTGTTACGAATTAGTGTTTCATTACTGTTACGAATTAGTGTTTCATTACTGTTACGAATTATTGTTTCATTACTGTTACGAATTAGTGATTTATTACTGTTACGAATTAGTGTTTCATTACTGTTACGAATTAGTGTTTCATTACTGTTACGAATTAGTGTTTCATTACTGTTACGAATTAGTGTTTCATTACTGTTACGAATTAGTGTTTCATTACTGTTACGAATTAGTGTTTCATTACTGTTACGAATTAGTGTTTCATTACTGTTACGAATTAGTGTTTCATTACTGTTACGAATTAGTGTTTCATTACTGTTACGAATTAGTGTTTCATTACTGTTACGAATTAGTGTTTCATTACTGTTACGAATTACTGTTTCATTACTGTTACGAATTACTATTTCATTACTGTTACGAATTACTGTTTCATTACTGTTACGAATTACTGTTTCATTACTGTTACGAATTACTGTTTCATTACTGTTACGAATTACTATTTCATTACTGTTACGAATTGCTATTTCATTACTGTTACGAATTAGTATTTCATTACTATTACAAATTAGTATTTCATTACTATTACGAATTAGTATTTCATTACTATTACGAATTAGTATTTCATTACTATTACGAATTAGTATTTCATTACTATTACGAATTAGTATTTCATTACTATTACGAATTACTATTTCACTTCTATTTTGGCGCCTTGTTCCACAAAAATTAAAGGAGATCTCCAAGTTTCTGAAACTGCGGCCCAGACCATTACTGAAGCAGGTTTCATGGTTCTGTGGACAGTTTTTTGGTTGTATGGGATGTCTTTTGCACTTTTACCAATTATTCTGTCATTCCTCCGGTTGTGAGCCATTTCCACTGTGAAAATTTTTTCGTCAGACCAAACAATTTCACCAGCCGTGCCAGACTTCAATTCTCTCAGAAGTGCTTTGCTTCTCTCCAATCTCTTTTTCTTTACAGCTTCTGACAGAGTCTGTCTCTTTTGGAGGGTGAAAGAGGACATCTTTAGGTCTTCTTTGACAACTCTTCTCATTGTTCTGGGACTCACATTAGCTGTTTTGGCTAACAATCGTATTGACCTTTTCGGGTTCCTACTGATCTTCTCTCGGGCACATTTTATCAGTTGTTTGGTGCGTTGTGAGCGTGGTCTACCACTTCTTGGACGATCAGTCAAGTCTCCTCTCTCATTAAAACGCTTCACACACTTCCAAACAGTCGATCTCGCTATTGAGAGAGTCTTTGAAATGACGGAATCTGACTTAACGGCACGGTGTAGAGCAATAATGGCTACTCTTTTGTCTGACATTTTTGAATTGACTAAATTTTTGTAAAAAATAACACTGCCACGTCATAATGTAGTGTCTCTACTATAGTTCAAACCCTATCACCTACTTAGGAACTTATTTTTAAGAATTATATTAATGTTTGAAAAATTGCTTCCAAACTTACGCCCCACCCTGTATTTTTGTCTTTTTCCAGAGACTCATATTTAATAGTTAAGTAAAATGCAATTGTAATAGCATTAACAAAAAATTATTTATATTTGTATATGCAATACAAATTTTATTGTTTTGTAGATCAAAATTTCTCAGTTAAACCGTAGTCTGTGATTCTCCTCTAAATTTAATATATTCTATAACATAAAGGTTCCACTTCATACATAAGGGTTACACTTCATATAATATATTATATAACATATATTCTCCAATTCAATTCTTAATTTGAATTGTTATTAAGTCATGGGGAAAAATTCATTCATGTATGATATTTATTCCAAAATATTTTCAGATTTAAATTGTGTTGTACAAAACATTTTTTCTTCCCTTTTGCTAAATATATTTCTGTATAGGAAATACTGGCAAATTGCATGAATAAAGCAAAATTATTATCACATAAATATGAAATAATGGTCCATTACGGAAGATTCAGGCTTTTCGCGCTATAGTGTGCAGCAGAAAATTCAATAGAATTGTAATCTCAATACATATTTTAGCTATAATAATTTGTTTGTATTATTAGAAAACGGAAATTAACTTGCAAAATGAAACATGTCACTATGTTCCTTTCGATATAATTCAATGCTTTTATTATCGTAATTGGTATATATATTGTACCATAACTTATATTGAAGGGAGTGTTTCACCGAAATTTGAAAAAAAAATTCAAAAAGATAAATTTTGGGTAAAAAGACACCTCACAATGTCCCAAATCATGTGTAAAAATATTAGGTATGAAAGTTTTCTGCAAGAGCTTCAAAAAGGGAGGGAGGGGTTTATTCTGAAGGGAGGGGGAGTAGCTGGGGGAAGCAGAATTTAAGGGAGGTGAAAAATACTCAATATAAAGGTATTTTATGAAGTAGTATTTGTTTGTTTCTAGTATTTTTCATGCAATCAATATAATACACTGCTGTTATAAAAAAATCTAAAATTGGCAGTTCTGAACACCTTCTATTAATCAACTTCTAAAGCCTATTCCTCCCCCATATTTTGACTTAGAGATATGTTTTTTATTCAGAACTTAGTTGTCTGTCTACACAAGTACAATCAGTTGATATGTTATTACGCAACAAGTAAAAAAGTCTACTGGAAAATGTTACCACATTTCAATTGCAATCAATATATATATTTATTTTTTTTGAGAATGCAAATTTGATGAAACGGAACGAACTATGGTAGAGTGCAAAATTCTTAACAAGAGAAAACAAACCCCATGTTAAGAAATGAGGGAGAAATGGGGATTTTAAAAAGTCAAAATTTTGCGGTTTTTCGGGGGAGACGGATTTGAAAAAATTTCTTAAATAAAAAAAAGTCTGTTCTTATAGTATAATCAAGACTGAGAAAATCAGGCATCTCATTTTCCAAAAAAAAATTAATAAGTGAAACACTGCCCTTAGCCCCTTTAACCATATAAAAAATTAGAAATAAGTATTTAAGTACATTCGTTTAATTTTTAATAACTGAGATATATGTTTTACGTAGAAAAGTGAACAAAGGATGTAGTTCGATACATTAATAGGAATCAATTTGTACATCCATATTAGGATTACATTTAGGACATATACTATGGACTGTATAATTAAATTTTTAAACTCGGCATTCAATATTTAATAATCATCTGACCTATAAGAATATAGATAATTTAACAATCATTTATAATTCAATTCATTTTAGTGTAGGAAAATTAAAGATCTATTTAAAATATGCATATTAATCATCAATTTCATTTTTGCCAACTCTAATTATTTCTCAAAATCTTGGTTGGAGTATCATTTGGGCAGAATATTATATAAATTATCGTTATAGATCGAACTATACACTGAAAGAAAAGTGTACTTATTCGAACCTATAAATAGTTTCATACAAACCACAATGTTGGTCATTTTAAAACCATACCACAGCTGTTGTTTGGATCAAACATCATGAATTTATAATGTAATTTTACCTACATGCATGTACTTTATCTTACCTACATCTATCATCATTTTAACTACAGCTGAATGTCTATATTACCTACATACATGCAATTCAAACCACAGATGTGGTTAAACATTACCTACATGCTTATTATTAAACTACAGCTGGCTGTCTATTTTACCAACATGCATGCAATTCAAACCTCATGTAAAAGAATATTTAACTGATAAACTAATCCTTCAAACTACAGTCGTTAAGCAATTTTACCTACATGCATTTCATTTTAGCCACTTGGATAATGTTTAATTTAGCTACACTCAATTACAAAATACTGTAGTAATCAAATTCATAAGAATTAATATATAATACAGCATGAAAATTAACTAATAAATATAGAGTGATAATATTTCTGTTGAGTTAGTTAAAATAGATACAATATAAATAATTAAATTGGATATTTAGCAAATCTTTCCTTATTTATCAAATCATTGTAATAAAACTCAAAATTAATTTATTACATTTAATATAAAATGAACAATTTCAGAAACACGCTTTACTTGGTAAACATTAGTAAGAAGAAAATTATTATAGTTTCTCAGAAGCTAAAAAAATTGAAGAATTTACCAATTTATGTATTATTAAACATGAATAAAATATTCAAGAAACATAACATTTCTATTAACTCATTAAATAGATTACTAAATTTGAGATCACACCATCAAAGGAGAAACTGCAACTAGATTATAACTCGAGGATTAAAGAAGAATTTATATATAGTTATGTTTAAAAAGGCCCAAATAAAGCTTCCTTGTAGCTCCAAGATTTAAGTACCCAAACAAATAAAAAGTCATTTAGTAGTTCATGAACTGAATTGTTCACAGCTAGCTATTTCTCAAAACGGCTCACCAAATCAGTGACACATGGAGCTTTCATATCATAACATTGAAAGAATATCGAATAATGATGTTCACAGTAGAGTAAAAAAATGTTTCAGCACTCCTTGCCATATTTCAAATTCAAAACTTGGAATAGTTTAAAATGCTGCATCAATCGCCTTCCAAAAGTGTTGGCAACCAAAACATAATGTCATCAGAGGAAACATAATATTGATCAACTTCAGAAGACATTGAAGATGGGTGGCTGGAATGAGACTAAGAAGGAAGATTACTTCTCTAGCCAAGCTATCCTCTTCAATAGTTAGCCATATGACTGAAAAGAAAATTACAAAGCATCAATTAATGAAGATCTTCCCATTCATAGTTAGCTAGAAGTCAAATAAATAGGTAAAACTTATAGAAACTTACCTCTAAAAGTTAACACCAACATCAGCAGTTGTGGGCCTCAATCTCTTGTTGTGATGATGTTAGCAAAAGTAGGCAAGCCACCCAAAAAGTCTTCATTAGAATGTCTCTGGTGTCTGCAAAAAATATGGAATTAGGAAATTGTTGAGAATAGTTAGTACAATTGAGAGATTAAGGCTAATTACTGGGTAGCTACGTAGCAATGATTAGCAAAAAAAAAACTAAAATTCACAATGAATATAATGATAATTGACTTAATTGTTAAAATAATCATCCGCAAGAGATATATACAGTCTTAGATTAGGTAACAGCAAGAACATATTTCCTTTATCCAATGGACTTCTCTGAATTGAAAGCAGAGAATTAATATAATTGAATGAGAAAAATAATCAATTAGCTATCACGCAGCTATTGATGACAACATAGAATTAAATGTAAAGAAGTAGTACTAGCTACTGAATTTCAATCACTTTGTAGCTACTGTTACCAAAAAATCATGTCATATAACTCTGAAAAAGAGCCATATGAAAGTCATGGTATCTATAAAAAGTTAAAATTCTATAGAAGCAGTGGGAGATTCTGAAATTTAGGTTGATTTCAGAGAGCATTTCAGTCCCAATCAATTAAATTGTTACCAAGAGCCAGAAAGTAACTATCTCAAATCAAATCTGCTGAATATTATTATTTTTAAATATCTTCTGTGCAAAAAATACTTATTTTCTTCAATTTAAATTTATTTTGTTGAAAACAAAATGCAAAATAGAGAATTCTAGAACAATTTACCAGTTTCAGTAGTCTGGTGTTTAAATTAAAATATTTGATAGTAAAGAATACACTATTTAAAAATCTATTTGGCATACAGGTTACAGTTGAATGTGTAGTAAGGCAAACACAGCTATTGTGTATGCATTACTGTCATCACGAACCTATATGATTGTAAGTAAGTAACATTCAAGTTAGTTACCGATCTGCTCTCGCGAGCTACACACCTTATCTCCAGTCTTAGTTATTGAGACCTTAACTTGTGAGCGTTCTAGTGGAGATACTCTTTGTAATAACCCTTGCTTGACTAATGAATATATTCTCTTTAAGTGTTAATTACATTACCATTATTACCCTAAATACAGTTAAGCTTGGACCAGAGGCCTGAGGTCGGAACCATATTGGCAAGGTGGTTCTAGGGCATGGTACCATGAGTATTTAGTAGAAAGAGATATATTGAGAAAAAGGAATCTGAAAATACTAAATAGAGTAGGATCCTATCACACGTAACCCAAATAGTGAGACGTTATAAGGAATAACTAATAACGTCACATTGGTGGCCAGTATGGTGCGTGATTAAGTAATTCGAATTTAATGTACGGAAATTCAATTACTAAAGTAAAAGATTGAAAGCTTTGTAGTTTACCAAAAACTAAGTTAACCATCTGATTGGAGAGTATTTGATTACAGCAAGACCGGGTTTTGCGACCCTATATGAAGGTACGATTCAATTAAGGTGTTCAGTTTCTGTGATAAAGTGTAAAGATAATTCAACTCAAGGTCAAGCAAACGGCATCTCGAAAATTATCGGAAGGATAAGGAGAGTACAGATGGCCTAATTTGAAATTTGAATGAGCAGAGACAATCAACGAGACTAACCAGTCTGAAAAAAAAAAATCTGGAAATTCTGGAAAATTCTGGAAGAAACTGGAAAGCACGGAGGGAGGAAGCGACAAGGGTAAAGCGTTGCACGTTGGCGAATGGTGATGGAAAACATTCGATTATAAACAACATGCAAAAAAGCTGTAAATCAACCAGAAATTGAGAGTCTAATTTGTTTAAATACTACATCTGAAAAGTATTTATTCAAACTGCAACATTCAGTGAACATTCAACATTCAGTGAATATTTAACATTCAGTGAACATTCAACATTCAGTGAATATTTAACATTCAGTGAACATTCAACATTCAGTGAATATTTAACATTCAGTGAACATTCAGTTAACATACAGTGCATGACATTTAGTGCACAACGTTCAGTGAACACTCAACAGTCAGTGCACAACGTTCTGTGAACATTCAGTTAACAAGTTAACAGTTAACGTCATAACAGTTAACGTCATAACAGTTAACATCAGAGCAAAAATCAACGACAAAACCTGATAAGCGGGGCCCACTGTACATGGAACCGGAAGTTGAGTATAACATATAATTGTAATGTCATCCTTGCTTTTTTCAGTCTCATTTTTGAAGCGATCAGAGTAAGTTCTAAGTGTTAGAACTTAGTCCAGTGGTGAATAAATCTGTTCTGTTTAGTCAAGAGTTGTTGTTGGTGAATAAGCAATAAGCAGAAGGTAATAATTAATCATTATTGCAGCAGTTATAATTATAGGATGTATGTGTGCATGCATTTCTTTTAGCTTTGAATTGCTGAGTGTTGTTATTAATTGACAGGTATAAATATTTTATATTTATTGATTTAACAAATATTGCTCTATAATTGAATAATTATATTTTATTTATTACTTATTATTTGAATGATTATTTTTTATGTTTGAAGGATTATTTTGTTGGACATTATTTTTTTTTCTTTTTCATAATTAGTGATTACACGTGCACTACTCTTGTTTAAGTACATAATAACACTTCATTAGGATAGAAAACACATGCCAACTTCAGAGGACGAAGCGATAAATGCTGAATCTGTAGAACTTAGATCTGGAAGAAAGACTAAACCGAGAATACAGAAAACTAAACAGAACAAAACACCCCCCAAAACACCCCCCAAAACAACCCCCAAAACAACCCCCAAAACACCCCCCAAAGAAACACACATAGAACAGAAAGAGAACACACATAGGAAAGAGAAACAAACAAACAAAGAAAAAATGTCGGTTGAATTAACACAAGCTGAACTCCAAGAGATAATTAAGAGCAGGAGTACAACAATAATTAATTCTGATTCGTTGCCGATATTCAGAGGAAGAAGAAGGCCAGAAGATCCAGCTTTCGAGGAAAAGAATACGTTTAAACAACATCTAAGTCTATTAAATAATCATATATCCAGCTTGGGATAAAGATGACATAGAAAAAAAGAAGATACTTTTCGGGAGCGCTGATTGCAAGCTAGGAGATTTTCAAATTACTGTTAATAACGTTGTTAACGGTAAAACATTTAAAGATAGCACATACCAAGAGATATGCACGGTACTAGAAGACATATATGTGCAGAAAGACAGCAAGGATATCTACAGTTTATGTCATGAATTATACACTAATAAATTGAAGGATGAAACTACAGCTGCCAGTGACATTTTAAGTACATTGGAAAAAATTGGCGAAGTCACAGATTATATTTTAAATGACGACACAATGAACGCCCAATTTCCAATAAGGACAGCAACTGAAAGCGATGAATCATTCACACGCAGATTAAAAAGCACGCAAAAGATCTTATGAATACATCAATGTATTTAACAATATTGGGTCCACAGATCAACCCCAGTATCATCAAAGGAGTCATTCAAGGTCCTTTCAAGACAACAGCTAATTTACTGTCCGCTACAACAAAGAAAATAAGATCTTTGCCACATGACAAAAAAATTCTAATACCAAAGAAGAATTTCAATGACACAGAAACTTTTTTGATAGAAAAAACTGAGGATGAGAATCAAGGCAATATTCACGAGGATATGCAGGAAGATGCAGAAGCATACTACGCATATAATGCAAGAAACAGAGCAGGTAGGTTTGCACGCAGAAGCAGATTCAAATACAATCACACAGGCAGAGCATATGTACACAACACTAATAACCCCCACCCTACCCCTACCCCCCACAGTAACAGTGATACAATTAAGTGTTACCGATGCAATAAATTAGGACATATAGGAAGAGAATGCCGAGCTCAACAACCTTTTAATCAAGGACAGGGCAAGGATTTTCGAAAGAACATGTAAATACAAACACAAGTAAAAAACCAGGTAGGGTTCACGTGAAAACGGTCGGTAACTCCGTGTACGCATGTGAATTGAACATGAATAAATTAGATCCGGTGCACGTTAAATTCAATGGTAAAAGTAAATCGTCACTCAATACAAAAAATTATTGTGAATGTAAAAATAAGTTCGATTTATTAAAAGAAGAAGAGTTAAGCGTTGAGGATAAAAAAACGAGCGAAACGTATATAACAGTTCAATTAGTAAAAAATAAGGATGAATTAAGCGGATTGACGGACTGTCATTATACGATAAAAGGGACTTCTAAGCCAACGATAATTTTACATAGTAAAGAATTTGATTGGGAAGCTTTAATAGATTCAGGAAGCGAGAGAACAATTGTAAACAGTCGTAATTTTAATTACAAGGCGAGTCACGAGGACATAATGAAATCGGACGTAACTATTAAAGGCATAAACGGACGTTCCGCAGTAAAAGGTGAAATAAATTTTGAATTAGTATCAAAAAAATCAAATAAGCAAAGAGTAAACGCTTTACTAATCGATAACAACAGCTTACCATATGATGTAATATTAGGAAGGGACGTGTTAACGAACGCGCAAATTGATTTTGATAAGAAAATATTGAAATTAGGTGAAGAGAAAATTCCGTTTATGGAAAAACGTAGAATAGCTACTAAAGAACTATTAAGCACGGATTGCTTAATATCAGAGCTGGTTCTTACTTCTAATAGGTCAAAACGAAGAACGTTGATAAGACAAATAAACGAACGAACAAACAGCCGCAGTAGTATTGCGAAAGTAAGGGTTAAACCTCAACAAAAAGGGCAAACAAAGGTTATGAAATCCGAGGTAAAAACGAAGTCAAGGAATAAAAATAAAAAACGCGAGAAGAACGGAAATGTTCATATAAATAGCCAAGTCGTTGAGGCAAACAGCGTACAAATATTGTATGGATTTGTCAAAAACAACGAAGCAGGAAGTTATATTATAGCTAAAAGAAGTTTCAATAGCGGTTTAGTGATAGCCGAAACACTAATAAAAATCGAAGACATAAAAAAAGAGGGAGATCAAGTGTCAATATGCCCAGTTTTCGTAATGAATCCGACGGATAGTGATATCATATTAAGGGACAATATGATAGTTGGAAACCTCCAGACGTACGAACAGCAAGTCGAAGTAAATATAGCGACTATATCGGAGTGTTTAAATAATAGGACTCATAAATCTAGATTAGGAAACGTGTTGAGTGACGAAAAAACAAAGCCATTTGAACGAAACGTTACCCCTGAACTAATTTATGAAAAGTCAAAGGTACATGCAGTTGGAATTAATGGAGAGCCATTAGTTGCAACGCATGGCAACCGAGAGATGAAGTGTAAAATATCACGTGACGGAAGTGCTGATAGAAGCCGTGACAGCACATTAAGTGCTGATGAAGAAAACAATTCTCAGACAGTGCCATCAGCACTGAGAAGGTTAGTTAATGCTGACATATCATGTGGAATGTCAGAGTATGAAGACAAAATGACGCAGTTACTAAATAACTTTAGAGACGTAATCACGATCAATGACGAACCTATCGGGACTACTAGTATATGTAAACACACAATTAAATTGAAAGACCCTAATATAATAATAAACAAAATACCGTATAGAATATCACATAAATTTCAAGAACAACTTGAAGAAGTTAATAAATCAATGTTAAAGGAAGGAACAATAGAACCTTCAATGTCCGAATACAACTTCCCGGTGATAGTGGTTCATAAAAAGAATGGGGAAATACGACCCGTAATAGATTTCAGATCATTAAATAAGTGTGTCCATATACAAGGATTTCCTTTACCTAGAGTAGACGATATGTTAGGATCATTAGGTGGGTCAAAGATATTTTCTAGTTTAGATCTGAGGAGTGCATTTCACCAGGTGGAACTCTCCGAAGAATCTAAAAAACTTACAGCATTTGCGGTAAATGGTAAGAAGTGGCAGTTCAGAAAGTTACCATTTGGTTATGTCAATAGTCCAAAAGTATTTCAAGCAATAATGACAAAAGCGTTAAGTAATGTATTAGGGAAACTATGTTTCGTATTTATTGATGACATCCTAATTTTTAGTCGATCATATGAACAACATTTAAATGATATTGGCCAAGTGCTAATGAGTTTACGTGACGCTCATTTGAGATTAAAATTAGAGAAGTGTGAATTCTTTAAACACGAAATTAATTTTCTTGGACATCGAGTCACTACTGAGGGCATCCGATGTATCCAAAACGAAAAACTTAGAGAAGCATCTACACCAACAGATGTAAAACAACTTCAGCGATTTTTAGGGCTTGCGAATTATTTTCGTAAGTTCGTACATAAATTTAGTCAGAAAGCCGACCCATTATATAGACTATTAAGGAAGGACACTAAATTTGACTGGACTGACGGATGTGAGGCTAGCTTCACTAGTCCCAAAAATATTTTGACATCAGATACGGTTTTAGCTCATCCAAATTATTCCAGACCATTTTATTTATTTACTGACAGCTCAAATATCGGAGTTGGCGCAGCACTGCTACAACCAGATTCGACCAAAAGCAAAACATTAAGACCCATAGCATATTTCAGTAAATCATTAAATTCTACTCAAAAAAGGTACTCCACGACTAAACAAGAGTTTCTTGCAATACATCTAGCTTTAAAGGAATTTCAATATCTATGTCTAGGGTATCCTATTACCATTTTAACTGATCACAAACCCTTATGTGCATTTTTTGGTAATAAACTTCCATTAGTCACGGCGTTAGCCAGGTGGGCAATCGAGGCTAGCACATATGAGTGTACCATCAAATATTTTGAAGGTAAGCGCAATGTGGTAGCAGATACCCTTAGTAGATTAACTCCTTTAACGGAAGAAACAATAGATGATTGTGAACTTTTAACACCATCTAATGAAAGTTGTAGCTCAATTGAAAATTTTATAGCAACCACAAGATCGAGGGCTAAGCTAAATGTACCACAAATTATTAACAACAATGACAGTGAATCAGAAACAGACTCAGAAAACGAACAAGAACCAGATCCATCTAAATTGTATAAAATCAACAAAGAAAAACCATTTCTGAACTACATACCTAAACATGAAGACATAACATGGACTTTAAACAGACTAAAGATTGCACAGTCAAACGACTTTGCTTATAAGGAAATAATGGACATATTAAATAAAAAACAAATAGGAGCATCTAGGAACATAGCTGAATTTTTCATATTAGACGGAATATTATATCGACATCGGAAAATAGATACTCGGGCAGCCAGTATTGTTAATTATGTTATACCAAATGAAATGATCAATTTAGTAATTAATTCAATACATTTTAACACTCATTGTGGTTTAGCTCATACGCTATTTAAATTTCGACTAAAATATTATCATTTTCAAGAAAGATCGGTCATAGAATCTTTTATTAAAAGATGTGACGTTTGCAAAATCCTTAAAGGAAGTCTAGATACACCAATTAAATTAATGTCTGCCCCAGTAGCTAATACACCATTTGAAACAGTTTCATTTGACTTTATAGGACCTTTTATAACAACTGACACGAACAACAAATACATTTTATCAATAACATGTATGTTGACAAGATATAACGAATTACACGCAGTAGCTGACAAATCAACTAACACAGTAATTGATTGTCTAAGTAAAACATTTAGTCGTTGTGGATATCCCAAAACGTTAATGTCGGATTGTGCGAAAGAATTCAAGTCTAACGCAATTAGAACTTTCAGTGAAATACATCAGATATACAAATGTGAGGTATTACCATATTCAGCATATTCCAATGGAATTTGTGAACGTAATAACCAGAGAATTAACAAATTATTAAGATTCTATGTAGCCACAGTAAATCACAATAATTGGGACATGTTTCTCGATATTGTACAAAACACAATTAACAACCAGGTCAATATGTCCTTGAAAGATACACCTGCATTTGCTCTTTTTGGACGAGATACATCTCCAAATATTCAAGCAGAAAATTTGGATAACATTTACAATTTAGATACATCAGAATCAATAGTCAAAATTAAGGCCAGACAAGCTATATTTATTCAAGATCAGATAAGAGCTAACATAATTAATCAATCAAACAAACGCATAATTTACCACAATAAGACACGAAAAGACAAAATTATACAGATAGGTGATCGAGTAATAATTAGAAATCTAGTAACCTAGGGACAGTTCCAGCGGACCGGTACTCATGACAAAATAAAAATAATTTAGTTATAAACCAATTTGGAAGCTGTCTTTTCGTGACTTTTACTTTTCAACTTAAATGAATACGATTAGACACAAAAGAATATGATAAATGGCAAGATACTCATATTATGAGCATTTATTCCAAATTTGTACACTGGTACACAGAAAAAAAAAGGAACAACATTTTAAGTTAGTACGTTTCACAAACTATTATAGGCACGCATTTTTTTCTGGTATCTTTTTCATTGTTGAATCCATTTCCATTCACAGTTAAATTTTCATTAGGTTTTATTCATTTTTGTGAATGTCATAAGGATATTAATGATGGGGTTTAGGAAGATTTTTTAGGGGAAAAGCTAGGAAAATAAGCCATGCAGGTGTAATTCCTGACAAAAAGGGTGATATAGTCTTTTTAATTTTTTTTTATCAGAACATTTAGACACTATCGTTATCCCTTAATTATTTTCTCAGAATGTTTCTTTAAGTCTATAGTTATATTAGCTGAATCAAATTAAGTCAAATCTTCTATAGCTACAATTCTTGTAAAATGTTTGGATATTTTTTGTTCATAGCGATTTAAATGGGATAATTTGATTTAAAACCATATTTTTGATTGCAATTCAATTTTCTACAAAATTCGACCTATATAGTGAGAAATATTACAAACCTTATTCTTTAAAGTACCAAGTTTCACACATATAAAATTGCGTATTTGATAAATTATGAACGTAACAAAAATTTCACATATTTCTTGTTAGAATGCAAACATATTTTCTCTCTTCTCCATCAAAAAAAATTGTGTTTTGTCTTGTAAGTGGTTTTTCCTGTATAACAGTTTCGGAATATCTTAATTATTGGTCTTATTATCTAATACCTACATGGTTTGATTCCATCCGTGAGTGCAGCCACCGGTGCAGCCACATTCCTTGGTAAGTGACTGTATTCACGGAGTAGCTTTTCTGCATCCATGAGCATTGTCACCGACGGTGGTAAGTGACTTTGTTCATGGAGCCACTTTCCTCTCTGACTGCTTCTACCAGTCTCTTTTATTTAATTTCCTTTTGACGTCAGCGATATGGCCTTTGGTTACGAAGCAGACGTTAAACCCCCTAATAAATTAATTAGTCTGAGGTTGTCTTCTACGAGGGTTTACAGTACATACAAATTTTGAATTTAATATTGGAATTAGTTACATTTCAAGAACATGTTTTTATGATACTTTTAGGTTGAATTTGAATAAATATACTATAAACTAGATTCATTGATTTTTAAAGGAATGAATTGTTTATTGGTTTTCACCATTTTTAAAATTAAAACGCACTAAAAACTGTTGGTTTATATAGCAAAATGCTAATCTATTCGTTGTAAATACCTATTTATTAATCGTTAAAGTGTATGTTTAAGTCCTAAAATGCCTTTTTTAGGTCCTTAAATGCCTTTATAGGTCCTAAAATGCCTTTTATAGGTCATGAACTGTCATTTTTGAGATCCTTAAATGCCTTCTTTAAGGTCCTAAAATGCCTTTTTTATAAGTTCTAAAAGTCCGGGCTCTAGTCATCACACTTGAATACTTAGCATTTTTCAAAATAAATTCTAGTTATACTTATTAGAAGTGATACGTGAAATAATCGGTACAATCATTTAAAAAAAAATCTGTTTTAATTTGACCGCTCTACCATTTTTCTCGGTATATTATTTTTACCTGTATTTTTTCTTCACATCCCAGTAAATTAGAAGGAGGCAAAAAATCATTGGTTATAATCTCAAACTATCATCAGTTGATATATATTCAACTTTACGGCCCTAGTTAGAATTTCACTCTGAATTAAAATACATGATATAATTCTTATCATATCTGATATTTTGATAATTTGATAATTTATATAAAAAGTTCAACAAATAAAAATATAAGAGAAACCAAATCAAATATGATCTACAAATTACCGTTAGATTTTCACTTCCTTAAGGTATATATCAGTTCTTTTTGAGAATAAACTATTTGATTTAAATAGATGTAACTGTGGCTGAAGTTCCACCATTCTAGTTCGTAGGGTGACTAATAAATCACAATTATTGTTGTTGTAGCTTGTAAGATAAGAGTCGCTGAAGAAGTTCGATAATCTTTGATCTATTGCCTCACTTGTAATTTATCGCCTATTATTTACGAGGATACAAGAAAAGTGGAATGATTGTCTGAGAAAACAGGCTAGCTTTTCCCATTTTTTATATAGTTTCTTTGCAAGTTTAAAATAACATTAAATTATAAAGTGTTCAAACTGTTCATCTCAAAAACATTCGATCTATATATAATAGGCGAGCAACGAGCAAAACAATCACCCGGTTGAAATAAATTCGACAGCTGGGGAATTAATTTTCATATACTCCATGATGAGTTTTTTTTATTTATATGATACGAAGAATGGACTATGGAAATAAAACAATAATTGAAAACTGATGTTGACAACATATGGCAGGAAGTCTAAATTGATTTTGAGAGTTTCATGTATTATCAATTCGGGAAAACTTTCTTTCATAAATTCATAACTTTTAATGACAATACACATGTTACTAACTATTTCAGTTTCTTCAAAAAAAATTAGCTTCACTCACTCAAGACATTTTCACATAGTTTGTCCAATTCACACTCTCGGCAATTTTCGAAATGATTAAAGCCTCCTCAGGCCATGCAATCCATAACCAGGAACTTAATATTGAATTTTTTCATCGGAAACTTTGGTGAAAATTTGAAGTTTTGATGAGGACAGGAGAATTGATTTAAAGCATTTGGGAAAAAGAAGAGAGAATAGGATGTACGCAATTATAAAAATTGTTATCACAGAAACTTTACATCACTCAATTTGCATTTCAATTATTTTGAGTTTTGAATCAATTTAATCATATTATTTTTCTTAATTAATTTTGTATTTTATAATCTTGGTATATTTTTTTGTATATTTTGAAGCTTGAAATCTGCAGAAATATATCAAAAGTGAAAGCAGACTCTTCGTTGAACTAAAACGTAATAACTATAAATTGGATTTTTTTTTTCTAAAGCCGAGATTGCAGTCAAACCTATATCTTTCTCTAAATCTCTTCATTCGATTTAATTATCTTAGTATAATGTGACGAGAGTTTAATAGCCAAGATGTATAGGAGCATATAATACAGCTCATAGAACAATGAAGTGTATCGAATTTAGTGTGCCTGCACTATCCATTCGAAAACCATTAGAGGATCTGCCATATATATGATTTAGTTTTGAAGAGATGTAATTGCATAAAATGTTATATCCTATTAAACAACAAAGAATATATTAAAATAATAATTACCTCCAAAACTCAATTGAAACGTATAAAGTTGCACACGTTTTTTGTTTTCAGATTTGAAGCTGTCTTATCTATAACAAAAAACGTAAGTAAATTATTTTTTCGAATGATAGTTCAGTTCTAAAAATTTAAGAGATTTTTTTTTATTTATATTTAATTACCAGTGTGATTTTACTAAACTGAAGCAAGAAAATATCCCTCAAAACTCCCTGTTTTCATTACATTAGTTTAAATGACTGAGAAATTAACACTTCGGCAACTGCCATTCCGCCTTTAATTTGAACACGGAAACAGCCCCAAACTTCTGAATGTTCTCACTATCGTCTAGCGTAGCAAAATGAAACTTTTGCCTAATTGCATAATATTATATACTAAATTAGGCAAAATTTCCAAACTTTCCAATTACATTTTGAAGAAAATCTGCAAACAATATTGATATCCATTATATCTTTAAAATTTTAGCAGCTGTTATGGTACTTACGAATCAATAATTTATGATGAATTTCATTTGATTGAATAGGGTGAACTTTCTTTCTGCTGTATTCATAAAAGCTGGGTAAATTGGATTCTAAACAGAATTTGTTATTTATAATTGAATTATATTTTTCAATGATGTTCATCTAGAGAAAAGACGAATGAATCTGTAATAAGATTCTATATACTGCTTACCTCGGCATTATTTTAATGTTTTCGTATGTCACCGGAAGTGTGCCACTCTCCAAAAATAGCTCTGAACCCAGTAGTGAAGATATTTGACCAGATTTATTGAATCCATTTGCTTCTGAAACGGAAAAGTGACGAGTGTTGCTTGCTTACATGATTGAGAAATTCGAGTAGTTATCCGTATGTTTAATTAATTAAATATAGAAATAACATTATATTATGCCATGTGACAAACGGGGTATGGTCAAGAGCCCCCCGGTCAAGAGCCCCCCCCGATCATGAGCCCCCCTAGGTCATAAGCCCCCCCCCCCCCGGTCACGAGCCCCCCCCCCCCTCCCTGTTTTTTAATCCTTATTTACCTAGTTAAACAAATGAAGAACTACTACTTAGATAGAAATAACTGAGAGTTGCTAATGTAGTTTGTTGTATCCGCTAGTTTGTTGTACTGCACACTTCATGATTGTTTACCCAGTTAAAATTCGGTGCAGGATAGGGGCAGCGGGTGGGGCGCGCAGGGCCGGCATCATGGCAGGCAGAAGGCCGCGATAGGGCCGCGACAGAGCATTTTTGTCCGCTTTTGGGGACCTCATTCTACGTCCCCCCACTGCACTGAACTACACTGGGGCGCTACCCTAAACTGCTGACACGCGCGTCCTAACTACTAATGCGCAACCGCGTAGCGTCCGTGGCCACGCGTGAAACACTAGAGAAAAATACCCTCATGGCAGATATTGACTGCGCCAATACTGCGCTGAATATGAACGCACATATTCATACTATAAAATATGACGCGTTTAACGCATATATACTTCATATTATGAATGTGACGTTATTCGGCAGCAATATTCCAGTCAATATCTACCATGAGGGTAAAAAATGATCATGATGTCTAAATAGCTATTTGAATTAATGTGATTGACGTTTCAAGTTAGGGAAAAATTTATTTAGTAGGGGTTAAATTTCTTTTTCAGAAAAAAAGGCCATATCGTTTAGCTACATCAAAAGGAAATTAAATAAAAGGGACTGGAAGAATCAGCCAGAAAGAAAAGTGGCTCTATAAACAATGTCACCTGCCACCCGTCAGTGACAATACTAATGAATGAAAAAAAAAGCTTCTCCGTGAATGCTGCCACTTACCAAGGATTGTGACGAAAAGAGTCACAAGCACCTGTGGCGATGGTGGATGGAAGAAGGAGATGATGGGAAATGAAGCCTTCCTAATACAAAAATCTAAGACCTCGCAGTTGATGAATATAACTTTGCACTATTCTCCAAAACTGCAAGTAGCGTTAATAAAAATAAACATGGTAAAATAATACATTCCAAATTAGCTACAACAGTTCAGGGCTGAAGGGACACCATCTCCTTTTCCATTTACGATATAATAGACTGTAAAGAGTAGTGGTGAGGTTATAAAAGTGAAGTAGATAGCTTTAAATTCATTTATTGGTAAGCAAACTAAAGCTATACATTGTAAATCTTACTTATATATTTTTCCTCTCTAACTGATTGTCAAAGTTTGTAAAATGAGTACCACTTGTTACTAATAATAAAAAATGTAACCATACTTACAAATATAAATTGGGAGAAGAGTAAGAGATTAGGTCGCCAACTTTGATAACGTGTTCCTCGGGGGTGTAGGTCATAAGCAACCCCCCCCCCCCCCCGATTACGAGCCATCTGTTTTTTAATCCTTATTTATTTATCTATATTATTTAATCCCCCTGACCCCCTGCCAGGTCATTAATCAATCATTAAGTGTGCAGTACAACAAACTAGTGAAACTACATTAGCAACTCTCAGTTATTTCTATACAAGTACATAGTTCTTCATTTGTTTAACTATGTAAATAAGGATTAAACAACAGGGGGGGGGGGGGGGGCTCGTGATCAGGGGGGCTCATGACCGTGCTTAGGTGTGGGAGCGTATGCCCCTTCCTCTATGTCCATCCCAATCGCCAGAATTCCATAGGGATATTCCAATGGTTTTATGACCGGGTCCGGACAGTGTTTCTGAAAATTGAAACGAACATTATAAACAATTCACTGAATAATTACATTTCGTGCTTATAATAGTAAATTTATGTTCAACTAGACAGCTGATATTGCTGTAATTAATCAACAGATGAATAAAAATACATACTTCGAAACTAACTAGGCACACTGTAGTTCAAAACTAGGCACACTGTAGTTCAAAACTAGGCACACTGTAGTTCAAAACTAGGTACACTTTAGCTAATTGCAATAACAAAAATAATATAAATGAAATTTATAGCTATTACACTGGGCAAGTAACACTTGTGAATATCATACTTTAAAAAAACTGGTATTGGACTTGGTACTGGTATCATTTAACAATATGGTATCGGTGCATCTCTAGTAAATTCCATTGTGTCAATTATTTTATTTAAGATTGAAAAGAGAGCTGAACTTACCTTATAGCTACTTCATATTGAATAGCATCATGTCCTCTTCATCATCTAAAGACATGTTAAAGTTTGAACTGAATATCCTTGATTGTTTGATACATACACAATTTCTTATAACTAGTTTCCTTTTGGAATGTGTTGAATAATTATAATCCTGAAAAGAAAAACAAAAGTTTTGACATATATAACAAACAAATTCATGAACATATATAAAAATAGCCTAGTTAGTAACAATATCCAGAGGGAGGAATACAGATTATCATAAACAAACTCACAATTTGAGTTAGCTATGTATAATTTTTTAATAATGATCACACTGTATAAATATGAAAATTAACACAAGAACATAGGTAGATAATTGATAGAACACCAGTTATCTAAATAAATAGGAGTGATATTAGCCACTTCCATACTATGCAAATTTCTATTTAATGTCCTAAACATTATTGAGTTTTAGCATGACAATATGGGAAAAATATGCTTTAAATTCAAATATCTATCAAAGTTTCTTGGATTATCTGACCATTTGAGATACTTTGTAAAATATCTCATTGGTCAAAGGACTCAAAACAATGACACTGGTGAATGAGCAAGGATTTTGACTCTGAATAATATAGTATATAATAACCACCCAGCATCATATTTTTAAGTATGGCCATCATGATCAAATAACGGAACTATCTCTGAACTATGACTTAAGCACTATTTTTCTACTCAATGTATTAGTTTAAGTTGTAACAGGAGAGTGCACTTAAAATTCTACACATGTTGCTAATAGAAGAATAGACGAGATAATTAAATAGGGGTGTAACAGGTCTGAAAAAAAAGTGTCGTGTGTACCTTGCGTCAAAAGAAGGTCACCTCCTGCGTCAAAAGAAGGTCACCTCCTGCGTCAAAAGAAGGTCACCTCCTGCGTCAAAAGAAGGTCACCTCCTGCGTCAAAAGAAGGTCACCTCCTGCGTCAAAAGAAGGTCACCTCCTGCGTCAAAAGAAGGTCACCTCCTGCGTCAAAAGAAGGTCACCTCCTGCGTCAAAAGAAGGTCACCTCCTGCGTCAAAAGAAGGTCACCTCCTGCGTCAAAAGAAGGTCACCTCCTGCGTCAAGAGAAGGTCACCTCCTGCGTCAAAAGAAGGTCACCTCCTGCGTCAAAAGAAGGTCACCTCCTGCGTCAAAAGAAGGTCACCTCCTGCGTCAAAAGAAGGTCACCTCCTGCGTCAAAAGAAGGTCACCTCCTGCGTCAAAAGAAGGTCACCTCCTGCGCCAAAAGAAAGTCACCTCCTGCGTCAAAAGAAAGTCACCTCCTGCGTCAAAAGAAAGTCACCTCCTGCGTCAAAAGAAAGGCACCTCCTGCGTCAAAAGAAAGTCACCTCCTGCGTCAAAAGAAAGTCACCTCCTGCGTCAAAAGAAAGTCACCTCCTGCGTCAAAAGAAAGTCACCTCCTGCGTCAAAAAATAGTCACCTCCTGCGTCAAAAAATAGTCACCTCCTGCGTCAAAAAATAGTCACCTCCTGCGTCAAAAAATAGTCACCTCCTGCGTCAAAAAATAGTCACCTCCTGCGTCAAAAAATAGTCACCTCCTGCGTCAAAAAAATAGTCACCTCCTGCGTCAAAAAATAGTCACCTCCTGCGTCAAAAAATAGTCACCTCCGGCGTCCATGGGAACATAGGAATTAATTCAAAATTTTAAGCCAATTGATTGGCTTTAACTGACATACTCTGTAACCCAGTCTGCAAAAGATGCATGAAGTTGTGAAATTTATCCGGTGACTATTATGGCCTTGAAATTAGTGTCCTGAATTATCTGGCGACAATTTCTTAATCAATTCCCTATGTTTACATGTAATTATTGGAGAGTGTTTTGAGATTTCTGGCCATTTTAGAGAGAAATTTAAAAATCTTTTGGAAAGAATTGCTCCAAAAATTGAATATTTGAAGACTGATTGTGCATGTTTTGCAGACTGGTTTGTAACATGGAAGAAAAGTGACCTCAGTCACAGATAAGCGACCTCAGTCACAGATAAGCGACCTCCGTCACAGATAAGCGACCTCCGTCACAGATAAGCCACCTCCGTCACAGATAAGCCACCTCCGTCACAGATAAGCCACCTCCGTCACAGATAAGCCACCTCCGTCACAGATAAGCCACCTCCGTCACAGATAAGCCACCTCCGTCACAGTTAAGCGACCTCCGTCACAGATAACTCCGTCAAAGAAAAGCGAGCTCAGTCAAAGAAAAGCGACCTCAGTCAAAGAAAAGCGACCTCAGTCAAAGAAAAGCGAGCTCAGTCAAAGAAAAGCAACCTCAGTCAAAGAAAAGCAACCTCAGTCAAAGAAAAGCAACCTCAGTCAAAGAAAAGCAACCTCAGTCAAAGAAAAGCGACCTCAGTCAAAGAAAAGCGACCTCAGTCAAAGAAAAGCGACCTCCGTCAAAGAAAAGCGACCTCCGTCAAAGAAAAGGGACCTCCGTCAAAGAAAAGGGACCTCCGTCAAAGAAAAGGGACCTCCGTCAAAGAAAAGGGACCTCCATCAAAGAAAAGCGACCTCCATCAAAGAAAAGCGACCTCCGTCAAAGAAAAGCGACCTCCGTCAAAGAAAAGCGACCTCCGTCAAAGAAAAGCGACCTCCGTCAAAGAAAAGCGACCTCCGTCAAAGAAAAGCGACCTCCGTCAAAGAAAAGCGACCTCCGTCAAAGAAAAGCGACCTCCGTCAAAGAAAAGCGACCTCCGTCAAAGAAAAGCGACCTCCGTCAAAGAAAAGCGACCTCCGTCAAAGAAAAGCGACCTCCGTCAAAGAAAAGCGACCTCCGTCAAAGAAAAGCGACCTCCGTCAAAGAAAAGCGACCTCCGTCAAAGAAAAGCGACCTCCGTCAAAGAAAAGCGACCTCCGTCAAAGAAAAGCGACCTCCGTCAAAGAAAAGCGACCTCCGTCAGTCAAAGAAAGGTTTCTAGTGAAAGTAACCTAATTTTACTGCTCCATTTATCTAAATTTTAAAACTATGTTGACTCTCTAAATATAGCTAGTGCCAAAATTTACATGCGAATAGGTACCTAAATATATTGAAACTGTCAAGATGCATCTTATATAATCTGAATAATCATCATGCCATTTTCAAGAGACTGGCAGATTGTTAGCCAAAATTTAAAGATTTTGAGACATGTCAATTTTGGCTCATTTCTTAAAATTTTAGGTCAAATTAACATGAGAACACAGAAATTTAATTAAATCAAAACATTAAGCCCAGACTGTAGGAACTGGTAAACTGTTCTCCAAAAAATCTTCTGTTTTGGCTTCTGTTCTCAGACAAATTAATGCAAATATAGGAGAAAACTAAGGACTGTTCAGTCTGTTATTACAGAAAATGTTAAAAATGTCCCATATTCTGTAGACTGGCATTAAGCCAATTAGACATATCTGAGTTTTGACCTTTACAAATGCAACTTATTGAGGGTCAATTAATTGGCATCAACAGATTAACTGGCATATTTTGTATACAATAATACAGAGATCTCTTTTAATAATCGAAGTAAAATTCAGGTAAATAGATATAGCTTGTATAGGTACTAGCCAGTCTGCAGAATATGACATTTTAACATTTTCTGTGCAAACATTCAATAATTTCCTCCAACATTTACATGTATTTTACTGAGAACATGAACATAAGTCAAAATGTAGGATATCTTGGAGAACACTTTATCAGTTCCTGCATTCTGGATAGATCATAGGTAGGAATGAATTTAAAACTATTGAAGAAAATTCAATATGAATATACCTAGTAGTCAGTCAAGACTCTAGCGACTGCGAATATCTATCTCAGTATCTCTCCGACTCAATTAATGTCCCAGTATGTATTTTGTGGTAATTTTCACCGACATGTCGGTGGAATTTTTTGCCCTTTGAAAATAATATTCTGGCAAAGTCGGTGGATTTTTATAGCCATTTATTCCAATAATCCTATGTTACCATTAATTTTTGGTGGATAAGTTAGAAAAAAGTTGCTGGATCAGCCAAATTAATAGAAATTTATAGTCTAGTGGATTTTTTCAACTTTTAAAAAGTCAAGTGGAATTTTGCCAGTCTGCAGAATATGGAACATTTTTCCAAGACTCTCTGCGGGAGTTTTTGATTGAATTTTAGAAATTTGAGATCTCTGCGGGAGATCTTGAATTAATTCCTATGTTACCATTAATTTAGCTGCGGGAGATTTTGAATTAATTCCTATGTTACCATTAATTTAGCTGCGGGAGATTCTGAATCTGCTGCTGAGAGTCAGAGAATAACTCTCTCTCAAATTAAAATCTCTGCGGGAGAAAAGACACATTCTGCAGACTGGGAATTTTGTGCCCCAAATACAGACTGGTATAATGCCCAGACTGTATTTCATGGTAAATTCCATCCACTTGTCAGTGGAATTTTTCCCCTTCGAAAATAATATTATACTAGTAAAGTCTGTGGATTTTAGCTATTTAGGTATTCCAATGTTAGTATAACTATAATGTTACCAACTTACCATTATTTTTTTTATTTTTGGTGGCTAGGTAAATAAAAAAAATGTTGGTGGCTCATTCGAATAGCTATCTTAGTATCTATCATGAAATAAGTAGGTAGGTATGTATTTTTCTGATTTTTCTTTCAGCTTTTTGGAAGAGTAATTGGAATTTTGTAAACCAAATACAGACTGGTTGTGGAGTCACATCATTCAGGTACCATCAGTCCAGTCTGTATTTGGTGCAAAAAATCCCACTGACTTTTTCAAAAAGCTGAAAAAATCCACCATTAATTTCCAGTAATTTGACTGATCCACCAACATTTTCCCAATTTATCCACCAAAAATTAATGGTTAACATGAATAAATAGTTGAAAATTCAACGACTTTGCCAGAATATTATTTTGAAAGGGGAAAAATTCCACCGACATGTCGGTGGAATTTACCACTAAATACAGACTGGCCATCAGTCATAAATTTGAAACAACAAATATCAAAATCACTACATTTCTACATATAGGTACCTATCATAAATCATCTTTCAATCTACCTATGATCTATCTAATAGAACGTATGGTGGGTGCGCCGTCATCTGGTGCGCCGCTCATCTTTTAGATACGTATCAATATAGGCTATACTGGCGACTTTGTTCACAGTGCACACTTTGAAACATGGCTTAGGTATATACCTAGCTATCAGAATGTGTGGACGAGTGGACCATTTAAAATAGAAGCCAACTAATTTGCTTAACTGACATCGGTAGTACTCTATAACTAATGAGTCGCCTGTTGGCTGTGGGTACTAGCTGTGTACATAGATATGTCACAGTGGGAGTAACTTGGACATAGGCTACTTGGAGTACATGTTACAGTGCATTTCCTGATACCTATGTGCTAGTACATTATACATAGCTAGGTGAAAAATCATTTATTGTCAGATAGATAACTGGTGTCATGAGTAACCTAGTAGGCACCTAGTTAGGTAGGACCGTAGGTAGTGAATTTCAAAACCCAAAAAAGTACAAATTAGCTATAGGCTATATTATATAATATATAGCCTAGCATAGCTATTTTTTTTTCAATAAGATACAATAACCACTGAACTCTTAAATACTATACACATGATAGATACACAATTCCACTTTCACCAATAAATTAATAACTTAAAACATTAATTCACCACAGAACCTTATTTTAAACTAGAAACTATTCAAAATACGGCAGGTTCAATGGTTCTCAATAAAAAAAATCCGATATTTTTCTTTAGAACGTACAAAATAATTGTTCTATATATTTCGTTTTGCAACCCTGTTTTTAATATTTTCAGCATGGAAATGATTTTATCTTTAAATAATTATTAAGAATGACCGATTTTTTCAATAATGATTTCGTGTTATTTGGTATTCTTGTATTCCAATATACCTATCTAAATGGCGCGGATGAAGAACAAATACATGATTAATGTTATAATAATATTAGTATATAATTTTAACTGGTTAGTTGTTGCAATTATTTTAATTATAATATTGAATCGTTGTTAGATGAACCAAATTAATTTTCTGTACTAACTATATATATGCAGTATATTGTATGCATTATATACAATATATACATTTTGGAGTAAACTTATTAAACTAAGGCCAATGTCAGCTTGTTTATAAGAATGTCATTATATATTCCATATACCTATGATATATTTTATATATTCTCACATGCCAAAAGTTCAATTCGACAAATAATAACCTACATCAGGGTAAATAATTAAATAATATCTTATAAATTGAAAACATTATATGCAATGGTAGTTTAGTATGCTTATAATTTATCTTTATAAATCATTTTATCTATAATCAAGCATTAGCACTTTGATATTCATGGAAATTATTTAAGAATGTCTCCTGTAACTACGATTCTCAGTCATATGTACGCATGGAAGTACTATTAGAACCTACATGATCGATGTGTGAGTCTGATGAGAGCTGTTTCAGTTCATTCAGTGAGAAGATACAGAAAAACTGTATTCTGATAAAGCCTGATATCAACATTGTCAGACTTCACTATTGCTTTGATCTTCTATAAGTGTTACTTTAAAAAAATTTAGTGGTTCACTCTGACAAATGAGAAATATAAAAACGCATACAAATTACTCAATGATATCCGTGGTTAAATAAATATTAGGTAACAATAGATTTAATATGAAACTGAATGATCCAAACCATAGCTGAGTACCAAGAACAATAGTGATTAATGTTTATTTTATATTAGGGCTATCCACTAATTAATTAACTATAGGCTATAGCTATTATTACCTATTATTAGCTACACTATCGATAGAGAAGTTGTATTTTTGTTCAAATTAATTTGTTGGATTATGATTCATGAGCAATATGTGGTGCTTCAATCTCTGGAGATTTTAGCCAATATTATCGACTATAAACTCTGAAGATTTTCTATGCTCTGTTCTCCAGAGTTTTCGGCAGATAATAACGCGTCAAACCTCCACAGATTATCTCGTCCTTATACTGCCGTGGCCTCCGTAGGTCGCGGTAAACATTTGTAGAAAGCAGAGATTATCTGCTGAGCGCTGCTTAGAAATGCTGAGACTGCCATAAACTACAGTAAAACGTCCGCTATACTGCACCGAATTTTAACTGGGTAATGACCTGGCAGGGGGGTTGGGTTTCATGACCGGGGGGAGGCTCTTGACCGGGGGGGCTTATGACATAAGGGGCTCATGACCGGGGGGGCTCTTGACCATACCCCGTTTGTCACATGGCATGATATAATGTTATTTCTATATTTAATTAATTAAACATACGGATGACTACTCGAAGTGGAATCCATCCCATCCCACTTTTAAATGGCACAGGGATCGAATGGAGTAGACTTAAATTTACACTGTGCATCCGCACATCAAAATTGGTAGTGTAGACTGTATTTTTTTCTGATTCACTTAATGTGTAGCAGCTCAAAATTGAATGTTAGTGCTTCTCACCCTATGAAATATCATTATCATATCCTATCCCACATATATTAGTAGCTATACCTATGCAATATTCATAGTTATTACAAAATTGCCATTGAAAAACTGAGTTGATCATATATGATCACTCAACCGATTCATCGTATATGATAAGTGATCATATAGGAACAACTGGCCCGATATAAGCATTATTGTAAGTGATCATATATTATGATCATAATTTTGTCCTTTCAGGGAAACCGGGCGTTATGCCATATATGATCACTTCAATTTATGAAATTTCCATGTAAAATACGCTAAAATTTTAGAATTGTACATGAATAAAAGTGTCTCAGAAATGAATTTTGTATACACATTTGTAATCGAAAATTCAAATTTAACATCATTTCTTCATTGGCCCGGTGAAGGGTTAAAACTCACAATTCATTATTCATATTTATTTCATTGAATTTTAGTTCATCCGCACTTCTGTGTAATGCAAGGTTACCTGTTTTAAATAATAATTAATATAGATATGAAAAGAGTGTAACAAAGAGTTTAAAGTTAAAGGAGTGAAAGATGAAAAATAATTATTTCAGGTCTATTCCACAATTTTCAATTAGGATAGGGAGAGATAATGTGATATTTTCTTTAAAACTATCATATTATTTAACTAAGCTATTAATATCAAATTGTGATAATTCATCTAGATATGTTTTTTCCCGTTATTGGTCATTATGCGTAATGTTAATAATCTGCAGTATAAATTTATCCTATTTGGATAATCAGTAAAAGGAGTGATGTGAAGTATAAATCTAATAAAATGTACACTTATATAGTTTCTCTGATTCCTTTGGGTAACTCTTATTTCATGGCTCGCCCCATAAAGCTTGTAACTGTAAAGCGACTTCGATGTTCCAGTCATTTCTGATAGCCATTGCAGTGATGAAATCAAACGAACCAGAAGATATTTGAAAGCTGTGTATGGCAGAGCAAAAGATTGCATATCGTCCATTGAAAGAGATTCCCAATGGAATAAATTTCAGTAATGGAGATCCTAATTATTGTATACGTGTCAAAGAATCAAACGTGGAGGAAGTCATTTCATGTTATAGAGGTTAATTAAGTTTAACCATTGCATAGTTATTTTTATAATTAACAAATTTATATTTATATATTGTGTTGGAGGGAATTATAATCCGAGTTATTTAAAAAGGGAGGGGGAATGCGAGAAAAATCATGCTTATGTTAATAACTTAATAAATGTTTTAATCGATTCCGCATATTTAATTATGTAATATGCTATATTTGGTTCATCAAAATTCTGAATGATTAAATTTAGAATTCCATCATTTAGACTTATGATTAAATTTGATCAAACTTATGTTAACCATATGACACCCTTTTTTCTTTGACCAAATATTTCATAACATTAAATATTGAATTTTTATCTAACAGCTAACTATTCCTTATATGTAGCAAACATTTAATACCGTGCATCACAAAAAATTTCCAACTGATCTTAAAAGTTTCTTTTTGAGCTGAAAAATTAGTGAACTGTGCAAAAATCATTTGAGTAGCTCTTTTATTTCACAGTATAATGATATAATTCTTATATGAAACTTAATATGAGAATACAAATATTTTAATTGTTAGATAAGATGGAGCAAGTAAAGATGACGGGCCAGAAACGGACCAATTAAAGTTAACTGACCAGAAATAAAGCTAGTAATGTTAACGGACCAGAAAACCTTTTTTTTGTTTTAAAAAATATTTGCTTTAGTATTTCATAAATATAAACCCTTATATGTAAATGATAATATTGATGAGTATTCATTAATTTTGCATATTTTGTTAATTGAAAGAATTGATGAAAAGCGTTATACATTTTGAAATTGCGAAGAAAGAGTAGTAAAAAATGGAAAAAAACACTTCTGCCTAAATCCTTTAATGGTATCTATGATTCCAAAATTACGTTCTTATTCCAATTATTGGTCAAATATTTAATGATTTAACCAAGTAAATTTATCGGACCAGAATTGAAGCTAGTAAAGATATTGGACCAGAATTTAACCTAGTAAAGTTAACGGACTGTAGTCCGCTATCTTTACTTATTCCGATAAGATTAGAAAATATAAGTTAGTGTTTGAGGCATTGGTTCTGGAAATCAGGAGATTTTCAATTTACTTTATGAGCTTCAAGAGAGATGGTTCATTGACAGTGATCGATTAGCTGAACTTCTACAACAGTTTGCAATAAATAGTTTATAAGAGCTGTATGTAAGTATTGTAGAAAAATCCAACAAACCTTAATATTTACAGTTTAATCCAAATTCTATACAGAAAAGTATTATTATAACCAGGGTATTAGGTATTAAAATATCGGAGTGAGTTTTACATGTGATCTTTTGTAAGTTGATGCTTGAATTATTGAAATAAAATATATTGAATAAATCGCATTAGTTAAAGAGTTAAAAGTATTTATGACGCCATAAAAAGGAGTTCTATCTCCATATTCGAGGTAATGGGATTACGAATAAGCATCCTTAAAACTTGACTAATAATGAATTACAATTGAATGATTGTATTAAACATGAATGTAATAATAATTTAGTGTGGCAACTTATATGATATTACCATATCATCACTTCTTTGAGATAAAAATCCAATGTAATTTCCATTCTAATATCACAACATTTGTATTCCAGCAATGGTCAGCGCCAATCTAGCACGCTATTCGATAAGCTTTGCTCATTTGCTGATGAGGAGCTCTAAGTGACATATTTTTTATATCAGCAAGCAGTCACTCATAATATAGTGAGGCATGTATGTTTTTTGATTGAAATAATTTAACGAAATTACGTGCAGAATAGGACTTCTAAAGCTACAGTGAAATAAAACTGTGTCTGAAATGAATTTTTAACAGTTTACTTATGCATTATTTGAAAGAAGATTTGTATTTTTGTAGATATATTAAAAAAGGTCTGTGTACACGAAGAAAAATCGGTACACGGAAAACTGCAAGGCGGAAAACTTCCGAAGCGGAAAACTGCCAGGCAGAAAACTGCTAGTCACTTATTGGCAATTTAATCAGTTTAGTCAATAATGACATTTAATTTATTAAAAAGCCGTTCGCCTTTCGTTAATGAGCTAAAGGGATATATATTTTTACAAAATAAAAATAATAGTTAAATGAACACAAATTAATTAGAAAATATATAAAATACATAATTAGATAAATATTACATAAATTAGTCAATTACAATATAGAAATTGAAAATATAACCTTTCTTAAAAAATACTAAGAGAAGAATCAAAGGAATAATTTTATCAGGGACAGAGTACAATTTCATGGTTCACACAACGCGTCTTTAAATTATCAGTTCATGAAGGGTTTAGTTTAGTGTCTAATTATTTAGTTTTGTGTTTATAATTTTAGAATTGAACAAGTCTTCAACCCTGCAAACAATTCCCTATTGCATACACATATTTACCATGTGGTTTAAGGTTTTAATGTGGCAATGGAGTATGAAGATGTGTAATCCACATTGAACCAATCTAACCATCATAAAAACACATAATTAACATGTGGTTTATGCCATTTTAAAACCATATCATAAAAAAACATATCAAATAGAGATTGTATACACCACATCATATCCACATGTAAATAACCGTACTTATAACAGGTGTTTACCAAGTGTTAATTACCACATTCATAGCAACATGTTAAATACCATACTTATAACATATGATAACCACATATAACTTACCATATTACCATGTAAAACAACATGTAATAAATATGGTGTCCATTTACAAAAAAATGCATGGTATACACATGATTTAAATTGGTAAGTGCCACATGGTATACACATTTAATTGTTTGTAGGGAAGCTTAATATTCACTTGTACTCACAATAAAAAATTGTGATCGATGTTCGTGAAATATTTAGAATTTGCAACCCAACATCAATGATTATTAAACTGCTATTACTTACCTAATTCTCTGACAATTTCACTCGATCGAATTGATTGCATGTTAATTAATAATAATTTTTACATATAAATGAAAATTGGTAAAATGAATGAATTGTGTTAATGAATGACATGGAGAATAAAAATGTAAATTTAATAACTATTTAACGTACATATAAGTTGATTTAACATTCACTTAATTTATTGTATAATTCAAAATTATATTATTGTGAAAATATCTAATTATCTAGTATTCACAAATCAGTACACAGGGTTTAACGTTTGCTTCGGAACCAAAGGCTATATTGCTGACGTCAATAGGAAATTAAAAACAAGAGACTATAAACGTAACTTAACATGTTTTTAAAATTTATGTAACTTAGAAAATAAGTTAAAAATAGTAATCATAAAATCTTTATGTGTACTGAAGTTTGGTTTACTGAGTGTGTTTAATAAAGTAGATTTGTTGAAATATTATTTTTCTTTCAATACTATGTAAGTATTTCAATATCTATGTAGTTATTACTGTAAAAATGAATGTCCCCTTAACCTCTTAAAGAAGGACTAACACTGTCTTTTTATGAATTAAAATGTGTTTATAACTAAAGAATATTTCAGAAAGTCAAAAAATATACATGTATTGCCAATAAGTGACTAGCAGTTTTCCGCCTGGCAGTTTTCCGGACACTGAAAAATCAGTAAGTTTTGAAAATATAGGAAATTAAATGACTGATTTTTAAAATAAACCTCATCCGGTAACACTTTTCTCTCATAATAAATCATCACAGTAAATCTTTTCTTTGTTAGTTTCGATGATAGTACTTATACGGTCGACAAAATGTTTATATAGTTTTCCTATCAGCGTGCTGGTGGGAAATCTTTTCACTCCAACGGCTTTAATTAGCTCTTTACGCCACAATTTAAATGATCTAATTTAGTTCAAGAGAAATTTTCTAATCATGTTAGCACTAATAAGTCTGAGATAATTTATGAAGAATTTAAACTACACTGTATATACACTGGGAAATGTATTAAATGTAGGATCATGATATTTGTTGCATTAAACATAGGGAATTGAACTGAGTGGTAACTTTAAAGCTATAGAGATAGATTGTTTAGACAACCAAATATTGGCAACCAATTATATTTATCTGTAATAGTTCTTTTGATGAATGAATTACGGTAGTCCTCGCTATAAATCATAAGTATACCATGGCTATAGCTTCAGTCAGTGTTATGTATAGTCTTGAGAGTAACTCCATAGTTATATACCTCGCTAAGTTAGAGCATTAACTGTTCAAGTTAGGATGTCTGAAATACATCAGCCTTTACTGTTATCGAGTTGTTACCATTAAGGTAAGGCAATTAGCAGAATTTATTTCCACACCTTCTGGACTCCTGGAAGATCCAACCAGTTCATTTTCAATGGTTCCAGCACAAATTATCACACCACCACTTCCATGTTGACGTGATGGCAGCATGATGGAGCCAAGCTTTAGCCCATCAGTCGGGGCTGTTGAGAGATTTCACGAATTATGTCTTTGTAGAATACTGTTTGGTAATCAGTCTTAAGATACATCGAAAGAGGTCTGGTAATAGGTGAAACATAAGAGGCAATTAATTTCAGTATTCTACAGTGGGTGGTTTTTCCAAACAAACTCTCTTAAAAACTGCAACACCAGTTTCCAATAGTTTCCTCTTGAGTGCTCTCTTGATTAAGGACAGTTATGTCTCGATCGTAGTTATTTTGTATTTGTTTGTATCCTTAAGTGTAATTTTTTTTTCTGGGGATGAACAATTAATTTCTACACTGTACGTGGCCGTAATTATATTAAATACAATTTTACAGCATATATGATGTTTTTCGGAAAGTAGCGCTGCCGCTACATCCTGTTATAATGGAAATGGCGGCGCCGCTGCTTTTCAAAGTAGCGCTTCCTACCTTTGGATAACAATCATAAAAATAAAATGTCAATTGTTCAGAAGGTGTCCTTGCAATTTACATATAGTTCCAGAAAAGATACAAAATATCTGCATATCTCCCCCCTAACCAATTGCTTTAGTTCTTCTGATACTCCACCACAAAAACAACCGTCCAATTCTATTTTCTTAAGCGAATATTAATGGCATCGTTCGTTTCTTACGACGTCTGAGCCACGTCTAATTTAGATAGCAATAAAATACCTTTATTGTGTTTATTGTAATGAAAGTGTGTGTGACGATCACTAATCTACATATTTAGAGAATAAATTACATCAATGTGAACTCTTTGCAAAATCTTTAAAAATAAGTGATTTTTATCTTGTAATTTTAATACCAATAAATGCAGTGATTATTTTCTTATAATTTTACTACCAGTAAATGTAGTGATTATTATATCTTGATTTTATTACCAATAAAAGAAGTGATTATTATATCCTGATTTTTTTTACCAATAAATGCACAGCATTCAATAAAATAGGCGTTTTCGGTGGAATAAAAAGTGGTTTATCTGTCACAACAATTGAAAGTTCACTCATTGAACTTCAATAAAATATGAATGCAAGGTATTCCCATCTGCTTTTGGTCTACCTTCAATATAAAGCCAGTTATTCTCCACCAATTTAAATATAGTGTGTATTAGTAAAATGAATAGCACAACAATTTATAAAAGCAGAGGTAAATTAATTTGAAAACACTATTTAAAGTATCAGTCTTTCAGTCTATCATTGAATTCAAATCACAAGACTGATCGAATTATTGGAATATTCTATGGTAGATAATTGGTCAATACGCATACCATTTTTATGGGGTATCACCCCGCACCTCTTATAGTTTCAAAACCACTCCTTTTAGCCTAAATCTGATTGAACCATCATTTCAAGCATCCTCTTTTCCCCCATTAACATCATGATGCACCATTATCCTATGAATATTTTTAGAACTAAGTCGCGATGTATGTGGAGCTCTCAAAACGATCTGAAAAAAATTTGCGCTGGTGATTTTTAATTCCCGCAAATTTTCCAATAACTCTAGAACCGAGATATAGATATTCACATTGTTTTAAAATGTTATCACAAACATCAACAGTTACATTATATCAAATTTTCATCTTCTCAGTTTTAACGGTTTTCCCGGCACAACCTTGCGCAGTGATACCCCAGATAATTTAGAGGTAGAGGGGTATTACTGCGCAGTGTGCATCATTAATAACCATATTTTTATGTAAATAAATATAAATATTATGAGTTTATAGCTATTAATAAAGGCATAGATATTGAATAAGGTTTATTTAACTATAATATTGATTAACAATAAACTTGCTATCGTAGTAGCCAGGATCCAGTAACATAGGGTATGGTAATCAGTTGATCGAATCTAGTTTGACGTGACCACCGGGTGACTGGAAATAGCAACTCTGCCCACACTTTGAAACATGGGAAAATCTAATTAAACTTAGTTAAATGTTATTCATAGGAGCTACAATTTAGCAGTTAAATAGCGCGAGTTTAGGCTCCTATGTAGCATATGTTCAATACCCAAATTTCTTAGATAAGTTAAAGAAATGAACAATAAAAAACACACCTGAATTATATCTATATATTCAACTTTGAGGTTCAATCGCCGTTGAGGCGAGGTTCAATCGCCTTATAAAATGACTTTAAACTTCTCGATATTAACATGCAAATACGAGGAATTATGAGCCGCCCGGTCACAAACAAAGAATGTGTTGTTGTGGTGACGTCATATTTTTGCGTCGTTTACTAGGTACTACAGGGTGGGGCGTAAGTTTGGAAGCAATTTTTCAAACATTAATATAATTCTTAAAAAATAAGTTCCTAAATAGGTGATAGGGTTTGAACTATAGTAGAGACACTACATTATGACGTGGCAGTGTTATTTTTTAGAAAAATTTAGTCAATTCAAAAATATCAGACAAAAGAGAAGCCATTATTGCTCTACACCGTGCCGGGAAGTCAGATTCCGTCATTTCAAAGACTCTCTCAATAGCGAGATCGACTGTTTGGAAGTGTGTGAAGCGTTTTAATGAGAGAGGAGACTTGACTGATCGTCCAAGAAGTGGTAGACCACGCTCACAACGCACCAAACAACTGATAAAATGTGCCCGAGAGAAGATCAGGAGGAACCCGAAAAGGTCAATACGATTGTTATCCAAAACAGCTAATGTGAGTCCCAGAACAATGAGAAGAGTTGTCTAAGAAGACCTAAAGATGTCCTCTTTCTCCCTCCAAAAGAGACAGACTCTGTCAGAAGCTGTAAAGAAAAAGAGATTGGAGAGAAGCAAAGCACTTCTGAGAGAATTGAAGTCTGGCACGGCTGGTGAAATTGTTTTGTCTGACGAAAAAATTTCCACAGTGGAAATGGCTCACAACCGGAGGAATGACAGAATAATTGGTAAAAGTGCAAAAGACATCCCATACAACCAAAAAACTGTCCACAGAACCATGAAACCTGCTTCAGTAATGGTCTGGGCCGCCGTTTCAGAAACTTGGAGATCTCCTTTAATTTTTGTGGAACAAGGCGCCAAAATCAATGCTAAATGTTATATTGAGAATATTCTGACGCCAATGTTGGAGTCAGCTAAGGATCACTTCGGTAATGACACTCTATGGACATTTCAGAAAGACGGCGCGACTTCACATACTGCAAATGTCACTCAAAACTGGTGCCATGACCATCTTCCACGGTTTTAGTCCAAAGAAATGTGGCCTCCCTGCTCCCCAGATGTTAATCCTATGGACTTTTCGGTATGGTCCATCCTTGAATCAAAGGCCTGTGGTTAATTCCATCGCAGTGTGGATGATTTAAAGCGTTCGCTCCAGAGATCTTGGAAGGAAATTTCACAAGAACAGTTGCGTGCCGCAGTAGGAGGAGTTCGGAGGAGATTTGAGGCTGTTATTAAAAACAAGGGGGACATTTTGAATAAATTTATGATTTTTGAATTCTTAAAACCCTTATGTAATAATACATAACTGTAAATTATTAAATATATTTTTCGTTGGATTATAATATGCACTTTCATTTGCTTCCAAACTTACGCCCCACCCTGTATATATAGCTGTTTATGTTCCTATATCCTGATAGTAGCTATCCTACTGATGTTGGAGGTATTAAGATAGGGTGAGGGGTATTTATAGGCTGGGGTGAGAGGTTTTTGAATTAAACATTGACTAACAATAAACCTACGATCGAATTATATTAATTGATATGAGTAGTTAACTAATTACGTAAAATTCAAGTGTTAAATTTGTTGTAGATTCATTAAATATGTGTTTAAAAGGTGAGGGACAATTACATTGGAGAGAGGGCATTTAGAAAAGGAAACACATTTTTATGGGGACTGTGGGATTTATATGGGGGAATGGGGGGGAATATGTGATAGATGTGGGGAAACAATTCGATGGGGAAGAGGGGGAGATTTTGATTTGAGGAAAGGGCAATTTAGATGGGAGGAGAGGGGGATTTAGATGGGAAGAGAGGGGGATTTAGATGGGAGGTTTAGATAAGACTGAGGTTTAGATAAGCGGGAGGAGGGGTATTAAAATGGGGAGAGGATATATTTAGTTGGGGCAGATAAATGCTATATTTATGCAATGTGCAGTAATACCCCTTCATGTGCGCAGTGATACCCCTATACACTCACTAAAAGTTGCGCACGAAAAATTGTCAATAAATATTTCATTTATTTAGGTATTATTTCGAAACTGGTTGAGAACCATCCTCATTCATGATTATTTCATCACGTTAAAATGAGTTCTCTAGTACATTTCGTTTTTGAGTAAATAATGAGTTTGCGGGATTGTGCGCAGTGATACCCCGCCCGTCCCTACATCGTATTGTGAAGCAATTGGTCGAAATCTGTCCAAAGTATCTTGGTCAGTCTGTTGGTATTTCGTATTGTGAGGCAATTGGTCAAATATGTCCGATGAATTTTGGTCAGTCTGCTTTCAAAGGAGTTGCAGTCGATTCACAAGAAAGAAAGACAAATAAAACTTCTCATTGAAAATAGATCTCAGAAGTGTAATGCTCTTGAATTGTTACAACATATGAAAGGTTCATTAACCGTAGTAACCTAGTGACTGATCCAGGTGTACCAGTCCTTATGAAAATTATTATTAATTTTATTTTTAAACCGAATTGGAAGCTTTCTTTTCATAACTTTTATTTTTCAAAATAATTATATACGATTATACGAAAAAAAAAGTGAAAAAAATGTCAGAATACTCATTTTATGAGCATTTATTCAAATATACAGGGTCTCAAAGAAACCCGAACACAAGTTTAAGTTAGTATATTTCGAAAACTATAAAAGACACATGCATCTTTTCGATATCTTTGAGAACAATTTTTAAGTTAATGTGAGGTACAAATTTTTACTTAAAGTGGGGTCTGCCTGTATACGAAGAGTAAAGTTGATTGATTGGAAGCCTATTCATATAATCTAAAATAAATTCATTTCAAAATCTATTAATACAGAGATATTAAATGCATTACAACATGCAGAAGTCGCCATTCCTCACGGGAGTCTCTATTAGATTAATAGAGGCTTCATCTCGTATAAATATGCAATAAACTGGTCCATAATGGAAAGCCACTTACAAATATTGTAAAGAACCATAGGCATAAGTTCATTCCGAGAAATGCTGAATATATAGACGGAGTTTTTGCGTAATTTCTTCTAGTTTTCTGGAATTCAATTTCAAATTAGCAAAAAAGAGAAGATAAATGGCAGCTATGTATATTGGAGAAGAGCTCAAATAAGATTTACTGAAAAATAGATTCCCATTTAACCGACATGCTAAGTCACTAACTCAATTCGGATTTTAGTAGCTTTTAACACGCCAACCTACTAACAACAATATGGATGGCCCCAAATATGCCTCGACGATATAATGTGAGGTCCCCATTTCATTCGTGGGAATGAACCATGTGTGCCATGTATGGCGGTAATTCCTGCTGATGGAGCTTAGAATACCAAGGGGAAGAAATTCTTTTAAAACTATTGCGACATTTGCTAACGGAATTATAAATTTCTCCATGATACATTTAGGTAAATCTGTTAACTTAATAATTATGATTATATTTTTTTCGGTATGATTGTTCAGTTTTCAATATAATTATCGCTATCATTATAATTGCAATATTTGCAGGAACACTTTCATGTGATAGGGAGAATTTCATGGGTTGAATGGTTAATTAATCAATGTTCAATTCAGATTGACTTAAAAACGGTTATAGGTATATTCCACCTCGGAATGATTATTAGGGTGACAATAATTAAAGAGTCAAAAAATTTATTTTTAGATGGCCATTTATTAAATACTTCGTAGCCATGAAGAAATAACTCAGATGACTTCCTAAGACATTTAGACAACATTTAGAGGTAGTTCAAGTCCTTTTTAGAAATTGTATATTAGCCAAAAATACAAATATTCATATTATAGTCGTTTATTTCGAAAGTTTACATGTTGAGCAACTTAATATTAATTCCTTTTTAACATGAAACAGCACTATATGCTCTTACATCAACGGTTTGGAGAGGTGTGGAGGGTTTTCATTTAATGTTTTCACTTTTTGCTTATACAATGCTGTTTTGGATTATAGGACAAAATATCCTGTGGTCAAAAGAAGGCAATGATCCCTCCAGTCTTAACACCCCATGCAATAATCCTCCCTTTCCATTGAACACCTCTTGGTCAAGCAAAAACATATAACCCCCCCCCCCCCCCTCCCCGTTTAAAAAAGGCCTTCGTTCAAAAACTATTTCACACTACTTTTACTCGAACTCAAAATATCAAAATCTAAGTAAAGTAAAAATAACAAGAAGTAATATATGACATCATCTAACAGTTAATATCGCTGTTTCGTTGGCGATAGTGAAGAAAATCAGCTTGTGTCAGAAAATCAAAATACATCAACTGCTAAAAAACGTTCACACAACCTTTCCTTTTGCTGTTATAAACACCTTGTGATTGGTCAACAAAAGGTTTTGGTTTACAATGTAAATGAAAGTTACCTAAATTATATAAAATATTAATAGATTAATAATATAAATAAATATTTATCCACAAATAAATAATTAAAAATTAATATTTTATCTATAAATCGTATATCATCGTGAAACTAGCATATCTTTACTGGAATCTATATTTCAAATTCATACTTTGGATTATGGCTGTAAATAGAAATAGACTGATTCATCATTTGCGAAGAGGTTAATACTGAATCGTTCAATTGTTTGAATAAATTGTTAAAAAGCTCAATAAGAATGGTTAAACCTCTGGTCATGGCTTTTAGATTGCAATCATTTAAATCAAAATTGATATTAAATGAAGTTGATACTGAATCGTTCAATAGTTTTGATAAATTGTTAAAAATCTCAAAGAGAATGGTTATCCTCTGGTCATGACTTTTAGATTACAATCATTTAAATTTAAATCGACCATTTAAAATATAATGTATATATTTATCATGCGCTTTTGGTCAATTTGCGGTATCGATCAATCGATGTTCAACCATGTAACCTAATTAAAAAACAGTAAACATAAAAACAGTAGGCAATGAAGTATTCATTTTGTCATTATCGAAGTCCCCAAAGTGCACTTATTTGTTTCTGAATCTATCAATTAGGATGACTAAATTGAAATAAGTTGTTTTGAATGAGCCCATATACAGTGTTAGAAAAATATATGCTGTATCTCCGACAAATATTAATTGATCATGTCATAGTTTATCATACTTTATTTATCATTCCGTCAGTAGTTTGAAATCAGACAAATGTGAATCTTAAACAATATTTATTCAACAATTACTAAATAAACATAATTTGCACGCCTATATAGCAGTACCTGTACAAGTTTACTATGAGAAAACACATGAATAGCCTTCTCGTTTCGAAACATTTGCCAGTAGCACTATACCTTTATCTGAAAAGAACAAAACAAAATGCAGTGTAGTGTTCGAGTGCTGACCATTTAACGATCACGATTGCTGTCGATAACAGTCTCTGTTGCGTTAATATGGGTCGTGAATCCATGAAATGAGGACGGAATATGTATCGTTAATTACCTTTTAGTGTTCAAATCAATTAGTTTTCGGTTTTTAAAAATTCTATTTAACTGGCTGTAAATATCCGCAATTATCATCTTTTATTTTGTCTATAAATTGATTGACCTATCAATAATTGCTCATATGTCAACTCATCCGATAATGTGGCATCTTTAATTAAGGCGGTTACTCAATATTAACAATCTACGTTGCCTAAATATATGATCTCTTCAGCAATAATATACGTAATTATCATCGAGTATGGTCACATTCTATACTATGAATAATGATAGTATGTGGGATAACTTTTAAGGAAAAATACCCTCTTGATTACCGTTTACTTTGGTCTTTCCTATAGCTAATACAATCGTAAATGATTAAATTTGTCCATGCTCTAAAAATGTATTTGTGCAAATCTTACAAAAGAACTGTATTACCAAAATATAGATTGGTAATTACAATGAGCCTGAAATAGTAATTATTAATCATTATGTTGGTAATTGTGTCTCTGGTTTTATGATTTTGACTGTGGACAACTTCTAAACTCGTTTTACAATGCATGGGTTGTAGATGCAATATTATAATATTTCAGATTGTTGTTTTATTCAAGTGTTCTTAATTTCATATCCATTGAACTAAAAGGTGGAATATCAACTAGTCAGAATTCATTCAACCTGTGAAATATATGAAAATAGTGTGATATCATAGAAATATTGTATATATATATATACATATAAATGATATAAATAATTATTGAAACAGTCAGAAAAGAAAATAAAGCTGTCAATTATGGTATACAGTAGAACTTCTTCATAAAGAAGTCCTGTACAGCGACTGTAGAGTCCTGAGTAAGGAAATAGCCACTATAGTGAACACAAATTTTCTTTAGTCTGCCACGAATTGCCACCAGTTTTAAAAACCTAAGAGCAATTTTATGGCAGACTAAAAAAATGGTCACTATTCAGTAGAGGCTATACATTTTTACTCAGGATAGTACATTCAATGTACGATATTTCATTATAAAGAAGTTTTACTGTAATCACATTTTTAGTTTATATATTTATATCAAGAAAATTAGATTTTATTAACACATAAAAGTTTCTAAATTGTAAACATTATACTAAACTTAAAACTGTACAGTGAACAGTACGGTTTACATTTCATTTTGCATTCCAAGACCTACTGTGCTCTGATTGGACTAACACATCGTTTGGTGTTGGTTCAAATCAGCGCCTCTGTTTCTTTCTTCTAATTCCCTCAAGGGACTCCTAATTGTAATTGCAGAGAATCTCTGAGTCTCATCTGCTGCTGAATACTCTTCTCTTAGTTTGGCATAACGGAAAAAATAAGCAAAATATTAAAATGATTCAAAGGAATTCTGCCTGCAGTACGTCTATAGGAAATATTGTAGCAAAAAGACAAATTTGCTGATTTTATTTATCTCCTCTATTTCTTGGCGAAATTATAAACAATCTTTTCACATTCAAGTGTCTCGCGAAATCTCTACTCAAATTTATGTTAAAATGGATAAAAAAAATATATATCTTGCTCTATTTTAAAACAAGTTCTACTAAATAAAACAAACAATGAAGTACCGTAGTGAATAAATGGGTTGTCTGGTATAGATATCGACGCTCTGATCCAAATTGAAAATAAAATTACTCTCGTCGCGATAGGAAAATTGAGCGAGCACCTTGCCATCAAATTACCAATGGCAAACTAACAAAACAGAGTGTTTTGAGAGGCAACTCTTAGGATATTCTAGTACAGTCTAACTTTACTAGCAATACAGAACAATTTCTTGAAGAATTTGAAAACTGTAGATAATTAAATGTATACATTTATAAAATTATATTTGAAAATTTATCTAATGATGTGGTAGATAAGAAATATGGAAATTTTTTGAACAGAGGAAATTAATCAGTACCTAAAATTATAAGTAAGTTTCGGATCAAGTGTAGTTTAAGGACCCCAAATTTTCAAACTATACCCCAAGTGTCGTTTAAGGACCCCAGAGTTAACCCAAGTGTAGTTTAAGGACCTCAGTGAATTTTTGAATGTATCTATGCTACGGCGTTCTGCATTCTTCTACTACAGTGTTCAGAACAACAAAAAAATGGACAAAGCAACATTCCAAACAGAAATTCTACCTCTACTTGGTGAAGATCCACTACCGTACATTGAATGGATGAAGCAAAGACAGCTATCTAGTTAAAATGATAGCAATATTGGGAAATAATAATGTTATCTAATATAAGGAAATCGTAACTAACATCTGATTATATAATAATCATTTTAATGAAATAAAATCATTATAAGGAAATAAAATCCTTGTAAGAAAATAAGGATACTTTAAGCACCTCAAATTTTCAAAGTATACCCCAAGTGTAGTTGAAGGGCCCCAGATTGAGCTGGGGTCCTTTTAAACTACACTTGATCCTAAATTTCTCCTTAATACAGAAAATCATAATTTTATAATAGAATGGCCATTCATTCTTTCAGCTTACCAATTTTCAGCTTTATCTATTTATTTACGTACAATAATACTATCAGTATATAGAGTTCTTTCGCTTCATCTATCGTCGTATTATTATAGTGTGGAAAAGTTGTATATTGGTAACATTAATTTTGAAACACGTATTTACAGTAAAATATTGATAACAGGTATAATATAACATTCCACTACAGCGAACAATTAGTACTGTGGTTTCTTCTCGTGATTGAGTAATTTAAAGAAGGGATTTGTTGTAAAACTGCTAAATTTAGCAAAACATTATTTGACACTGGAAATGTTTGTAATATTGGAAGTTATAGACACCCAGGTGTTTCACGTGTATCCAATAAACTTTAATTGTCACAAAAAACTAACACTTGAATGCATCAATTATAATTTTGATGTACTTATGTTTCAAGAGCTTGAAAGTGCAAGAGAAGTTTCTATCAATTGTAACTTTCAAATGTATCAATTTATATTATTATATAATTCCCATTCTAATTTTGATATTTAACAGATTATACCATCAACTTTTCTAATATATTTACAGTTGACTAAAAATTTAAATATTATAAGAAAAATATTTTCATGCAAAATAATAATAATATTTTTTTCACGAGATTTCGAATTAAAATATTTCATAATATTGTACTAAACAAAGACACTATCGTGTATACTATATTGGAAAGCTATACTTCTGATTTGAAGAAAAGTAGACTTAAAAGTTTCTGGAAAAAAATATCGTTCTAGAAACTCTTCGATATGTTATTAAATTAGCTTAAAATCAAACAAGTTGAAATTTGTGTGTTCATTATTTTTAATGGAATGTTATATACCAAATATCTAATATATTTTTCAGAAATTAATTTATGAAAAATTATTCTAAATAATAGAGAAATAATTGTTAGAGTTAAATCATTGCACCAACAAGAGAGTTCACATTAGTGTTCTTTTTCACATCACATCTTTTATAAGTATTACAGCTCAAGGGATCTGCTCTGAATAATTATTATCATGGAGCCACTTTCGAAAAGGCTCCAGTCTCATTATAAGAGATTATGCATATTAACTCGATTATATTTCATTGTGTTTGATGTGCTCACTCGCTATCTAACATACCAGCCGCTTACAGCTTTTCCATGTCAAAAACAGGATTAAAATGATAGGGATTTTGGAAGAGAGTCCATAGATTACATATTTGATTTTCTAAGGATTTAGGAACAGATCGCAGGTAGCAAAGATTATCGGAGAAACTTTATCACAAAATTGTAATTGTATTGGGATGCTGTTATCTTAGAAAAAAAATTTAATGATGGTCAAAATTCGACTATATGCAGTATCTCACAAATAATTCTTTTCTAATTGATAAATAATAAAAACTTCGAAATAGAGTATTCGTAAGTAAGGAAACGAATAAAAATTAAACAATTAATTTAAAGTTTTTTATGTTTGAAAAACTATATTGTTCCATTAAAGACAAGAAATATAAAACTTTTTTAAAAGAGACAATTCCTTCAGGCCGATGTTTTAAATATATTCATTTAATTACATAATTTCAAATTTATACATCATTCACAAGTACACGAATGAAATTTCAATAAATTGAATAATGAATATATTTAATTAGTTATTAGTAATATACATTTGAGTGAAGTGAAAATATATGTAATATCATATGTAATTACCTTTAAAACATCCGGTGGAGGTGCATGAATATCTGAATTATAATGAAGATAATAAAGTAAAACTCCTCTACGAACGAGTAATGTTCACTATCTCTATGTATAGTGAACGAGTAATGATGTAGCATTAAAAGTGAACAGATCATCTTTATTATTCCATAAAATAGGTTTTAGTTTTCTAAACCTGATGGCAACTCGTCGCAGACTAAAGAAAATTTATTTAACCCCCCCCCCCCCCCATAAACCAAATCAGTAATCTAGCCTTAGGAGATATATTGAAAAGTGTATTTAGTATTTGCTATTATTTAATTTATAAAGGAAGTAATTAATATGTTATTAATAAGAAAAACAAAATGTATTTATATTATCACCATTTTACAGTTAAGAATATAGTCCAGGTGGTAATTGTCGGGTCACGATTTTATATCATATCATTTATTGCAGGCTGAGAAAATTTGTGATGAATATTAGACCACAATTTTCTATTTTGTTAACATTTTATCTGATTTAAAGTCTTTCAACCACTATATATTTGTTAGTATAAAGTTGTGCACAGTAATATTTACCGTCATTTTTATTGTGCTTGTCAAAAACACGAATTATGATTGGTGAATGAATGTTCTAGTTCTAGTTCTATCTGTGTTTTGTTCTGTGATATTTTGTTTATGATCATAAAACTTTGATAACTTCATTGTTGCAAATATTTCTGATTTTATTCTGATATCCTTTTCTCGTAGTTATTAACAAATGGAAAAGTGTATTTTGCTAATTGTCTGAGTTTATTTTTATTACGAGATTGGTTTTAATGATTTTCGAATGTACATATCAATTTCCAATGCATTTATTTTATTCAACCTCTCATATAATGATATTGCAATGACTAGATTACGGTGCTTTTCCAATAATGCTTCCATAAAACAATGATATCAGCTCTATTCTCTCAGATTCGCTGACTCAGCTGAAATTCCAGAGACAATATTTTCATTAGGATATTGAGGAAATTGCCACATCAAAGGCGGTTAGGGGAAGAAACATAAAATAGGAAGTCTCTTGATTTCTATTAAATGGATTAGATGACTTTTATTGGACTGATCCTTTTAGTCATATGAAATTACTATGAATGTAATATAGCTAATTTAAATGTTAGAAACATATTATTTATAAGACAATTATTATTGAAGTGTAAAATACAATCTAACCATCAGTAGAAGTATTTAGTTTTAAAATTAGTTTGTTAACACAATATAAAGATAAGCATTCTGGCAATAATTAACTGATACATTTTAAAGGTTAAAATAATGTAGAATAAAAGTTTACATCTATATTTGTCCGGTAAGTGTCCACATACTTTAACGTTTTATATCCTAAATGAATTTGCTCGTAAAACTTGTAATATATATAGACAAAGTTATATTATTATTACTAAACATCTTTTTTTAAGATGAAAAATAAGTCACAATAATGCTTTACTAATGAAAGCTTACACATGTATTCTAATAAATTAAAGCGTACTCATGTGTTCTTATAGTTTTTTATAGGAACATGCATCATAACTATCGTGCAATATATACATCGTTTGACATTGAACATAATATGTATAATGTATATTGTATATGTTCTCTTGAAAATATAATGGGTTAAATTGTCTGTTTTTATGTATAGTGCTGAAGGGAAGGTTATTTCTCTCTTTCGTTAAATCAACATATTATGCCATTGTGCTTGGTTTCTTGCAAGAAACTTTGGCTAATGCAAAATCGATTTCAAATATTTATATCATTTAATAATCTTGTTTTTATGCTTAATGAATAAGTTATTGATGCTAATGTCCAAACACAAATTCAATATATGTTGCCATCATCTTCAGTGAATTTAAAACGTTATCTTTTTATATACAGGCTTATTTAAAAGTTGGCCGTTGGGTGTTAAGTTTACAAAACGAAGGAACAAAAATATATACCGAAATAAAATTTGAATAGCAAACATAATATTCCTCGTGAATAGAAATATATTTCCACATTCACATTCAAGAATTTCCGAACTTCGATGAAACGGCCCGTAATTCGTTGGCTGATAAAAATGCAAGCGCAAACTGTGGCCGAATGGTTGTCATTTGGGCTTCATTTCTCCCATAATTTCATGTCTCACCCAACTTTCGCTGACGTCAGCGTATCTCGTGAGACGGACTTGTCTCCTATCTTCATTATTACAAAAGTTCTTCGGTGAAGTCACTTTGACATGGAAGTTTCAGTTTCTTCCCACCGATAATATTTTCAAGTTTTTCAATCTAGTCGTTTGCACACAAATTACAAATCATGCTATAAGGTGTGTGATTAATTGATGTAGTTCACGAGTGGAAGTTTGGTCGTTAAATCGTCCAGTCTTTACGAGTTTGGATATACACATTTCCTTATTAATTATGGAGCTATTTATTGATTATAGCTGAATAACCATATCATTGAAACTATGACAAATTATTCACATCTATTTCGAACAAGTTTATCTCTCACGTACATTGTATGTCTACGAAATTATTTCAATTAGACACTGAATACCACACATAATATATTAAACTGAATTATATCCCATCCCCTCTTCATTTGTATTCACTGTTGGTATTTCTCCAGGTCCCATCATAACAGTGAGGGCAGTAATTGGAGAGAGTGCCTTACTGCCCTGTGACTTGTCAGGTCCACATCCGGCCGACACTGCCATTCTCGTGCTCTTCTTCTACCAGGACAAAGGGAGTCCTATTTATAAGTGAGAAAGAGACAATCTAAAGAGAGGTTATATAAGAAAAGCATAGCATTCACAGAGTATGATTTAAATCAACATTCAATTTGATCATCCAAATTTGTGGTATTTAATAGCATTGTTGGATTAAGTAATCTCATATTAAAAGTTTAGTTATCTATAAATTATACACAAATAATAGTACTTAATAAAACAAAATTATATATTTTTGTTAGGTAATAGGTACTTCATATTAAGTTATGTAGTGGTTGAAAAGTTTTGCAGTTGCTGCTCTGCAAAAGATACGCCATTCATTTCAATCGTCTTTTCGCAGGAAGTGGTCGATAATAATTTCCTCTTATTTGTCTATAGTTTCACAACATTTAGCTGATTAACATTTATAAGTTAGTTTCCATTTTCAAAAAACTCTGTTTAGAATCAGTTATTTGGGTAGTGGGCAGTTAAATAGATAATTATATAATGCTAGAACTGATTTTTTATATTCAATCAAATTATTCTAATTTAAATGATTGTAAATAATTAAAGATTATTAATGTAAAAATATTAGCAGTTGTGTTGTTAGAGAGGGAAAGTTGCCGACACTTGTAAAACTCGTGCAGATTGGATCAGTACAAAATTAGTTACACCTAATAATATGCCTTATTAGATTAACTAAATAATACAACTAATAAACTAGCACACTGAAAGAAAAGTGTACTTAACCGAACCTATATATAGTTTCATACAAACCACAATGTTGGTCGTTTTAAAACCATACCACAGCTGTGGTTTGGATCAAACATCTTGAATTTATAACGTAATTTTACCTACACTTTATCTTACCAACATTTATCATCATTCTAACTACAGATGAATGTCTATTTTACCTACATACATGCAATTCAAACCACAGCTGTGGTTAAACATTACCTACATGCTTATTAAATAAACTACAGCTGGCTGTCTATTTTACCAACATGCATGCATTCAAACCTCATGTAAAAGAATATTTAACTGATAAACTAATCCTTCAAACTACAGTCGCTAAGCAATTTTACCTACATGCATTTTATTTTAGCCACTTGGATAATGTTTACTTTAGCTACACTCGATTACAAAATACTGTAGTAATCAAGGTGTACGGACAACTGCCATGCGGACAACTGCCATGCAGATAACTGCCATGCGGACAACTGCCATAGTGGACAACTGCCATGCGACAAACTGCCATGCGGACAACTGCCATGCAATATATTATAATTTTATATTGGGTAAATTGTAATGTAACCAATTTTAGAATAAGAAGCAATAGAAAATAAGATTGCAGGTATTTAAGAAGACCGTCGCCCACCAAGACATTCCGATATTATTGGAACATAAAGCCAAATAGGGTTAATGTGAATTGGTCGAAACCTGGTAACTGTTCAATATTGAAACGTTTTATAAATTAATAGTACAAGATATATTGTCACACGCTCATTTTTTCCCAACTGAAGTTGTTTCAATTTCTCATAGTTCAATGAAATGAAAAACCTTTAAAATATACCCATTTTATTAACTAAATATTACTGTGACTGAACTTTGTCTGACGATGTACACATTGGATCCGTATGACAAGATTCAAGTTAGTACAACTTGAACTGTGGAGTGTCATTTGTTTCAGTACGTACTCAATAGACACAATTCAAAAAACAATTAATTTTGATCGTATTTAAATCTATTTCAGTACGATTTTCACGTAAAGTTGGAAAAACATTAACAATTTGATATTATTAGCTGAAAATCATTTTAACACAGTTTTCAGCAATTTGTGAATGTAAAGTAATAACTAACGTTTATTTCTAAATTGAAGACAATAAATCTTTAAAAACTTTTAGTAACTTTATATTTTGTCTATTCGTAAATTCAAGCCACTATTTTGCAATTGATTGTTCTGTTAATTTTATTGCAGGTATTATCAAAGAGACACGTGGGAAATTGTATAATTATTTTGCTCGCATCAAAAAAACATTTTTGTTAGAGATGAAAATTCTGAATTATCCTTTTATATTTATAGAATACATATTAGGGTGGAGCGTTTTTTCAACTTTTTAGAGTTGGGTTTCACGTTAGGGGAAAAGTTTTGGAACTGCATAAAAACGATGTGTGCAAACTTTCAGGTCCTTTGGTCGATTCCTCGATGGTTCGAGGGTCGTTTGAAAATACGAAAGAATAACATATTATTTAAAAAAAAAATATATATATATATATTTATTGTTCTTAAAAGTCAAGATAGATTAATATCGTAATAATAACCCATTGAGAATATCTGACCAAAATTTCAAAGCTCAATCTTATTATCTTCATTGTTCGAGGCCCTGAAAATTCCTCTTGTTAGAGGTAATTATAGAAGGGCTTGGTGATTATGTTTTCATGTTTTCATCAATAAATCCTTATCTTTATGATATTCAAATGGGCCTCGAACAATGAAGATAATAAGATAGAGCTTTGAAATTTTGGTCATCTATTCTCAATGGGTTATTATTACGATATTAATACAGGGTGGGGCGTAAGTATGGAAGCAATTTTTCAAACATTTATATAATTCTTAAAAATAAGTTCCTAAGTAGGTGATAGGGTTTGAACTATAGTAGAGACACTACATTATGACGTGACAGTGTTATTTTTTACAAAAATTTAGTCAATTCAAAAATGTCAGTCAAAAGAGAAGCCATTATTGCTCTACACCGTGCCGGGAAGTCTGATTCCGTCATTTCAAAGAATCTCTCAATAGCGAGAACGACTGTTTGGAAGTGTGTGAAGCGTTTAAATGAGAGAGGAGACTTGACTGATCGTCCAAGAAGTGGTAGACCACGCTCACAACGCACCAAACAATGGATAAAATGTGCCCGAGAGAAGATCAAGAGGAACCCGAAAAGGTCAATACGATTGTTAGCCAAAACAGCTAATGTGAGTTCCAGAACAATGAGAAGAGTTGTCAAAGAAGACCTAAAGATGTCCTCTTTCACCCTCCAAAAGAGACAGACTCTGTCAGAAGCTGTAAAGAAAAAGAGATTGGAGAGAAGCAAAGCACTTCTGAGAGAATTGAAGTCTGGCACGGCTGGTGAAATTGTTTGGTCTGACGAAAAAATTTTCACAGTGGAAATGGCTCACAACCGGAGGAATGACAGAATAATTGGTAAAAGTGCAAAAGACATCCCATACAACCAAAAAACTGTCCACAGAACCATAAAACCTGCTTCAGTAATGGTCTGTGCCGCCGTTTCAGAAACTTGGAGATCTCCTTTAATTTTTGTGGAACAAGGCGCAAAAATCAATGCTGTATGTTATATTGAGAATATTTTGACGCCAATGTTGGAGTCAGCTAAGGATCACTTCGGTAATGACACTCTATGGACATTTCAGCAAGAAATGTCACATACTGCAAATGTCACTCAAAACTGGTGCCATGACCATCTTCCACGGTTTTGGTCCAAAGAAATGTGGCCTCCCTGCTCCCCAGATGTTAATCCTATGGACTTTTCGGTATGGTCCATTCTTGAATCAAAGGCCTGTGGTAAATTCCATCGCAGTGTGGAGGATTTAAGCCGTTCGCTCCAGAGATCTTGGAAGGAAATTTCACAAGAACAGTTGCGTGCCGCAGTAGGAGTTCAGAGGAGATTTGAGGCTGTTATTAAAAACAAGGGGGGACATTTTGAATAAATTTATGATTTTTGAATTCTTAAAACCTTTATGTAATAATACATAACTGTAAATTATTAAATATATTTTTCGTTGGATTATAATATGCACTTTCATTTGAGTCCAAACTTACGCCCCACCCTGTATATCTTGACTTTTTAGAACTATAAATATAATTTTTTGGATTTTTTTAAATAATATGCTATTCTTTCATATTTTCAAACGACCCTCGAACCGTCAATGAATCGACCTAGGGGCCTGAAAGTTTGCACTCATCGTTTTTATGCAGTTCCACAACTTTTCCCCCCTAACGTTAAACCCAACTCTAAAAGTTGAAAAAATGCTCCACCCTAATATATATGTTTTCATCATAGATTAAACCATCCTTTACAAACAAGGATAATTATTCACCATGGTAATAATGATAAAATAAACCATTTGGTGATTTTGCCATCCAATGCGTAGCGGCGTAGTCGCTTATTGCAACGATTACAGGACGGAAATCGCCCGTGCAAGAAAAAAGGAAGAGAACCTTGTTCATTTTTAAAAGTAGTTTTTACGAATAATTCAACCAATATCATTCATTGCTATTTTCTGAGAAGTATACAATTACATGTTGCCATTATTGAACCATAAGGTCCCCAAACTCCCCCAACCGGACTGCTAACCTAATATTCGGTGAAATACAGAATATAGTGTATTTACTATTTGTTTGGAGGTAATAATAATAATTAATTAATTACTACGGAAGAATATAATTTATTAAAGGAATAATTAATTGTATAATGAAGAAAAAATATGTCAGTGGTAGTTTCCCATTTTCATTTTTCGATAATATAATGAATGAATAAGGGTGATTATATTGGACGGGGTTTTTTCACAGGTTTCTTGAACCTGATTTTAATATTTGACCAGGGAGTAATTGATTGTGGTTTTAATACAGAATGCAGGGTGGTATTTTATACGGGGGTATTTTGACCATGTTTTTTTTTTGTACTGTCACCTATTGCAACCACCATTCCTCAACCCTAAAAGTACTTGTCTTTAACTGGGGTACTGTTGTATGTAAAACTATTTTTGAATTCCAAACTGAAAAGTCATTAAATCTGAGGAATCTGCATCAATAGGGGAGCTATAAAAAAATCGAGAGAGTGTAGGGTCAGACAGAGAGAAAAAGGTCCACAGTTGTAAAATAATTCTGAATGTTTGTTTGTCATATGGTTTCTATGCCAAAACATTGTTTGTATGCAAGAAAGAAGCATCATTGGTACATCAAATATTTCCTGATATTGAGATATCTAAATATTCTTCTCTTCTTGTTATTGAAATATGTAGAGTGAGCTTTGTATTCTGTTACCTCATTATTTCTATGTCGAAATAATTGCATTTCTTTATCAATGGAATAAAAATGGTGATGTTAATCCTGAAATTAATTTTCCAATGAAGAAGTCTTTGATTTTTTTGATTTTCAAGTCGAAAAGTTTTAAAAGTTGAATTTTCATATGATAAAAATATTAATGAATAATGACAAGAATTTTCTATGAATTTAATGAGTATTATTACTAGAATAAAATGCATAGTACATACAGCCACAGGTTACTTGATAATATATTAAACACTAAATATATTATAGTGTTAATGTATCACATTATATTATCTTAAATTACGAATCTTGTTAATTTATTAAGATCATATGTTAGTGATCGTATGTTAATGGTAGAAGTAACGTTATAGTTTATATTAAAAGTTAATGGTAACAAATATAAATTGGAAGAGAATTAGGCTTATCCAATACCTATTGTTGATTTAGTCTTTGAACTTTTTTATAAAAGATCAAAATACATTTCGTTATTGACAAAGAATTAGTTACGATTAATTCTGTGTGATAAAGTACGTACATACATATAAGTACAAGAAGTACCATTTCCTAAGTCATTCTCTACTACAAAATATAGTCTTCTTCTTGATATTATTCCAATAATAGTATCTCATAAGCGGAGAATAGATGAAACTTTCGACCTCGCAAATTAGTGATGAACTTGCAACACAATTTGCCGAGTCTGTCATAGTATGCTCCAGAATCTGACTGATTTGTAACAGTAATTTGAAACTTCCTTTCATAATTATGGTTTGAATTGGCAATTCTACCAAAATGATATGAAATGAATGAGAAATTTACGATATAAGCAATAGATATTTGGTCAGTATTATATAATATAGTTTTAAGACAGTCCCGCCTGAAAAAAAAAACCAACCCTTCTGATGACAAAAGCTGATAAACAGAGCAAGTTTCAAAATGGCCCGCTGATTAAGCAATCATTTTACTGATTCTAAATCAGAAAACGCTTTAGTTGTTTTCTCTAATTATTACCGAGTTGGGATTTGAATTTTCATGCTATAAGAATTAGCAATTGCGTTATTTAATTGGTGTAATTTTTTTAGAAATATCCTTTTTTGGGTTGGATTTTGAGCGGGATTGTCTTAATAATAACCATGACATTAATATTATCTCTTTCTGGTGCTCCACAGTGATGATGGCAGAGGTTCGAGTCTTGATTCTGAAGAGCATTGGTCAGACGCTGATCAACTGGGTACGAGAGCTGCTCTGAGGATGGCCCAGTCTGAGAGGCAGGGGCTTCTTCTATCGAGACTCGTGGTGGAGGATGGAGGACTGTACCACTGTAGGGTAGACTTCAAGTCTTCACCCACTCGCAATTTGAGAGTTGATTTGGAGATGATAGGTGAGATGGAAACTGTTAAGCAACCTGCATGCTTTTTATTGGACATTTAATGTGAATGATAGGATGGGTGAATATTTTTTAGAAATATCCATTATAATTTGTTTTATGTTCATTTGAAATCTATTTTGTTAAAGCACATATATTATTGAGTATACTTAATATAAAATAGGTATGAATAATTATCCTAATTTCATAATAATAAGTAGTAATCTTCATAAAGTCCAAATTATAATTAACAGAAAAAATAGCTGAAAGAGCATAAAAAAATATTTATGAGTTGTGTATCTATATATGCTATGTAAAATAAGTATATTGTATAATGTATATATCGCTCGAACCATCACTACACTCACCTTACAGTTACAATAATTAGTTATTTCTAAATATTGTTTTATGTAAAGAATATTAGACTTACTATCAAAGTCAAAACCTTCATTCAAAGTCAGTTCAATTGCTTCTGAACAAATCAAATAGCATAATAGTTTAAAAAAATATACCAGCAAGAGATATCAATCTAAACCAAAGAAAAAATTGGTATGTATACATTATATTACTAACTAATTAGAAAACAAATATATTAGGTATTTCTTTGATGATGTTCATATTTTCAAAATATTTTTCTTTGAAAATAGACATTATAAAAAAATCTATTAAGTAAAGAATAATTATTATCCATTGATTGAAAATAAATGAAGCAAACCTATATTTTTTATCGATCAGTAATTACCGAAAATCATTAAAAACGAAGTATGGGAAAATGTATACTTATTAATCATCATAAACTTGATACGTGAAAGAATATTAGTTTCACTTCACAAAAAAAATGAAGTGTTTACTAAGTATAAAGAAATATATATCATATTGATGATAAAATGACAGATTATTTGTTTTTAAATAACAGTGTTCCTAATAATACTTTTGTAGTATAATATTTCACCTCTAACATTTTAACTTGCAAATGCTTTCTCGCTAATTATGAGTTCTGTAATTATGCGTTTTCGTCTATATGTTTCCTTAAAAAATAAACTTTTTCTAGTCATTGATCCCATTTAAGGGACTATTATTATTCTAATCAACTAAAACTCGAAAACGTTATAATACAGAAAGTTAGAGACTAAAATAATCAACATAACTTTTTTCTACTTTATATTTACCATTTTTCCAATTGGCTTCATTTTATTCTTTTCAATCAGTTCCACCTCGTCACCTACTTATCTCTAGCAGCTGGGAAAGAGGTCGCTTTGTGTCGGGTATTTTAGGTCCGTATCCCGAAGGAGCTGAGATTACACTCGCCTGTCAAGTTACTGGAGGTGAGTAGAGTCTGCTTCTAATCAAGGCATTGCAGGTAGAATTCTCTAAACTAATTAGGTAGAGTTTGAGTGAGTACAATTGAATTACGAATGGGAGATTAATTCAATTTATTTTGTATGCATAATAAATAATGCGAGAAAAATAATTTATATGAAGAGTATTTGCATTTGCAAATATCAAATTAAAAATAGGAGGATCTTTTCAGGAAAACTTCGCTCTAGAGTTGCTTGGTACCATTCGGTCAAACTTTTGGATGATATTTCCGAAACATCCTCAGACCAAGTGACTGACTCGTAATTATCTCCATTAACCGCATTTGAAGAGACAAGACCTAATGAGATCTTTGACCTGCCTGGCCTTCAACAGTAATCTGCCGAGGCTTTGACCACTACGGTCACATTAGATATAGCAAGCATATGATATGATGAGCATAATTTTAACAAATTTGCATTGCAGAAATACAAAATGTAGCTACATCATAAATATGAATATAATTCACCCAATATTATATATGTTTCTTCGCAGTCGCCCCTTCTTCCGTAGAGATATGGGCTCAACCGGCCTCTTTTCCAAGTCGCGGAAGCATATCTTTGAACAGCAACTCTGCCACCATGGTCTCCTCGGTACATATTAGGGACACAGAGTTGCTGACTCTCAGGGAAAACAGGTAGCTAAACGACTTCGATTTATTGAAAAATGATATCTTTATTTATTATCTATTTAGAAAACTAATCCCTTACACTTAGACCAAACAGACGGGAACTGTTCGCTTTTTTACAATTTATTGAATGGGTATTAGGCCCTTGCAAGATTAATGCCTCTTGGGCATCCTACTTAAAAAAATAATAACTAATTTAGGTTTACTTACAAAAGCGGCTTATTGAAACTAAAACAAAATAAAATAAATGAAGTACTCTGATAGACAGAAAAGGAAATCAATTTAGTAGATGGTTTAACGTCGGCTTAGGAACCAAGAGCAAAATGCCGACGATAATAGAAGTTTAAATACCAGAGAATGGAAGAAACAGTCAGAAAGGAAAGTGTCTCCATAAAAAAAATCTACTGGTGTTGATGACAGAGTTCATGGATGCACAGAATCCACTCCGTGAATGCAGCAACTCACCAAGGAATATGACTGAAAGTGACATAAACACCGGCGGCTGGATTCACGTATGGAAGAGGAAAACGAAGAAATAGTAGTAGATTAAGTACACGAGCCTACATAACTCAAAATCCATGACCAGACAGTTCAAGAGCACAATCCTAACGATATCCTCCAAAACTGCTATTGGTGCCAAAAAATAATAAACATGGTTATAAAGATAAAAGACAATAAATACAAAAAATAGAAAAGTAAATGAAAATCCTAAACTATTTTCTAAATCATTCTACACGTAATTCATCGTAAGACTCTTCTTGAATATTTCATAAGATGATGTTAATTTCAATTGGTGGTCAAGCTCGTTCCACAGACTACAACCTGCATAATCTATTGAATATTTACTTTTTTCACAATTTTATCTAGGTAACTTAATGTAATCCCGATTACGTCTAGAATGACTATGCTGGTCAAAATTTGATCTGATATAACTAAACAATACAGGGTCACAATCTGGTATATTAATACTATTATATACATATAGATACATATTAAATTTATACAAGTCTGCAAGTTTCATAATTTTAAGTTCAGAGAATATTGGGTCTGTATTTGAAAGATAGTGAACATTCTTAAACGCATCTTACTGTTTTTTTCTTAAGTAGAACAATTTTGTTAAAGATATGAGCGATGTGTCACCCCATATAATTAAAGCATAGTAGAAATTGGGCTGATTAATAGAGTAATAAATAGTCACAAGCACATCAATAGGTACTAATTCATTTACCTTAGTAATGTTCCGATTGATTTAGATAATTTATTTGCAATATATTTTACATGGTTTGAGAAACTAAGTTTACTGTCTATGACTACGCCTATATATTTAATTGAATCCACCTTCTCAATAGGATAACCGTTAACAAGAATGTGGGACATAACATAATCATTCCTGTATGAAATTAAAATATATTTTGTGCTATCTATATTAAGTTTCATTTTATTGTAGTTCAACCAATCGGAGACGAGTGTAATTTGATTATTAATTTGAATATGTGCATTAGCAACATCTTCACGAGGGAGAGTGCAAGTTAAGGTTGAGTTGTCAGCAAATAGGTTGAACTTGAAATCCAAGGCACATTCAACAAAAATCGTTAATGAAGACATTAAATCAAATGGGAATAATAATCTTGGGGAACACCACAAGCAAGTCACACTGCATCTAGCTGATTTCACACCTCTCACAACAGTACACTGACTACGCCCTGTCAAATATGAACGAATCCAATCATTCGCCAGATCACACACACCGTAATGGAAAAGTTTTCTTAACAGAATTTTGTGAGGTACACAATCAAACGCTTTCATAAAGTCAAGGAAAATCGAAAGTACTAAATTTCCACTATCAAGATGGGAATATGTATAATGCATTAGATCTGTAATTGCATGTGTAGTATTCCTCTCGGCTCGAAAACCATACTGCTGGGTGCTGTTTATGCTCCGCGACTCAAAATATGCAACTAGCTGCTGATGGGCCACTCTCTCATAAATTTTCCAGAAAACATTTACAATATAAATTGGTCTATAATTACCAATTATATCAACTGAACCACCCTTATAAATAGGCACAAAAGTGGACATTTCCAAATACTCCGGAAACATACCATCAGATATTGATTTATTAATCCGTACTGATAGAGTTGACGCAATGATATGGCTTATTGATTACAATACAGTTACCGAAATGGTCTTCAAGTTGCACGATTTATTTTTAAGGGATTTTATCACTTTGGTTATATCTAGATGAGACACCGGACTAAAAAAGAATGACTGCAAATAGTTGCCACGCATGAATTTCATAGTCATGAGTGTGCGTCTCAGAGAAACAATCATTTATATTTCTACATATGCTAGAAAAGTGACAATTGAATTCCTCAGCTAACATTTTAGAATTTTTAACTTTCGTATCATTAATGGTTGACTTCATATATTCATCTCGTTTGCTTTTATTTGGCCTAATTATTTTATTTATCAGTTTCCACATTGATTTAATGTCATTTTTAGCACCTTCGAACCGTTGAATATAGTATTCTTTCTTGTCATTTCTGATTTCACTAGTTACATAATTTCTATAACGTCCATATGCAGATTTGCTCATTTTTCCTGCCCTATATAATTTATAATACATCTGGCATCTCTTAATTTTTGCATTGATCACCGCAGTTATCCACTGTTTAAACTGATCTTTATAGGAAGTATTCTTAATTTTTATAGGGCAGTACAAATTATAAGGACTCATGATAGATTCTTTAAGAAGTATTATTCCTTGATTTACTAATATTACTCTGCATCAGTTGTGAAAAATTAAAACTTCAAACAGCCTCATAAAAAGAATTTATGTTAGCGTCCGATAGCTTCCTGTAATTGAAAGAATGCTGGCTATTGCAATTAGCACTATCAGTTACCTTAAAGTTACTGAATATCACAAATATGGCAAAATGATCTGATATATCTATCAGTCAGAACTATTCCTGATAAGACATTGGAGGGATCAGACACGAGTATATTGTCAATAAGAGTATATGAGGTATCGGTCACGCGTGTAGGTTTAGTGATCATTATAATAAGAGAAGATGAAATTATTAAATTTGAAAAATTCATACAATCAACACTGTTATCAACATTCAATAAATCTACGTTAAAATCTCCACACACTATTCTATTTCTGATACTTTTATCACTGATAGATAAAAGTATCTGATCAAACTTATCGAGAAAACTATCTAGATCTATATATTGAGAATATTGATGGTGATCGACTGCCAATAATACACTTTATAGCCAGACATTCCATGTCAGGACAAACAAAAGAAAAATCCTCTACTTTAAGACTGCATATCTCCTCCCTCACCAAAATACTTACTCCCCCTCCACACCTACCATCATTACGACATAAGTGATACTGCTTGTAAACTTCAAAATCAACCAAATTAACTGAACCATCACTACACCACGTTTCTGTAAAACAGACTATATCAAAAGATCATCGTTTAGAAAATAATATGTCTTTTATTAAATAAATCTTAGGGTACAACGAGCATGCATTCAGATGATATACACTAAAGTCTTTATCAGTTACAGAGACACTCTGTTCCAACTTGTATGGAGAGTAATACAGAGAGTGGGTTTTACTGGATAAATTTGGGTAAGTTTCGTTTAGGTGATTTCCCAGGTAACATTCAACCTTCCCAGAAGATTCCAGGAACTTTCTATTGGAACGTTCCCTGAATGTTCCACTGGAATGTCTCCTGACTGTTCCTTTTTTGACACATTCCAGGAATATTCCAATGGAATCTTCCAAAATATTCCCCTTGGAACATTCCCTGAAGACTCCTTTGGAACATTCCCTGAAGACCCCATTGTAACATTCCCTGAAGACTCTATTGGAAAATTCCCTGAAGACTCCATTGGAACATTCCCTCCTAGTTTTCAAATACAGCGATTCAGATATTCTTTTTTTTTTCATAGTCTAGAAAAAAAAACTTAAATATATCAGCGTTACCATGAAAATGTTGTATAATTATAATTATAAAGAAAAGAATACAATTCCTGAAATTAATTGAGTTTGAGTATATATATATCAGAAATACCTTTTCCTTTCAATTTTCGTTGATTGGGCACCTTTATACCATTGTAGTGATCTTTCAAATGTAATTTTTGAGACTATTTTCGTCTGTATCATTTCCATGCCATGTTCTCCATTGTTTTGAGACAGTCTCAACATTGAAATCATTCCTCTTCTCTTCGAATGAAGGGTCACCCGTTGTATGTCACTCCTAGTGAGTCTTTGCATATTGCCGACAGGAAACTGACAGTTTTGGCTGCCAGTCGAGTGTCCGCTGGCATCTATAACTGTAGAGCTGACAACACTGAAGGATCTACTTCATCTCACATCATAAATGTTACTGTCAAACGTGAGTAAAACCGCATTTCGGAGTTTCCCAAACTGATTCTGAATGAACTGGTGATGTGTTATGAAAGAACAATAGAATGCTATCGAATTCAAATATCTGAAAGAAACTCTTCTAAAAGCTGGATGTTATCGTTAACTGAAATATGTCTTTGTATTAGACAAATTTATAGGACTCTTTTGTTTTCAGGACCGTAATCAATATCAAATATTTGAATGAAGATTGATTTTGAAAATAGGTTACTTGACTACTACTATTAGCTGTTCATAGTAAGTCATGCACTCTTAAGAAAAATATGATGAATGACAAATATTTATACTATGTTAGCAAACAAAGAATATACAAAGTTTAACGAGCAGTATGTTTTCCTTTCATATACACTCCAGTTTGCAGCAGATCGCAAGACCGTCAATACGGAGCTGCAAGAGGAAAAGTAGCCAATATAACATGTTCTGTTAATAGTAATCCTTGGCCGATCTTATTTAGATGGGCTTGCAACAAATCATCACAGATTACGGATATTGCAGTCAATACCTCAACCAAAGAAGGTCTATTTTCAAACAAGCTTCAATATCTACTTAATTCAGATATGGACTTCGGAACCTTATTATGTTGGGCAACTAACAATGTTGGAGAAATGAAAAGACCCTGTCTTATCCAGGTGGTACCTGCTGGTAAGTTAATGAATATTTTGCTTGATTGTTTTTTCACTTTTTCGAATTCAAATATGCATTAGTGCGGAGAAGTTGTTGGCATACTTAGTTTGAATGTATAAAAAATTTCAGACCTGTCGGATGTCATCTTCATCTGCCAACAGAGCTTCGAAAAATCGAAAAATTCTGAAAAACTGGTTGCCATTTAAAAAAATTAAAACAAAAATTAATTTTCGTCTATAAATTTCGCATTAGTGATAAAGTTCATTAGAAAGGTATATTATTATAATTAGCTGTCAAATTTGAAATCTTAATTACATTATCTTCATCTGCCACCAGAGCTTCTACAAATCGAAAATTTGTGTAAAATTACGTACCATTAAAAATTTCCCCCAAAATTTAAATTTCGTCTAATGATTTTGTAATAGTGATAAATTTAATTAAAAAGGTTTATTATAATTAGCTCCCAAATTTGAAATTATTGTTACTTTATCTTCACCTGCCACAAGCAGCATGAAAATATCGTTCAACGGTCGTTTTTACATAAATTCAAATTGGAAATAAACTTATGAATTTATTCCTTCTCACCTCAATCGGCGATAGAGTGATGTAACCATTATTGTTCTGAATACTATCAAATTCCAAACTTACAACACATTATCTTTTACTGCAGCTTGTGCTCAAAAATGGTTTTCAAAACGAATACTTACAGATATCCAATTGACATTTGTATAGGTACATTATCAGAATTCGCTAATTACAGCTCCTAGTTTATTTCAAACTATTTTTAAAAATATCCAGATCTAACCACGTGAAGGTATCTGAACATCAAGTTCCATTCCACCCATCCCAACCTCTAAACCAATGATGAGCAAGGTTCTTCTTTGACACTGGAAAAATTATTTCTTCTCTTCAAATACTGAAAATTTCTTCCTTCCTTCAATTTTTGCTTTTATGAATCCATCTCTGTCCATTTCTCCCACAACTGAAGTCGATGCTTCTGTGACCATCTTGATGCGTCGTTCCCCAGCTTGAGTATGGTTTCAAAAATTAGTAACTGTTTGAAAATATTATCTATCCACTAAAGCGTGATGCAACTCGTCTGTACTGATGCGTCGTGTTAATGGTGGCTCCTCCAATTGCGTATCTTGGCAATTTATCTTCAGGTAATAGGTAGGTGTATCGAACTCCAATTTCTGCATTATGACTTTCTCATGAAGCTCTCGAGTCGGTTCTAGATTTCAAAATCTACACTGTTCACGAATTTTGGGGCGATTCATCGCTAATCATTGAAAGAAGAAGGTTCTCCGAATGGGCCAAATACGCATTGTTCTTGATTACCCTGCCTACAATTTCTCTTTAATTTCTTTGGCAAGTATCTAGATGATTGTACCATTCATAAGAAGAATTTTGAAATCTAGAACCGACTCAAGAGCTACTTGAGAAAGTCATAATGCAGAAATTGAGTTCGATACACCTGCCTATCACCTGAAAATAAATTGCCAAGATAGGCAATTGGAGTAGCCACCATCAACACGATGCATCAATACAGAAGAGTTGCAGCGTGATTTATTGGGTAGAGAAAATATTTCAAACAATTTCTCATTTTTGCAGCCATACTCAAGCTGTGGACCGATACATCAAGATGGTCACAGAAGCATCGACTTCAGTTGTCGGAGAACAGACAAGAGATGGATTCATAAGAGCAAAAAATTGAAGGAAGAAATTTCCAGTACTTGAAACGAAGAAAGAATTTTTCCAGTGTTAAAGTTTCCATTTTTGTTGTGTTATAAGGAGAACATTGCTCATCATTGGGTTTAGAGATTGGGATGGGTGGGGTGGAACTCGATGTACAACCATCTCCGCGTGGTTAGATCTGAATTCTTTTTAAACACTTTGAAATAATTTAGGAAATGTACTTAGCGAATTTTGATAATGTATACAAATGTCAATTGGTTATCTGTAAGCATTTGTTCTGAAAATCTTTTTTGAGCACAAGCTACAGTAAAAGATATTGTGTTGCAAGTTTGGAATTTGATAGCATTCAGAACAATAATGGTTACATCACTCTATCGCCGATTGAGGTGAGAAGGAATAAATTCATAAGTTTATTTCCAATTTGAATTTATGTAAAAACGACCTTTGAACGATATTTTCATGCTGCTTGTGGCAGATGAAGTTGAAGTCATAATGATTTCAAATTTGAGAGCTAATTACAATAAATCTTTTTAATTAAATTTATCACTAATGCAAAATTATTAGACGAAATTTTATTTTTTGGGAGATTTTTACTGGCACGCAATTTTTCACAAATTTTCCATTTTTCGAAGCTCTGGTAGTAGATGAAAATGATGTAACAATGATTTCAAATTTGAAAGCTAATTATAATATAACTTTCTGATGAACTTTATCACTGATGCGAAATTTATAGACGAAATTTTTTTTTTTTTTTTTTTGAAATTTTTTAATGGCAACCAGTTTTTCAGAAATTTTCGATTTTTCGAAGCTCTGGTCGCAGATGAAGATGACATCCGACAGGTCTGAAATTTTTTATACATTCAAACTAAGTATGCCAACAAAGTTTTTGCACTAATGCATATCCGAATTCGAAAAAGTTGAAAAAACGCTCCACCCTATTGTTTATATAACTTTTTCCTGCATCTAATTTTAATTGGTATGCAATTAAAACTCGAACGGTTTTATTTTTCCAGCCTAGCCAGAAAATGTTTCAAATTGTGAAGAAACTAATTATCTCAAACTGGGGAAGAAAATTCACCAACTCATATGGGTTCCTGGATGGAATGGCGGCTTGAATCAGACGTTTACACTAGAAAATTTCAAATCTAAAAATATTTTCTCGAGACCTCTGGCTCACGTGAGACTATCTTCTTCTCCAACTTTTAGTCTGGAAACTTTAGACCCTGAAGAATAATATCTTCTCATTGTCACGGCGGCAAATACAAAAGGAACAAATTCTCCTTTCACAATTTAATACAGTGCTCCTCCTCTTCCGGACCATCCCCCAACTTCATATTCCCCAGAATCCTTTGCAAGCAAACAGCATCTGATTCTTCCCTGGGGTGTATTTGCTGGGATGATGCTCGGAGTTTTTGCCACAGTTCTCATTTGTTTCATCACTGCATTATTCATGGTGAAAAGAGCTGCTGCGAGACAAAATGGAAATGTTCCAGCTGCTACAGTCAGAGCTCCAAAAAAGATCAGACTCAATCATACATCAACTATAAACCGAAGCATGAAACGGAGTAAGCGAACACACGAAACTCTGAAAATTACTTCGTCTCCTTTTCTCGCGAGAAAAGGTAATTAATCTGACACAAATTTTATGTTCAATTCAAATTATCTCTGCCATATTATGTTGATAATAAACTTTAAATATGACGAAAAATGTAATTATTTTCAATTTCGTGTACAAGTTTCATCGCAACCTATCGGAGACGAAAACTTCAAGACAAATCCACCGCCTGGAGGAGGAAATGGAACTTTGTTGACGGGAATTCTTTTCAAATTTACGGATTCAATTCCAAATCATTTGAAAAATGGCTCAATTGTTAGGGAGAGTAAGGAAGAAGAGATTGAAGAGCAGCCAATTTGGACTCCAAATAGATCACTCGAAAGTACTTTGTCTAGGACTAAACCTAATCATGTAAATAATATCAATATCGATGTAACCGCTGTGTAGTAATAATATCTGTTATATTTACGGTAAATAGTGATCACTATGAATTTTATTTATATTGTCTTTCTAAATAATTTGGGCAATAACGAAGAATAACATCTAGTGAAATGAAGATTAAAACTTCCGATATATGACTTATTAGGAACAGCAATTAATAATTAATAATGTATTTGAACTGAAAATATATAATCTTATCAAACTGGGATAATGAAAAGAATTTCATATAAAATTTCCGTGAGCGGACAGAATGCCTGCAGACGAAATGCCTAAGGACAAAATGCCTACGGACAAATGCCTAATGGAGAAAATGCCTAACAGACAAAATGCCTGACGGAAAAAATGCCTAAAAAGGCTTTTAAACTTATTTCAAATGTGGACAAAGATTTGAAATAAGTTAGAACAAGTGGAAACAAAGATTTTTATCTCAGTGAGAGTTTATTAGATCACTTTCACATTGAATATGAACAATAATTTGTAACTCAACGTGCTTAGTGTAAACACTCTCTTATTTCATTTCACTGTGTTTGTGATTTATCACTAAAGTATTCGTTCTATTTATCAAATCGCTCTAGAAATTAATCTTCCTACATCTTGCCATTTTTATTAGATATCTAAAATCATCTTCTTCTATTTTCATTTTTTAACCCTTCAATGACTGACTGAGGAGTTTAAGCTCGATAAACCGAATTCATTCAATATAATAACACTATTTCTATCAGTCTTAGGTAAATAAAATTTTGCCCAGTACAATAATATGATAAAAGCAATTAACTGACAAAAAAATCGTATAATTCGAGCCGCTGGTTTCCTAAATATCATTGTGTAAAGAATCCTCTCAAATTTAGTCAGTCCAATTAGGTTTAAAAGTCATCTATAACCATCTTCTATTTCCATTTTTTGGAAAGACATTTATAATCATCTTATTTTGTTTTTATTTTTTTTAAAAGATATCTATAATCATCTTATTTTTTTTTTATTTTTTTTTTAAATATTGTTTATTCTTTTAGCTTTAATCATCTTCAATCTATAGTGATGCTTTTAGTTACTTTTGAAATTCTAAAGCAAGTTAAGTAATTACAATGTTTACATAAGTTAGTACTGACATGCAATTAACTACTCTGGTTATGAAAAAATTTGCAGATATTTGTTTCATTCAAATACTTTTATAGTATTAGAAATTCAATTGGAAAAATACAGTATTCTTTATGAGATGCAACTGAAACGTAGCATATATTATTTTCTTGTGTTTTACATAAATTAAAAAAATATTTTTTAATGTTGATAAGGATTTACTTTATTACAATATATTAATGTATTCTGTTCTTTATTTACCGATAATCAATCCATTACAGATATCACTTCAATATTTTCTATTCGGCCCTTTTATTTAAATAAGGAGTTAATTCTTTTATTCACTTTGAAACATTCTTTTACGTCATTATTTTACAATTTCTATTTTCTATATTCATATATTTCGTACATTAGGCATTTTCCTGTTAGGCATTTTTTCCGTTGGGCATTTTGTCGGTATGCATTTTTATCCGTAGGCATTTTGTCCGTAGGCATTCTGTCCTACAACCAAAATTTCAGTCTTATTCAGCTTAATAGCTTATATTATTATTTAACACAATAAATATATTTGGTTATTAGGTAGCTATAATCATTCAATGTATTAATACGTTTCATTTGCATATCTATATAACTATCATAATTATTATACATATATTATTATATCAGAACTATATGTATAGATTCTTCCAATAAAGCATCAAAGTCATAAGTCTGAAAGTTTTTTAAACCTCAATGTATTTATTGTGAAGAACTTCCATTTATTTTAACATAATCACTTTTCAGTTGTCTATTTTTCAAAAATTGTAATATACATACATAATAATTTTCAATATATGTGTATCAATTCGTCGAGTAAGTACAAAATCACTGAACAAATTATTGCGGAAGAAAATTTGTATATAAAATTATTCTGAGGTGAAGGGGAATTTTTTCACGGCTTAGTTTTTCTCAAACTAACTTAATGAATTCACATTTAACTTTTATAAAACACTGAAAATCTTTTCATTCAGTGTTTTTTTTTTTTCATTTACGGTGCGGCAATATATCGCGTAGTGAAAGTCGTTGCATATGAGTATGCTCAGATCTTGCCGATATTTAGGAGAGAAATGGAAGAGGTTGATAAAATAACTCGAGACAATAAATGACCTGTTTCGTCAGTAGCATTGAATTTATGTCTCATTTGGAATTCTTTAGCTCATAAAAAACGATATTTGTTGTTCCTAAATGGACAAAAGCATATTCTCATTCTTTGTTACTGGAATAAGAGAAATGAGACCTTGCCATTTGCATATTACGAAACTGAAATTGTATCTTTATTTAGAGGCCTTAAATGATTCTTAAAGGAAACCAATTGCAAAATTCATAATTTTGAAATGGAGTCATAAACTGCAACTTGTCACCAATATCAAATTTAATTCATGGACTACTCCTAAAGATATTTTATATGATGATATTATTTATAAAATGATTCACGACAATTGAAAATAATAATAAAAAGTGTCGTAGCCAATTGCTGTTATCATTGCATTATTTAGTCGGTTCGCCAATTACATGAAGGAAACATACCTTTCAATTTCACGTGAATGGTTTCCCCGAGAGTAATAGTATCTTTCAGGTTATATTGTGTAAGGAAGCTGAACTGAATAGATGTGTTTATAGGATGAAAAAAGTTCCTGGTGCTGAAAAATGTATATAGTAACGTATAATGTGCAATGTAATTGTAATGTACATTGTAAGTATAATGGAAGAGTAATTATAATATTTTTTTATACCTATGAATACATTTAGAATATGGATTTATATTGAATGGATTCATCCTAAATATGGATACTTTGAATTAAGTTTTAGTACGTAGATGTAATGATGGAGTATCAAACATGATATATTATTCCATGCTACAAGTCCTGTCAAATATAAGCATTTTACCTCCTTCTGACGGTCTTACAGCCAAAAAATACGTGCAAATGACTTTGGCCCTGAACATTAAAAGAATGAGAGCCAAAAACTCCGATGTTGCATTTTACAACCAAAAAAGCCTTCTTCTGAAAAGCGACCTTGCATGTAAACGGCAATTCATGGCTTAACGGCAACACTCCGATGATATGTTCTTGTTATCTCAATGAACTTTTTTGTGTCTCGAAAATATGCTAAAATAGTCTATTAATGAATTTTTCTGTGCTATAAAATATTCATTGGTATTTATAATCGTATAAAACAATTCTCTGTGTTATTGGTGATATGAATTAAAGACATATTTGAGTTCAATCAGTATAAAATAAATTTCCCATAACTTTAATCATCGACATTCTGTTTATATTGGAGATACACATTGAGTGGACTACATAAAAATATGGTATGTTAACGATGTTCAATTTTGTTTGTAATATGAACCATCAAAGAAGAGATTCGAAGAAGTTCTCCGCTTAATGTTAATTTCTGAAATCATATTTTTCTAATTTCTGAACCGACCATGGTTTTAGAAAACTTTTTTATTAATGAAGCTAGGGTTCTGAAACTTCGTAAACAAAAATAAAATTGAATTCCCTATCGTTTTTGTTCATGACATTTTTTCGATTAGACCCATAAAAAACGAGTTATCGAATTTCGAACCATTGCCAAAAAAGCCTAAGGCTTTTTTTTTTGTTGAAACTACGGCATTGCGGTTTATTGCATTCGATTCTCCAGGGGATTACCTAGAATCCAAGTGGCGTTTTGTTAGAATTTTTAATTTTTTTCAAAAGATTAAAAACAAAACAAAACAAAAACTTTTTTTTTTAATTTGATATTTCTAAAAATATTTCGGAATTGGAACAAAACTCTACTACGACTCTGGATAATGTCATGGAGCATCGAATGCAAAAAACCGCAATGCCGTAGCTTCAACAAAAAAAGCCTTAAATGTTTGAATACCAAAATTTGTAGCTTATTTGAAGTTCCTCAAAATGGCATTCAAAGTTATTTCTTTGTTTGGCACTAAGTCCCCACGAGCACGGACAAGCCATGCTCGCTATTATCCACTAGGAGGTGGAGGTATCATCAGGCGCCACCTGACTCAATGTTGTAAAGTTCAACATAGCAATAACCACGACACCAAATCAAAATCCACCAAGTTGGTACTCATGGGATGGCCCGGGCTCATCACGTCGAGGACGTGATTAGCCCCCCTTCCTCCCTCTCCCCAGTGGCATAGCGTCACAAAGTCACACTCTAAAGTTCTGATTTTTTGTACAATCATTTGTAAAGTTATTAGGTACCTATTTATGAAATAAAATAAAAAAGATAAAATTTGGAGATTTATCCATGGTCGGTCCCCTTAATATATTTTTCAATTTTATAAATGTGCCACCGTTAACCCACACCAATTATCATAAAGTATCTACACGCATTGCAATTAATAAAAGTTTAATTTTGTAAATGTGAAATTATTAAAAAAAATCATTACGGATACACTTTTCTTTGACTGTACCTAAACAGGTGATACATTAGTTGAGTGCTATTCTTTTTTTGGAGCAAGTAAAGATAACGAACCAGAAACAGACTAAGTTAAGTTAACGGACCAGAAATGAAGCTGGTAAAGATAATGGACCAGAAATGTAGCTAGTAAAGATAACGGACCAGAAATGAAGCTAGTAAAGACAACGGACCAAAAATATTTTTTAGTTTTAAAACATTTGCTTTAGTATTCTGTAAATATAACACTTATATATTAAAATATTAATTATTATAAATGAATTTTGCATATTTTATTAGTTGAAAGAATTTATAAAAGAAACGTGATCCATTTTGAAGTTGTGAAGAACGAGTAGTAAGAAAATGGAAAAAACTTCTGTTTAAATCCTTTAATGTTGTTTCTAGCAATGATTCCTAAATTATATTCTTATTCCAGTTATTGCATGGTCAAATATCAATAATTTAACCAAGTAAAGTTAACGGACCAGAAATGAAGCTAGTAAAGATAACGGACCAAAAAGGAAAAGAGTAAAGATAACGGACCAGAATTTAACCTAGTAAAGTTAACGAACTCTGGTCCGTTATCTTTACTTGCTCCCTTTTTTTAATAAACTAGCATAAATTTATTGTTGCTTTTCATGATTAGGTGTTAACAAATTTACTTTCCTTTTTTGTGGTAGGTATTTTAGGTTATGCTTATTGTTATACAGTTAGTACTTTTTTTTCTAACATATTCAATTTTTTTAAAGTGATATTCAATTAGCCGGATGCCAGTCATTTGACTCCCTTACCATTTGATTCCCGGCAATTAAAACTAATTAAATGGTTAAATTGTATGGACTCTCAATTGATGGATTTTAATTAATCAGAAAAGCTCAGAAATGTTTTCAATAACATTAAATTATTTTCTTCAACGGTTTTCTTTTTTAGTACTAGGGTTGCACTAAAGTACATAGTTCATAATTCCTATAGTTTCCATAGATTATATACCTACTTAATTCTAACATAAATTGGATAATTCGATGCATACTATAGGAGTTTGGTTTAATTCACTGATAATATAGTATAGAAATTTTAACAACAGGTAGATGCTTAAAACTGGTTTTATTTTGTGATACCATTAATAAACTTATTAATATTATTAAAATTTCAGGTATATACGAGTTTTGTGTGACTAATACACTATCTCCATTTAAAACTTTCTGATCATTCAAACGTACGAGTAATATCTACAAATTAAAAGAAAGATAAATGCACTAACAGTAGTTATAAATCAATGAATATGAAACCCACTGAAGAATGATTTTTGTATTCCAAAATAGGTTAATATTTCTGAAATTCAATCATTATGAATCTGAACGTTTCAATTTTAGAAGGTATATTAGCCAATTCTGATATGCAATCTTTACAGTTTATTAATGTATCGATTTTGAAAATATATGAGAAAGATGAATCTATCATAAGGTAAATATTTATTTCATACATTTATCCAGTTATTAAATATCCAATAGAGTCTTGGCTAGTTATCCTTCAAATTGTGTATCAACAATCGTATTTCTCAACTAACTTCCCGTTGGGGTTTCTCTTCAGTACCAGGTTCCTGTTCGTGTTCAGATAGTCTCCAATATCGTCACTTTTCTGACAAATATCCGCTCATTTACAGGCTGCTATTTATCGCAGTTAGATCCTCTACGACTCCACCAACCCCATTTCTCTGCAATGAAATAATATTTTTCAAAGGAAACTTATATTGCTGTTCTTCAGCAATATAAGAACTTCATGTTCTTGTCGACGTGTTTCTTTCTAATAAATCTACTATATTTGCCAACAATAAAATTGTTTATTTAATTAGTATTAATATTTTACCGGAAGATTTCACATAAAAATATATTATGAATTCGAAAATAAGTAGAAAAACTAATTAATTAATTTAATAAGTTGAGCTAATGAATACATTTATTGTGTATTAATTGAAACAAGAATTTCAAGTAGTTTCATTTTTTCAGTACAATAGTATCAATATATAATATATGATATATCTTCAATTATCAAAACATATAATGGCGAGTTAATTTTCTAATTATTGTTCTCTTTTGAAAATAAACGTTACCTGGAACTATCGGAACTATAAATTATTCAATGGGGTGAATTTTGCTCCAAGTTTGACCTCTTCATTAAGATTTCTGGACACTCTTGTGATGAATGAGGTGATGCTCTTCGATCCTAACTTCATTGGAAGTAGTCAAAAAATTTTTAATCGTCTTCGAACTTTGGGTAAATATCTGCTGTAGAAAATTTGAGATTTTTTTTTCAAATTTAGAGGAGCTTGATATATCGTTAGGTGTTGTGTGAATATTTTATTGCATATCATAAAAAAGTTTTCTAAGAATATATCAAGGAATATTATTGCTTCCTAATCATATGCAATCTTTATGAAATTTTCTTTTCTATTCAACTGCTTCTTTGATGTCCCTTGTAATTCCTTTTTTTTTTTTTGATGACAGAGATATTATCTTTGATTATTAATAATATTAAATAATCCAAATAAAAACCGCAGTTAACGTATCGTTCTTTCTTAAATATGATATAAACTGAAGAAGAAATATGTTATTAACGAATTAACAATGTGATATATAAAACTGTGTTTTTCATACAATTAAATGAAATTTATTGAATGATTTAAATTTTAAGTAAACACAAACTTTTTTTAGAAATTCGATAACGGTGATTATAAATAATATTTATAAATTTTATGAGCAAACTAATTTCAAACTTCAAAACTTTATCTAGCTTAAAATCCGATCATCCTCACGATACAAAATGGGAGATATTGTATCAAAAAATGAAATTCAATTTGGACCGTTAGAGAAAAAGAAAGAATGTCGTCAAAATGCTAAATATAATTATCAGTCTGATAGGTTTTTTAATTTAATGGAAGGAAACGAATTAAATTCATCGCAATATTTGAATCATTATAATAGGGAGTCAGATTTAGAATGATATCTAGAAATCTTTGTTAAAATGCATGTTTATATCACAGGAGGAAAAATAAATTGTTAAATATTTCTATATCAATTCCTTTAAATAAATTCTTTGAAAATAAATTATAAAAAATAGGAATAATAAAGTGTGAGTAGGTATGTGAGACAACTAGTTATTAATTAAATATTCTCTTAATTTAAATAGCCTAATGTTGAAAGACACAACTTTAGTTTTATCTTCACAGTAACCATTCAGTGATGCAAACTAATATTTTGAGTTGTTAGCAGACCACATCCATTGGCAGGATAATAATTCGAACATTAGTATTCAGGTTGACGTTAAATAAAGATGGAGCTGGAGGTTATTCAATTTAAATGCCATCTCTCATTTGTCAAATTCAGCAAAATATTTGGCCTAACTAACAGAAAAATCAGAAATACAGCTATTTTTTATCATTCTTTGAGAAATAAATAGTATTACATGCTTATTTTTATACCTAAATTTAAGTTTATCATATTTACATTATTTACAAATTATTGAATTACGACAAAATTGATCAGTATTTAAATTTATATAAATGAATTAGAGAAAAAAAAGTTTAAGACTAAATTCACTGAAATCAGGATAAAATTTTCAAGATCGTATACCAGAAGCTGAGAATTCGGTTGAATATTCTTAAAATGCACGAGAATCTAAATATCTCCGTAAACACATCAGCCCAACAAATTGACCGATGATGAACTCGTTTAGATTTGAGTGTAGCTTCAAGACTCAATATCACTCTGCTATTTTTATCAAAATGTGACGCTTTGCATTTCTCACTTTTCAATTTCGTTGAACTTTAATTCCTTTCCCAACACCAATATCCATAAATGAATACTGAAACTGGAGTCTCTATTTGAAGAGTTTGGAAATTCTCAAAGATATAAGCACCATTGGTAACTTCAAATTATAGAGCACAATATTTAAAGATAAAATTAGTGCAATCATACACCAAATAAATTTAGGATAACTTATGCACATAGTGCATCAATTTAAAAGCTGTCAGGCAAAGGTAGAGTGATTAAATTTTTATTAATCATGCTATGGCTATGTTTATTATTTGTAATTTCTTGAATTTCTGGTTTTGTTCAATTATCACCTCTGTTTTTCTCATCTACTTCTCCAAAGTCTTTTGTATGATATAACTGTTTAAGTCATCGATAGAGCATTGTACTACATTTCAGCGTTGGTTTCCCATATAGCTACAAGCAAGATTCAAAATTATAATATATAAAATTAGTGGACACGATAGGATGGTGCAGGACACAAATTAGCTCATTGCTGAATAATATCTCTACAAAATTAAATGAGTTCAGCAACAAATATGGTAGTACGGAAAGTAGACGATCGAATACTATGATTTCTGCTTAAAAAGTGAAAACAAGTTATTTAGATAGAGTTGCTCATTTTAATGAACGATTAAATATATTTTAATATAATATCATTTTAATTTATTGGTTTGTTTTCTCTATTTCCTTTGTAATATTGTTATAAAATGATTTTACTTACATTCTAATTATCCAATTAAAGCACATCCATGAGATATAATTGAGTGGTTGTACGCATTTGAATAACTTTATGATGCAAGATATTTATATCTTTTCCCAGTAATATTTCATAAATAACTTTCACAGTTTGAATTCAAATTTTATGCCTCGTTACTGAGTAATTATTCGGAACACGAAACAGTGGAATAAATTATCTCTCCATTGTAACCACTTGCTCCCATTGTTCATCGTGGCTGAACATAATCCTGGCTGAATTTATTCTTTGTGATCTTTTTTCGAAGAATTTCAAAGTTTAGTTGATTGTTGACGGGAGTTCATTTTCTTACAGGGAGATTTAGATTGAAAATTCTGAAATTAATGATTCGTGTAATTTTAAATTGTCATCAGATAAAATTTAAATCGAATACTTGATAATCAGAGTTCTTTTCGTAATCAAAACTAAAAATGATTTATTGAATTGATATTTTCTGTTAAGAGCAAATAAAATTTTAAAATCCTGTTTTAAAATAATTGTTCATATGAATACTAGTGAGCACTGAACGACATATTATTTAATTGCTCTCTTTGTGAAGTAATTTATTCAGTTGCTAATTTTCATATAGAATTCAATTATAGTTATAATTAAATAAATTTCTAGAAATAACATTCAGTGAATCAATTTTAGAATGTTATTGAATAAAGAAACATTATTTACGTCTATGATTATAATAAAGGTTAATTAAAAAAAAAGTTCTACATTTTTTTTTTTTGTTATCAAAAGTAATTCTAAATTTAAATTATAGAAATATTGCTAGCAGTTTTCCATCAATGACATGCGAAATGGAAAAAGGTTCCAAACTCAGCACTATGGTAATATGTTATGACGGGTTAGACTAAAAGACCATTAATAATACATACGATTACCTGTTTATGAATTGTTTTCAGTTATTTTTCTAGAGTTGTGACAAATCTGACACAGACAAACTGTGTCCAAAGATCATTTGTCTATTCATTTCCTTACAAATACAAAGAGTTTTATTTCAATTGGGAGAAAAAATCACCTTATAAGTATTTAAATTTTTTAATTGCAATAATATTTTCCTCTTTCAAATATCCACAATATATACAAAATAGCTCTATTAAATGATCTTTTTATATATGAAACATTAGAATTACGATGAGAAGTTTGCCTCCCGTAAATCTGAAAAATTCGATTTTTTTGCATATAATGATGTGTTATACTTATCGTCACCAGGATAACGTTTTGAAGTATTAGAGCTAAAAAAAATTTAGAAGTGCTTCATAAACAGATGGACAATATGTAAATTATGGTTCTAGGTAAATTGTTCGAAAACAATTGCTCGAAAGACAATTGCTCGAAAACAATTGCTCGAAAAACAATTGCTCGAATGAACAATTGCTCGAAAGAACAATTGCTCGAAAGACAATTGCTCGAAAGACAATTGCTCGAAAAACAATTGCTCGAACGAACAATTGCTCGAATGAACAATTGCTCGAATTATCAAATTGCTCGAATGAACAAAATTGCTCGAATTATAAAATTGCACAGTTTTCGATTTTATAAAAGTCAGTTATTCATGAAGTGGAGCTGCACCTAACAATCCTTGTTTCTTTTTAGTAATTGATCATTAATCATTCTATAAATGATTTTAATTATAACTCATTCTGCATATAATCTATTTATAAACCGTTTGTGTCATCTCGTATGTAACATGTGAATTGGAATCATGTGGTGAATCACTACTATCCATGTTTTTTATCATAAAACCTGAAAATTTATTTATTACTAGCCTATTTGTATGTGGCACCTCAATCGGTGAAATTTCTCAAAGTTATGGCAGAGTTTTAATAAATCTACAAATTTTTTCGGGTTTTATAATAAAAAAAATGAATAGTAGTGATTCACCACATGATTCCAATTCAAATTATACACACGAGATGACACAAACGGTCTAAGAAAATAGATTATGCAGAATGAGTAAAAATTAAAATCATTTATGGAATGATTACTGCACAGAGAAAAAAGTATACTCATATCACATGGGTCATCAATTTATGCTTTGAATCAATTTATTACGTGATTTGGTTGGACTTTATTCATGTTTTCATGTGTGTTAAAACAACTATGACGTGGTGTGTCATCAAACATTAGTTAATTCAATTCATTTTATAGATTGAATCAACTTACTATGAGAGTTAAAAGTTACCTTTTTGAAAATTTTACTATGACAGAGTGTAATGTAGTAACTCACAACGACTGTTAATATAATGTATCTGGTGTATAAATTGACTTACTATGCGAGTTGGCGCTACTTTTTTTAAGTTTAGGAGTGAGTCAAAACGACTGATTTGTTTTAACCCACGTCAATTTAACTACTTTTAAGTAGTACCTGAAACTCACCACGTAGGTAGGTGCAAAAATAACCCATTCATATGAGTCAAAAAAAATCAAATTTGATTTAATTCAACTAATCCTTTTTCTGTGTGTGATCAATTACTAAAAAGAAACAAGGATTGTTAGGTGCAGCTCCACTTCATAAATAACTGACTTTCATAAAATCGAAAACTGTGCAATTTTATAATTCGAGCAATTTTGTTCATTCGAGCAATTTGATAATTCGAGCAATTGTTCATTCGAGCAATTGTTCGTTCGAGCAATTGTTTTTCGAGCAATTGTTTTTCGAGCAATTGTTCTTTCGAGCAATTGTTCATTCGAGCAATTGTTTTCGAGCAATTGTCTTTCGAGCAATTGTTTTCGAGCAATTTACCGGCTACCGTTAATTATACCTGTCAGGTCTGTCAAAAGACCTGTCAGCACAAGTATTGAGGGTTTATTTGGATCTCACATCAAATGATTCACATCTGTAGTCTCTGACTAATCTGTGTTCAGTCTTCAATAGGGCGATCAACGCTACGGTAGTGTTATCTGGCGTTAGCTTCAGACGTTACCAGGTAACAAAATATTATTCCCGGGATATTCCGGGGAAATTCCCTGCGATTATTCCCTCGATTTCCCCATCGTTATCGAGAGGATGTCCTATTTTGTCATTTTAGCGATATGGAGATATCCACAAATGATATCGAGGGAATAGTGATGGGATTTAAATATATTATCCCTGGAATATTCCCTCGATTACTAGGGAATGGCAAGGAATACCGAAATTATTATTCCCTCGATAACAAGGGAACATAATTGAGATAATCATGATAATGAGGGGATATTCTCTCAATATCGAGGGGATCAAATCGGAATATTCCCTGGATATCTAGAATAGAGGAAGGAAATAAAAATAAGAATACCAAAACTAATATTTCCTAGCATATACAGCATATGTACGTTTGACTTTACATGAATTAGTTGAATGATACATATTGTTATATACAAATTAAATGGAAATAAATGGAGAAAGAAATTAAGTGATGTTTACAGGTCTCGAACCAGCACCTTGTTGACTTCTGCTTAAAAGTAAGATTTTTAATGAACTTTATCCAATGTGATAACTCAAGTTTATCTTTAGGTTATCATCGATAAATGTAGTTTCATATTTCATAGATTATTTCTTTTTTTCTTTTATAATCGTTTCTTTTATAATTATTAGTGGATCAACTAATTTTCACTAATTGCCGGAATATTCCCTCAATTTTGATAGGGAATCATCTAAATTTTAGTAATTACTGGAATATTCCTTCGATATCCTTTGGGAATCAACTAATTTTCACTAATTCCTGGAATATTCCCTCGATATCGGAGAGAGATCAACTAGTTTTCATAAGTTCCTGAAATATTCCCTTGATATCATTAGAGGATCAACTAATTTTCATTTGCTCCTGGAATAATTCCTCGATATCGTTAGTGGGTGAAGTAATTCTCACTAATCCTTGGAATATTCCCTCGATATCGTTTTGGATCACCTAATTATCACTAATTCCTAGAATATTCCCTCGATATCGTTAGGGGTTCAACTAATTTCACTAATTCCTGGAATATTCCCTCGATATCGTTAAGGGATCAATTATTTTCAGTAATTCTTTGAATATTCCCTCGATATCGATGTGGATCAACTAATTTTCACCAATTCCTGGAATATTCCCTCGATATCAATAGGGATCAACTAATTTTCACTAACTTCTGTAATATTCCCGCGTTATCGTTAGGGATAAACTAATTTCCACTAATTCCTTGAATATTCCCTTGATATCTCTAGGGGATCAACAAATTTCCACTAATTCCTGGAATATTCTTTCGATATCATTAGGGGATCAACTAATTTTTAATAATCCCTGGAATATTCTCTCCATATCATTTTACGATAGCAAATGATGAGGGAATATATATGTAGATATCGGGGGAATATTCCGGGAATATCTCAATGTTACCTGGGTTCAGAGTTAAATCAATTGTGTATCTGAGCACAGACTTCAACCCAGTATCGTATCTTATCTTCAATAGATAATTTTGTGAAGAAAGAGTTCTGTTTGTTTTATTTCCCTCTAGTAGTATAGAATCAAAACCATTACCACATATCATTACATGATTAAAGAACCCAAACATAGTTATACGTCTTCGGAAAGTGGGGATCCTATTCTAACATTCCATGAGAAATGATTTATTAAATATCTCGAAATCTTCAATCAATCGAAATACCAAATTTGAATTATAATAGCACTCCTACAAGAGGAAAGTCATAGCGATGATCCTTATTTTCAGAGTGATAAAGAGTTACAGACATTTAAACTAAAATCAAGATTGTCATTCCGTGGAGCTTATTGCCAAATGTTTTTTTATCAATTAACTATTTCTATTTTCATGTAAAATGCGGATTCATCACAAATGACTATAACTACAATAAAATGAATATGTCTTTGCAAGAACCAGTTGGCATAATTTCTACGGCGTGCAAAAACTGTTTGAAGAAGTTTACTTTTTCAAACCGAATGTTCTCTTGCAGCCTGAACGACCCTCGTTGAAATTAAATTTTATTCCATCCTTTTTGTTTTTATTCACATCTCTCCAGATTGTCATTATTTTAATAAGAAAAATATTATTGAATCGAATATGTTTTCCCTTTTTGTATTTAATCACATTTCTCCAGATTGTCATTATTTTTATATGAGGAATAATTATTGGATGCTTTTAAAACCTAGAAATATATTAATGGGGCTGTTATTTAATAAAAATATTTCTAATAATTGAGTTTAATTCATTGTCCGTCTTACTTAAAGCTGGGATGTAAATTTCAGTGCTGTTCTCTGAAATACTGGCTTATTATTTTCCAATATATTAACCTATATATTTAGAAAGTAACAAAAAACTATCATCCTTAGAATTGAAAAATTATATCTCATTTTTGATCTTGTTGGACTTACGATACAAAATATCGAATAAAATTAATAAATACACTGAAAAGAATACGAGCCAAATTGACTCACAATTTGAGTTTTCAGTTTGACCCAAAACCAGCTCAAAATTGTGAGTCAACTCAATCTAATATTTTACTCAAAAAAACAGTCATATTGACTTTTTTGACTCCTAATTCATAGTCATATTGACTCAGGTAGAGTCAATCGAGAAAAATGACTCAGATATAAGATTTTGTCAGTCTTGCCTCAAGCGATGAGTCAGATTGACTCGCAATTATTTCTTTGTGTACGATTTTTAAAGATAGTTGGAATAAAGTATATTCCATCTTCTCCATTCAATGATATATCTATTTATTTATATCTCAATTTGCATCTTTTGATTGATTCCGAGTGAATTAGATTAAGTCACCTCTTCATAGAAATATGCATTAATTCATTTTATCACTAAAAAACCTTTTAACCTGAAGCTATTCAGAAATAAACCAGTTGAAGGTGATATACAATTAACTTTCATTTCAGATATTCCCGATAGTGATTCGACTTCAATTTAATATGTTTATAATACATTTCTATATATGTAATACTGTTAAAATAGAGTAACCTGAATGTGCCCATTCGTGATAAAAGAACGCTCATCTGATAAATTACGAGCTTCGTAGCTCATTTGAAGCTTCCCTTTTTTGTATCCCATAAACATTTTTTCATGCATCATTTTGGTGCTGACATAATGCAAATAATGCTTCGGGCGAACTGCAACGCGTTAATTGTTCCTATAGATCAAAGAGGGAGTTTGAACAGCTTTAGAAGCACATTCACAGCCAGACATCAATAGGTGAGGTGGAATTCTATTGGAGAAGTGAAACAAGCGCAACTTCTTTTAGATTAAAGAGAAAGGTACAGATAAATATTGAATAGACAAATTTAGAATTGAAGTTAATTAGGGTTAAGGATCTATTATCTAATTCTAATAGATCCTTTACTCACATAGAATGAACATTGAGTTGGCGTATCTAGTCAATTAGGTCAAACTGTAAGTTGTAGCTAAATCCTTGACCGGAATATAATCAAGTAAAATCCTCAAATGTTGAATAGTACTTTTAGCCTATTTGCACTTTTATAATTATTGTAATGAACTTATAGTAAAGAGTTGATTACCGTAATTTGAACTTCAATTAATTCCAAATGAAATTGAGTAAAAATCAAATTTTCACTAAGTGTATCTATTTATTATTGGTATCGACAACTTATAATATATGTATCTAATCTTCATATATAATTGTATCCCTAAATCATCAGAAGCAATTGAAAGGTAATAATCTCTCTGAATTTTATTGAAATGCTTCTGAAGTTCAACTTTTAATTTCCCTCCAGGAATGTATAGCAACTCGATGTTAATGACTTTGTTTTCAAGTTCGGATGAATTAAGTGTCTCTTATATTTGGACTCGTAACTCAGAACTATAGAATTGATTCAATGTTGAAAATATCTAAGAATTGTTTATAATAATAATTAACAACAGTGGGATACAGGATTTTCTGAAGATTGCAATAACAACACTAAGAAGTGTTTCACAATAATAACTCTAACTGATTTCATAGCTAATAAATTATATTTACATCATTTGCTTTTTATAAGCTATGCAAATATTGATGATAATTTGAAAAAAATGAATATTTAAATCCGAGTTACTTTTAAATCCAGTTTCCAATATTTGATACTGAACTAAAACTTTAATTAATATGAATACCTCTCAATTTACCTAATTATAATATATATATATATATATATATTATTGAATAGATAAATAATACTGAATTCAATATTACGAAATTAAAACACAGTTATTCATTGAAATTCTTACACTTTAAAAATATATCTCCAGTACTCTTTCCATTGAAATGCTTATACTATAAAGCATCTCCAGTACTCTTTTCATTGAAATACTTATACTATAAAGCATATTTTGTACTCTTTTCATTGAAATGCTTATACTATAAAGCATATCCAGTACTCTTTTCATTGAAATACTTATACTATAAAGCATATTTTGTACTCTTTTCATTGAAATGCTTATACTATAAAGCATATCCAGTACTCTTTTCATTGAAATACTTATACTATAAAGCATATTTTGTACTCTTTTCATTGAAATGCTTATACTATAAAGCATCTCCAGTACTCTTTTCATTGAAATACTTATACTATAAAGCATATTTTGTACTCTTTTCATTGAAATGCTTATACTATAAAGCATATTTTGTACTCTTTCCATTGAAATGCTTATAATGTTAAAGCATCTCTGTTACTCTTTTCATTGAAAAGCTTATACTAGAAAATTATTTCAAGTACTCTTTCCATTTCACTTCATTAACGTACTCTAACGAATTTAGTAACGTAAATCGAAGCATATGTTATCCGTCATATCCTGGTAAAATATACCAAGAAATTCTTTTGTTCTTCGTGCTCTTAGTTTGAAATCTTGCCTACCTTTCGCTGGAAAGTACCGGAATTTGAAGGAATTTATGACATTCTTAATATATCAAAATAAAAGAAGATTCAAGATTTTCTGTTATTAATTTTGTAGAATAATGTAAAGAGTAAGTAATTTTAGTAATAAAAGCCTTAATGAGAAGTTTATATATTGGGTAATGAGGCCCTAGTTAATTTGAGAGATAAGAAAATAAATAAATATAAATTAACTGTAAATATACAATACTGTATTATATTTAATTTTTTATATCCTCAGAATTCTTTTTGATGACTTTAATGCTTCCATCCAGTGAATATAATAAGTAAGTGAAATGTTTTTCAATTATCACGAGAGATAATTAGAAACAAAAATGGGTATACATTGTTATATAAATTTAATTTGCTGCAATGATATTAATTCAAATTAAGTTCAACTTTTAACTGTGTTTTTAATTAACTATTAATATTTTTTATCATCAAATCATGGAAATTCTGATTAAAAAATCTGTTTAGAAAATACAAGATATATTATGTTTCACGTATATTTTTTTCAAGTTAGTTCTACATTATTTTATGATGTAATTTAAATTTATTTGATGTACGATTATAATGCTGTTTTAATCATTTTTAAAAACTAAGTAGTATTATAATATAGTATTTTAACACCTCGTCGTTCTTGGGATCTGTGATCATATTTAAACAAATTAAACTAAATATTTAAATCAATTTTCTAAATTGGAAAAAGTTGATGGATCAGTTATACAGAATGTTTATTAGTGTAATCAAAAAAATATCTTGGATTGATTGCTTCAAATCCTCATATATAAATCATATGTCGTGAATTGAACTTAATATTTGGTATATTATTTCACTTTCTATTCTCTCATACATGGACATTAATTGATAAAAAGAAATTGAGACCAAGATAATATATGGTAACAAAATGAATCAATAAGTTGTTTTAAGTACTTTTACATCATAATAATTGTAAACGCTAACGAGTATCAACATATGACTTATATTAATATCAACTTATTATAAAAGTATTTTTTATCAATATTTTCACCAAATACAAAATAAATCTATTCAATTAGTATTGGAGATTTTCAAAGAGATTTTGTTCAGATAAGTTAATAATTCGTAGTGTTTAATGATTACAAACTCAGTGAGTAATAATTATTATTGTCAAATTTCTTGCATTTACATAGAAGGTTTTGCTTCTCGAGATGTGGTCCATTAACATTAATTTCCTTTGACAAACAGTACAGGTAAAGAAAAGGAAATGTCCAAACATTGATTGGCAAAATGTAAGATGTTGTAAATGTATGAAAGATATTGTTAATGTATTAAATATATTGTTAATGTATTGATTTTTTGTTAAGCCATTAATCTGTTAATCTAGTTGATACTTGGTTCTAATTATATTCCACCCCGGTAATTCCACTCTAGTGTACTATTAATTTAATTTAGTGTGGAGTTAAACGTTTACTTCGGAGCCAAAGGCCACATCGCTGACATCATAAAAAAATATAATATAGAACTAGAAGAAGCAGTCAGATAGGAAATTAGCTCAATGATCAAAATAACCTACCATCTGTTATTGAAAAAGCTCATGTATGCAGAATAGCTACTCAGTGAATGCAGTCACTTACCCAGGAATGTGACTAAAAAAGACACAAACACCTGTTGCTTGACTCACGAATTGACTCACGAATCATCTCCAACCGTCACGCTGTACAGACATGTGTTTTAGAGGTTATTTAAACTCTGCGTTGAAGATTTTCTTTCAGATATCAAGCTTTCGAATAGAAAGATTTCTATTCATCATCAGGAGAAGGGTGGAAACCTGGACCTGACTATGAATTTTATGACCAATGGTTGTATGTTGGATACCGTTTTTCTATTTAAGATATATATCCTAAAGTTTATTAATATTAATTAACAATCTATTTGATATTGAAATATAAGACAAAGAATTAGAAAATTTGTTACTATCTTCGCTATTGCTTACTACATTAATTCTCTAGAATATTTTTACTTTCCTTACTTTCTGTTACAAAATCAAGTGTGTTTTATTGTTTTCAGGTGTCTCCTTGTTTCTAGGTATGTTCTCTATTCCTATGCGTTATTTGTTGCTAAACGTGTTGTTATAGGATGCATATATATATTTATATATTCTTTTAAAATAATAAATGTAAAACCTAAAAGATAGATATATTTAATTAATAAATAAATATAGTTATAATTTATAATATCTGAAATTAAAAGTTTATTATTAGATTATTAAAATATGTAAATCTAAAAATTAGTAAATTAGTAAATCTGAAATGAAATAATAATTAGTACAGGTGTAAATTGTATGTCACTAGTAGGTGATGCTTGATAATTAATTAGTAACAGAGTTGTAAAGTTTAATTCATAGGTAGGAGTCACAATAAACAGTCAGTCTTAGTCTTGTTGGTGTAGGGTGTAGACCTAACTTTGTGCTCATGTGATAAACCTTAATTTGTGAAATTTGTGTAAGCTGATTCCTAATGTCTTATGTATTTCACAGATACAACTGTATTTAAGCTTTATTATAGCTAAACTGTATAATGAACCATTAACAAAATGTGTTACAAAATTGAGTTGTGTCTTCTGTGTTGATTGTAATAACCAGGGTAAGTGTCTACCTTTCTGTTTCTTTATATTTTGTATATTAGGATGAATTATTGAAACTAGTTTATTTGTTTGTTACAGCCTGGTTATTTTGAAGATATTGAATAAAACTAAAGAAAACTAAGATTCTTACTTCTACTCAACAATAGCTTTCATCTCAAGATAATAGTCAATAAAACAGATCTAGCATAACTTAAGCAAGCTACTTATTGGAAAATAACAGATAAACTCTAATGTTCGGGAACACGGCCCCCCAACATTAAATGGTGCCGTGACTAAAAAAAAAACTGATTCAGTCAACAACTCGTGTCTTCATCTGGTCGTTTGCCGTGTTATACTGACCTGAAAAGAAAAGGAAAGCAATGAGTGATGAGGAAAAGTTTTTTTTCTCTTTTTCTTAAACAGGCTTTTATATCATGACCCGATTGACCACAAAATTCACACATAGTATGAATCCATTGAAAATCACTATGTTTCTGCTTATTAGGTCTATTTCTGTGAAGCTCATCATAAATTTTGGCAAATTTCATGATCATCTTCCAATCAACTTCTTCATCTTCAATAGCTTTAGTTATAAGCCAGTTTTGCAGAAATTCCCTGTACTCTTCATCTACAGTTTTCTTGTACTTGTTCAACAAAGTCACACTAGTCATATAATTGAAGAGTAACTTTGATTAGTGATCTACGCAAGAGTTGCATAGTGCTCTACGCGCGTAGATCCCTCAATAATTATGTAGAATAACACCAAATGTAAAGTGCTCTACGCGTGTAGATTACTATAAAAACGGCAAATCGTGACACGTAAAGTGATCTACGCGCGTAGATCACAGGCGTTGCAAGTGAGTGAAGTGAAGAGTGATCTACGTGCGCCAGTGTTATGCGTAGATCATTATTCACTGTATGTGCTACACCGTGTGAAGAGTGCTCTACGCAAGTTATGTTACGCGGCCTCTGATTGGTTGAAATTCATTTTCTAAAAATATTGCTCATTTATTGAAAACTATTTCAATGGTGGACTGTGATAGAGGTAACTATAAAAAAATCAACTTTTTATTGAGGTTATAAATGTAATAGTTATTGTCAAAATAAATATAAAGTTTATAATGAAAATTTTATGTACGGAGAATTATCATTTTTCTTTCAATTATTATTATATTTACAAATATTTAGTGATAACATGCTTCATAAATATTTATTATTGAAATTAATAACTAGACACCTTGTCAGCTTCTACAATATTAATCTCACAGGAGAATATTTGGAGGGTTGAGAGGTAACTGTGCTTCTAAACAGTATTGTCCATACGATGAAAGATAAAGTCGGGAAAGAACGAACCCAACTATACCTTTTACAGGTCTAGTTGATCCAAATGAAATAATATTTGATCCAAGAGAATATCAATTTTATCAAAGTGAATTTGACTTTGCACCATGTGAAATTGAATTTGATCTTTATGCAATTGAATTTGATCCATGAGAAATAATACTTGAACCAAGTGAAATTATTGAATATTTTATCATTCCGATACCTCACATTTTGTGTCTTTGTCTATTGGTTGGTTGCAAGAAAAATGTCACGCTTTTAACATTTAATATATAAGAAAAATATTTGTATAACTTATGTGAGATTATGATCGGTACATCATAATTTCTCATTGACTCCTTAACATTTCATTGTTTATCATAATCTTTGATTGCCCACCATAATCTTTCATTGCCCACCAAAATCTTTCATTACCCTCAATAATCTTTCATTGCCCACAATAATCTTTCATTGCCCACAATAAACTTTCATTGCCCACCATAATCATTCATTGCCCACTATAATCTTTCATTGTCCACAATAATCTTTCATTGCCCACCATAATCATTCATTGCCCAATATAATCTTTCATTGCCAACCATAGTCTTTCATTGCCCACAATAATCTTTCATTGCCCACCATAATCATTCAATGCCCACTACAATCTTTCATTGCCCACCATAATCTTTCATTGCCCACCATAATCTTTCTTTGCCCTCAATAATCTTTCATTGCCAACCATAATATTTCATTGACAACCATAATCTTTCATTATCCACCATAATCCTTCATTTCCCACTATAATCTTTCATTGCCCACCATAATCCTTCATTTCCCACTATAATCTTTCATTACCCGCAATAATCTATCATTGCTCACCATAATCTTCCATTGCCCACCATAATCTTTCATTGCCCACCATGATCTTTCATTGCTCACCATAATCTTCCATTGTCCACCATAATCTTTCTCTGCCCTCAATATTCTTTCATTGCCAACCATAATATTTCATTGACAACCATAATCTTTCATTATCCACCATAATCCTTCATTTCCCACTATAATCTTTCATTGCCCACCATAATCCTTCATTTCCCACTATGATCTTTCATTACCCGCTATAATCTTTCATTGCTCACCATAATCTTCCATAACTCACCATAATCTTACATTGCCCACCATAATCCTTCATTGCCCACCATAATCCTTCATTGCCCACCATAATCTTTTTTTGCCCTCCATAATCTTTTTTTACCCTCCATAATCTTTCATTGCCCACCCTAATCTTCTATTCATTGCCCATCCAAAAAATGTTTCATTGCCAACCATTATAATCTTTTATGGCCAACCAAAAATACTATATTATTGCCCACCATAATAATATATCATTGTCCACTATAATAATCTCCAAAATCCACCATTTTAATTGGTCTATCAAAATATTTTATGATCCCCATTATACATAAAATTTATTTACATAAAATTTATTTAACTAAATACATACAAATAGCTCTTTCCTAGTTCACGTCCCTATAAATGAAATAGGGACGTGCACTAGGAAGGGGGTATTTTTAAATCAATTTATCTCAAATTTAATTAAATTTCATCTGATTAAAATATATTGCACAAATAATTATTAATTGACAGAAAAATTAGTATCTTAACTACAAATACAAATAATACCAGAAAGGAATATTTGAATTTGAAATTCAGCAAATTAAAGAATATAGATTTGGAAAACAAATTGAAATATATATTATATAGTTTAGTACTATATACTCCTGCTTTTTCTTGAAATGGTTATCAATATGAGAAAATTATTGATTTATGATTATTTCCTTCCTAGTTCACGTGGAATTACGGTCAGTTGAAATGTTATTCCACAACGTGCAAAAAAGTCTATGGGAGAATGTAACCACATTTAAAAAATGTTTTTTTTTTTTAAATTTATGTTATCATTATTTTTGAGAATGCGAATTTGATGAAAGGACTATTAAATAATTTTAGAGTGAAAATTTTTGAACAAAATGAAACGAACCATATGTCTCTATGTCAAATAATGAGAGAGAAATAGGGATTTTAATAAAATTTGAATTTTGCGGGGTTTTTACGGGGGGGGGGGGGGGGAAGTTAAATTAGTGAGACACTCCCTTCAAAGACTATATTTTTACATTAAAAAGAAAGAGAAAACAAATGAGTTTAATTCCAAACGTTTGGTAGAATGTGTAAATATGATACACAGATAGACAGTGGTTTACAAAACGCAAGTCCATCCCAAGTGACTGTATAAGAACAAACCTATTTACAAACATTCAAGCTTTGAATGACCAGAAACTAATACAATGAATTACATTAGATGTTAACACGAATGTATAGTATAAATTTGTAAATAAAATAACAGTTTATAAAGAAATAGAAGTATACAGTTAAAAACATTATTTTTTCTCTCTGTAATCATTTACCACCAAATTATTTTCCCCAAATCTGTATATCCCTATATAGTATTATACGCTCAAACATCATCTCACCCCCTCCCTCCCCCTCTATCAGTAGTTTTTAGGTACCTATCGTAATGTTTAACAAATTAATGAGCCTAGAACTGCAAATAAAAGCTATAGTCTATGACTCTATACCATTGTCAAATGGTCTCTGTATTGCTATAACCAAATTATATTCAAATGTTGAACTAACATATAATTATTGTTGGATATGATTATTCTAGAATCTTAAATAATCATGCATTTTCACAACTGATGATGATTAGTTATGTACAATTTAGATAGCTGACTAATTAGGGTAAGTTCCGAGTTATCGAACGGTTTCATTTTCGAGCACGTAAAATATATATTTTAATTATTATTTTATACTCATAATAACCTTTTTTACTTGTTCGTAAAACTGGAACCGTTCGATAACTTGGTACTTATTCTATATATAGGTACAATATTTTTGGTTATTTTCCCTATACGGCTATACTTTAGTAACTTGGTACCTAGTAACAACAGTCTTTTAGTTAAAACTTATGGGATCGGATACCCATAGTACTCGGAAAGTGAGGGGTTAAGGGGGACTGGGGAGGGTAGCACTATGGTTAATGGCAATGGGTGTAGGTCATAACCCCCTCCCCCCCCCCCCGGTCAGTGGTCACGAAACCCCATGTTTTTTAATCCTTATTTACTTATAATATTTAATCCTTCTCGACACTTTTGTAGTTCATTACTGATTAAACATAAAATATATGTATATCGGGGGGCGTGCCGCCCCCCAACTCCCCTGCCAGGTCATTAAACTATAGTTCATTTAGTGTAACAAATAAATAAACTATTTATAAATTATAAGTCATAATAATTTGTGTTATTTACCGCTATAGTGAAAATAATTTTTAAAAACAGAATATAATGAAGTTTATATTATTTTCGAACATGAAAGTTTACAGTTTTTATGTTTCAGAAGAATTAGTGTAAACAATGAAGGTAGTACGTATAGTGCAACAGAGTAATAAGTTCCATGGTTGGTACTAAGGAAGGTTAGATATCGGTATCTAACCTTATTATCCAACTATTGACAAGCAATGCAATTCCTTTTTTAGATCTCAAAGGCATTGTTACCAGTGTAACTAGTGTGTGCACGTTATACCTTCCTGGACACGACACCTCTATAGTCCCGCAGATTGTGTACCTAGCTAAGTAACTAGTGCAACTAACTATAGTGTACCTAAGTAACCAAGGGTGTAGGTCATAGGGTATGGTCTCTCAGTTATCTCTATCTAGGTAGCTTCTCTCAGTTATCTCTATCTAGGTAGCTTCTCTCAGTTATCTCTATCTAGGTAGCTTCTCTCAGTTATCTCTATCTAGGTAGCTTCTCTCAGTTATCTCTATCTAGGTAGCTTCTCTCAGTTATCTCTATCTAGGTAGCTTCTCTCAGTTATCTCTATCTAGGTAGCTTCTCTCAGTTATCTCTATCTAGGTAGCTTCTCTCAGTTATCTCTATCTAGGTAGCTTCTCTCAGTTATCTCTATCTAGGTAGCTTCTCTCAGTTATCTCTATCTAGGTAGCTTCTCTCAGTTATCTCTATCTAGGTAGCTTCTCTCAGTTATCTCTATCTAGGTAGCTTCTCTCAGTTATCTCTATCTAGGTAGCTTCTCTCAGTTATTTCTATCTAGGTAGCTTCTCTCAGTTATCTCTATCTAGGTAGCTTCTCTCAGTTATCTCTATCTAGGTAGCTTCTCTCAGTTATCTCTATCTAGGTAGCTTCTCTCAGTTATCTCTATCTAGGTAGCTTCTCTCATTTATCTCTATCTAGGTAGCTTCTCTCAGTTATCTCTATCTAGGTAGCTTCTCTCAGTTATCTCTATCTAGGTAGCTTCTCTCAGTTATCTCTATCTAGGTAGCTTCTCTCAGTTATCTCTATCTAGGTAGCTTCTCTCAGTTATCTCTATCTAGGTAGCTTCTCTCAGTTATCTCTATCTAGGTAACTTCTCTCAGTTATCTCTATCTAGGTAGCTTCTCTCAGTCATCTCTATCTAGGTAGCTTCTCTCAGTCATCTCTATCTAGGTAGCTTCTCTCAGTCATCTCTATCTAGGTAGCTTCTCTCAGTTATCTCTATCAAGGTAGCTTCTCTCAGTTATACCTGCTTAGGTAGTTACTCTCAGTTATCTCTATCTAGGTAACTTCTCTCAGTTATTTCTATCTTGGTAACTTCTCTCAGTTATTTCTATCTTGGTAGCTACTCTCAGTTATTTCTAGCTAGGTAGTTACTCCCAGTTATCATTATCTAGGTAGCTTCTCTCAGTTATCATTATCTAGGTAGCTTCTCTCAGTTATCTCTATCAAGGTAGCTTCTCTCAGTTATACCTGCTTAGGTAGTTACTCTCAGTTATCTCTATCTAGGTAACTTCTCTCAGTTATTTCTATCTTGGTAACTTCTCTCAGTTATTTCTATCTTGGTAGCTACTCTCAGTTATTTCTAGCTAGGTAGTTACTCCCAGTTATCATTATCTAGGTAGCTTCTCTCAGTTATCATTATCTAGGTAGCTTCTCTCAGTTATCTCTATCTAGGTAGCTTCTCTCAGTTATACCTGCTTAGGTAGTTACTCTCAGTTATTTCTATCTAAGTAGCTCTTCATTTTTTTAACTAGGTAAATAAGGATTAAAAAACAAGGGGGGAGAGGGGTGACCGGGAGGACTTATGTCCCAGGGGGGCTCATGACCGCGTCCAGGTAACCGACTAGTGTATCTAGATGACTAACTAATGTATCTGGGTACCTAACTTGTGTATCTAGGTACCTAACTAGTGTAACTAGGTACCTTGGGTGTGTGTGTGTGTGTGTGTGTGTGGGGGGGGGTGCTTATGTCCTACAATCATTCGTTAGGTAATACTAATTCGAATAGTTTTTTCATCAAAAAAATGGAAGAAATACAAATTACAACATGCCTAACTAACTATGAAGCTCATTACAATATATCATCCGAATCTATTAATGTAATAAATTATAAGCATGTAATAGTTTTACTGTATGCTGGATGAGTAGGTATATCTATCAATAATGTAGTCTTTAAAATTCCATTACCTAAAATATTTTATATATATCAATATGTTTATATAGGCATATTCATATAGTAATTTTACAATCATTATCTCATTGTTAATAAAATCTAACTATTTTATTCTTTAATTAAAATGTAACCATACATTCGTCTTCTTAATTTCAAGAATGACGTCCTAATCTGGTGATGAAAGTTAAAATTGGTGTCGTTAATTTTTCAAGGGGGATATTTCATTCACTCAAGCCAACCAAATGAACTGTTTGTACAAACTCACATACATCTACATATTTAAGCATGCTCATTGGTCAACCTCAGACTCAAAGGAACTAGAGGACCAAAATTAATATTTTTTTGTCACCAATATTTTTTTTTTTTCACAGTCGTTTATAAATATCAGTCTAAAAATAAATATAAGCACAGAGTTAAATGGATAATTCATTTTTCTCAGTGTAATCATTTACTCCACTCCTTTTCTATTTGTGAAATAGTATGTGTATATATGCAACATCACCTCTGCCTTAAAATTGATTTTTTTCTTTCATTTTTTATTTTTTTATTTCTTCTAGTTATTAGTATGATGCAATCCCTAATTCGATTAAATTGTTTAATGTAGTTTTTGTATCCGCTAGTTTGTTGTACTGCACACTTCATGATTGTTCAATAACCTGACAGGGGGGTTTGTGTATACGTACATTTGCGACTCACATACATATACCCGATATACATATGTACAGTGACGACAATAATATATGCGCTTTTAGATTCATTGAAAATGCGCGACAATCTCGAGATTGTGCAAGGCACGTAAAGGGTATGAAGCAGGACCAACAGTGATGTTGGTCAAATATCAACATCAAATACGATAGTTAAAGCTTTACATAATAACTTAGCAGTATATTATTGATAATTTCCGGGCGACGATCGCTGATTGAAGATCGCTGCATGCAAAACGTACCTTTAAGGCCATCGGCTAGAGCTACTGCGTCTAATAGTAATTTTTACAGCTCCCTTTTATTTGTGGACGGTAAATAAATGAAGCGTTAATAACAGACAAAGTTTGCTGTTAATTGAGGTATCTTTGGTATTGCATTGATTTTCAATATAAATTAATTAATTAATATTAATATATTAATTAATTAATAATTTAAGTAATTAAGTGAAACTGACGGTAGTAGAGCGGCTACAGTCGATCGTAGCATTGGAAAGCATTTCGACGGCTACAACTGTATGGCTGTAGCCGCTTAAGCCGCTGCATTGGAAGTTCAACTGTATACATAAGTTGTGACGTGTAGAATAGTGTACACAAGTACCTGACGCATACGTGTAAACTACTGGAAAACATCTTCATGAAATTATGGTTAACTATTTCATATAAGCATTAATATGTTAGTCGTTTATTGAATGCATTATGGTAATTATATGAATCCTTAAGATATAAGATCCAAATAACAGATAATAAAGATGCCATGAGTCACGATGTCACTGTGTATGTACACTTCTAGAAGGGGATTAGTTATCGTGACGTCATTAAGGCAACAGACTTGATAGAAAATTAAGGTCAAGTAGTTTGAATCAGGGTACAGGAACATAATCGGGTATAGTACCTAGCAGACGATACAAAAATATGACGTCACCACAACAACACTTTCCTTTTTTGTGACCGAGCGGCCTATAATTCCTCGTATGTTAATATCGAGAAGTTTGAAGTCATTTTATAAGGGTTTCGTGCAAAAGAAAAGCAAAAATGGCGATTGAACCTCAAAGTTGAATATATAGATATAATTCAGGTGTGTTTTTATTGTTAATTTGTTTAACTTATCTAGAAAAAATAGGGTCTTGAAAATATGGTACCTAGGAGCGTAAAGTAGTGCTAGTTAACTGCTAAATTGTAGTTCCTATGAATAACAAATAAGGAAAAAAAATGATGGAATACAATTTAACCAATGCCTAGTTAGTAATTGATCAGGAAAAAATTAAATTTACAAGTGCTAAGTTTAAGTAGGTTTTCCCATGTTTCAAAGTGTGGTCAGAGTCGCCATTTCCAGTCATCCGGTGGTCACGTCAAACTATAGATTCTATCAGCTGATTACCATACCCTATGTTACTGTATCCTGGTTTGAATAACTGAATACACCATTACTCTCTTCTTATATTGGCAATAAATAAACATTTTTTCATAAATTTTTTCATAAATTTAATTTAGAGTGTTGCGGTGATGACGTCACGTACACTAACCGTCTCAATTGTCACTACTATATTCTATACACTGGTAGTTCGTGAATATGCATGTATTAGCAGTGGACTGGACTACAGACACATAAAAACAAAATGTTAGCCGCCTGGTATACTTACATACATTTCGTAATCATGAGTAATTATTGAGTAAAGTGCGCGGAGTTTATATTTTATACTGTATAATATATACATTATACTTCATTTATATTATAAAATTAAATTGCTTGGCTCCTAAAAATTTGTTAATATTTTTTACAGAAATAAATACCATTTCCCAAGCAGTTAATTTTAGGTGATTCTAATATCAATAGTTTGTTCGTCAATAGAAAATCGAAGAAATACAAGTTACTACATACCTAACTGACTATGAAGCTTATAGCAATATACGCACACACACAGTAATGCCTGCTCAAACCCTTGACCTTAGCGCCAAAATTAAAATGATCTTCCATTAATATTCTATATACTGTCGTACATTATTAAATATCAGTCAACAAAGAAATATAAGCAAGCAGTTAAATAGAGACTTCATATTTCTCAGTGTAATCATTCACTTCTTATTCTATTTGTGAAACTGTAATAAATACATAAAGGATACCTCTCCACTGTATCTACCCCCTCCCCCTGTTAGTCCCCCAACCCACAGTAACCGTTATCTACCAACAAGGAAGATAAACCTAAATTATTAACGCGGGAATTAAAAAGAAACACTTAGAGTGACAACTGATATACCTACCATTATTAATCGAAAAAATTATAACGACCAATAATTACTATTTGATACTTAAAATAATATAACATTATTGGACTAAATTATAATTATTATTATAAGTTTCAATAAAATATTAAAACCTAGTATTCGGAAAAAGTATACAATTATTTATCGTTAGATGTATAATAAAATGTAGTTTTGATTACTAATAGTGTCATTGCACACGACTTATTTTCAATGTCCTAACATTATTATATATGTATACTTTTACTGTCACATTTTGTATTTACTATCATTTACCTACATCGATATTTTAAATATTGATAGTTATTTTCTTACCCACCTTTAATATTCCAATTATCTGCAATATTATTTCAAATATATTTTGGTTTGTTTTCAATTAAGTACACCGTTCATATTATCAAAACTTCAATTTAATATAAATAATTGTTTTTTAATATATATAAAAAGTATTATAATGTATTGTTTTATTATTAATTACTCATTGTTACAACAAATATATTACATTAACTTTACATTATAAATATTAATTATTGCAGTACAGTAATAATAAAACTCTCAATATCCTGCACTGTAATAATATACCAATAATGTTAGAACTCACTGTACTTAATGTCTAGCAGCTCTAGCCAATCAGAAGGCTCGTTACAAATTGAAAAATTATTCTTAGCGTAGATCAATTGCTGTCTGTGAGAGAGTAACATTTATACCTGAATAATGATCTACGCTTATATTGCCGTAGATTACTATGTTTGAATGCGAAGTGAGAGTAATGAAAAGTGATCTACGGGTGTAGAGCACTTTACATTCGAATCATTTGAAATTTTTGTAAAGTGATCTGGAGCTGTAGATCACTTTACACTGTTACTAGTTAGCGATGGAGAATTTTGCGTAGATCACTAATCAAAGTTACTCTTCAATTCTTCTGTGGATATGCTTCTATGAACAAATCTAACAACCTGGCACTGTATCTCTTCCTGGACTCTCCCACTTTTATATGAGCTCTTTTTAATTCTTCTCTTGCCTCCATTTCGCAACCTTTTAACTTTGAACCACTTATTTTATAATAAATTTATATCTTTTTATCAGAGTCCTTGATTAATACTGATTCTCTTCATTCTTCTCCTAAACATCACTAAACACCATCTTGTAGCAATCCTATTTCCTCAAATTGCCACATATTCTTCTTTGTGCATTACCAATTAAATGCAATCAGTTCTGCTTATCTTCAGAGCTTCCGTTTTTAGTCACGGTACCATTTATGTAAGGGGAGGCAGTGATCCCCAAACATCTATTTCTTGGTAAATAAAGATGGCAGATAGCAGATTTTCATATTTTACTCAGACAATAACCAGGCTGTAACAAATAATCTACTTTTAGTTACAATCCTATAATTTACACCTTATAACACAAGAATATTCAAATACCTACTTACCCTGGTTAGTAAGACAGTATGCGTATACAGTAGGTACCTTACTAAGTTTTAACACATTTTATCAATCTATTTACATACACAATTGTATCTGTAACAACACAAGAAATTAAAGCAAGAATACAAACTAACACGAGAGCACAAATAAAAGGTCTACACAGTAACACTTCTAGGCTAAGACTGACTGTGACTTTGACATTTCCCATGTAGTAAACTATGTTTGACATTTCCCATGTAGTAAACTATGTTTAACATTTCTTCCTTTTCAGATTTATATTTTATGCTATTTTTAATTGACAATGCTATTTTCAGGTTTTAATTTCATATTTATATTTTATGCTATTTATATTTTACCAATGGTAGTTATAGTAGGTAGTCTTCCCCTAACATACCTCCCCTCCTAGTTTTTACAAAAGGAAAAACTAACTAGCTAAAATTCCATTAATTTTAAAATGTATAAATAGAAATTTTAAAATGACCCTGCTAATATGGCCATATCCTTTCTTGCATTCTCCATCCTCTTCATGGCCTCAATAGCTGTTTTAGTTGGCATCAGCTCCAAATATCTTTCATCAATAATAGGCAAGATCAGCAAGTCGTATCCTTCGGTAGGAGATGGTGAGAAATCAGTTCCAGTTGAGACTCTAAGTGGCCTATCAGTGCTATCACTTCTCCAGACAAGTTCAATCAAGCGATGACTCAAAGCATGAAATCAGCAAAATAAAGAAAATTGAAATTTACATTATAGACAAGATGAGTACTCACTCTCAAATCAATACACTTCCCACATTCATACCAACTTTTTTTTTTTTATTCTTTTATAAGTTTATTTTTAATTTATTTTATAAGTTTATATTTTTTTGACATTAATTTTTTTTAATCTCAACATATTTACAAGTTATTTACAAATTCATTTCATTATTTAAATCTTAATCTAATATCAGCCATTTCAATATAAGCAGTCTACTTTCTTTCTCTTTCTATAATCTCTACATATTTCCACAAATCTATTCAACTTAAATAATGCATGGCTACTAATTATTAGACAATTTTTAAACCAATCAACCCATTCATTCTCACAAATTACCAAACTCAACACTTTAATCTTACAGTTTTTAACAACTTCCAGTTGCATTATTGTACCAATTTCCATCTTTAGTGAAATTTCCACAATTTTGGGTACTATCTTAGATTTCTCTATTTCTTGTTTCTTCAGCTTTTCATCTTTCAGTTTCTTGAGCTTTTCATCTTTCAGTTTCTTCAGCTTTTCATCTTTCAGTTTCTTCAGCTTTTCATCTTTCAGTTTCTTCAGCTTTTCATCTTTCAGTTTCTTCCGCTTTTCATCTTTCAGTTTCTTGAGCTTTTCATCTTTCAGTTTCTTCAGCTTTTCATCTTTCAGTTTCTTCAGCTTTTCATCTTTCAGTTTCTTCAGCTTTTCATCTTTCAGTTTCTTCAGCTTTTCATCTTTCAGTTTCTTCAGCTTTTCATCTTTCAGTTTCTTCAGCTTTTCATCTTTCAGTTTCTTCAGCTTTTCATCTTTCAGTTTCTTCAGCTTTTCATCTTCCAGCTTCTTCAGCTTTTCATCTTCCAGTTTCTTCAGCTTTTCATCTTCCAGTTTCTTCAGTCTCTCATCTTCCAGTTTCTTCAGTCTCTCATCTTCCAGTTTCTTCAGTCTCTCATCTTCCCTCCATTTAATTTTTTCTTCTCTTTTTCTTAAACAGGCTTATATATCATGACCCGATTGACCACAAAATTCACACATAGTATGAATCCATTGAAAATCACTGTTTCTGCTTATTAGGTCTATTTCTGTGAAGCTCATCATAAATTTTGGCAAATTTCATGATCATCTTCCAATCAACTTCTTCATCTTCAATAGCTTTAGTTATAAGCCAGTTTTGCAGAAATTCCCTGTACTCTTCATCTACAGTTTTCTTGTACTTGTTCAACAAAGTCACACTAGTCATATAATTCTTCTGTGGATATGCTTCTATGAACAAATCTAACAACCTGGCACTGTATCTCTTCCTGGACTCTCCCACTTTTATATGAGCTCTTTTTAATTCTTCTCTTGCCTCCATTTCGCAACCTTTTAACTTTGAACCACTTATTTTATAATAAATTTATATCTTTTTATCAGAATCCTTGATTAATACTGATTCTCTTCATTCTTCTCCTAAACATCACTAGACACCATCTTGTAGCAATCCTATTTCCTCAAATTGCCACATATTCTTCTTTGTGCATTACCAATTAAATGCAATCAGTTCTGCTTATCTTCAGAGCTTCCGTTTTTAGTCACGGTACCATTTATGTAAGGGGAGGCAGTGATCCCCAAACATCTATTTCTTGGTAAATAAAGATGGCAGATAGCAGATTTTCATATTTTACTCAGACAATAACCAGGCTGTAACAAATAATCTACTTTTAGTTACAATCCTATAATTTACACCTTATAACACAAGAATATTCAAATACCTACTTACCCTGGTTAGTAAGACAGTATGCGTATACAGTAGGTACCTTACTAAGTTTTAACACATTTTATCAATCTATTTACATACACAATTGTATCTGTAACAACACAAGAAATTAAAGCAAGAATACAAACTAACACGAGAGCACAAATTAAAGGTCTACACAGTAACACTTCTAGGCTAAGACTGACTGTGACTTTGACATTTCCCATGTAGTAAACTATGTTTAACATTTCTTCCTTTTCAGATTTATATTTTATGCTATTTTTAATTGACAATGCTATTTTCAGGTTTTAATTTCATATTTATATTTTATGCTATTTATATTTTACCAATGGTAGTTATAGTAGGTAGTCATCCCCTAACAGTGTGTCCTCTTGATCCATATGTGTGTCCTGATGATCCTAAGTGTGTGTTGTTGATCAAAAATGTGTCCTATTGATCCTATGTGTTGTGTGTCCTGTTGATCCTAAGTGTATCCTGTTGATCCTAAGTGTTTCTTGTATATCCTAAGTGTGTCCTATTGATCCTAAGTGTGTCCTATTGAAAGTGTGTCCCTATTTATTTAAGTGTGTATTTAAGTATTTATATTTTATTTAAGTGTGTCCCTATTACATTCAAAGAACAACAAGCCTTAATTTCATTGAAAAAAGATAAAGATTTACAAATTGTAAAAGGAGATAAAGGTAATGAAACTGTTATTATAGACAAACTAGATTACAATAAGAAAATATCTGAACATTTAAATGATAACGCATATTTACCTATAGATACTAATCCAATAAAAAAACTACAGAGAAAAGTAAACTATGAACTCGTAAAACTAAAAAACAAACATAAAATTTCTGAAGACCAATATAAATATCTTAGATGCAACAAAGAAATTACCCCCAAATTTTATGCCACCATCAAGACCCGCAAAGAAAATTTACCCATTAGACCGATTGTAGCTTTTAACGATAGTCCAACTTATGAATTGGCAAAATTTCTCTCAAACACTTTAATGCCTTTGACAGATCTAGCACCACAGAAACTTAAAAATACTTATCAAATTAAAGATACAGTGAAAGATTTAATAGTCCCTCCTGATTACATGCTAGTCTCATTCGATGTTAAAGCCCTTTTCACTAGTATTCCTATAGATTTTGCCATAGAAGCTAAAAGAGAAGCTATAGATACAGGTTACACTTCCCTGAGTACATCTTTGGAACAAGAAGACATCATTACCTTGACTAAAATTTGCCTCGAATCTACATTTTTCCAATACAACGAAAAACTTTACAAACAAATTATAGGCACACCTATGGGATCACCAATTTCAGTAGTTATTGCAGAAATAGTTATGCAAAAAATAGAAAAGACCATATTAGGAAAATCACCCTATGATATAAACTTATGGAAACGATATGTAGATGATGTCTTAGCAATTATTCCGAAAAATAGTCAAGACCAATTTCTGAACTTTATTAACACAGTCATTCAGAACATACAATTCACTTTGGAAACTGAAAGAAATCACACATTGCCATATTTAGATTTAGAAATAATGAGACACCAAAATGGAACTTTGAAATTTAAAACTTATAGAAAACCTAGTCATACCGGAAGACTTTTGAATTATAATAGCTCCTCCCATATTGCGCACAAGAGAAGTACGATTCGTTCACTAGTAAGTAGAGCTTTTAAAATTTGTAGTGACGAATATTTAGATAACGAATTGACATTAATCAAAGAACAATTGAGAAATAATGGATACCCAAGGAAAATGGTAAACAAAGCAATTCATAAATATCGTACAATAAACAACAATAGAAACGGAAATAACTCGACTGATGACACATTAAGAAAATTCATAGCTGCCCCTTATATTTCTGGTACAAGTGAAAGATTACAAAGAATATTAAGCCCCTTCAACTTATATCTAGGTAATAAATCAACAAATACCATTAGGAATTGCTTAGCAAAACCAAAAGATCCAGTGAAAAGTATAGATAAATGCAATGTAGTGTATAAAATAGAATGTAATGATTGCTCTAGTGAATATATAGGAGAAACAGGAAGGAACTTGCAAACAAGAATAGATGAACACATAAAAAATGTTAGGATAGGAAAAGAGAATAGCCAGGTTTACCAACACTCCCGAGACACTGGACATACTTTCAAATTTACTGAAACGAAAGTTTTACAACAAAATCAAAATGTTTGGCAACGTAGAAGATTAGAATCATTTTATACACTGCATCATCAAAATTCAATCAATAGAGCTTATGATGTATCACCCTCATTAATTCCTATAATTAATAAATGCAAATACTGATTTCTCAAGCATAGAAACTTTTAAGATCAACATGAAACTCAGAACCAAGATAGAATAAATTGAAAAAATAAAATGTGTGAATTAATGGATCTTAGAAATGAAAATAAAATAATAATTAAATATATAAAAAAAGATATAGATACATACCTATAGAAGTTGTCGTTTTTCAATCGCGCCTCTATAGTTTGAAAGGAATAAATACATAGATATAGAGGTTGTTCGTTTTCAATCGCGCCTCTACAGTCAGTTAGGAATTGGTACATAACTATAGAGGTTTGTCCGTTTTCAATCGCGCGTCTATAGTTTGAAGGGAATAAATACATAGATATAGAGGTTGTCCGTTTCCAATCGCGCCTCTACAGTCAGATAGAAATAGGTACATAACTATAGAGGTTGTCCGTTTTCATTCGCACCTCTACAGTCAGTTAGAAATATGATCATCAGGACACACTTAGGATAATCAGGACACACTTAGGATCATCGGGACACACTTAGGATCACCAGGACACACTTAGGAACATAATGATACACTTAGGATCATAATGACACACTGAGGATCATCAGGACAAACTTAGGATCATCAGAACACACTTAGGATCATCAGGATACACTTAGGATCATCAGCACACACTTAGGATCATCAGCACACTTAGGATCATCAGCACACTTAGGATCATCAGAACAAACTTAGGATCATCAGGACACCCATAGTATCAACAGGACACACTTAGGATCAATAGGACACATTTAAGATCAATAGGACACACTTAGGATCAATAGGGCACACTTAGGATCAATAGGACACACTTAGGATGGTGCTATGACAATTGCCACCCGCGGACAATTACCACTCGCGGATAATTGCCACCCAAATAAATAATATCAGGCCTCTTAACTTTAAAATTGGTGATAAAATATGTATATTATTGTTGTACAATTAATTATTAATTATATACATTTTAAGATAAAAAAATATTATTATTTGATTTCTGAATGTGCTTTTTAAATCTTATATTTTGATGTTAATTTCACATATCACAGTTTTCTAATTTCATAGTATTTTCAAATTTTACAAATTTGTCATAATATCTACAAGCATAATAATTATAAAATTTATTTTTAGAAATGTGAAATTAGTGGAAAATCTTTAGGGATACATCTCTCCTGACTGCAAATGCATTACGTCTTTGAAATATTATTTTCTATTATATTACATCTCCTGGATCATTTCTTTTACACTCACCCAATTATATATATTGAATTTACAACACTAATAGATTTTCTTAAGCACCACGCATCTATAATTTTAAGCCAATTAACTTTTTCACAGATTATTAGTTAATTTGAAGCTGCACTAACTTATCACATTTAGGTTTGTACGGGACGACTGCTTATATGCCAATGAGCATCTCAACTCATAGATATCCTAGAAAATGGATATTTTTTATTAATGATAGTATTGATAAAGGAAGATATTTTCAATTAACTAAGGACATGATCAATTGAATAATGGAAATAATTCGTATAATAACAACATATAATTTATTAAATCAACTATGGGAATAATTAATTTTATAAAAAAAATAGTAAATGTGAAATGAAATTTTTTATCTTATAATGTATACAATTAATAATTAATCGTATAAAAATATTATACATATTTTATCACCATTTTTAAAGTTAAGAGGCCTGATAATAAATATTTGGGTGAAAATTGTCCGGGGGTGGCAATTGTCCGGGGGTGGCAATTGTCCGGGTGGCAATTGTCCGGGTGGCAATTGTCCGGGGGTGGCAATTGTCCGTGGGTGGCAATTGTCCGCGGGTGGCAATTGTCCGGTTACGCTTAGGATATACAAGAAACACTTAGGATCAACAGGATAAACTTAGGATCAACAGGACACACAACACATAGGATCAATAGGACACATTTTTGATCAACAATACACACTTAGGATCATCAGGACACACATATGGATCAAGAGGACACACGTTTAGCAACAAATAACGCATAGGAATGGAGAACATACCTAGAAACAAGGAGACACCTGAAAACAATAAAACACACTTGATTTTGTAACAGAAAGTAAGGAAAGTAAAAATATTCTAGAGAATTAATGTAGTAAGCAATAGCGAAGATAGTAACAAATTTTCTAATTCTTTGTCTTATATTTCAATATCAAATAGATTGTTAATTAATATTAATAAACTTTAGGATCTATAGCTTAAATAGAAAGACGGTATCCAACATACAACCATTGGTCATAAAATTTATAGTCAGGTCCAGGTTTCCACCCTTCTCCTGATGATGAATAGAAATCTTTCTACCCAGGTAGCAATGAATGTTATTTAAATGTTAGAATAATATTATCCTGTAACCAAAAGTAATGTTATTTTCAATGTTAAAATAACATTATAAAAATGTTATATTTTCAATGTTAACATAATATTACAACCGAACCTTGAAATAACATTGGGAAATAATATTGAATGTTATGTTGTAATATTAATATAACATTTAAAAAATGTTTAATAATGTTATTTTGATATTAAACAAATGTTATCTAACATTTGTTTATTACGAACAAACCTTATAATAACATTGGGAAATAACATTGAATGTTATGTTGTAATATTAAAATAACATTTGAAAAATGTTAAATTATGTTATTGTAATATCAAAAAAATGTTAATATAACATTTTTTATTAATAAAAAAACATAATTTAACATTTTTCAAATGTTATTTTAATATTACAACATAACATTCAATGTTATTTCCCAATGTTATTTTAAGGTTTGTTCGTAATAAACAAATGTTAGATAACATTTGTTTAATATCAAAATAACATTATTAAACATTTTTTAAATGTTATATTAATATTACAACAAAACATTTAATATTTTTTCCCAATGTTATTTCAAGGTTCGGTTGTAATATTATGTTAACATTGAAAATATAACATTTTTATAATGTTATTTTAACATTGAAAATAACATTACTTTTGGTTACAGGATAATATTATTCTAACATTCAAATAACATTCATTGCTACCTGGGATATGTATGTTCAATAATACATACCAACATGTACTATGTTCAATTATACATACTAACATGTATGTTCAATAATAAATACCAACATGTTCAATAATACATACCAACATGTATGTTCATTAATAAATACTAACATGTATGTTCAATAATACATACCAACATGTATGTTCAATAATAATTACCATTATGTATGTTCAATAATACATACTAACATGTATGTTCAATAATAAATATCAACATGTATGTTCAATAATACATTAATACATACCAACATGTATGTTCAATAATAAATGCTAACATGTATGTTCAATAATACAGACCAACATGTATGTTCAATAATAAATACTAACATGTATATTTAATAATACATACCAACATTTATGTTCAATAATTCCTTCCAATTAACCTCATGAGGGAACATCGCGGGGATATTGCTGGAAGGTTATTTTGCAATTGGTGAGGGAATTCTAGAAGACTTGAAGATTACAGGAAGGATAAACAAAAGAATGCAGGCGACAGTCGAATTCTTTATACACAACTGTCACGAGCATTCGATTTAGCATATCCTCCACTGTGTATGGACGTCGTACGGTACACCTCTCTGGCTTAACCCTGTGGAGGTGGGGGGGCTTCTGTCTGACTGGTGCGCACAACTTGGAGGAGGGAGTCGACTGGGGCGCACACCTTGGAGGAGGGAGTCGACAACAGCACAAAACAGTGTACTCAGTATACTGAATCCATATGTTCAAAATGAAAAGACTTCACCAAGAGAACCTGTGAAAGGGACTAGAAGACTCAGACAGAAAGAAAAGTGGTTTCATGAACAAGGTCACCTATCACCGTCAATACTCATGTATGCATTAAAGCTACTCCGTGAATGCAGTTGCATACCAATAAATGTGACAAAAAGGGACACAAACACCGATGGCTGCACTCACGAATGGAAGAGGAAAATGAAGAGGTTATAGTAAATGAAGCCTACCTGACAGTAATACAATATCTGAGACCTCGTAGTTGAAGAGAATTACACTAGCGCTATCCTCTAAAACTGCAAGTAGCTTTAAAAAAGTGAGAGTCATAGTAAAAATGAAATAAAGACAACACACAATCCAATTTACAACATTTCAGGACCAAGGAACAACATACACCCTTCTCTTCCATTCCCCAAAGATAGAATAGCTGAGCTTCGGGCTAAAGATAAACAGCTAAGATTACAGAGAACTGTATAGAGGTGGAACTTTAAAAGAATTCTTCATACTTTATATATTTTTAACTGAATATTTGTAATTACATTGTAACAACTACTTTTAATTTCATTGCAACTATTAGTTTTAATTACATTATGTACTATTCTTGAATATGTTGTAAATTTGTAGTGTTCCTATTGGTAGTAGCAAATAAAGCAATGTGTACTATTATAAGGAACTATATTAGGAACTAGCCTTGTTGTTGATAGCTCATTCAAAATCTCTGCTTTCTATCTGATAATTATATTCTCTAGGTAGCTACAATGTAATTAAATGTACGAACAGTTAAAAATGTAAATTATTGAAAAGTAGTATGTGAATGATGTGATAGTACTGAAATTTTGTAATTTAAGAAAACTTGAAATGATTTAAATAGCTACATGTAATTAATACTATCAAAAACTATTCAATCTCTTCTATTCACCATATAGACAACTAAACTAAAGAGTCACACATGAAAGGAAATCGGGAAATAATTCAGCTCATATAAATTTAAATAAAATATATTTTTAAATATATTATCCTTTCATAAAGTATATCAATCCTTAAAATCGTATGACTTTGGTATAAACTAATATCACCAGTTAGCTAAGAAATCTAACAAAAATAAACAAAAAATTAATAAATCCTTACCTACTTACAAAAAAAAACAAGTTTAATTAGTTACATTGGTCTCTTGACTCTCTTCCTCCAAATCATTGTCCTCTCTTGTAACCACGTTCTCCCTTCCTCTCCTCTTCATCAGTCTATCTTTAGCATAGATCAGATTGTACCCCAAGTACTTGAGTATTTCAGCACATTCCACATTTGCACACAGGTGGTGATTCTTCATAGCCTCTGTGGGAGATATTTAAGTCAGGGGTTAATTCCTAAAAAAATATGTATAGTATATCTAAGTACTTAATTGAAGAAACTTACAATTTCTACTTTTGAATAAGAATAAACATCTATATTGAAAAAAATTCATAATAAATAATTATACCTTCTCTCTCCTTGATGTTGGTAGCAGTTAATGTTAATTTAATTAGACTGTGAAATGTATTTTAGGCTTTAGCATGTCTATATAAAGACTAGAAATCTGCACAACTCCACTCTTATTCATTACACTGTTCACACTTACCAAAGATGCATTTGAACAAGGACATCTCCTTGAAACACTTCTTTCCACTTTTGCCATGAAGGCTATAGTTCATTGCCACTTCTCTTGCCATCGAGTGGTTCATAAGATTGTTTGCAAGTGACCGAGCAGAGGTTCCATCGATGAGAGTTAGAGAAGAGACCAGATTGATCCTCTCATCTTCGGACTGCAAGGCATCCTCGAGCAAAGTCATTCCTTCCTCAGAATCAATAGGGAGAGGAGGAATACTGCTCTCCGTAATTATGGTTTGGGCCGTTTTGTTCCCCCTAACCATTTTACGGAGGACTTTTATTTCTTCCTTAAGCTCCAAAATTATATTATTGTTGGTAGTGAAGCCGAATTTTACAGTATCAATGACTTCCCTCATCATGCCGTCCAAGTTTGGAGTTGCAGTAATGTCATTGATGATAACTGTTGCAAATTCTTCATCTTTTGAGGTACTCGCCGTCATTGTAGCTGAAAAGATTCCTCATATAACTAACAAATTAGGATAATGAACTAAAGATAAGATAAAGTATTTTGCATTAAAGAGTATAAATGGCAGGCAAGTGCAAAACAGCGAAAGATAACAACATTTGAAAGATTCAATTAGTGACATTGGTCATGAATGCAGAAAAGATACTCTCAAAAGCAGAATCTGATTGTAAGTTTTTGAGCTAGCTAGCTATGGACTTTTTTAAACTGTTGTTTTTATTTATATATTTCATTCAAAGATATCTATTTAAGTGATAGAATGTTCCACCTCACCATATGTTTAGTGCAGAAATGATCAAATATACATTTTCATGTCAAAGGTGTATTATACCTATTCAAAGATTTGTTAGTCAAGATTTTTTTTTATCAATCATATAAATTGAGAAAATCTTTTCTAAATATAATTTGACATTCCTGCAATTAACAATGTGGTCTTCCATAAAAGAGATCACTTGCTTTTTTATAGAGGTGCTCACATGAAGATTGAAAGTCAGTATACTTTTGGAATCAAAGGAAATATCACTTTAGAGAAATGAAATATATTGATATATGTAAGTATATCATGAAAATCACGTTGGATGATAAATACACTGTTTTGAACCTTCAAGTCATATTATCCTCTTGTCTCATACTTCTTTTTTCAATTCAAATCAATTCAACTCATTATGAATTTTTCTTCTGAAATTTCAAGATTATTTATTTTTTATATATTATATTCAGTTGGGGGTTTAATGTCTGCTTTGGAACCAAAGGCCATATCACTGACGTTAAAAGGAAAATAAATACAAGGAACCAAGAAGATGGCAGTCAGACAGGAAAGTGGCTCCATGAACAAAGTCACCTAACACCATTCGGTGACAAGGCTCATGGATGCAGAAAAGCTACTCCGTGAATGCAGCCACTTACCAAGGAATGTGACGAAAAAGGACACAAGCACCGATGACTGCACTCACGAATGGAAGAGGAAAATGAAGAGATGATAGTAAATGAAGCCTGGCTTCGAGCCTACCTAACATAATATCTAAGACCTCGCAATTGAGGAGCATAACCCTAGCGCTATCCTCTAAAAAAATGATTATTAGCATGGTAAAAATGAAAAAGACAATCCATAATCCAAATAACAACAGTTCAGGGCCCAAGGGACGCCACCCCCTTCTCTTCCATTCACAACAGACATATGCAGGATATATAGAGCCCCTGGGGGACCTTAAAAAACGAAGGACATAGCTATGGTGAAAATGAAAAGAAGAAGGCATTACACAATCCAAAATGCAATATCTCATTAAACATAGGAACCTCCTTATCTTTCCAATTACCAGACAGATTCAAAATTGATATAGCTGACAGTGGATGAAATTGCTTGGTCAACATAAAGTCATTATTTTTTGTTTTTTTTAAAAGAGAAAATAAAACAAAAATTAAAATGGAAAACATACAATTTAAAAGGAAAACATAAAATTATACATTGTGGTTCCACAATTCCATTGAACTAAATACAAAATCAAAAATAAAAGTATGAAAGAAAAAAAAAGAAAACATTTCTATAAATACCGCACAGCCAAAAAAGATTGTTTCCTATACACTATTAATACAAGTAGCTACATTAGCTATAAGAAGTAGCTATAATAAATATTAAGTAGCTACTTAATATCATTTTGAACTATATCAATCTAGCAATTCTTTTTCTGCTACTAGATTGTCAATCTCTATTTCATCTGCGTTTTTTGATTCTTCTGCGTCTTCGTTATCAGATTCTTTTTTTTTCACGTTTTTTATACTTGCTATGAATAAGCCAGATCCCAACAACTCTTTCAATCTCAGTGACTGTGATCCCAGCATAATTAGAGTTTTCCATTATTGAACCTGTAAGTTCAATATAAAAGATTTTACATACCAAAAAAAGAGCACATCAAAGAGCACATCATTTTCTACTAAGATCTCTCAAAAACATTTAATTGCGATGCTAACTATTATTTCATAATGGAGATCGAAGTTGAAATATATTTCTATATTAAATATAAATTACTATAAAATTCCCAAATTGATCATAAAATGATCTTACTCACTTTTAATGCACTTGAATAGTTCAAGGCTGTCAAACTTCCGTTTTTTTCCAGTTCTTCCTTTCAAAGAGTAGAGCACTCCTATTTGAGGAGAAATCAGTTTTCTCAACATCACATGGAGAGCACCTTTGTATGATACTCCACCTAAATTCTTCAAATATTTAATTAAAGCATTTTTCGTATCTTCTTCATTTTTTAAGGTAAGATCAAAATCATCCAGATCATCAGTAGATTGAAACGGGAAATCAGGAAATATGATTTCCTTATCACCTTTGTTAGAAGTGCTTTTGTTCATTGCTTTTAGTATCTTTATATCCTGTCCAATAGTGAGAACTTCTTTGTGAATTAAATCATTACTCATTCGTATTTGACAACAGACTTTCAGCATTTCAGTACGCAGAAGTTTAATTTCGTTTCTGCAATTGGAACAGGATCCACTAGGCTCTCCAATGGTTGATTTGGGTTTTCCTGGAGTAAAATATTGTTTTTTAATATAGCAAAGCAATGAGCTTTTACGTTTAAACCCTTTATTAGTGCATAATTCAGATTAATGTTCAAATCTGGAATTTTAACTTCAGTTCATCAAGAATTAAGGAATATATAAAATTCAAAAGTTAGATTTAATTATAAATTCTGTCATTTAACAAATAATATTGAAACAAAATAAAGTATATAAGTAAGTGCACAATTAAACACAAGTCATGACTTATGATCATAATTAGAAATTATTTATATTTATTTCTATATTCTGTATTTAATATTTATAATAAAAAATTAGCAAATAAAGTAAATAAACACAACTTTTAATATTTCAAATTAAAGACTCAGATTAATATGAAAAGAATTTGCATGTTAGGTATATAATAAATTTTTATATTCATTTTTCTAATAAAATTAAAGGAAGTTAGAGATAAATATATTTATTGTACTGGTAAACATAATTTATGTTCATGAGTCATGTTTTATTGTTTACATTTCTAATTTACTTTGTTTCTTTAATTTTATTTATAAAATAAAGGAATTTAAATTTAGAAGTTGAAACTAAATTTTTAATTTATCCTTATTTCTTGATTGACTATTTAAATTTCCCGCTTGTAATTGTTATAAACAAATTCAAAGTATTGGTATTGGCTCAAATATCAGTATTGGTCTCAATATTAAAATGGGTATTGGTATTGGCTAAAAATTCAGTATCGTCCCATGACTACTTTACAAACATGAAATAACTAACCTGAAGAACTGAAGCACAGTTTTTTCACAGGAGGAGGAGGAAATGCCAGCTCCTCATCTTCTTCAGACAAAGATATAGCTCTATTGGATCTCGAATTTTTCTTTAGAGAAGTAGAAGCTTGAATTCTATGAGAAGTAGAGCAGGTATCCGAATCACTTGAGTTGTACTCAGTGGTTATATTTTCTGCTTCTTTTAATTTTAATCTCATCTCTTCATAAGTTGCTGCCTCATACTTGACTCTACACTTGACCATGGCCCAATCTTCATGAGGTGGCTCCTTTCTCTTTACCAATCTTGAAATATTCTCAGATTTTTTTGGCCAGAAGCAATACTTCCATCCATTCACTTCTGTAACCCAAGATTTTGGAACCCCTTCCACACTATTTTCAATTTCAAAAATAACAATTAAATACATAACTAGCCTGTTCAATTTTTGTCAAAAAAATTTGGTCAAGGTATATGGGTTAAAACATGGTCAATACCAATACTTTCTACCTGTATAATAGTTATGTATCAACTAGCAGGAAATTAAATTTCAGTTCATTCAAGGAATAAAGATTAAACTGTCGAACTTAATTTATTCCTTATTTCTTAATGAACTGAAATTATATTTCCTGTTAGTTATTACTTATTATGTACAAATACAAAGTATTGGTATTGACATCATAAACATTATTATCGTCCCATCACTAGAAACTTTATACAAGAGGTTGGTAACAGTAATAGGATTATGAGTGAGTTTATAGAAGAGGAATGACTGCATATCCTTTCGAATACGGACATATGAAACACTTTGCCTTCACATTTTGCTTATTTTTGGAAATAATCTTAGTTTTACTAGATGTTTTGTACATATTAATAAAGCTAGTATTTATTGGTTTTTCAAATAATGGTGTTTTTTTTACAAATATTTTCAGGTAAATTTTGTCTTTCACCTGTTTTACAATTTGTCCTACATTATCATCATCTAGTAACACGCAGGAATTCTTTAAATCACCAATGATAATATTAAATCCATTTATTGTACGAACTCGTCCAAATTTTTTATGAGATTTCTCAGAAAAAGTGGAAGTCCTCATCTCTGACAATCTGCGGCTAATTTGGGCTAAGGGATTAGATCCGGATCTGATCCGTTTCTTCATTATTCCTAAGAAATTCTCAAATTGGAAGGCACTAAATGAATCTAGTGATCCTAATCTTCTAACATCATTTGTTAAGTGCAAAAGAGAATGTATATTGTATACAATACTAACATTCTTATATATTTGATCAAAGTCATGGACAAATTTTGATATCAACATTTCTGCATAGTCAACAAATTCAGAATCTTGAGTAAATTCACTTGAACATAAAATTCTTATAGCCACAGACAGTATAAGAAAATGATTCCATTTATCCTTAGGCAATTGACTCTGCATACATAATAATCCAACATACAAGAGAAATGTTCTACATTCAGATGCTTTCCATTTTTCACTATAACTGAAATCATTAGGTTTCCTATTAAATTCTATAGGAAGATATTTTTTACAATCAGACAAACTCTTAGTTATTTCTCCTTTAGAAAAAATAGATAGCTTAAAGGGTATAACAGACATCCACAAATGTAAAAGTTTCCTAGTAATACCTAATAATACCAAATGCATATAATCTAGAGGAAAAGCTGTTATCATATTGATGGAGAGGGTTTCAAGGGGTGAATCGCCTACATGATGGGTAATGTCTGCTCTCGAGCGAAATTCATCATCACTGCGTAACTGCATGGAACACTTGTCATATGATATTGACCGTGCCTTATCATTATACTTCCCTTTAGTATAACAATGATCACAAGCATAATATGCACCATGTTGCTTGATTTGTTTGATGAATGACTTGGCTGGTGCATCAGCAATAATGGCCCTCACTTTGATAGAATATTCTATGCCCTTGTACATGATTGATGTGAATTCTCTCATTTCTTCAGTAAATTTTTGCAGATAAGAATTTATATCAGGTTTCCTTGCACCACAATAAATACCAATGACAACATTGTTAATGGTACATAAAATAGGCCAAAAAGATATAGGAGAAGACCTGTACAATGGAATTCCGTCAATGTTAAAATTTAAATATAAACAAGAGTCTATTTTATTAATAACATCTGTTCCATAATTTTCTAAGAAGCTGTTCAAACAAAATTTTACACCAAAATAACAGAACTCACCACCCTCTTCAAATTTATCAATATTAGAAGAGGTGGAAGTTGTACCTAACAATGTTCTAGCATCTAATGGCAAGTCTTCGTGTAACGGTTTAAGTAACTTCAAAAGTCCATTAAGTGCAGAATGACTAATGTTATGGGCTAATGCCCAAGTTTTCAATGGGTGTTTCAAGTCAGTGTTAACATTAGCACTTACATTATTTTCAACATCGGTTTGCTCCTCTCCATAGATCTCAATATCAGGAATTTCATTTGTATCACTACATGTTTCTTCCGATTTTTCACTAATTATATATACACTTTCGGTTTCATCGCAGCTCTGAGACTGTATACTAGGAGGTATACTAGGAGATAATGGCAGGCAAACCGAGTCTGAATTGCCAGAAGCAGAATTCAAATTAGGTTCTTCTACATTTTCACTGACAAAGGTTTTATCATTTTCCTCTTTACCATCAACGCACTGAAGATATAATCTTTGTTTCTTACGGATGTCATGATAATTTCTAGACATTTTTACTAAAAAACACCTAGCTAATTCACTTCACTCGCAATTTATTCAAGCACATGCAGGCTCACAGCACAAAGACGAAGGACGCACTAATGCGCACTAACAAGCGATATCGGATATACCGCCAAGAACGTACCACATGCATAAACATGAGTAATGAAATAATAATATTTAGAAGACCAAGTAATTAAAATAATACAATTTACTCTATGGTCTAAAACCTCATAGAAAGTAACATATTGGGATAATATAGATCAATCAATTACAATGTAAATGTTGAAATCCACTTAAAACTTTATCCGTAGATGGCGCTGGTGTTACAATGAGCGCGTGAATTTTGTGTTTCAGTTACCATGTATGTACGTAGCATAACACATACGTGAGTTGCCAGTTAGTTAACTCAATGAATTGGTAACTGTTATAAATTTGAAGTGAAAAGCTGTTACAAACAATATTTAATAGGTAATCGAAATTATATTTATACTTTTAATTGAAAGTGTTCTATATGTATAACGAGAGAAGAATAAAACCCATGATAAGTAAAAGATTTCAAATTTAAATAATTGGGTACTTAATTAACGTAACAGTAAAACGTATTTAAATTGAGAACTCATTTTGAATAAGTAGGTATATTGGGTAAACACCCAATTCTCGGACAAACACAGTTTACGAACAGTGGGCGTGAACCCCAGGATCCGACAGGCTTAAATTAATGAATTCTGCTTATAATAAACATTTGATTGGCCATATGATCGATAACTGTGTTATGTTCGGTAATTGGGTGTTTACCCTTGTAAGATACATGGAAATCTTCACTAAATCAAAATGGAATTAGGTATATAGTGGAAACGTTTTGTAGGTATGATTTTCTATCATAATACGTATGTAAAGTTATATTTTAGTATTTATTTTAAACATTATTCAAATAGTATGTTGAATATTGTTATATTATTTACGTATAACCTTATTATAATACTAACTTATAATCTTATTATAACATTAAAATATAAGTATTATTTTAATGTTATCGAGTAACCTTATTATAATATATATGCATAATCTTAATATAATAAAGCTTTCGAATATTTAGTACTAATGTTATATTTATATTTTTATAAGGTTAGATTATAACATGAACTTCTAATATTATAAGCTAATGTTAAAATAATATTAATATAATAATACAAAAATAACATTCAACATAAATATAACATTCAAACATTATAATAACATTAATATAATGTTCGATTGCTAGCTGGGTATTCGAAAGCTTGATATCTGAAAAAAATCTTCAACGCAGAGTTTAAATAACCTCTAAAATTATGGATTTCCCGTTGAGTTTGAATCTTTTCAATCACAGACGTGTGTATGTGAGCTCCTCAGTGTTGTGATACTACACACAGAGAAAGGATTAGTTGAATCAAATCATATTTGATTTGTTTTGACTAAATTTTATGGTTTATCTGTGCGCCTACCTACGTGGTGAGTTGCAGGTACTATTTAAAATGAGTTAAATTGACGTTGGTTGAAACAACACATATGTGAGTTGATTATTTTTAATTCCCGATAGTCACAACAACTTCTTGTGATAGTCAAAACTACTCGAGATGGTTGAACCAATTATATATAATGGTTATAACAACTACAGAACAAGGTAACATCAACTACTTGTATATGTTTCTCCAATCACTCCTATGTGTTATATCAACTACTGAAGTAGATTATACCAACTACTCGTGTAGGTTATACCAATTACTCGTGTAGGTTACATCAACTACTCGTGTAGGTTACATCAACTACTCGTGTAGGTTATACCAACTACTCGTGTAGGTTATACCAACTACTCGTATAGGTTACATCAACTACTCGTGTAGGTTATACCAACTACTCGTGTAGGTTATACCAACTACTCGAGTAGGTTATACCAACTTCTCGAGTAGGTTATACCAACTACTCATGTAGGTTATACCAAATACTCGTGTAGGTTATACCAACTACTCGTGCAGGTTATACCAACTACTCGTGCAGGTTATACCAACTACTCGTGTAGGTTATACCAACTACTCGTGTAGGTTACATCAACTACTCGTGTAGGTTACATCAACTACTCGTGTAGGTTATATCAACTACTCGTTTAGGTTATACCAACTACTTGTATAGGTTATATCAACTACTCGTGTTGGTTATATCAACTAATCGTGTAGGTTAAATCAACATCTCGTGTTGGTTATATCAACTACTAGTAAACTAAGTAAATGTATATCAACTATTAGTGTAGGTTGAAATCTCGGTCCGGTTAGCAGTAGCCAAACTTTTTACCTGACTTTTATAGTCACTATATTTACTCTATTAAATCATAATCTCGAGTTAGGTCCCGCTATCAATTAGATTATACTATTTATTCTCTGCAACCAAATCTAACATGTTCATTTATTTTATACTTTAGCTTCTGTGATATGCATACTATTTTGATTTTAGAAAATAATTGATCACCAAGACTAATCTTTGCATTTTGAAATGTTTTCGATCCGATGAATTAATTTATGGTTATTAGTTGTAAATTAATAGATTAGATTAAATAAATAACTTCATCAGGTCAGTTTTTAAATAAGTAGTTAGATGACGTAAATAACTTTACGTAGTGATAAATAGGTAGGCTAGATAAATTGAATTATCCAGCTAGACTACAAAAACAAATTTTGATAGAATAAATCTTTGATATACTACAATTATACTATAACTTAATGAATAAAAAGCCTTTGTCTTCTAAAGTGCAATTCATCTTACTCATATGAACTGATGTAGAAATATGCTAATAGAATTTACCTAGGTCAAATTGAAAACGAAATATAAACATTTGAGGTTTAGATTTTTTTATTTATGTAGAAGTACAATTTGAATCCTCTTCACTGTCTGTTACGACTATAGGTTGCCAATTCCTGAAATAAGAGATTCGTATATTAATATATATATAATAGAAATTCATAGTATCGTTTATATACAATATCAATAACATCACCTACTCTTTTTTCCTTTTGTGAAGAGATAGCGACAGCTTCGATATTTTCTTCATGTCTGGAATCCCTAAAAGCATATGAAAAAGAAAGAGCTAATAATATTGCAAATATATATTTAAAAAGCATCTAACATTTTCAAATACTTACTTTGACAGAGCATAATTGTTCCTGAATGATTCAAAGGAATTGAAGAATACTCCGATGGTTGATGACGTTGATCTACTCCATCAATTCTTCATAAAGATCTGAAAGTAGATTCAGAAAATATAGAAAATCATATTAATAAAGAAATGAAGAGAAATATTAATTGAGAATTATTTCATATAGGTAAATTATTTATATAAAATGTTAAACTATTTATAAATCTTCAGATGTAGTATAAATTGAGGTACGGTTAAGAGCCCCCCCGGTCATGAGCCCCCCCCCCCCCCCCCCGTTCACTAGCCCCCCCGGTCACGAGCCCCCCCCGGTCACGAGCCCCCCCGGTCACGAGCCCCCCCGGTCACGAGCCCCCCCGGTCACGAGCCCCCACGGTCACGACCTCGCCGGTCATGAGCCCCCCTAGGTCATAAGCCCCTCCCCGGTCACGAGCCCCCCTCCCTGTTTTTTTAATCCTTATTTACCTAGTTAAACAAATAAAGAACTACTTAGATAGAAATAACTGAGAGTTGCTGATGTAGTTTGTTGTATCCGCTAGTTTGTTGTACTGCACACTTCATGATTGTTTAATGATCTGGCAGGGGGATTCAGGGGGCGGCACGCCCTCCGATATACATATATTTTATGTATAATCAGTAATGAACTAATAAAGTGTCAATAAGGAATAAATAATATAGGTAAATAAGGATTTAAAAACAGGAGGGCTCGTGACCGGGGGGGCTCATATGACCGGGGGGGCTCATATGACCGGGGGGGCTCATGACCGGGGGGGCTCATGACCGGGGAGGCTCATGACCGGGGGGGCTCTTGACCTGTGGGGGCTCATGACCGGGGGGGGGGCTCTTGACCGGGGGGTCTCATGACCGGGGGAGCTCTTGACCGAGGGGGCTTATGACTTACACCCGTATAAATTTGGCTCTAATAAATGCAATGGATTCTCCTTGCTAATCCTCATAATTTTGTTCATTATACACTTTTAATTTAGACTTTAATTAAATACCAAAAAAGTATAATATATCAAAAGGCTCACCTCTGGTTGGAGTTTTCACTGCCAAATCCCTGGACGGTGTTCTCCTTATTTGCTCCCTGGACGGAGTTCTCCCGGTCATGGAAAACTAGGGTCAAGTAGGTAAATTGCGGCACTTTAACTATAACTGCGGTTTCTTATCTCAGAAACATTAATAACCATCATGGCTTCAAGGTACTCGTGAAATAAATTGTACCTATCATAAATTGATCTGTTGAACAATCCAATATAAAGCTAAACTAATTTCAAATGGATTTTGAGACTTTCTTAAAAGGGGCGCAATTAGAAATTAAAGAACCGAATTTACCTGTGTAACCCTACCTATAGGTACACTAACTAGTTTTGAAATATATAAATTATAAAAATACTTAACTTGAGATACTAGGATAAGTTCCGAATTATCTGACGGTTCCACATTTTCAGTCGCCTAAGAAAAACTATACAATATAAATAATCAACTTTTATTTCAATTAGCTATTAGGTAGCTATATACTATATAATACGTGACCGAAAATGTGAAATCACCTGACAATTTGGAACTTACCCTATCTAAGGACAGCGCAATAACTGCCTTGCCTATGTAGAAGGTATTGACATATAATAATCTAGGAAAATTAGTTTGGATATCAGTTTACAAACTGGAAGGCAGTAATCAAAATTTATTATTATGAAAAGTTATATACTGATAATCAGCTCTTCAAATAACTACCTAACCACCACCCTATCAATCCCAATTTTTTTAGAATATTAGGGCAGGCATTTATCAATGTATTAATGGAATTGATTAATAATTAATAATCGATCGGCAGCGATAATACTATTTAGTGCATATAACGCTATTGTTTGCACTTGAACTAAAATGGCATTGAGGAGCGTTCACATTCAACACGTAACACACTTGAAACAAGATTTGAACTGTAAAGTGTCAACCGATTAATTGGCTTTGAGGAAAGTATAAGTTGCCACATACTCATTTAATTTAACTCACACCTAAACTTAAAAAAGTAGCGCCAACTCTCATAGTAAGTTAATTTAAACACCAGATACATAGGATTAACAGTCTTTGTGGGTTACTTTATCACAATATGTCATAGTTGATTTAACTCACACCTAAACTTACAAAAAAATAGCGACAACTCTCATATTAAGTTAATTCATATACTGCAGAATACATTGGATTAACAGTCTTTGTGGGTTACTATAACACACTATGTCATAGTTGATTTAACTCGCACCTTTGCTTCAAAAAAGTAGCGCCAACTCTCATAGTAAGTTAATTCAAACACCAGATACATTGATTTAACAATCATTGTGAGTTACTTCAACACACTATGTCCTAGTTGTTTTAACATATGTTCAAACTCCCAAAATGTAACTCTAACTCTCATAGTAAGTTGATTCAATTCCATAAAATGATTTGAATTACCTATGTTTGGTGACACACCATGTCATAGTTGTTTTGACACACGTGAAAACATGAATAAAGTTCAACTAACTCACGTAATAAATTGATTCAAAACATAAATTGTTGACCCATTAAATATGAGTAAACTTTTTTCTCTGTGTAGTTGGCTATTTTGACGTTAAAAATCTATCAAAAGTGTTTCGTTGACTTCATGAAAATAGTGCTTGTGTTTTTTCTTCAATTTGGTTCCATTATCACTCACCAATTACCACTCAACGGAATCTTAAAGGTGATTTTGTGTAATCTGTCAACTCACGCAGGTAGCCATCTTTGTTTACATCCTGTGTTTCCATGGCAACCAGTCAGCGTCTCACGAGATCTATTCTGCGGAAATTGTTTACATCTGGGTTCCGGCAGTAAGACTATATTGCTGAATTCCATCAAGGGAAATATTTCAATAATGGGACGAACAAGTAAAAATAATAAAAATTCTTCGCCTGACTTACCAAGCAACTCTGGTGAGACCAACACTGGTGATGAATTGGAAATTGATAATTTGTCAAGTGAGAGCAGGACGGTTATTTCTATTTTGTCTAACAAGATTGATAGACATACGGAATTGTTAACGGAAAAAAGATGATAAAATCCATAGGTTGGAAGCTGAGAATTCTAATCTGAGGAGAGATCTCGGTAGACTCGAGGAACGTGTAGATAATATAGAAGCATCCAAACGGCATAATAAGATTGTTATGTTCTGGGATGCGCTCCCACCTGCTGTTACCAGTGAATCCACAGGTCAGGTGGTTGTGAATGCTCTGAAGACATATTTGAAGTATGAACTTGCAGTATGCAATATTGTAGACGCCTTTCGTCTGGGTGCCAAGTTTGCATCTCAGGTTCCTGACAGACGAAATATTTTGGTGCATCTCCGTAATACAGAAGTAAAAAATGACGTTATGTAAGCTTGCAGAAGGACTAAACCAGCCAACTTATATGTGAATGAAAGTTTGACTCCTGCAGGATCGAGTATTCTCTACAGTCTACACACTCCAGCAGCTTAAAAAGAGAACTAACGGCAAAATTGACTACTTAGTTCCAGGGATGGTAAAGTGTACATATGGCTTAGATCATCAAACTATGCAGAACGTAATCGAAAAATCCATATCAACAGCATCAACACCCTGAAGAAGTTATGCAATGATGAACTCAACACTGATCCTACAGAATATCTGCGTCGTACTAAAAAACATTGACGGAGTTCATATGAGACGAGGATTGTGTGCAATTTGGATATTTCTATGATTTGGCTTTTCATAAGCATGAACTGCATAAAAATCAACAATTGTATCAAGAATCACCTACTGCAACATAGCTGATGATACTGATGCGTTCCCTTTCCCTTGTAATCAATGGGACACACATGGGTATATGCAACTATACCCGCTGTTGTGTTCTTACGCTTGCAACACATTCGTCAATCTTACGCTCATCCTTGTGAAACGTCTATATACCATGTATATTGACTCACTTTACTACATGAATTTTCCCCACAATGACAGAAGTTTCTATTTCTTCTACGATGATGTCTCTCTCTTCTACGCTGGTGAAATTATCAGTCCCGCTTATGTCCCTCTCAATCATTTTAAAGTGTCTCTCTGCCAAGATGAACATCTCTGCACTATACCGGCGTCTCTTGTCCATCTACTACTACCTCTCTTCTATGGATGATAACAACATGTGGTTTTGTGATTGCTCTTGCTTCTCAGTTGAAATGTTTAATGAACGTAATTCTCGGTTTGGTGAGGACAAGTTATTCATGTTGCATCATAATATTAGGTCTTTTTTCTAAAAAAATTGATAAATTGTCAGTCCTCCTTGAGGACATAGAATGTAATTTTGATGTTCTAGCACTATCTGAGACATGGTTTAAGCTGAAACTCTGTCTGGTGTTGTAGGGCACAAGGGATTTCACTCGTACAGAGATGTTAGGACTGTGGGTGGAATATCTATTTATGTAAAAAATCACCTCACCTCCACCATTATTGACTCACTTACTGTAAATAATGATATTCTAGAGATGTGTGGAGTTGAGGTGATCGGTGTTAGGGATTCTATTGTTGTTATTGGTGTTTATCGCCCTCCAGGTGACGTAAACGTAGATAGGTTCCTTCAGCTATTCCGTGATACTTTAGTGAATAACATTATATCTAACAAAAAAGTTTATATTTTGGGAGATTTTAATTTCAATTTGTTGGGTTCTGATTCTCGAAGTCGTGACTTTGCAGATCATTATTCTTCCATCCCTTAATATCAGTACCAACACGTGTGAGCACAATATCCGCTACTCTCATTGATAACATTTGGTCAAATAATTTGTTTTTTGATAGTTCTGGTACCCTTAATGTAGACATATCCGATCACTTTCCTAATTTTTGTTCCATTACTTTTAACTCAAATAGTAATATTATTGTCAAGAGATTTAGGGATCACTCTGGCCGATCTATCGAAGACCTGACCAGGTGTGTTGAGGAGTTTTTAGTGGTGGAAAGAATGTGTATTTTCTTACTCATCTTCTGGCCCTGTATGATATTTCCTGTCCTATCAGATCAAAGTCATATTCAATTAGTTCTCTGACGAAACCATGGATAACAAAAGATTGCAAACTGTTAATTAGAAGAAAACATAGGCTTTTCAAACTTCATAAAGATAATATAATTTCTTTCAACTACTAAAATAACAGTTCAAATTTAACAACTAAAACAATTAAGAAATGCAGGCATGAATATTTTCTTAACAAATTTAGATTGGGCTGCAATGATAGTAGGGAAACTTGGGCCACTGTAAGGGAACTGTTGAACAAATCAATAGAAGCAATCAAATTATACTTTAACACGTTCCCCGCGTATTGTACCATATGTGTACTATGAGGTACTATCTACAATCACGTATTGGTACACATGTGGCCCAAGTCAGAAAATTTACATACATCTGAATAAATGGAATACACATGGAAATTTAAGTTCATTTGATTATTCCAGGATTAGGAATACATAAATAGATTTCAGATGATTCAAAATATGTAAGGTTTATCCATCAAAATAAATTAGAAATTTATTTTTTCCTAAAATTACAAAAATAGTCAAAAATTCATAAATAACGAAACTAAATATTTAATTTAGTCATTTCCAATAATACAAATATATTCATCCTCTATATTAGGAAAAAATCGATCAAAAAACGAAACATTTGAACAATTCATAAAGTATGCAAATATATTTTCCTCAAAATTAATGAAATATGAACAATACTTAGAGAACAAAACAAAATAATGCATACGATATAAACATAAATTTCTACTAACTGAACAATATTTTACAAAGTAAACCATAAATTGTTCATTTCCTAAGAAGGAGAATAGACGATCTCTTGCAGTCACTGACAGCCATTCATTTTCTTCATCCAGATTTTGTGGCGCATCATCTTGAGATGAAATAGGATTCGCAGAGATCATATTTGATGTATCCTCACCAAAATCATCATCAGAATCACTAGATTCTAGTACTAAACGTTCTTGCGGAAATTCATCACCCGAAAAATCACTTTCAAATTCATTTTCATCATCTTTCTCAGGAAAAAGATCAGTGATGATCTTGCGAGGGAAAATGAACCATTTTACTTGTGTTTCGTTGTTTTCCGTAAAACGACCCAGCTTCCATGATGTTGAAACCAATGGACAAAGAATTAATGGCTTATGTACAAGTATTTAACACGAAAAGCAATAAAAAATAAAAGAACACATTAGTCATCGCGAGATAAGGCTATAAAACACATTGTACACATATGGTACAATACGCAATATACTTTAACAAGTTCTTTCTATTTGCGTATTGTACCATGAGTTTTTTTGTTTCAAATTACTGTTATAATATATGACAACACACTCACCTCCTCTCTTGACAATGCCAAGCTGCGCACTGGCTAATAGGGGAGGATGGTCATCAATGGGACAAAAAACACAGAAAGATTGATATTTCATTTACTATGGGCCAAGTATGAAAAATAAAAAATCCATGTGTAATATAGATATTCCTTTATAAAATTAAACTAACTCAAATGCCATAACATATTTTGTTCACTAGAAAAAAATTAAATAAAAAAATTATCTCCTTATGTTGTCCCACACTTAGTTGGTTCATATAATATAAGTTTAATGTCCTCTAGCTTCACCGAAGCCATGTCATGAACATTTGGAAAATAAAGCTCATTGCACTTGAATCTTCGCCTAACATCAATATTTCGTATATATATATCTTTTTCATGCTTTTGGTCAACAGAATACGTTTTAGAAGTCGCATCAAATTCTACAAGTGCATAAATCTTCATTTCCAACGTTTTCGGTAGAGATTTAAGTTCTTCAGACGAATGGATCAGTTACATTAAGAGTTCTATACCAGACCAAGAACAAAAGTTCACAGGCCATCTACGGCGGATACTTAATGAAGTGATTTCGAAGGCCTTATCCTTAGTGGCACCAGCAAAAAACTCTTCTTTCTCTGGTGTATCAGTTGCAATCATGTTGCATCTTTTTCTTTTATTAGTGAAATTTGTTTTCTATGCAGTGCTTTGTGATGACATCAGATTGCTAAAGCCCTTGAACATGGTCGAAAGTACAGCTTCAGCTGGAAGCTCTGTTTCTACAAGAAGCCCTGAAGCTACAGTTCTCGTTATTGTATCAAAAATAGATATTTATTGATTCACATGGATTAACTAGACGGTTTGGTTGACAATAGGGCACTGTCCCATTGTTAACCAAATTTTCTGTCCCAATGATCACCATGAAGCCATTTTGAAAACATATGGGTATAGCAACTCAACTACAAAAGTATAAAGACAATTCTTTCATATGATCATATTTTACATATTACTTAATATTATAGAGAAATGCCGTAAGCTCATATGTTAAATAACAAAATTTTTAACAATTGAAACAGAGTACGAAAAATTTAGTTTTCCCACCTCTAAAACACGTTTTCGCTTTTACACAGAGCTGACTGCACCCCAACCGCTGAATGCAATGCGAGTGAATGCATTGAAGTTTGCCTAATTTACCACTAAGATTTCGTTAAAAATTACCCTCAAATAAAAAAGTTATTCAGCATGTCCCATTGATGACCATCCTCCCCTACATCAAAAAAAAATGTGACGCAATAGCGGATATGATTGCAAATGAGCATACGCGGGGAACGTGTTAAAGTTCCTGTCCAGGCTCCGGGGAAAAAATGAGTTTATAATATAATATTATAGAACTAAGGTCTAGGATCTTTATTCTGCAAACCGCATGCAATTCGGTTCAGTATAGTTTTCATATTTTGTTTCTAAGTTTTTTAGTACTCTGTGAGCAACAATTGAGCGAATCACTAATCTTATGCTCTTTGTTTTGATTTTAAATTTAAATTTTATAAACAAACCATGCGTTTTCGGCCTTTATTTAAGATATTAATTGTTTCCTAAAGTATATAAACGTTTCTATTTATTAGTTCATTCAATTTTATACCTTTACACAAATATTAAATAGATTTATTAAACTTAATGCCTAGTTGACAATCAAAACAAATGGTGTACATTATTTTTCTTCAGGCTAAAAATTTCTTAAATTAGTAAGTCGGAAGTATAACAGGTTTTATAGAGTTTTGATTATAAAAATCTTTAAAAGCATATAAAATTAAAAATGTCCTACCAAATTCTATGAGGTTTGCAGCAAAATGATAAGAAACATTAGCCTCGTTGATTAAGGCAATAAAAATATTTGCTTGGAGGAGACCTTTAAGCATCAACGGAACTAAGATCAATGAGCCTCCTGCAATAGCATCACACTTCAACAATTATTTTTCCAATTCAATTAGTGAACTCAGAGACTCTATTCCTAGAGCTGACACATCTCCACTAGTTAATGTTAGATCTAATTTAGCTATTCAATCCTTCTTCGCTGCTCCCACAGAGTATACTGAAGTACACAAAATAATTAATATATTTCAAGTAGAAGGCTGTAAAATTAATGATATCCCAGTTTCATATATAAGAAACTCAGTCCGATAATATCCTTTTTTTTGCTGATCTCTTTAGTGAATCGATTCGCTCAGGTGTTTTTCCTGATGTACTGAAAACTGCTGGAGTGGTCCCAGTATATATGTAAAAGTGGTAGGAAAAACTGCATCAAAAATTATAGACCTATTTCTACACTTTCTACGCTAAATAAGATATGTATTTGAAAAACTAATGCATGTTCGACTTGTAAAATATCTTGATAAATTTTCTTCAATAACCAACTCTCATAATGGCTTTAGAGGTAATTCTTGCACAGTGGATGCAATCATTAAATATTTAGATGATGTCTTCAGCTCTATTGATAATAAAGAATATACAGCATCAGTGTTCTTGGACCCATCAAAAGCCTTTGACACCGTAGAGCATAGTGTTCTATTAGGTAAGATTAGCTGTATGGGTATCAGAGGTCCTATTCATAAATGGTTTGAATCCTACCTATCCAACCGACACAGTTTGTTTCAATTAATAATTGTAATTCGGAAATTTCGTATACTAATTGCAGGGTCCCACAAGGATCCATTTTAGCTCCAACTCTATTCAATATATATATTAACGATATGCTTGAATGTTGTAACTTTAATATTGTACAATATGCCGATGACACAACTGTCTATTCCTCTGGACGCAACTTGGTACACCTCATAGGGCAGGTACACAGTCAGTTACTTAATATAGATGATTGGTTAACCGCTAATTACTTAGTATTGAACGCTGCTAAATCCAGTCTCATGATAGTTTCTAAACGTGCTGTACCTGATGTTGTGGTTAGGGGTGTGAATCTTGGGGTACGGTCAAGAGCCCCCCCGGTCAAGAGCCCCCCCGGTCATGAGCCCCACCGGTCATGAGCCCCACCGGTCATGAGCCCCCCTAGGTCGTAAGCCCCCCCGGTCACGAGCCCCCCCTCCCTGTTTTTTTAATCTTTATTTACCTAGTTAAACAAATGAAGAACTACTTAGATAGAAATAACTGAGAGATGCTAATGTAGTTTGTTGTATCCGCTAGTTTGTTGTTCTGCACACTTCATGATCGTTAAATGACCTGGCAGGGGGGTTCGGGGGGCGGCACGCCCCCCGATATACATATATTTTATGTCTAATCAGTAATGAACTACAAAAGTGACAATAAGGATTAAATAATATAGGTAAATAAGGATTTAAAAACAGGGGACTCGTGACTAAAGGGGCTCATGACCGGGGGGCTCTTGACCGGGGGGGGCTTATGACCTAGGGGGGCTCATGACCGGGGGAGCTCTTGACCGGGGGGGCTCATGAGGGGGGGCTCTTGACCGGGGGGGCTTATGACCTACACCCGTGAATCTTAGTGTCTCTAACTCACTAAAATTTCTTGGTGTTACACTGGATTCTAATTTAAATATTTCATCGCATGGCGCTAATGTTGTTTCTAAACTATCAAGAGGTTTGGGGGTGCTTCGTAAGCCCTCATTCTATGCCCCTCCTTCTGTTATGCTCACAATTTACTACTCTATCTTTTTTTTCTCATCTGAGTTATGGCATAGTGGTGTGGGGCGACTCAAGTGCTACCTTAGTCAATAAAATAAATTCCCTTCAGCGTCAAGCTTTTAAACTGATTGATTCAAACAACAATGTTTGCTATAATTTTAGTATATATAAAATTCTAATATCCCCCTATATTTTTAAATATTTTTCTGTTCAGTTAAGATATTTTTGATACTAAAGGAAAATGAAAACCATTTTCTATCCAGAATAATGAATTCTAAAGTAGATCACTTTTACGAAACCCGTAGTACATCTAATGCATTACTCACTAATATTTTCTGTAGAACTGCTTGTAGCCAAAAAAACTTTTCTATATAAAGCTCTTGATATATGGAATAAATTATCGACACAAATTAGAAACCTTCCTTCTGTCCAATGAATTCAAAGACGAGGTCAATTTTTTTTATTTAACGAACAATGTCAACAATAGTCAAATTATAATGCTGAAATATCAAATTCCATTTTCATCCTAAATTCTGTTTTATCGGTCAATACTGCCCAAATAGCCAAAAGCTACCAATGGGCTTGATTCGCTCCTCACAAGATTATATTTTTCTTACTTATGTATTACTATGTATTTATTTTTGAATTTTGAATATATATTATTTTATGTATGTATTTTCATTATGTATTATTTGTTTGATTTTGTATTATTTTTGTATTTCGATTATTTTTGCTTATCTGATTATGTATTATTTTTGTATTTGATTATGTATCTAATATTGTATTCTATTTGTTTTTGTTTTCTTGTGAAAGTGTATCTATAAACTTTTATATTGTTATTGTTATTATTATTATTAAGAGCAAAATAAAGAGGTGGACATCACAAGAAGTAAACGAGCCTAACCAGAATGAAATCTAAGACTTAGCAGTTGATGAGCCTAATATTGTTATAATTAGAGACTTAAGGAGACCGTCCCTGAAGAAATCTCAAAATTTTATCATTGTTTTTTATTGTGTAAATAGTTGCTTTATAACCTTATTATAGTGTGTGCAAAATACCAGAGGTATCGTGTAACTCTAACCCCCCTGGGTAGAGGGAGAAAGGGAAAAGAGGGCCTCCCCGTACGGAGTCAATATGTACTCTAAAAACCATCTCTCAGCCAATTATAATTCGTAATAATTAATTATCTCGCTATATCTGGTATCTAACCTACCACTAATAATGCGCCCACTAAGGTTTGCAAAGAAATATTCCTCAGTTACCCGCAGACCTTCGCGAGAGTAGTATGCTGCGTGCCAGATTATCAAATTTTGAATGGGAGATTACTCGTTACTTCAGATATCTACAAATCATGTAATTCAAAAGCCTAAGGCTTTTTTTTGGTAGAAGCTACGGCTTTGCGGTTTTACGCATTCGATTTTCCCCGGAATTCTCTACAAACTCTCGAAGAGTTTTGTTTAATTTTCGAATTATTTTTCAAAATATTGATTTTTTAAAATTTATGTTTTTTCCATTTTTTTTCCACTTAAAATTTCAATAATTCGAAAACCAATTCAAAAAATAAAAAAATAAAAGCTTCCACAGATTGTAGAGAATCTTGAGGAGAATCGAATGCAAAAAAACATAATGTCATAGCTACAAAATTGTAGTATCCATTTATTAATTTACACACTGTTCGAAATATGTTCGAAATTCGAATAACTCGTTTTCTATGGGTCGAATCGAAAAAATGTCACGACACAAAAACATCTTAGAATTCATTTTATATATGTGAACAAAGTTTCAGAACCGTAGCTTCAATAATAAAAAACTTTTCAAAATATGGGAACTGTGCCCTTAACGTCTGTTTCGGAACCATAGTCCATATAGCTGATGACAAAAGGAAATTGAATGCAAGTAACTGGATGGAACTGTCAGAACGGTAATTGGCTCCATGATCAAGTCTTCTACCACTTATCAGTGACAAATTAAGCCTGCGAGCCTTACACACAATCAAAGACCTCATAGTTGAAGAGCATAAAACAAGCTATACTCTAAAACTGCACATAGCAGTTAAAGAATGATAACAATGAAAAAAAAAACATAACCCTTCTATTCCATTCACTAAAGACAGTTTCAGGATAAATTAAACTCTTAAAGAGAGTTCACACAACATTTTCTTCTGTTTTTTTATCGCATGTGTTGTGAAAAATAAAAAGCTTGTTATTGGAGAAAATATAAAGTTACTGAAAGAAAATGCAAGTTACTTAGCATTATACAAAATATTAGTTTATAAAGAATTCGAATGATATATAACTTATTCGGAAATTAATAATATTATTACAAGCATATAATCCCGATCTTACTACGACTAATGTTTATGACAAGCAAACTCCTAAAATATTTTCTATGACGGAGTAAATAATTAAACACATATTCCACATTTAGTTGCTTGATGTAAGTATTAGCCGTAATTCGACCGGGTAATGACTGTATTCGAAGCGGAAATATAAATATTAATATAAATAGTAAAAATATGATGATTTATCGAAGCTAGTTTTAAATCAGAGGAGAAATAATGAATAGTGACAATAAGTGTAATAATTTCACTCGTTATCGTAGTTGTGTAAAAACTTTCGAAACTCAAATACAACAAAATGGTGCTAGGACAATTGCCACCCGGACTAATGCCACTTGGACAATTGTCACCCCGGACAATTGCCACCCTAATGATTATTATTAGTTATGATAATATGTTTTAAGTCATATAGTAGCGGACAAAATATTAAGATAGGCAAAAACAAGTTAACTAAATCTTTAATTTCATAAAAAGTACATAACACACATTATTGAAATTTTGCATGTATTTTCATATAGAGCTCATATGTATTCGTATGAAATTTCGAAGCATTTGGACAAATATTCGAGGAATAGTTCCATATTTTACTTCAAACACTAAAATTTGCTCAGGTCAAAAGTTAAGGGTAGTCATCATAAACATTGAAATATTCGCGGATATTGGCAATTAACTTAATAATTTGTGAATAATTCTTTGCTATATCACTCTAATACATCTTGTACCACAAAATTCTACAAATTGGGCACAATATGAAGGAGTTATTCATCTTCCATTCATCCTCGAGAAATGTCCACAATTCTTCCACATTTCTTGTGTTTCGTCTCTGAGTACAGTCTCCAATTATTATCCAAACAATCTCAATTCGATTGAGGTCAAGACTCTGTGAAAGCCAGCTCATTAGAGCAATTTCTTCATCTTCTAACAGAGTCGTAACTTTTTATCTGAGTAGTAAGGTATGTTGTCCTGCTTGAAATTCTGTGGTTGTGGGTTGATAGAGGAGAATATGATGACGAAAGAGCTGTTTTATACTTCTGCAATAACTCCTCCTCGTAGACGAACAATGAGACCAGGTCCAGCAGAAAAAATGACCACTAAGACCATCACACTACCTCCTCCAAAATTAACCGTTTTCTTGACGCAGTTCAAAAATAGCTTTTCCCCTACTTTACGTTTAATTTGTCCTTTCCTATAAGAACCAAAGACTTCTATTTTCCTTCCATCATCACTAGAATGTACTTTCGACCACTGATCAATCGACCAAACAACATACTCATGACAAAACACAAGTAACACTTTCCGTTTCTTTTTTGAGATTGAAAGCTTCGATGCAGAGACAAATTATTGCAAACCAACTTGTTGAAGTCGAAGCGAAAAAGAAGACTGGGACACCGTACCACCAGACATGACATCTATCTCACGAAAAATTTGATCAGAAGTGTTGATACTACCTTGCAAGCTACTTTGAAGACTTGAATGATCTTCTCTCAGCAATGTTTTGGGAAGTCTACCATTCTTTGGTTTGGTATCAACAACTCCATACTGCTTATGTTGAGCCACAATATGTTGCACAGTCGTTTTGGACCTTCATGTGGTAATAGAAATCTCTCGCAATGACAATTAGAGACTGTATACAGAGGGGAAACTTGTGGACATTTCTTGAGGATGAATAGAAGATGGATAACTCCTTCATATTGTGCAAAATTATAAGAATTTTGTGGTAGAATATGCATTAAAGTGATATAGCAAAAAATTATTCACAAATTATTAAATTAATTGCCAATATCTGCGAATATTTCAAAGTTTATGATGGCTACCCTTAACTTATGACCAGAGCAAAATTTAGTATTTGAAGTAAAATATGGAACTATTCCTAGAATATTTGTCCAAATACTTTGAAATTTCAAACGAATACATACGAGTTCTATATGAATATACGTGCAAAATTTCAATAGTGTGTGTTTTGTACTTTTAATGAAATTAAATATTTAGATAACTTTTTTTTTGTTTAAATATGTAAATATGTATTGTTTGTCCATTATCAATTAATAATATACATAGAATTTACTGGGTGAGATAATAAAGTGAGATATTCAAGATTTGTTGAATATCTCCATAATAGGTAATAGCAATTTAATATAATACATAATAACTAAAGCCTGGATTTCTATGTCCTATGCTTTAAAAAAAAAACTATGCAGAATATGCTTTTAAAAATATGCTTTATAGCCTAAATTCTATGCTAAATATGCCGTTATAAATTGAGTAGTTATACCTCAAATAACGTTTTCTTTATTCAAAAACATTAAAAACATGCCATATGAGTCAAATGATAGACTTAATTACGTATGCTTTTCTTTAATTTTGAGGTTGTATTTATGAGGTTGAATAATGTTTCCCGTTTTCAAATGGAAAATTATCAAAGTACATTTTTCGTAATTATTCAAAATAGAATTGGAAATTGAACAACATTTTGTGCATTACATTATTATTAAAATATGACAATTAAATGATATAGCAACTAATAACCATAAACGATGATTTCTCAGATTCTCAGTTCTACTAAGAGATAGCTAAAGTTTCATTAATATCTAACAAAATATCAGAATAAGAAAAATAGGTCTCTATATAACGACATATGGTAAATATGAGATTTAATTATTTATCCATCTAGCTAGATAAAAATAATAGTAGCTATAATTAGAATATAAATAATTTAACAATTAGGAGAAATATGATACGATTAATTGTTTTTTGACATTTTCTGTTTTTAGAGACATTCGGTGATCGCTCAGTAACATTTTAGGTTTTGTAAAGCTTCTTTCTACTTCAACTGATGTCAACGGAGTGTACTTGATTGAAATACGTACATTGCATTTTGCGTTATAATCCTTTCAATTTGCACCTCTTTCGCTCCAGCGATAATGCTTCGTATTTATTCTATGTGTTGCAATCCAGGATAATTTGATGGAATACGGTTGGTATCATGTTGGCATCATCCTCATTCAAATCTACAAAATTTACACTCTTACGCCTATGTTTATCTTTTTTAAAGTGTGATACAACATTCGATTTCTTGTAGCTACTTAACTTCACATTGCATGGCTTGCATTTCAAATCACCGTCTTCATTGCACAACACCCGAATTCATCAACTAAATTTCGTATCAAACAGCTTAACTTTAGTCATTATTAAGAGTTGTTAAGGCTACGAGGACTTGGAACTAAATGACTTGCTAAAATATTAAAGAAAAAAACTATAAATAACTAAATTGAGCAACTCTAGCGTAAACTTTAATATCTCTTAAATAGAGTTTTGCATGCTGTAGCATAGAAAAAAATATCCTTAAATAGAATTTTATATGGTTTGTATGCAAATTAGGTTAATGCCTATAAAGCATAGATCATCTATGCTTTTATAGCATTCTATGCTGTTATTTTGTTAGAGCATAGAAATCCGGGCTCTAATAATAACATATTCAGTAACAGGAACTGTACTAGCTTTCATAATAAAGAGATTGTCTAGGTCATTGTGTGTCCCTTAATATATAGTATAATATTCAATTTGTGCTTGATACAGTGGATATATAACAGCTTAAAACAAATACCTTCTGTTAGAATGAGATTAGAGCTGAGGTACATGAACGAAATCGGATTCTACAGCCATAGAATATATGAACTAAAGTAATGTCAACAGGATGCAATATCAGAAGTGAATTGTACAGTTCACTGATGTTATACACTTTGTATAGTATCATATATTAATGAGGCTAATATGAGATTAACATGATTATATTTTTAACTTATAAATCGTATCGAGAAGTAATTTTTGAAAGGAATAACTGATTACTAATCTTGTAAATCTGATATGCGAAATTTGGTTGTTACGACAATTCTATTAAATTAAATAACAATTTAATATGAATTTTTCATTTGAATTATTAATAGGTGTGATATTTTAGATAATTTATTAAGAGGAATATATTGATTTATTTTGTAAACTACATTTACGGATTATAGTTCAGATCAGTGTCAATTCATGTCTGGTAAATTCATCGTGGCTAAATTCATCGCAGTAAGTTTCATCTCAGGGTAAATTCATCGCATAGTGAATCATCGGTAAATAGGAATATAAAGGTAGATAATACAAGAAATAGGAAGGTAAATAATGGAAAATAAAAGATTTCATTTTATAGTAAAGATATCACATATCAAAAAAAAAATTATCGAAAATACTTTAAAAAAATAGTAAGCAATACCTCTTAAATAATCATTAAACCTGGTTCATATCTAATGAGGTAATTATGTTTTGCTGATCACACTTTCATAGAGACAGTCTCAAACTATAAGTAACTAAATAAATACGTAATTTGAGATATAGTATAAATTTCAATTAAAGAAAAATTACAATATTATAAAATAATTAATACCGCATATTAAATATTTTTTATTTTTTATAATAATTGAATGACAAATATATATACTAAAATTATTTGACATTCTATTAATAAAAATTCACTAACCGTACAGATTCGCAAAAACAACTCAATTGAAAATAGTAGAAGGTTCAAGGCAGCGGCCAAGCCAATCGAAGTACTCAGCTAGGCAGTCAGGGAGCACTAAGAGCGCAACGTGGGAGCCAAACTGACCGCTTTGGGGGCTAATTCCACTTCGTCCTACCTGATCAAAAGCATTTAGGGAGCTCGTGATGCAGGTAGAAGCAGGTAGTAGGTCTGCGCAGTTAGGATGGGTGGAATTAACCCACAACAAGGTTAATTTGGCTCACACGTTGCACCCTCTATGCTCCCTGACTGCCGAGGTGAGTACTCTGATCCGCTTGATCGCTTCCTTAAACGAAAAGTAAAGTAAGGTCTCTATTAAATTGCCCTTTTCCTATTGGGATTGATAGTAAATTATCACCTATTTTCTAAGTAGATGAGGCTTGTTAATAAACTTATCCCATAGGGCAAAATAAGTCTCCGGGTTCGTTACAATTGTTGTATTATCTTAACTTGAAGAGACTTGGAGGTAATTGATTGAATTCTATTAAACTGACAAATGACTAAACGGTAAAAGTTTTTAGGAAGTAAATTAAACACAAGGAAGTTTTAAATGGGTGTACTTATATTAAAGTTCGAATAGTACAGAGTTCTAAGACTTACGCACAAGTCTTCAAATAACACAACACAAGTTTTAAATAAACTAGCGGTTGAGTAAACTTAAGGGTTTAAAATAAACAAGGGTTTGAGTTGCCGACTCACGAAACCCGTGGATGGACAAGTCCGACCGGACTTGGTCCGACCAACCAGTCTTCAAGAGACCATCGCGAACTATGAACACTTTAGTTAGGTGCCAATGGTATTTAAAGGATGAACTGGAGAGTCCAACCTTCCAGTGAGTGAATAAACTTCTGTTAAGGTACTGATAGTACTTTTCAAAGATGTTTTTTTACTCACTGCAGATAGAAATAACACACAATGCATTATTCAAATTTAACACGCTAGTGGTAATGGCTTTCTATACGATTAACATATAGATCGATCAGATTTACTAATAGTTCATTTTAGTGAAACCTGATTTACTAATAAACATCCAAATTTAAGCATACTATTTCAGAGTCCTGTTTAACCTATACATGATCAGAAATGTTACAAGTTCCTAACTATTAATTAAGTATTTCAATTAGAATAATTGAAGTACTTACTTAATTCTTTTTAAATTAATTAAGTATTAATTTCAATTCTATCTATAGAAAAAGAACTCAATATTCTAAGTTGTATAACTGATTTACAAAGTTCATGAAGTTATATAACTTAGTACAAATTATAAAGTTATATTCTGAGTTACAAGTTATAGCTCTGGGTTACAAGTTATAAAGTTATGTTCTGAGGTTACAAGTTATATTAGCGGCTTACATCAAAGCTATTCGTTTATAATTATATTCGAGCTCCTAGCGAGAATAACATGACCATAAATTTAAATAGCATTTCCTTCTAATGAACAGTGTACAAGATTAAAAAGATTATGTCTGATTAAATGATTATCAAATTATAGAAATTGAAAGATTAAGTAAAAATACAAGTTCAGCGTATTAACAATCTTTCTATTGTTAATATCACTCCCCCCTTCATGTTTCAACCGACTTGTCGGTTGAATTTCAATTTCTAAACCCTTATTATCGAAATCCAATCGAAAATATCCTAACAAATTTCGAACAACACTCGGAAAACATCCTATGAAATTTCTTAAAATTTCATAGGATGAAACTTTCTTAAAAAGAAAGTCCGAAACATAAATTATATCTATTAAGACAAAAGAAATTTCAGATTAAAATTTGATTTGCTAAATAGATCAGTCTTTTCATCATAAAATTTGTGTGTACAAAAATATGATGATAAGACAATTCCTATCATATATGTAATCATGAATTCTACCTCTGGTCAAGATATTAAATCAAAATAGAGTAAAAATTTATAAGTTATTGTACTCATATTCAGAAACATACATCAAAAATATATTTTCATTTTATGGAATTTATTTAACTAATAAAGATATTCAAATATCTAACCTTGTTTATAATTATTCAAAATTGAACCTGAAATCCCATTTCATCCAGTTCTAAAATTTCAAAACATGAAACATCAAATTATGAATCTCAAATTCAAGTTGAACAATCATAAAACTTCAATCTATAACTGCTAAATTTATATTTTAATTTTTTAAATAAAAGTAACCATTACCTTTCTAAAAATTAAATATGTATGTTCTCAATTCTTAAACACATAAATGGAAATAGTATCCAGGTGAATGTCTAGTCATTGAAAACACCCTTAAAGTTTTTCTTCAAAATATAAAGTTCGTTTAATACTTTACTGCAATATAGTCCAACTATAAACATCTTACTTTCATTCAAGAACCAAAATTATAATGCTTACAAATAAGATTATCAATAAAATCTAAGCATACGATTATAATATATCTACTATTATTATATCTTCTACTTCAAGCATCGTAATTTGAAACGTCGGAAGTAAAGTTAAGTAATTTTCAAATGAAATTAATTTCAAAATCAATAGAGATTAATTACTTTTCATATTTCCAATGAATATAATCTATAATCAATAGAACTTAGTTAACTTTTATATCTCAAATGAATATAATCTATAATCAATAGAACTTAATTAACTTTTATATCTCAAATGAATATAATCTATAATCAATAGAACTTAGTTAACTTTTATATCTCAAATGAATATGATCTATAGTCAATAGAACTTAATTAACTTTTATATCTCAAATGAATATAATCTTACATCAAAATCGAAACTTCATTATAGTTTATTCTAATTCCAAAATATTCATTTCAAAATATATGAGTAAAACTAAATTCGTTATTACTTATCTTAAACTTCTCTCTTCTTAAACTATGGTTATATATGTTATGTAATATTATACGAGCTATATTATTGGTTAGTATTCATCTATACTATTGTTAGCCTTACATAACCTATTTTTTATTCGTATTGAATAAACATATTCAGATTTCGTTTAAAATATCCAATGAAATTAAAAGTTACTTTAAATCAAATGTTCAACTTCGAAATCTGTAAACTATCAAGTGAAATCTTAAGTAATCCTTTAAAGAATTAATTTTCAAAATAAACATCAATGATTAAATGCTCATAACCTGAATGTTTCAATAAGCAATTAATATATAAACTTTCTTTAAAGTAAATTCAAAGTATAGAAATCTAAGATAATTGGACTAAAGTAATAATCCAAAATTTAAAATAATAAGATCAAGGTGAAATGATCTAAATGTGTCGGTACCATCAGAGAAGACTTCTCAAAGTAGGTACATGAGAGTTGAAGCCCCCATGTTCATTCTCCTCCTTCAGAATGAATGGTTCCCTCAGGTTATCGGGCATTGGTTTGTGACGTCACCAAGTATGACTGCGAAGTCGTCACCAAGTATGATTGTGAAGTCATCATCAAGTATGACTGTGAAGTCATCATCAAGTATGACTGTGAAGTCATCACCAAGTGTGCTCCACTGCTCAGCCTTCTCGTCACTAGGCGTAGCTCGGCTTATCCTTTTCGGATCAACAAGTTACTGGTGTTGGATTGTTCCAACATCTGGTTTGTTATTGCTCTGCTCCAGTTTCTCGAGAGATGTTTTTCAAGTTTTGGGAAAAAATAAATCATTAATTTAAGTATAATTAGGATTACATTTTTACCTAACTATTACTTTTAGACTTACAGTTGAAGGATAATATTACTATTTTACTATTGCTAAAACATGATTGTTTTAATTATTTCCAAAATTTTGTACAATGATTCTACAAAATTCTTTAATATTATAGTATTGTTATAATCCTTCAAGTAATATTATAGTTTGATAATATATATCTCACATAACATTTATTTCAAAATATACCTCATTCAGTTTACAATACATATTCCTATTATTATAAAACTGTAAAGAAGGGGTTAGTTTATATATATAACATATTTTTCACTTAAAACTAGGTTCATGAAAATCTTGGACACAATCAAAACTGTTATGTTTCTTTTTATTGTTACGTTACTTTACAAGATTTTCACTTATAGTGATAAATTCATAGTAAAATCAAGTAATTCACCTTCAACCGATGTCTTGCCCATAACGTCAGATCGTCAGATGGATGGGGTTCATTGCTTTTGGTTAGCCTCCTTTACGTGTGTTTCTGCAATTACAGGTGAACTTTACTAGCTTATACAAGAAACTTACATCTTACATAGATTATTTATCTACTATTACATTACATTTCATCAATAATTATAAGTGTTAGTCAACATAATTTTCTTAATTACTCTTAACTTACAAACACACAGTTATTTATATATATTTTATGTTTCACTAAACATCAATGCATTATATATATATAATTTACATTTCTTTAAACATCAGTGTATATTGTAGTTACCCTTAAGAGTTAATGTTATTGATCTAACCATTGAAAGAAATTAATTGAACATAAACTATGTCGTTTTTTAGCTATTAATTATATTTCGTTATGTTCCTTTTATAATCATAAATTCTCGTACAGAATTAAATCTCATTAATTTTTTCATTTGCTTTAACTCAAGTTTAATGTATTCATTTACTTTTTCAAGTAATAATTTAAATATCATCAAGATTCTTGTTATCATTAAACTCAATACTCAAAAATATTTTCGTCATTCCCATTTATCACTAAAGAGCCTTTTACTCTTATTTCAGTATCATTAAACTTTTCAACAGTTTTCTTTATATTGAATCCATACATTATTTATTAAATTATTTAACTGTCCCTTTTAAACTCAAACTTTTTGATTACATTTAAGCTGCTATACTGAGTTTAATTAATAAATTCATTTATTTTTAAGAAATAAATCCGTTCTATTCAATCGCTTTTATTATTTACGATTTCATTTTAATCCTTTTTATACTCATGTAAAATCAACTACATTCATTCTTTTATAAATCTTGAAATATTACGGTTCCCCCTTGAAATTTTTCTTTAGCAGAAGATTTTCTTCTCAGGGTATTTTCTGTACTCTGGTTGACCTTTGAATCTGCAATTACTGTTTTCTCTTAGTAATATTTACCCTTACAGTTTAGAATGAATATTCTTTATGTATTAGGAATATCCATTTTTTTTCAAATATCAACATATAATTAATTATATATCTTGACTCATATCTTTCTAATATATTTATCTCACAATTCCATGTATAATCACACTTAATTACACTTCAATCCATTATTGTAATCTTTTTTGGGGTCTAATTTTATTCTTCACTCTGAGAGGAATAAATAGAATGTTCCCCTGAGATTATTCTGAAATTCTTAGAGTCTATTTTATTCTTCGTTCTGAGAGGAATAAATAGAATGTTCGCCTAACTTATGTTTGGAAATTCTTTAGGGTCTATTTTATTCTTCATTTTGAGAGGAATAAATAGAATGTTCCCCTTAAGATTGGATCAAACATTTCCTTGGTTATATATTTATATATTATCATATATAAAAGTTTTAACGAACTATCTTTTTCAGCAATTATTTTATATATCATTGTACATAAACATTAGAATTTAAGTACATGTATATTATATTGCATGTTTTCATTATTCATTATACATTCAATAGTATTCGACTATTTATTTAGAATTCATTCCTAAATTTATATATCAAGAATTCAGTATCTTTATTTTAATTAACAAGTACAAACATTTTTATTTATCACCTTGAAAATCAAAAATTCAACATAAAATATTACACTTCTATTATAAATAAAAGAATTCAAATTAAATGTGAAATAATATTAATTGAAATATTTGCTTCGTATCTTGTTATCATTCAAATCATTCGTTAAACTCTCCATTTGTTATGGTGTTTCAAATATTAGTTCCTGCTACATCTTGGATTGTATTACAATATAGTTCATAGAGAACAGTAGATTGAATTACTTCATGTCATTTAATTATAAATAACTATTAATTCTTATTCATACATTGTTCTTTCAGGTTCTAATTCCCACACAAGTAATAACTTATATTACTGCAGTTCCTCAAATTTATCATATTATTAAATTATGATATTACACTTATTTCATGACATTAATTCCATGATTTTATTTCGACGAAGAACCTGTAACTCATTTATTTATCAAACATTACAGTTATCATTAAAAGAAATCATCAAGAGCTCTCTTTCAAACTCATTTATTTATCAAATAATTAATTAAATAATTAATTATTATTTCTGAGTAACCTACTGGAATAATCACATTAATTCCTATATCTTTTATTCTCCATATAATACTCATTATTTTATTCATATTATATCCTTGCTATCGTCAACTATAGTGTTACTGACTGTACCACCTCGACTAATTTTAATAGCTCTGTTGACAATAACTTCCCACTTGAAAATTTACATCGCTTCCTTCAAGATTACGTTTAGTCTTGACTTTTTACTAGTCAACTATTATAAAATCAAGTTTCGTTATATTTTACGTTAAGTTATATTTTTATATATATAACGTTTGCTATATTTTATACTTTATTAATAGAAAAATAGTCTTACGATAATTGTTTTATCTCTTATTATACATTTATGTTCGATTGCTTGCATTTAATTCACTATTCAAATCAAGTCTTACAATTTAATTATAAAATTCAGCAAATCTTTGCTCTTATAGTATTTTCTTTCTCAGAATTATCGTCTGACAATACAATTGTCTGAATTCACATCGTTTTTTATACGATTATTTCGTTCATATGAACTAATCACCTATGTGATTATTTTAAGTTATTATTCGTCACTGGAATAATTACAACAACTTATTTAACGGATAATTATTTATACTCAATATATACTCAATATACGTAAACTGCATTGAATCTTTCTATATCATTGTTTCTTTCATTATTGAGTTACTGGAGATTTTACGTTAAAGCATATAATTATTTAATTACGTTAAACAATTGTGGTAACTTGCTGTACTAATCTGTGATTACAAAAATGGTTGGAAGCGGCAAGCCACTGATAATGACAGAGGATTTTTTGAAGTAACGGGAGTAGCGTTTGTGACCTGGTTCGGTAAAGTGTTCTGTGAGTGTTTCAAGCTTTGTCTGTGACAAAAGTGTTTTGTAAGTAACGTATTACTTGCCTAACGGTTAGGTAGTTTTTGGGAGTACTTGTTGTACTAGCGTCGGTTTACTTTGGAAGTAAACCACGTAGTGGTGAGTTGCTTTCCTAAGCACGCAAGTTGAGGTTTGCATTTTGTGTGATTTGCTTCCTAGGTACAACCTTTTTGTACTGTGAGTACAAGAAGTGTTTACCGGTTGTCTCATCATACGGTTGTACGTTGTACAATCAGGTGTGAGTTGGCCAGTTAAAGGGGTGGTTGGAGACTGTGCAAGAGTTCTAGGAACTCGCAACTAGGATTGCAGTTAGTTTTTGCTTTGGCTAACTAACCAGTGACGTCACTGCATCAGCTCTTGGGAGCTAGCAACTGAGGTTGTTCCTTCAAGCTATCTAGGCTTTATCACATCTTTGTGACGTCATCATGTCTGACTCTGAGAAAGCAGGCAAGACTGATACTGGTTCTTCTAGTGAGGGACCAGGGATGTCTGGGACATCCGGTATGATTGATATTGGCCAATTGGCAAGCATTTTAATGCAGGCCAAGGGGCCAATTATTGATCGGTTGGGGAGAGCTCTCCCCAAGTTCAGTGGCGATGGCACAGTTGATGTGTCAGAGTGGCTGGACGACTTCGAACGTCGCTGTCGCAGCGAGCGGGTCGAGCCCCAAGAGGTCGTGGACTTCTTGCTCGAGGGCAACGCCGCTCGAGTATTCCGTGCCATGAGGGTGTCGGAAGCCTCTCAGTGGGAGGTAGTCAAGGGAGTACTGCTGGCTCAGTATGGTATGTCCCGGCAGGAAGCGTACAGACGTTTCACGTCTCGTCAGCTTTTATCTGGCGAGGCTGTGGACGTTTATGTTGACGACCTGCAGCGCTTCGGTGCTAGGATGGAGGTGAAAACCGATTGTATGGTTTTCAGAGTGAAGTTCTTTGAAGGACTCCTCCCCTCCATCCATAAGTGGGCAGTGATGCTCCCAGAGGCGTACACCTCTGACTTTGACATTTTGGTGTCAAAGGTGCGTGACAGATTGTCCGCACAGAGGGATGCCTCAGGCCAGTCTGGGACAGGCCAGGCCACCAGAGTGGCTACTGCCTCCAGGAGGCAAGGGCTTTCTTGCCCACGGTGCCAGGGTCCTCACCGGGTGAGAGATTGCACCCAAAGACGTCGCTCCAAGGTGATGCAGACGGGCAAGCCCTCTTCACATGGGCGAAACTTATGTTTCACCTGTGGGAAGCCCGGGCATTTTGCCCGGGAGTGCCCTGACAGTCCTGTGACTGTCGCGTCATCCGCTGGTGATGCGGGTTTTTCCGAGGAGGCTGTGGTAAGGGGCACCGCAACCTCCATCGGAGAAACCATGGAAGAGTAAAATCCTCCATGGATCCTTCTGGGAAGGATTCTGCTGCTTCGAGCAGCAAGCTAAGTCCTGGGGACTTAGTAGTGGTGGGGGCTAACACTCCTACCAAGGGTACTCTGGGAGTACTCATGGCAGCTGGTAGACTTTCGAGTCGTGAGATGCCAGTTGTCAAGGCCATTGTAAATGGCCAATCTGTCTTGTGTCTGGTTGATACAGGCAGCGGGTGCACGATGGTGTCTACCCGGGTGGTGGTGGGACTTAAGGGCCGAAAGGCCCGTCATTTTATGACAGCTGACGGCAAAACTTCCACCAATGGAAGGGAGTGCTGGGTGGCAGTGGGATTGCATGGACACTGTTTTAGTGTACGTGCAATTGCCCACAGAGGATTGGAAAATCTCGGAGTTGACTGCCTCCTAGGTGATGACGTTGTCGATCACATGGGAGGTGTGACGATTCGCAGAGGATCCGATTCTCGTTATTTGGTCGATTGGGGTAAGCCTAATGCGACTGATTGCTGTGGAGTCTTTTCCAAGGGAAAAAGACGTCCTATAGCATGTGGTGTGGCTCCACCACTGTCGATTTCTGATAAAGATTTCGACGCTGTTTTTGCTAACGGCAAATGGACCGTGAGCTGGCGCTGGGCTGCTGGCAAGCCAAAACAGCTTCAGACTGGTGTTGGAGAGTACAAATGTACTCGAACACCAGGTGTACACGAGAGGTACACAACGGAGATCCAAAGTTGGATTTCCAAAGGTTGGCTAGTAGAGTGGAAAGGACCTGTTAAGGGTGTCATTCCACTGCTGGTCGTTGTCCAGCCTACTAAGGACAAGGTTAGGCCGGTAATGGATTACCGTGAGCTTAACCCTTTTGTCGAATCTCATACTGAGGAATCGGCAGTGTGTGCTGAGAAGGTACGCAAGTGGAGACAACTGCAGGGTCAGCTTAAGGTCGTAGACCTGAAGGCTGCCTATCTGCAGATTCATGTCTCCAAGGAACTATGGCAGTACCAGATTGTCAGGTATAATGGAGTCCATTATGCTTTGACACGTCTTGGCTTCGGCCTGACATGTGCACCGAGGATCATGACGATGATTCTCGGTAAAGTTCTTTCGATGGACGATCAAATTGATCGTGCCACGGATCATTATATCGATGATATTTTGGTCCAAGAGTCTATTGTTAGTGCTTCTCGAGTTAGGGAACACTTGCATCGATATGGACTCGAATCGAAAGAACCGGAAGGGCTTGACGGTGGTCGAGTCCTTGGGATTGCCTTGAATAAGGTGCCCAATGGACATTTGAAAATGTCTAGAGGATCCGAGCTATCTTCTTACATATCAGAATCTTCTGGTATGACGAAGAGACACTTGTTTTCTCTGTGTGGTCGGCTCACAGGGCATTACCCTGTAGCGGGTTGGCTAAGGCCTCATTGCAGCTTTCTGAAGCGATTGGGGTCAGACGGTTCCTGGGACGAACCTGTCAGTGAGTGTGTTCGTAAGCTAGTTGACGAACTGGTGAGTCGAGTCCTCTCTGAAGATCCTGTGAAGGGTCAGTGGTATGTCAATCCAAACGGTAATGTTACTGTTTGGACTGATGCTGTTCGCTAGCGATGGGTGTTGTCATTCAGGTGGATGGCGCACTAGTGGAAGATGCTACCTGGCTTCGAAAGAAGTCAGATCATCACCACATCAACGTCTCAGAGCTTGAGGCTGTTGGGCGTGGAATCAACCTAGCAATCACGTGGGGCTTCAAAGCTTTCGCGATTGCTACGGATTCCAGAACTGTGTTGTCCTGGCTAGACAACACGGTTGAGGGCCATTCTCGTGTGCGCACGAAGGGAGCGGCTCAAATGCTAATCAAGCGACGCTTGGCGGTGATTAAGGAAATCATCAACGAGTATGAACTGGCAGTTGAGTTTCGATTTGTTTCGACAATCGAAAACAAGGCTGACCAGTTAACTCGGGTAACTAAGAAATGGCTTAGTTATCAAGAGTCTGATGACTCTGAAACAGTAGAGACTGTTTCGGCGGCTCTTTCGACAGGAAAGACGCTAAAGGATGCCATATGGGCGGCTCATCTGCCGCATCATTTTGGCGTCGATCGCACGCTTTACCTTGGCAAGCAGATTAGGTTGGACCTAACTCGCAACCAAGTTAAACGTGAGATCGAAGGATGCGAAGAGTGTCTTCGTATAGATCCTTCAAGAAGGGTTGAGAACTTCGTTGAGCGAGGTGACTTAGCCGTGGAAGGGAACTGGCATCGTGTAGCTGCTGATGTTACGCACTACAACAATGTCCACTACCTTTCCATCGTTGATTGCGGTCCGTCGAGGTTCACAATGTGGCGAAGGTTGTCGAATGAGACGGCAGCTAGTATTGTGACCAATCTCCAGCAAGTGGTTGTTGAGCACGGACCTTTTGCCGAATTGTTGTTAGACAACTCGACGGCATTTAGGTCGGCAACTGTCGAGCAGTTTGCCAGGGATTGGGGAATCTCTTTGCGATTCCGTGCCGCTTACGCCCCAAGTGGAAATGGAATAGTAGAGAGAAACCATCGCACGATCAAGAGGATCGCTGCACGGGGAAAAATTTCCCCTGAGGTTGCGACATTTTGGTATAATGTCACGCCTCGGAAAGGTGTTGAGGACGCATCTGTTCCGTATCGTAAGATTTTCAAGTACCCTTGGAGGGTACCTTACGATATCAACCAGAAGGTTGAAGTGGAGGGGAAAAATGAGAATTTTTCCATTGGTGACGAGGTATGGGTCAAGCCTGCGATACCCTCGTGCACCAAGCACTGGACTCATGGAAGAGTTACAGAGGTGCAATCCAAACATGTCATATGTGTGGATGGCATGCCTAGACATGTCCGTGACGTTAGGAAACGTCGAGGCTCCAATGAGGAGACTCCTGAGTATGACTCAGATGAAGATGAGTCAACGTTCTACGACGCTCATGCTGGCACTGAACCTCTCAGTAGATCAGCAGACCAGGTGCAGCCTACGGTTGAGCCAGAGGCTCTAACGGCAGAGCAGGAGCAGGTTATGGCTGAGTCTGATGAGTCAGACTCTGATAGACCCGAGGAAATCGGTGAAGTTGTCAGGGCTCCCGTGGAGGAGCCAAGACGATCAGGTAGGATTCGTCGTCAACCTGGTTGGTTGGCCGACTATGTCCCATGAGTTCTTAAAGGAACTAGGGGGGATGTGGTAACTTGCTGTACTAATCTGTGATTACAAAAATGGTTGGAAGCGGCAAGCCACTGATAATGACAGAGGATTTTTTGAAGTAACGGGAGTAGCGTTTGTGACCTGGTTCGGTAAAGTGTTCTGTGAGTGTTTCAAGCTTTGTCTGTGACAAAAGTGTTTTGTAAGTAACGTATTACTTGCCTAACGGTTAGGTAGTTTTTGGGAGTACTTGTTGTACTAGCGTCGGTTTACTTTGGAAGTAAACCACGTAGTGGTGAGTTGCTTTCCTAAGCACGCAAGTTGAGGTTTGCATTTTGTGTGATTTGCTTCCTAGGTACAACCTTTTTGTACTGTGAGTACAAGAAGTGTTTACCGGTTGTCTCATCATACGGTTGTACGTTGTACAATCAGGTGTGAGTTGGCCAGTTAAAGGGGTGGTTGGAGACTGTGCAAGAGTTCTAGGAACTCGCAACTAGGATTGCAGTTAGTTTTTGCTTTGGCTAACTAACCAGTGACGTCACTGCATCAGCTCTTGGGAGCTAGCAACTGAGGTTGTTCCTTCAACAATAACCTTTAATCAAATCAATTATTTCTTACTTTTAATTATTACAGGAATATAGTTTGAAACTAGATCACATATCCCTCTATGTTACCACATATTACCCGATATTACATTAACTATGGTTAAGCAGTATTAACCTCTAGGTAACTTTAAATCTCTTCAAAAATATTTAATATACAATATTAATATCAAAATAGTCATTTAAATATTCAAGATATATATATATATCTATATCATTCCTTGTCAATCTTTAAATCTGTTTCACTCTTTTTATACTGAGTCATACATCTGAGTTTAATATATTCGTTATATCTTAATCTGACTCGATTATGTTTAATCACTGAAACGATTGACAGGTTCTTTTTTCAAACACTGCGATTATTACTATTTGAATAGGAATACATCATAATTATCAATTGACTTCATCCCTGAAAATTAGGTATGATTCGTTACATATGTACGTTACGTGCATATCATAGGTATTTCCGGTTTACCTGAAACCTTGTTTATTTTTATAAATATAAATTGACATTATAATTATCTATTGACTTCATCCCTGAAAATTAGGTATGATTTCGTCATATATGTACAATACGTGCACATCTTAGGTATTTGCGGTTTTACCTGAAACCCTTTTTATATTTTGTAATATCACAACTCAATGTTGTATCTTAGGTATTTACGGTTTTACCTGAAACCTCGTCTATATTTTATAATATGACAACTCATTTGACTTTCACTGACTTAAAGGATGTTTTGTCAGATATTCACATTCGTGACTGTACTTTCGGTATATTTCTATATGATATAACCGTTTTTATGATATCAACTTCTCTCGATATCACTTTCTCTTGATATTACCTACTAAATATAACAACGTAATTTATAATTTCCAAAGATTTTTATCGACGTTATTGCTTTTTAAGCCACAAACAATAAATATCATTTCATTAAAATATGCAAAATTAATGAAATACGAGAATGGGTCAATTACTTCCATTCCAGTACTAAAAATATGGAAAATTACCTCGTTCATATAAATAGGTATATCGTTACTTTACCAAATTCACCTTTGGTTATTTACATGACAAATTCACAGGTTATAAGACCCATTTAAAATATCATCAACTTGGAATATTTTTATTCTCCTTATCTGTGAATATACAGTTACATATTCCATCTGTATCTCTATTTATGAGTATGCAGGTTACTACTAATATATTTGCAACTATATTAGCTCATTTAAACATTGTTCTAATGTTTTTTACTTAATACGTTAAAATAGTATTCTCAAGTTCGTTCTCATCATTTGAACTTTCTCTCTAAGCTTCTTCGAAAGCTCTTATATACGAATTTCGGAATTCTTTTATAATTATTTATTATAATTATACTTCGCCTTTTATAGGCCATCAACAGTTATTTTGTTATATAACGTGCTTTCCACGAGTATTTGCAATCTTCGCGCACTTATACAACTTTCACTTTCTGAAACATACGTTTCATTAGTTTTCTACGATTTTACTTATAGAATAATTATGCAAAATAAATTAGATTTAAATGTCGTTCTCAGTCTGATGATTATAAAAGTACTGAAATACATGGTATTATTAGCCTATCAAAATGTAAATAGTTTTCACTATCCCGACACATCTAAAATATTCTGTGCAATTAATATATTCCAAGATTCAATTATATCTGTTAAAAGTTTATTACCTTTAAATGATACGCATTGACTAAAATTGTCATATCATCTTGCTTTACTACTAACTGCGCTATTTGAGGCTACTGGTCTTTGACACTACTTTTTACTCCACTATTTGAGACTATGATATAAATCTATCATTCCCCCAGGAATGTAGTGTCATAACTACACTTTATATCACTAGGAACCTTTGTGGCAGGTTGTAACTATTTGTGTCGTATTTTGGTAAAGCCATTCTTTATTACATACTACCTTATCTAACAAAACCTTTCAATATACACTGTAAAGATTAATGATTAGTAAAGATTAATAAAGACAATATGAAAATTCACAATACAAAAATATAAGTAGACATTATTATATTCCAGACACAAAATTCATTACAATATATTAACTTTAGGTTAAATAGTTAAATAGCATCACCTAATTTGCCTCTCGTTGTTTAGCTGCCTGTTTACCAGATGGTAGTGTAGATTATAAATCTCATGTAGAGTTGCCTCATAGCTCTCCTTTTTTCTGGAGTCATTCGATTTCTTCTGTTCTCCCGTTTAGATTGTAGATTTCATGAAGTATTGCCTCGTAGCTCTCCTTTTTTCTACTTGCGCTGTTTCTTGTCCTCTTCTTACTGCCTTTCCTTCGTAATCCCTTGGGTGATTACCGCCAGGTAAAAGTGAGTTTCTGTCGCGATGTATTTTTGTCGCTGTTAGTACTTTGTCGCTGTTAGTACTTTGACTCTAGTGCCTAGCCACCTTCACTTAATTTGGCGTATCCGTGCTCAGCTCGAAGTTTGTTTTGCAGCTTGGATGATTGAGTTTATTTAAGCGCACCGCTCGTTTTATACTCAGCTCGAATTTTCTCACCGGTCTTTAGAATATTAATGGTATTCTAGAACAGTTTTTATAGTTAACTGCTGTTAACTTGAAAAGTATCCTTTCACATGTCATGTGAATCTTTTCTGTTGCTTTTCCTTCCTTTTTTATGAAGTGCTGCAGGACTTCCGTATGTGAGTTGAAAGGGTGTGTTCTCCCATATGTGATGGAAGAGTGTGTTCTCCCATCGGCATTGTAGAGTTGCTCCCGTAATGTCCTTTTATCGGAAGGAGTGTGATTGGCTAGTTCACTCGCATTACATTCAATGCTTACCTAGTGATTAACACTGTATAACACTAGGGTTTCATAGTTCTGGTTTTGTACCCTTTTTATCACTGGATACACTGTCTTTCCAACTTTCCTTTTACTTCTCTAAAATCTTTAAACCATTTATATTAAGTCAGTTCTTTTCGTTAATAGATTCTAACCTCTTTTTTCCTCCCTCTTTTCTTCAAGACCGTTTGAAGATGCCAATATTAAATTGCCCTTTTCCTATTGGGATTGATAGTAAATTATCACCTATTTTCTAAGTAGATGAGGCTTGTTAATAAACTTATCCCATAGGGCAAAATAAGTCTCCGGGTTCGTTACAATTGTTGTATTATCTTAACTTGAAGAGACTTGGAGGTAATTGATTGAATTCTATTAAACTGACAAATGACTGAACGGTAAAAGTTTTTAGGAAGTAAATTAAACACAAGGAAGTTTTAAATGGGTGTACTTATATTAAAGTTCGAATAGTACAGAGTTCTAAGACTTACGCACAAGTCTTCAAATAACACAACACAAGTTTTAAATAAACTAGCGGTTGAGTAAACTTAAGGGTTTAAAATTAACAAGGGTTTGAGTTGCCGACTCACGAAACCCGTGGATGGACAAGTCCGACCGGACTTGGTCCGACCAACCAGTCTTCAAGAGACCATCGCGAACTATGAACACTTTAGTTAGGTGCCAATGGTATTTAAAGGATGAACTGGAGAGTCCAACCTTCCAGTGAGTGAATAAACTTCTGTTAAGGTACTGATAGTACTTTTCAAAGATGTTTTTCTACTCACTGCAGATAGAAATAACACACAATGCATTATTCAAATTTAACACGCTAGTGGTAATGGCTTTCTATACGATTAACATATAGATCGATCAGATTTACTAATAGTTCATTTTAGTGAAACCTGATTTACTAATAAACATCCAAATTTAAGCATACTATTTCAGAGTCCTGTTTAACCTATACATGATCAGAAATGTTACAAGTTCCTAACTATTAATTAAGTATTTCAATTAGAATAATTGAAGTACTTACTTAATTCTTTTTAAATTAATTAAGTATTAATTTCAATTCTATCTATAGAAAAAGAACTCAATATTCTAAGTTGTATAACTGATTTACAAAGTTCATGAAGTTATATAACTTAGTACAAATTATAAAGTTATATTCTGAGTTACAAGTTATAGCTCTGGGTTACAAGTTATAAAGTTATGTTCTGAGGTTACAAGTTATATTAGCGGCTTACATCAAAGCTATTCGTTTATAATTATATTCGAGCTCCTAGCGAGAATAACATGACCATAAATTTAAATAGCATTTCCTTCTAATGAACAGTGTACAAGATTAAAAAGATTATGTCTGATTAAATGATTATCAAATTATAGAAATTGAAAGATTAAGTAAAAATACAAGTTCAGCGTATTAACAATCTTTCTATTGTTAATAGTCTCCAATTACTTATAAAGAGTTTATTTAAGTTACCCAATTTATTTATTTATAATAAAACTTGCAGCATGCAATGAATTTAACATGCGATGAATTTAACATGCGATTAATATTCCATGCGATGATTTTTAACCGCTTCAGCTACCTGGGATCACCTGTAAAATCCGTACCGCAGTCCAGTTTGGGGTCTAGATTGTACAGGACTGAAATTTTACGGTGCGGATTCTTCAAGTGATCCGTAACCTGCATAAAGTTTATTTTCAATGTATTTATAAATATCGTGTAAACTATTATTATAAACATCACCAATAAATTTATCTGTCCACGAATAGTAGATTTTGACTATTCAAATCTTCAAAGACATATGAAATTCAATATATGCTGTCAAATTTCTTGAAGTTTGCAACAAAGTGATAAGAAATATTAGCCTCATTAGCCAACGTTAAACCCCTCCGAGCCGAGGTCCACACTCGTAGAACACCACTCTATCAACGCTCGCGTTACCTTGATTAGTTTTCCATTGCGTACGCGGTAACGAGCGTTGTCGAAATTCGGTTTATTCTCCCTCCGTTCAAAGAACGCTCCAACAAAGTTCGGGGCCCGGGCGGTGTTTCCTGGGCTTTAACAAGGAAGTGTAGCTGGAAATATTGAACCATACATCAATTGAACATATTGTAGCTATTGATATTTGAAACATTGAAGTATAGACTGTGTACAATTACATACTAATTGAAATAAATATATGAGAAAAATAGCACAGTTTACCCTACGGTAATTATTCATTTACCGTTATCACCAGACGTCTATAATTTTTTCAACATTCAAACAATGAAAACTATAAGTTCGAAATGTCGGTCAATTGAAGTTGAAGCACAGTTAATAAGTTATGAAATAAAAGTAGATATCCCTATACGATTGAATAATCAAATTCACAATACTAACCTATTTTTTATTGAATTCACAAATAATTTAAATATAACTACACTATTTCTAAACGAACATTGAATTTGATTTGAATTATTTTTCGTTTTTCTGATTTGACACTGTTCGTATATGTTGTGTAATTATTATTCATCAAACTAGTTTCTGATCTGATTTAAACTAAATTATTTTTTTCTATAGACACTATAATGATATAAATAATTACTAATTGACACTGTTTTTTTCAATTATTTCCTAATTATTTCCAATGAAAATTATATTTGCAATGCATGTCACAGTAATATCCCGGATTTATCAAGAGTTAATTATATTTGTGACGAAAATCATGTAATATTCCGAAAATTTCGGGTAAAAATCAAATAGGTGATGCGTGTTTCGAGAATTTTAGAGTACCTCCATGATATTCTAATGTTATATCGTGAAGAGAGGGAATGTTCCAGGAATATCGCAATATTTTCTGGAATATATTTTCTAACCTTTACTTTCATTTAAATATTTGATTTTGTTTTTCGAGATAAATGGTATATAATAATCACTATATATGTATAACTGTATATATAATCACTAAATATAAAAGCTCTTACCACTTTTTATGTATTTATATTATTGTTATTTTGTACCTCCGAATACAACACAAACAATAAAGTTTCGCAAACCATGCTTCTGCCCATCATTGTCGGAACTAGGGAATAAAATTTACGTCTCGGATTTTTGTTACGGTAGAGTTTCAGTAGACGCTATAATCTTGGCGTAAAGCCAGAATGTTGAAGTATTTGTAGTAATATGAAATCTTAGTCAATGTTAAAGGTAAGTTAATCGGTATTTTAATAGCGATATTTAAAGTAAAAGCTCGAATCAACAAACAATTATTACGTGCGATATAATAAAAAAAATACGTTCGACATGTAATTATTTCTTGTCGGACATTTCGTTCACGGATATTTCATCCGCGGACAATTCATCCACTAAATGTTATATTTTATATTATAAATGGCATGTAGTACTTTAAATTTTACATTATATATATATTGCATAATAAAAGTGGAAAATACCATTTGTTGATGGTAATTACAGATACATGGTCTATGAATATATATAATCCATTTGTAATTACTGTAATGTATAAGTTTTGGTTAGTTTACTTTTGATTGAAGCGAAAATCTCGCTGGCTGCATGGGTGAGGTGTTAATCTTCTACATTGGGTTCTATATAGTGACACGAATGTATACTTAAGTTTAATCAATAAGATACTCCCAAAATAACCAAAAATGTTTTTTATTTTCATTTTCATATGCAGAGTTAAATTCATTTTAATTAGTTCTGTGGACGAATTATCCAAGAAAGAAATATCCGTGGATGAATCCCATTATTTTAATTTTAATTATTTTAATTTAATTCCTAGACCCACTACTTCAATAAACATCAGTACAGATGCTCATTGACTCCATTTATTGGTGATAAAATTCAATAACAGAAATATATTTTCACTTAATTCTATGGTACATGCTTAAGCAATTGGCCACGATTTGCAATAGCAAGATTTATTCTCCTGTAAACAAATGGGAAAAGGAAATTCAGAAGCATGTTATATTCATCTGGACATCATGTCAATATGGGATTAAGCTGTCTATGAATATTTGAGTTTTGTATTTAATCTCTCCTAAGCTTATGCCATGCTGATAGCTAGCTTTGCAGATTTTAACTCCAAGAATACAGCATACATGAGGAGACATAGATTGCGATGAAACAATTATGAAATTAATTTCATTTTCATTCAACATATCTACACAATTTTTGGGGAATTGTTTTATAATACCAAAGCAATATATATTTCAATCTTGCACCTCACTATTTCAGTTTCATTTTACTGGAGACTTTATGTCTGTATCGTTCTAAAAGGAAATGGTAGAGACTATATAAAACACATAAAATACAATTCCATTCTCTAACATCAAACAGTATGAATTTCCAAGCGCTCTCTTCTAAGTAGGTCGATCATTCATGGCGTATCTCTTCGTCTGAATAGAACTCGAGGATAGTTTTAGCTTACTCTTGAACTGACGATTTTATTTTATGATTTCTATTTACTCAGTTACTGCTACTGGAAATTTATTTCATTATATTGATTTTGGTAATACTTGCTCATGGGAGGGGGGGAGGGGTATATTTAATCCTATTCATCTCTTATTCTACGATGCAATTGTTAGATTTATGAATTAGATAGGCTATATATGCTTTGTTTTTTAACCTTTATTTTAAGACATTTTTGAGAAAATAAAATATATAGAAATCCATTTATCATTCCATTTAATCTTTAAATACTTATATAATCTTGACATGATTTAGGATATCAGACGACAAAATATTAATAATTGGCATTATAAGATACAGAGAGATTATCTGCGAAATTCTCATTGATTATATAACTTTGATTGAATCCAATACTGAAGGAAAACACAAATTTATATATCAAGTAAAAATCGGCATTTAAGATTTAAGCCTAGGTACACCGTCACCAAATAACTGTAAAATATGATATTGGGTAAATATTATTACATATTGAAAAAAACTTTCGATAGCTTCACCTCCAATGCAAATGACACACTCAAGAGTGATAATGAGTCAGCATTTCTTTTGAAATTTCCTTTAACACTTACTTCATCGTAAAATGTTGATCATGAATCAACATCAGAGTTCATATTATCACTCATACTCTTTCTTGTTAAATAATCTAATTTATATTTTATACATTAAGTTCTAAAAAATGATAAAAGTTTCCGAATAATTTTTCAGGAAAGAACATTGATGTAAATTTACAGAATTTTTTTTTGATGAATTTGTCCAGGCCCGGTGCAATGTGTAGGATGCTTCAACTTCAGATTAAGGAGGGGAGGTAAATTTTGGTGACAGGAGATTTAGTTGTTTTCTTTTCTCGTCGTAAACAAATCTGGGGAATCTCTTGAGTGCCCCGCTGCTGTGAGATTAATGGCGAGTTATTATTACACTCTTGAATTTTATCTCACAGTGTGAAGAGGAGTGAATATATTGTGAGTCCTTAGAGAGCGTGAAGAATGCATTTGCATGAGGGGGAGAAACAAGGGATGATAAAAGAGAATAATTTATATTTACATTAAGTGTTGAATAAGAAAATGTTTGAAGTGAAATTTATTTTCATCCACTTTTTCTAAATGACTACCTGATCTCATTGATTAAACTTTCGATGATAAGTAAATCAATAATTAAGGATGATTAAAATTAAAGATTATAAAGAAGTTGTGTCATCTGGAACATCAGTAATTGTAAAATTTATTATAACGGTTGTTTGGAGAAAGTTAGTATGACAGCGTTATTCTAAAATAATTGTGTAATCTTCAACAAGAACATTGTTGATAGGAAAATTAAAAAGAAATTAAAATATTTTACAGAATGGACAAATTTTTCTCTTTTTCTTATCGATATTCAGGGTGTCCGCAAAATAATTAGCCAATTAAAAAGGGTTTTGATTTGTGAACTATTACTGCTAGAAAATTGAAATAGGTTTAATTTTAAAGATAAATATTCCAAGTTTTATTTCAATAATCTTTTTGCATATCACATGACTACCCAATAAACTTATCAAGACGAAAAACATTTCTATATCACATTCTGTATAAAGTACTAATTATCATTGGTTCTTGATGGTATTCCATTTAAAATGGTTTCATATAAATGTGTCGGTGTCAAATTAATGGACACACCACGTAACGTAATTTCATTCACCTTTATTTTATTTTACAGCATAGTGTTCCATATCTTGCCTAAAATCGATAAATTGTAATTATCACAGATCCATTTCTTTATTTCACTGTTAGTTGTGCCTTTCTTTGGATAATAAACCGCTAATGAAATCGAATCTCTGATTCAAAAATTGTTTTTCATTTAAAAACTTCATAATTGATTTATGTTGTTTGAAAAACATAACTAGTAATATTTTAAGTCAAAATTCAAATAACCGACTTGTCTCCCGAGAGTTGAAATTTGCATATTTTTCCAAAAAAAAATTGATTTTTTTGTTCAAAATGTATTTCTTCTAAGCTGGAAGTTAATGCACATTAATAGAGAAAACTAATAAAAATACATGATTTTACCAAAATATCTAGGTGTATATGATACGTAACTAGTACCTACTGCAGCCACATGGGATAATTGATAGTTTCAATATTTGGATGTGGACTCGTGGAGGTGATCATCTTCTTGTAGATATAAGGTAAATTTTAAAACTTCCAGTAAAATTATTCACATAACATTTCTTGTATCTCATGGATTTTATGGAAATCTTGAAATATTCAACTCTTGGGGTGTGTGACATGTTGGTTTGGTGAATTTTGACCTGAAATTGTATTAGTATTGTTTTTTAACCAACATGAATCAATTAAGAAAAAACTTCGAAGTTTTTAAATAATTTTTTTTTAAATCACCCTACTGTATATTCTCATTACGTAAGAATGATATCAAATTAAATTTTAGATTTCTTTCTTTTAAATAAAAACTATTTCAGTGATATAGCTGTAATAGTTTACAAATTACAGCCCTTCTTAATCGGCTATTTTTATGCGGACCCATAGTAATACTTTATACAGAATGTGGTAAAAAGAACATTTTTCGTCTATATAAATTTATTGAGTCTGGTGGTGGTAAAGTAATGCTAAATTTTTTATGAAATGAAACAAACTTGGAATTCTTATCTTTAGAATGAATCGTAATCAATTTTCTAGCAATGATAATTTACAAATTACAGCCCTTTGAAATCGGATACTTTTTTTGAAGACTTGTATATGCATTAAATCTGATCACTTTCTTAGGATTAGTTATTAATAATATGACCATAAATTTGAAACACACTGTATAATTTATTCAGTGAGTTTTGTTTTACAATTAAAAAATGATTGAAACATTATATATTAATAAGAATTTGTTGCAGTATTATTGATCAAAGAACTTTATAACAATATTTCCAAGATTAGAGATGTTGAACTTTTTCATTGAACATGTCGAAAACTTATATAAAAAAAATTGAATCAATTTACTTTACTTTACTTTTCACTTTTTTACCCTTCACCTTATTTTCACATTGGACATTTAATGTGTTTAATTTTATATTTGATTTATTTGATATTTGCGATTATTTCTTTAGCAGGTTGAATGCCTTCTAAACTATTTAATTAAGGCTGTATGGTATCGAAACCATCATTATCAGCAACAACCTTTTTGAAAATATCAGACAAGCCATTTTATACTTTTGGATGAGTTATTGTAAAAAATCCAAACAAACAACATCATTATTGGTCATACAACAAAGTAATTTGGCTCTTTGTGATTAGCAGTTCTGATTGATAGAAACTTTATTGGTTTGGTAATCGGAGAACTCAGTCCACTCTCAATCTATCAAAGCCATTCTATTCCAGATATTGAGATCAAAATGTATCTAATATAGTGAAGAGGTTATATTCATTGATTCCATTATACATGAAAACTTAATTACTTAAAATAAGCAAAATATTAACACATATATATATTATATAATGAAATAAATATAAACTCAAAACTGAACTTAGTAAATAAATATATTTCAAATCAAGACCATGATTAAACAGGGTGACCCACAAAAAAGTGAACCCAACTTTACATTCGTATATCAACAACTACTGAAAGTACAGGAATCTTTCAAGTATCATTTTGTTTGTTGAACCGTTAAATTTTCATAAAGTTTATATATTTTCGTGAATTAAATAAAGACTCAACTGATGGGTGGTGGAAATGGGTTTGCTCAAACTGTCAGAAAATGGACAATGAATTAAGTTAAAAAATTAAAGATATCTTTATTAGACTAAATCCCCCTTAATAAAACAGATTTATTTCCATGTTTTAAGAGTATTCATATGGTTTCCTTTGATGAAATATTGACATTCTGGAGAAATGTGTTTACATACAAAAATAAAGGTACAAGTTTATATTTAAAAAAGTCGTTCAGATCGCAAGAAGACGGTACGATCTGAATTCGATTTTGTTCAGAAACTCTACAATTGAAAGTCAGAGTGATGATTTTAGTAACCACACTGATAAAATCGTTCAAAATTTAAATCAAATCTGTTATTCTGTCGAGCCCGATTATTATGATTACTGCTAGAAAATTCCATATCACATGTAAAATACAGCTTCTTCCCTCAGGACAATATTTTATACAAAATGAACATGTCATACCAAGAATCAGTTGACGATATTTCTATGGCGTGAGAAATCCATTTCAACAAGTTGTTGTCTTCATTTTGTGGGAGTGGCATTGTTTGTCATATTTAGTAATTCGATTGATTGAAGATTTCCAGATATACAATCCATTTATCTTGACAGAAACATTTCTATTTCTTAAAATGAATGGCTAAACAAAATTGATTTTGTCTTCAGATCGTAATGTCTTTTGCAACCTGAACGATCCTTGTAAGAATTTAAACTTGATTGTTATACTATCTACCCTTCATAAAATGTAGCTAAAAATATAACTATAAAATGTCACTATAGCGGCGATTCCAGGGCAATAACCCCCTCGCAAAAAAAACTCCGCGGTCAATAACCCCCCGTTCAAAATACCCCACGGACAAAAAAAAACCGTGCAATAAATCCCCTGGACAAAAACCCTCAAGCAAAAAACCCCCGGTCTATATAAATAGCATAATTCATTTTTATTAATATATTAAACATTATTCAATGCGAACCAATAATCATTACATTTTCTTCGAAAACAAATTGTTTTGCAAAATGTGGTATACCCAATTACCTATTGTATAGTAAAAAAAGTAGAGTATACATTTTGTCACTATCAAACCTGGCCGGGAGGGGGGGCAAGCTCCCCCCCCCCAATCCCGTCCAACCGGACCGCTAACCTAACCTCAGGTGCACTATATCTCTTTATATTTATAACATATAGTAATTTTATTAATAAAAAATTAATGAAAATTAATAGAATTGAATTAGGCTATTTATATCGACCGGGGTCTTTTTGCACCGGTTTTTTTTTTTTGCTTGGGGGGTTCTTGTCCGGGGGTATTTGTCCAGGGGGTTTATTGCACGGTTATTTTTGTCCGGAGGATATATTGCACAGGGTTTTTTGACCTCCCCCCCCCCCCCTCCCCTCTGGGAGGTTTCGATATCCCTAAGATGTATAATTTACTGAGTTTTACTTCCGGTTTAACTCTTTTGCTCCTGAAACTCTTTCTTTTTGTTTTTATTTATTTTTTTTAGTAACCATCTTCATATCTACAATAGCACATTGTATGGATTAAATTTTAAAAAATACATTGAGTATGCTATTCGCAGGCCCATAGCGGAAATTCCCGTCATGTGACATACCTAGCCTAGGAACAAAACTGCAATTTCCATCATCTTTCATGCTCCCATCATGTATATTATTGAAGAGAAGCCCATTAACAAACATACACATAAGAGCTTGGACCACAAACGTGTAAAAATTGCTTATAATTACATGGCTACTGCAGATACCGTCAGGAGCAAAAGGGTAAATGATGGAAAGATCTGGCCAAGAGACGAAATTGTGTCATAAAGTCCGTCAGAATCCAAATTAAAATGATAAGACAACTGACCGTAAAATTACCACTGAATTCAATGAACCCCTACGAATATATGGTCAACCCAAACTTCCTTTGACCGGAAGAGGTCAAAGGAACAATACCCACAGTAAAAACCAACAGGAAAAATGCCCACAATTATAAATTCCCACATAGAAATTTCCAACAAGGGAAAGTACCCAAAAGGAAAATACCCTCAAGTAAAGTACCACACAGACCACAAGTGTAAGACTACCACAAGGAAAAAATCCCATAACTGCTCAATATTTATTTAAGGTTTTTGAAATGAGGCAGATACGTAGTTTTTTATATTCATTAGTTTGTTGTAAAAGACACTTCAAGAGTGTGCAGTAGAACACCTCTATATATACTTCAAATATAATTCAACTTCAACTCCACTATAGATTGTTTACTGCACTGTAGAGAGTTTACTTCACTATAAGAGATCTAAGAATTAATAGAAAACTGTCCCTTATTGGCACGCTACACACATTTTCTAAAAATGATTCATCGTACATGGTATTTCATTTCTCAGGACTCTAAGACTCAGGACTGTTCAAAAAGCAGGACTTCATTATGGAGGAATTGTACTAGTAGAACTTCTCTATAATGAACTACAGCTAGTTTGCATTATACAGATGCATAGAAAAAACAAGCTATATTATATCAGACTAAACTGAACATGTGCACTCTACAGGCTAGTTCATTACTTGGGATCTATTAATCAGAATAGTACACTATAGGAGTTGTACTGTCTTGGGAGGTGATACGTTTCCCAATATACGAATATCGTATATCAGTAGAAATTGAATAATTTAAGTTTCATCTTTACTGTGGCCTTTTTGCCTCGTGGGATTTTCTGACTGTGGGTTTTTTTTTCCTGAGCGTTTTTATTTTGGTCGGCAATTTTCCTGTAGGCTTTTTGCAGTGGGCTTTATTTCTGTTGGCATATTTCCGAGAGCCCAGATATGGATATTGTGGATACAAAGTGTTTCTATCTATTTTCAGTCCATATCTTGTTGTAATTTCAGTTAAACCCATGACAATAATAAAATACGCTTGCCTGATTCATTTTAACAATTATTTGTTCAAATGTAACACTCTTCAAGGAATCCCTTTCAGCAAACAACTTTATTTTGGATATTTTCGAAAGCTATTTACACCGACTTATTTTGAATGAATACTCGTGTTAGGAGTTTTGTTTGACATTTCACTGTCAGAGACACGTACGAGTTCAAGCTGTTTGTTTTGAAGTCTTTAAATTGGCTGTTTGTTACAGGAGTGACACTGGAGCACTGCCAATTATCTTGTTTATCATCTCAAGCTGAACATTAATGAAAAATTAAATGCTCACTACAAAATGGAATGTATTGCAATATATAATTATATAACAACAGATGTTATATATTAAATATATAAGGACATATTTTATAATCACTATACGTTTAATTTATATATTCAATTAGTAAAGTATTATCATATTTACTCAATACAAATATATCAGATTATAATATAGCAATATTGTTATTTTCCAGGAATTCATTCTTAAACCTCAATGATTTTTTCTTCAGTAGTTGAATACATCAAATGGCAACCAATATTGAGAAGGTGAAAGATTTATTCACCCTTTAGGATAAAAAATGAGATGCTGACAAACTTCTCTAGAGATTGTGAAGTTTGTGAAAGAATTGATATCGAAGTTATTGAATGAGCTTTTGAAAATAAGGATTAAATTGAAAATGGGAAGCGCAATGATCTTTGAGCATTAGTAACTATTGAATTAATCAAATTAAATTTTTAAACACTGATGAATTCATGATTTTAATTTTTGTATTTCTAATAAAGTTTTAATAGTCGAAATGTCATTCGTGAATTTTTAATTGTCAATGATAAGCAGATTTTATTTTAGGTACGCGTGCCAAATTCCTTTTGATTTATCAGTAGAGGTGAAAAGACTTTGTTGGGTAATGTTTATTTCTTTCTTCTTGATCACATGTGGCATGGAGACAACACGGTACCTACCGACAAATAAATTAAATCAACATACTGATAGCTACAATTTCAGGGTCTGACAGGCAGACTAATTTATAAATTTTAGGCATTACAATAATTATAGGAAATTGAACGAGACATAATTAAGGTAGACTAATTTGAATTGTTTAGCTATGATTTACTAGTAATTTATCAATTGCAAAGTGCAGGGTAAGAAATACTATTTTTAAATCATGAAAGGATGCACTATGACTACGTTAAATTTAATTAATAAGAATAATCAAAGTTTTTATGCGAATGTTCGTCTCATGAACAAATTAAGTAAGTACGTATTGTAAACAAAGATGACGTGCAAATATAAATAGGACTATCCTAGCTATAGAAAGTTATTAGAAATAGAAACAAATTAATTATATAAATAACACCAATAAATATTCTTACCTAATTTTTCAGCAATCAACACTTATTCAAATCAAAATCTATCAAATGGGCACAACAACAATCCCATGACTGTTTAGTTTTAGAGTTTCACCGGTACTGGAACTATTGCCATTCTAGCACTAAGGTTTTACGTACAAAAATATTAAATTATCAAAAATTGAGGTAATTATATAGAAAAAATGTAAAAATGCTATTAGCAACAACAGTAACTACTCTGTTTCGTAATTAATATGGGATATGCATATATAGCTTCATCGGACGATATTTATCATGTGTACGGTACAGCATATCTTCTATTAGAGTTCAGATGATTGTAATGTAAACTTTAGGAGTTTCTTTACATGTAGTAACACCTTCACAGTTTTTCCCATCTCAATATAGAATTTTATAGTACACAATTTGTACCACATAATGTATATTTCGGTGAAAAATAGAAATGCATCTTAAATATCGGTCATTTAATAAACTCGTTATATATGATATATTTATCATAAAATATTTCATGTGCATACATTAATTTAAATATTTATCCCTTGTAAATACATTGATATCATCCTCATCATCCCGGTATTAGTTCAACTTTTTATAGTTTTACTGGTAATTTCCGTCGGCTGTTATTTTTCATCACGGTTATCAGAAATTCATCTCTGTGCAAAACCTATCCCTGACCTTAATTATGACATATATAATATTTATCTTATTTCGTTTCCGCAAGTAAATAATGTAAACCTCACAGCCAGACTAATAATTATGTATTGTCCCCTATATATATTAGAGTATCAACAATGAAATATTGAGTCTATAAATTATAGTGTTTATATATTCAATTTAGGAATTTCACAAAAATAATAATAATTGAAGTAATAATTACCAATTATTTTTCCTACAAACTCGATTTAATCTTTCTCCATATTTTCTTATTTGAATAATTTCCCAGTAGTCATTTTCTGTGGAGTTTCGCACCTGCTAAGAGTATTTCAGGACATATTGAATTAATTGCTCTCTGGAGATAGGTTCATCAATCCTCAGGTAATGAGGAACTCTCGCCGCCACATCAATGAATAAATTACCTCCGCAAAGAATATCATAATATAATAAACTCTTATCATGGTAAATCTCGAACAGAACTTAGGAGCTGCTTGACATTGTAATAATTTTTACTGTTAATTTTTCGATGCAAACTCTCACCTAATTTGAAAACAATTTCAGAGATTTTTAGTTAAATAACCAAATGCCACGCGAAACATGTATTGAAATAGTAAGCAGTTTAGTAATGTGCAATAAAGGAACGTGCTTTAAAGTAGTGTGAAATAGAGTAACGTACTTTGAAGTAACGTGGAATAGATTAACGTGCTGTAAAGTAACGTGGAAGAGAGTAACGTACTGTGAAGTAACGTGGAATAGATTACCGTGCTGTAAAGTAACGTGGAAGAGAGTAACGTGCAGTAAAGTAACGTGGAAGAGAGTAACGTACTGTGAAGTAACGTGGAATAGATTATCGTGCTGTGAAGAAACGTGGAAGAGAGTAACGTGCAGTAAAGTAACGTGGAAGAAAGTAACGTGCAGTAAAGTAACGTGGAAGAGAGTAACATGCAGTAAAGTAACGTGGAAGAGAGTAACGTGCAGTAAAGTAACTTGGAAGAGAGTAACATGCAGTAAAGTAACGTGGGATAGAGTAACGTGCTGTAAAGTGACGTGGAAGAGAGTAACATGCAGTAAAGTAACGTGGGATAGAGTTACGTGCTGTAAAGTGACGTGGAAGAGAGTAAAGTGCAGTAAAGTAACGTGGAAGAGAGTAACGTGCAGTAAAATAACGTGGGGGAGGGTAACGTGCTGAAAAGTAACGTGGAAGAGAGGAACGTACTGTAAAGTAACGTGAGATAGAGTAACGTGCAGTGAAGTAACGTGGAAGAGAGTAACGGGCTGTGAAGTAACGTGTAATAGAGTAACGTGTAGTAATGTAACGTGGAAGAGAGTAACGTTTTGTAAAGTAACGTGGATATAGTAACGTACTTTAAAGTAACGTGGAATAGAGTAACGAGCTGAAAAGGAAAGACAATTTACTTTCTATTCTAGTTGAACTAATCAAACTGTATTTACATGTTCAAATATTTTTAATAGAATATTATTAGTATATACAGTAAACTGTATTTATGTATTGGTTTTTTAATAGAATATTATTAGAATTTACCGTAAACTGTATTTATGTATTGGTTTTTTAATAGAATATTATTAGTATATACAGTAAACTGTATTTATGTATTGGTTTTTTAATAGAATATTATTAGAATTTACCGTAAACTGTATTTATGTATTGGTTTTTTAATAGAATATTATTAGAATTTACCGTAGACTGCAATAATTTTTAGCTCCTTGAAGACATCAGATTACATTTTTATTTATGAACAGAATTTCCGTTTAAACTTACAAGTGGATTAAAACGAACACACGAACACTAATTTTAGAAAAAAATTATATATAAGATTTAATATATGTAAAACTTTTAACATATGATATTTCATCATATTGGAAAAATATACTAGAGAATCAAAATTAATGAAAATTAAAATATAATCCTACGACATTGTGATACTATCTAATAAATATACAGTGAATTTCTGTGAACAGTCACTAAGGTTTGAGTTTACGACATTGAAGCATTTCACATATTAATATATTAATATATATTAAATAATATATTAAAAATATCAGAAAATATGAGAATAATATTCTATTAAGAAAAGAAAATGAAATAATTTTCCACCCATGGTAAAATAAACTGTGAGTGTGATACTTCTTTTACTAGTTACGGTCGGGTGGACAGTTAATCCAAGTCTATTTGCCAGTAGTTTGACAGTTTGGTAGATAAGTAGGAACTAGATAGTATTACTTCATTGGAATATTATAGATTGACGATTATTATTATTAATGTTATTTGAATTTCAAGTGGTTAAAAAGAAAAAAGTTTTAATACTCCCATTCTAATTAACTATTACATATGATTATTTAATATCCCAAAGTACACAAGTAATGATCTACATTTTCATGCATATAATTTATATATATGAGGTAAATCATAGCATATATAGTCTCACCGCCATTAAAAATTACTCCGCATTCTTTATTTTGTATTTTGATTTGATTATTATCAGGTAAAATGTGGCTGCACATTTTTTAGTTCATTGTCCCGCCTTAGAGTTTACATTAAGGTATATTCAGAATTGTATCCCTTAGATTGATACATTTAATCATACTTACCACTCTCATCACCCACTTCTTTACTCCTCACATCCTCTTCACATTGACGAAGCAGATCCTTCAACATCCTCTCTTCTTGTTTCCTTCACAACAAACTCTCTATGGTGATGTTTGCATTGCTAAATCAGTTTCATTTGCTGAATAATGGATCGATTTACTGGAAAACTCAAAGAACAGAATTCGAATGTCATGCATCTGATTGCAGTGAGTTGAAATGTCTGAAGAATTAAAAAAATTAAATGGATTTTAAATCACAAAAGTTTATATAGAAACTAAATGAATATAATGAATGGAATTGTGTAAAATTCGATAAAGACAATAGATTATTACAAAAGAAGCAGGTAGTAATTTTCGTGGTTTGTGAAATTCTACCCCATCAACAGTGCCAATTACGATGGTCAGAGGGCCAAGTTAGACCTTTTGTTCTGACGGAGTAACTTACTTGCTTCACAATAACCAGATATATCCAGTTAGCCATGGTACGATAGCCACAAATATCCTGTAGATCAGTAATAATAACTCTAGATGTGAAGGAGGAGAATTGTCATGGGCGATATACAATATGTGAACTAAAAAAAATTATTGGTATTCAGATATTGTCATTTTTTTCAATTTTAATTACTAAAAATAGTAGTTCATAAATCAGAAAAAATATATGCAAAAAGACTTTTGATAATAATATTGATAATATTACTATTTTTTTTTTTAAATATGAAAAATCGATTGTTTAGAAACAGTTCATTCAACATATTGAACAATATTGAATAACAGTTATTTTTAAGAGGAATAAATATACATATTTTTGGTACTTTTGTACTTTAAGGAGTATTACCATTTTAGTAAACAAATGTAACTACAATGCACAGTTGGATAATTTAGTTACTGGTAATTTCATTGATGTTTTGAATTATCACAAAGATTAACAATATTGTACTTAGTTATATAATTAACTAATTTTGATAAATTCAATTCTCAAACTTTATAATCAGTAAACTTCACGAGGAAGTTTACTGATTATTGGGAGAGACCAAATTATAAATTAATTGCCGGAATTGAGAGAGTGTTTATTTAGTTAGTGTAAAATTATTACAAATATTTCAATGTATTCGTAAATGATATTTTCATTTACTTTATAACAATCCGTTACTATATAAAGAAAGGGAAAAATCCCAAAGAAATTGTGAAGATGATCTGGAAATTTCAGTAACTATTGATGACCTCTAACCACTTCTTGAGAATATATGTAGGTAGACTAAAAATTTACCAATACAAAGTCTGAATAATAAGGTTATAGCTTTTCAGCGTATTAACAATTTTCGATTGTTAATAAGTATAAAGAATAATATACTAAAGAGAAAGACCATCTCTCGACTTGTTTTATCTCTTATTGCTTTATAATTTGGGCTGTGAAGATTCATGATGCTTGCCAGATGCAGCCGTATGAAGTCATGAACGATAATATTATATTTTTAAGTTATAATTGGGGCTTAACAATCGCGATTGTCGAATTCTCTAATTTTCTCTCGGTCACGCAGTTTTTTTTTTTTTTTGCTCTTTCTCTTCGTCCGCAAAGTAATGTTAAATGGATCACTTTTGAAGCTTTGGGAATTAGGGGCAACAAATTAAATGGTCTGTGAATAACTTTATCTCACCTAAGATAACATGCAGCATTATAAAGCCATCCAATCAAGTTATCAAACATTTTGTCAGATTAATTCAACTAATGATCACAAGTTGCGCAACTCACCACATAACTTGTGTCGCGAAGTTGAGTTGAGGAAGATTTTACCAATTAGAGAATGTATCGAAACTTGTAGAGGGAAATGAAGAGGAGAGTTGAAATATTGTGCTTTCGGTTCATTGGGAATGATTGATACTCTGCTTGTATGTTGCAATTGTAATATTATTCATGCAGGTGTCAGCTTGCAGATTATGAACGTAACAGATGCAGAACACCGGTTAACATTTCTTACCATGATTCTAGTCATAGTATTCATGAATCAACAATATGTGAATGAATAATTTTATAGGTTGCTGCAACTGTAACATATTGTGCAAATAAATTCAGTGTCTGTAAAATATTTATTTATTCATTTTTGGGGATTAGAAATATATCCATAATTCTGGCATAATTACCTCCCTAAATTATCCTATCAAATTGTACAAAAGTTTTTTATTCTAATGCACATAGTTGAAAATTGTGTCAAGCTGATGTATACATAATTTTTATTTTTCTATCTATCCTCTATAAAAAGAATAATTTCAGATATTTAAATTGAGCTTCTTTTCTCGTTCCGTTCAATTCAATGTTCTTGTAGGATTCAATAGGTTTTTATCCTTTTAGTATTATATGAACCTAGTAGTGTTCAGAGTTTATTGGAACAACTCCTGTACATTAACTACTCTCTAGATCAGGGTTACCCAAAGTGGTCCGCTGTGAACTAATGAACCAAAGGACGGTTCATGGCGAACCCCCATTTGGTTCGTGGCATTTTCGACTATATTAAATAGTTATATAGTTTCCTTTTACAATCGAGATGGTCATTTAATTTAATTTATTATTTTTAAGTAGAAAAATACTAATGTAAATGTTATATTACATGTTTACACGTTATAAACATATATGTGTAAAAAAGTATTATAGTAAATAATGTTCCCCTTTTATTAGTTTTCTATGAGATACATATAAAGAAAATGTAAAGTAAAGAACAACACGGACTATTATAAAAAGTAGGTTTAAATTGTATTTATTGATATGATATCCTTCAATTATTGGTGATGTTGGAATAGTAGCGTAGTCAACCTTCTCCAATGCATTTTCTATGAAGTTTTTTTTTCTTTTTTGAGTTTCAATGATAGATGTTTTTGTCCATACTAAGTGTGATAAATAGTGTAACTACTAGCCAGTTACGAAAAGGATTAGAATTATTTATAATTTGCTGTGAATTTTCTATCCACTATTGCACAATATTGAAATAGCCTATATAAATAATTTCAATTGTTACAACTTTTGATATACTTTCCATAATTGCATAATAATGCACTAAACCTTATATTTATCAATTTATATTCATTTCCTGAAGTAAAGACACTCTTATATGTTATGGATATGAAAGGTGGTCCGTGGTTATTTAGGTAATTTTCAGTTTAGGTTCGTGAGAAATGAGAGTCTGGGAACCACTGCTCTAGATGATACTACGACTTAAGATTAAACTTAGACTCCCTAATGTCAGGTGGGATGGAGAATTGAAAGAACAAGGATTTTCATATTCTTTTCAAATAAGCACACAAAGTTTTAGATGTATAGATGATAAGAGGGTATTAATTGGTAGTAAAAATTAGTTTGGAGTAATCTGCAAATATAAACAAATAAATTCAGTAATACTAATAACTATATTGGAACACAAATTATTAGACATTATTAAGGTAAAATAGCAGAAATACAGGTATTAGGTACAAAAACAGATATATAGGTTAAATGAATTTAATAGTATTCCTATGTTCCTATTACACACTGGTGTATTGTACGTTCATGAAAACATTATTGTAAATAAGTTCACCTAGTTAGGACATTTAAACAACTGCAGAAATTGCGGTTACAATTCTGATATTGCATATTTTGAGAATTTTCTGATTTATTTTTATTAATTTTGTTAGTTTAGAAATATAAATTTTCTGACTCAATAAGTTGTGATTAAATACCATTTTATTAAGATACAATTATTGATTTAACTGGTATGTGGTAACCTTAATCTATAAAAGTTATTAAAAGAATGTTAGTTATAATCTGTCATATGCAATGTTTTACCTGCTAAATCTATACGACATCTTCAATTTTTTTAGTTTATATTATGTTTAAATTGATAATAAACATTCTCATATAATTAAGTGATTTATTCAAATCTTTTCCAGATTATGAATTTCTTTCTTATATTAACTCATAAAATTTCAGTAACTTGTACATGATGCAAAAATAATTGTAGTAATATATTTGCTTCAATATATGAAATATAACATACTAATGTATATCATATACGAAAATATTATTTGTGCAAATCTATAATCATTAATTAATTCAATTATATAGAATAAATATTTTTTAAATTGTGAAAGATTCAGTGAAAGGTTGTTCTAGTTTTTAACAACTTAAATAAGTGATTGATGTTTTGAACAAACAAACCACTTCAAGTTCTTCAAGATTAAAAATGAAGACCTCGAATTCATTGCGTAAACACTTCATTGGGAGTCCAGATGATGTGCAGAATTTCACCGAATAAAATATCAACAATCTAAATTATTTAATAGCTGCAGTATTGATACTTTGAGATCCATATTAATTTGCAGTGTATCTTTTAAATTACTCATGGTTTATTACGTCGTAACCAATTCGTTTTCTATAACCAAGTTGATAGTTCTTACCATATACAATATAAGTAATCTTCACTGGAAGAGGTCACGTCATAGGTGATAGGTAGTAGATAGTGAATTTTTATTTATCTACATGTTATGTAGCTTTCAAAATTTAAACTCATCTAAAGAAATTATTACTTAAAATTGGTAAATATTTTATCATATATTCATGAAGAGTAATGAGGTCAGTAATTCATTATAGGTAGGAAAGTATCTATTTTTTTAAATAAGAGCAACTTGTGTCTAGTTATGATTGTATACTAGTGTTGGTTTATTTCGATTCTGTGAACATAGTTTTTCATCTAATAAATACCAAAAGGTTCGGATTATTCCACCACTCAGACTACAATAACAATTATCCTTCACATATTCATGTACAGCATATTAGGTGTAATGATACAAATTATTTATGAAACGTTGCATTGCAATACATTATTAGTTTTATGTTAAAATTTAAAAAATAAAACGGTGCCGGGTACAGGTTTTATTGTAAAATCTGAAAAAATTAAAATGCAATATAAAATGTAATTCATAAAAATTTAATCTTTTCATTTGTTAAATTAAAAAAACTAATAAACCTGAACTAGTGGGACACATTCAATTAAAAGAAAAAAATTTGGGAGTTATTTTCTTCATTTTGCTTTTAGAAAGATATCATCTGAATGACAGCAACAATTCGCTAAAGAAAGTCGCTCTTTTTTTACCCTATCCACATTCAAAACTTTGTGAGAAAATAAGTGATATCTCATTGATGTTTTTCAGTTCCTGTGTGATGTTTCGCTTTGTAGAGTGTACGCGTGGATTTAAGATATCCTCACATCTATAGAGTCATTTGGTGTTAAATATGGAATACGTCCATATTAGAGATTTGATAATGTCAAAATTGTCTATAAAAAATAATTATTCAATTGCGTGGACGGTTATTCCATTTTGTTGTAACAATAATTAGAATCCAAACTCATTAATGATTCACAAAAGAATTCTCAAATATATTTTCGATATCGTTAACCGATCACAGGAAATTTTATATTCGTTTTCATTATCGAAATAATAAGAGGTAGCCAATAGTTGAGGGCATTATGCCACACTAAACAGTAGGTTGTTTACTATGTTTAGTGTGCGTGGGAGCAAAGGATATTAAAAGTGTTTGGTACCAATTCAATCTTCAAATTTGTGGGATAACTTAAATCACCGATGAATGTTACACTAACAAAGAAAAATAAAAATTAACTGAAAAAGTATCAATAATGAAAATATCTACCTAGATAGGATGATAGCGTAGACCTTAAGAAGAGTGCTACATTGTCAATCAAATTGTGATTTTCATTCACAGGATATCATTACAATAACAAAATAAGTAAAAATCTCCCAAATATTCTCTTATCAGTGAATGCTGTCTCAATACTCTAGGTTCATTATTTTTCATTTTTCTAACAATGAAAAAGATTCAGATGCTTATGAATTACCCAGTACATTTCATCAATTTGCCTGAATGGTGGTGGTATGAATAATTATTATCATTCAATGGTTATAATGGTACTATGGTTATTAATTTGTAATTAATCACTTTCTAAATACGATATATTTAAAGAAATGAAAACACATTGGATGAATAATACTTTTATTTCTTGTTGTAGTTCAAGAATAGCTTCAAATCCAGAACATTATATTTATTTGCAATGAAAGTGTCCTGCTCAAACAGCAATTGATTGGGTGAGTGAATACGAAACTTCAAAGCAATTTTGAATTTATAAAGGTTTCAGCTCTCAATAGAGTTATTCCTACACATATTTGAAAATGTACATATACTTAAATGTAATGAAATACAACTGGCTAAAGTCTAACTACAATGTGTGACTGTATTTATATTTTTTTTATGTTATTATTCTTTAAAGATGAACGATATTTCCATGAACCGTTATTAATTATTAAATAATGATATAAATTACAGTACAATTCAAATCAGTACAGTAAAATTATTTCATAATATATCATATCATTTTATACATCATTCAGAAGCCATGAAGTCAATTTAAACTAATTTTATTACAACTGAACATAACTGAAAATTTCCGCCACCCAATAAGATTAGTCGAAAGTAAAACAATATGTTAAATTAAAATCTATTTCTGTGTAACTTTACTGTGTTCATAATTAAAAATTCTTCACCAATGTAACTTTTTGTTGGATCACTTTAATTCAATGACATTAATTACTAATCGTGGTTATACGAATGGTATAATTGTGATATTTTTTAAAGTAACCTAGTGTAGCGAATCTAGTGTGCTTTATGTAGTTGCTGCATTTTATATACATTCCATATTATACAATTCTACGGTTGCAAGATTTCTGGCAATGCTTGCCAAAACTGGAAGTTATTAGAGCTACAATTGGTGCGCCTAACAGACGATCACTGGTCAAATGTTTCTCTGCTTGGAATGCAGAGAAAGTCGTAAATTACGCTAATGAGCTGCGAGAAGCGAGTGAATTGCCTCTGAGCAATAACAACAGTGGTTATGTGTGATTTGAATGTACGCGCTTGACCTGTGTCAAATCATCCATAAGGGTGATTGTGGAAAAGATTAACCTCCAAATACAGACATTACCCACTAAGTTCATTTATAATTACTAACGTAGTCACATACCCATTCACGCACAAATACATAACACACTTTGCATTACAAATAATGTGCTCGAAAGTTTTAAAATTTCTACGAAATGAGTTTTCGTTTGAAAAGCAGATATTCTAGTAACAATGAAATCTCTCCGAATCTACCATTTTTCCTATTTAATTAAGTTGATGGCTGACAATGGGTATTGTATTACCAGGAATGGCGAAATGTTTTCAGTTTTATCACTTCTATTTAATTTAATTATGAAGTAATAGCTGCTAGAATGATAGATTGAAAAATTATTTCATTTCACTATCATGGTACTTTTGTCATAAACAAAAGTCAAACCAAGTAGCAAGATAGTTGAATTGTTATACAGGATAACTGTTTGATATGTTATGATGATGTAGTGTGATTAACCCTAATGAGTTTAACGTGTGTTTTCTAGGCACATCTTTTTTAAATTACTTTATATCTCTCATATCATTCCTTTAAATTTACCGGCCTTTCTTGACTTTGTTTCTACATAAATATCAAATATATATTTGTATTTAAAAGTTAAAAAACATTTACGCATCGACGTAAATCACGTAAATAAGGAAGTTAATTGTACTTTGGTGACGTGTGGCAACGTCGAATTACAGTTTGGTCGTCCTATAAACACGCATCTGTTCACATTTTCATAGAGTACACACTCCACCCAATCACAGCTCTGCTCTCTCAGTTTCCAATGTTTTATATACCTATATATTTATTTATCCTTATTTGTTCAATATATTTACTTGAAATTTGGTACATATTAGTTTAGTTTTTATACTAACAATTTGTAAAACATACAGTACCGTAGGTTTATAAATAAGACATGTGTTCTCTTAACATACAGTCAAACCTTTCAGTTCATTCTAATAGTTTCTGATTAACCCTCATTAGGGTTAATGGAACCAAAGAACCTTCAACCCTTTCAATCCGACATTATTCAAATTACAAAAAAAATTGATTGATGAATTTTTCTGGCAATATTTATATATTGATGTATTGATTCTAATTACAAATATGAATTTGGAATCAGGCCCAGAAGGATTGAGACATCATAGAGAATTGGTGCTGTCATATAGAGAAAACTATTTATGAAAATAGTTTGCATTGATGTTTGTATTGATTACAATTTTATGTCTCTTTATTAAATACAAATGAGAGTATTCGAGACTATAATTGGTCTGCTAGATATGTACTATCTAAACTAGAGGGCAATGATATGGATATTAAATTTATATATTTTCAATGAAGTTCATCAGATTATATCTAATGTTCCTCAATACTGAAAAATGATCGTAAATAACATTCAACTACATTTCTGAAGAGCGATATTACTTGTTAATAAATTCCCTCTTTGATTCATTTTAATATTGCAAATATATCAAAGGTTCCTATTCAGTTTTTCCTATCGCTTCAAATTTTCTGTTGCAAAACGATGAATGCATCAAGTTTTAATATCCTCATGTTAAAAGACTCCTGGAAACGTGTTCATTGGAGTTTATTTCATCGGTACATTTAACAGTTTTATTTGATCTTACCTTAAAGAGATTTTTATGGTTATTTATCATACTACTGATGATATCGTATTTTTGAGCGAAAATTTGATATACAAGATAAATAAATTACAATCTTTTATGTTGGATGAATCACAACTTTTAGAATAATTGTTAAATATTTAATCGTTAAATAACTGTTTGATCACAGTTACTAAAATAATCATGAATCAAATCTTGCCGAGAATGTATGGAAGTGTCTTTAAATAATTATATTTGAGTATATATGATTAGGTTGCATTTATAATAGTTTTAATCATATCATCAATATACATTGAGATTTCTGTTCTAATAATCTGATCCTATAGAATGGAAACTTATTTACCTCGAGAAATACTCGATAATAGATAGATAATGGTGTGTCATGATGTCTATGTGAGAAAAAAAATGCTTGAAATAATGGAGCAATCAGATTTATGCTAAAACAAGTGGTTTTAAAAGAGATGAGGGGTGTTTCCACCTAAAAATGGTTAAATCGAAGATACCCCGTCAGACTCTATCTCGTATAGCTTATAGTTGCCAAATGAGTTATCTGTTAACCCTGGAGAAATAATTAAAAGATTTACGTAGCGGACAATGTCTTTACTTAGTGATCTCATTACCACAGTATTAATTGGTTGTGTTCACAGTGTCAATATGCACATCTCTAATATCAGCTAGCAGTGATGACGGTAAACATAACATACATATTTACAATTTTCGCAAAGGATATTATTGAAAAATAACTTAGTCTGCAAGAAAAGCAAAGGGTAAAATATATATAAAAAAAAATGTATGTTCCGATTTAATTATATCATCACTCAAAAAAATGTATAAATAAAAATTAATTTGCAATCTTATTTACTTTCAAGTGAATAGTATGTCATCATAATGTGGTGTTCTAAAATGTAAGTAAGATAAATATATTTTCTCATTATGCTAAACAGTAAATTAAACCAGTATTTTACCAGTAAATTTATATTGAAAAGCATAAGAGAAGATTTAATAATGCAAATAATGCAATTAAAACTGCAGACAGACTAATTAACTGCAGTTAAATTGCAAGTCTGAAAAGTTAGCGTCACAATGTACTGTGACTGCGTATGGTGTCACATAACTTCACAAAAATTTATCATATGTGACAGAAGTGTAATTTTGGTTCCTCTTCATGTGAATATTCTAAGTTAACCATATAAAGAAAAGCAAAAGAGACAAGAAATGATCATATTTATCATAAACGAGAAACAAAATAAAAATTAACAATCAATTATTACTTGTTTTTCATTAATAATTATATAATAAAATTTTCATATTGGGTATATATTTCAGGTAACTATTATAATTAATAGTTTTTGTAAGGGGAAGCTAAGATTTTTCTGATATTTCATCGTGGGAAAAATGTCAAAATCTCTTTTAATTTAGATGTAGAAGTGGATATTAATGAAGTCATTGATTTTGATTCACTAATTGCATGAAGTGAAGATATGTACGAATATGTATGCATACGTTGATGTAATTTACTTACTTTGGTGAATTCCAAGAAAAAGTAAATAGTTATACCAAAATTAAAAGGAAATAGTTATAGAATTTGTTTTTGATATATGTATAGCTATTAAATATATGAATAATTTCATAGTTATTACTCATGTAGGTAATCATTACAATTATGAGAAAATTTCAAATACGATGAATTATTACTGTTAATAACAAGTCATTATGGTTAATTTCAATTAAATAAGTTGATCCGAATTCAATCCTATTGTTTAATTACCCAAATTTCCAATGTTTTACCCATTTTTATGGTGTCCGAATCATTCTCACAGCTTGTCCGACGTCTCCCTCTAGGAAGAGTCACCTCTAGGAAGACACTTGAATCTCTCTTACATTTTGTCTTATAACTTTCGAATGAAAGTTTAAACTGTAAAATAGTTACAATACAAATTGAAGTAACATGACTTATCTACATACATAAATCTTTAAATAGTAAAATTATAATTAGTTTACGAATTATTCAGTTTTTAACAAAAACTGTCCCAATTATTCCAGTTCTCCCATACGTTGCAATTTTAAGAATCCTTTTAGTATCTTTTTAAAACCGAATTAGATTAAACAGAATGTAAGTAATAAATTTTACATCTCTTGAATTATATGATGTTTTAATATTTTATATACCTGATGTCAACATCATATTTAATTTATGTTTACTTATTGTAAGTGTTTACAGAAAGATGTAAATAAAGTCGGATAATTTAAAAACTGTACAGGAGATGTAAAACAAATGGTAACACCTTGCAGCTCTTCCGTGCATTCTACTTTTTTACAAATCCTGACGGACAGTTTAATAGAAATTGAATTCAGTAGGTACCTAGTTCATTGAGATATTCAGTGATTTTAAGAGCCCTAGCTGCCTTATGATTTGCTCTAAAAATTCGATTTAAAGTCTGACGGTCTCTCTGAGACAACCTTCGACTCTCAGTCAGACCTATACCTTGCAGAGGACGTTTTTCCTTCTCTTTTAATGGATATTAAATTACTTTTGCCTATGTTTCCTATACTCTTATCAGTTTATATAACCAGGAAATATTTTCTAAAGTACGAGTGAATATGAATGATGAATTTTTCAGAATTAGAGTTTCAGTTCATTTTAATCCATATAACATATACAAATTATGGCTATAAATGGATTTTTAGCAATAGTGATATATGATAAAATTTATAACCAATGTTTAAATGCAATTACTCTATATATATTACTACCTTTTGAATCGTGTAATGTAATTGTTGATTATAAAAAATCAGGAAAATGAATATAATAACTGACAGAGAAGTGAAAGTTAGCTAGTTGTTGAACTTTATTACTATTATTACACCTCATTAGAGTAACGAACATCTAATGTAGAACTAATTTATAGCTAAATATTAGGGTGTTGAGAGCTTGTAAATTTTAAAGTGTAACTTCAAACAGGATTTCCTGCTTCTCTTACAGATGCTTTAATATTTATTACCTCTTTCTCTTGGTTTATAATATAATGGCAAGACATTACACAGACACTAACTAGAAGGATCATCATTAACCGAATTATTATCCATATGAGCTTGAGATAGACTCCAAATTAACGGTAAAACTTTGAATCATCAGTTTTATTGAAAATAGATCTGGAAAAGTAATTAAGATATATATGTATTATTCTCATTAGGTATTATACTTTGATCAGATTCTGAATTTACCTTTCATATTGTTTAAAAGTAAATAAAACAATAGCTTGATCAATCTATGATCATTTTATTTATTTTTGTTTGCGGACAATTATATCAATACAAAATTGGACTATATTTATTTGTAATAAAAAATAAAATCGTCTATATATAATCATCACCGATATTAACTGTTTTCAATTTTAACTACACTATTTAGTTACCCAGCTAAATCATTGATTCTATATATTGACGTTGCCGCTAGTTGGTTATATATAGAGTCTATAAATAGACTGTACCGCTTGCTGGTGGGTTGACATAGGAGTCTTATATTATTATTGATATAGTTGAGCTAAAGATATAAAAAAGTGAGTACTTTTGAGTTACATAAATTGATTTAAATTTACTTTTATTCGTATGATAGATATATTTATGAAATTAAATGATTAATAAAAAAATTTTACTGTGGTTTTCGAGTATTTCTTTCATTGTTGGAAGGACAATGTACTCAACACTCAACATATTTGCATCTTTCCATTTCAAATGCATCATCTTTCCTTAGAACTAACATACAGTTTGTCCTTAGCCCCCGTACCTCTCCCCGTTCTAACACTTCTTCAAGTACTGAACTGTAGGATGCATTATTGCACAATAAATATGTGTTTACACGTTTATACTTGTCATATTTCTGTTACAGTAAAAAAAAATCAGCGACTATACAGTATGGGCCACAAAAATGTTTCCGCTTTTTCAAATACTTGTAAATCGTTAGCCAATGGACGAAAAAACTGTATCTTGGTCTCTTTATCTCCGCCTATCATTGTACTATTAACAAGTGAAAATAAATTTGTACCGATGGATATAGTTTAAGAACAGGTAAGCAAAGAGTAAGGGTGATTATTTTGGTTATTGCGCGAAGGTTATTCTTTGAGCTAACTCTGTGATTTTACTTACTAAAAGGCAGTGAACAGAAGGAAAAAAAATATAATACAAGACATTATAATACAGGGGGCTTACACTTCTTCCTTGGAAATTATTTTGAAATAAAACAACTTCAGTGACATTTTGATCTCATTGAAGTTTTCACTCTGAATATTCGTTCCTCGCTTGTTCATTGCATGGTTAAGGCCCATTTCACAATTACTTACATTACAATTATTACTATTAATACTTTTTGATATTAACACTAATGAATATGACGTGTTTTCAAAGCATATCCTTTTTAAATTACCTCTATCTTTCATGTTATGTCTTTAAATTTATCGCCCTTTCTTGACATAAATACCAAATATATTTTGTATTTAAAAGTTAAAAAATATTTACATATCGGCGTAAATCACGAATATTGGAAATTAATTGAAATGGGGTGAACGTAGAAATACATCTAGGTTCCAGCTAAACACACTACAGTTCACGTTTTCATGGAGAAAAAATCACATGCGCGATTTGTGATTTGGTCACATTCCTCCAATTCACAGCTCTGCTCTCTCAGTTGCCAATGTTGTTTATACCTATGTATATTTTTCTCCTTATATGTTCAATATTTTTAATTGAAGCCTTCCGATGCATTCTGATAGTCAAACTCATTAGGGTTAATAAGGGTTTCAAAAAAAGTTCAAATATTAAAATAGTTGATTTTTTCAAGACTAAATTCTATTTAGATACAGAACTAGTATATCTACCAAAATTAGTTCATACACAAATTAAGAAATTAACTGGAAATGATGAAACAGATATACGACAGGTGCCTTGGTATTTTATTTCTTTAAATTCAGAGTGGATTTACACTGGAAAAACTAACATGAAGCGTATCATTTGTTTGAATTAGTAAAATGAAGCACAAATACACTATCACACATAACAAAATAAAACCAAAAAGTAAAAAGAACATGGAAAAATAATCGAAGATAATAAATACGAGAGCTACTGAAACACAACCTACTGCTTACAACAGCATTAACAAATGGAAAATATTAAAAAGAACATCGCTCAGAAGATTATTTCGACCGTTACTATGGCAATTAATATCATTAAATTTGAGAGTTGTCAACAATATTTTTTTTATTCATAATCCTAGTGATGCAATAAAATATATAACCATTTTATATTAATATCCCATCATTCAAAATGATTAAAACTACTGGAAGTTTAAAACATATATGAAAATTATAGGATATTAATATATATTTTCTTTACCTTTTGAGCATCTAATATATTCAGATTAAAGCATAATATGTCGATAGTAATTATTTAATATCCTTTTACTTATGATTCAAATGAAATCATGAAGTGAATTTATAAATTATCTAGTACACATGATTTGCAATTATTATTAGTTTGTAATTAAAATTTTATGTGAATAGAAATTAAAGTTACCATGTAATTATATTTAAAATTACTAAAATTATGATCAAAATGACTAAAATAATATTACCTAGAGAGAAAATTATGATGACCTATATAAAATGAAGAGTTATGTTTTAATAATCACCAGTAACTTTTTTTGTGTGTAATTAATAGCTTAATATTGTGTTTTATGTACTTCCTATTTTGTAAAATTACCTTCAATTTAATTTGCATGATATTTAAATTAATAATTATATCAGATGTCTCAAAAAGGATTCTTATGCTCCCTTTTTGCTAATGTAAGTAATTTTGTTATTTTTCATCGGAGAATATCATTACTTCTATAGGTAGAGATATCAGTTACCAAACAATAATATTACTAAAGTAATGTACAGATAGCAGACTACATGCCAATGAGTTCTGAAGAATGTTTGTCTCATTATGTAAAAATTATTTGTCAGGTGATTGAACATTTTTACCGTTAAATGTGATAGATTCTATTATACATATTTCAGTTAATTAATATTTAATACTAATTGCCTTTAAACTTCTTATATACTATCATTTACTAAAAAATATAATATATAATAGGCTATTGTCTGATACATACAATAGGTACTTCATTCCAAGTCAATTTTATAGAAATGAATAGATGTAAGTGTAAATTTATAGAAATTATTTTGACGTTCATTTCAAAAATAAAAATATATAAAGGAAAACAAATAAAGATAATTGAGAAAAAAGTTAGGAGAAATATTATAGAAAATATGAAGTTCGTATTTTCCAAACAGAATAAATGAGTAATTTTATATATGTTTAACTTGGAATAAAATAAAATACTTATAAATTATAGTTCTTATGTTATAAACGCTACTTTCATCATTAAAATATAGTTAATTATTGCTATGGTATAAACGCTATTTTGACTATAAATCTATTTTTTGAAGGAATAATATATTAATTATGGCTTTGACGACTATAAAGACTGTGATAAATAGTGCTTTACAAGCGAGGTATATAAGTACCAAAATATTATATCATTACTATAAATAGGTATACATTTATGGACATTTAGATTAGTATTTTCTAAAGTAATGTTGCACAGAAAACATAATGAGATATAATAGATAAATTCAAATAAATATGAAAAATGAATTAATTGCTACTCAATAAATTACAATATTATGTAATAAATGAGAATAATGTAATAAATATTGCATTCAGGAACGTATGCAATAAAATGATTCAATAGGAATTATTGTTACTCCTTTTTGTTTTGTTTCTGCTATTCTATTTGAGTTCAGTTGTTATATATCTTGATTGGATGTGACTTGTACATCAACAGTGTTTTTGGCTTAATTTTGTTGTTAGTTTATAGTTTAATAAATACAAACTATGTAAAATTAAGAATTATGGGTTTATTTACTATTATATTTACTGAGCAGTTACACTAATAGTTTAATATAAAGGTACACACCTGCTTTGAATGTTGTGCTAGTTCTATAAATATTAATTAACATCAACTATTAATAACTGAACAAGAATGGCATGGTTACCCTCAAAAAATAATTACCGAAGGTTTCTATATTGTGGATAAAAGAAAGAAAATGAATTAATTTTAGGAAACACTCTGTTATTATAACGACTGTTTTACCGACTTTACGATTAAGTTTCTGAGCTAAAATAGCTATTTTGTGGTGCTATTTCGACTACTTTCGTTAGAATTCTTAAGAGATATTGTGCATCCTCTTCTATTTACACACAATAATTGATGTGATAATGAGATGGGTGTGACATGAGCTTCTTTTCTCTCATAGGGCGGTAGTAGCAATGTATAAAAAAATACCAATAATATTCAGCCTATCTAATATTTGGTTAATTTTTTCATTCATATTGTGTAAAGGCTCTATCTACCACTCAAATCTCTTCCCGCAAGTTTTTAATCTATTACATTATTCGTCTTAACTTTAATTACAGTATAAGTTAACAAGATGCTAGAAACAAATGTTAAACACTAATGAACATCAAAAAGTTCCAAACAAGAAATACGTCTCATTGTTCCTTTAATTTCCATTCTGATCTATTTCATGTTTATTCATAAATATAAAATCAGAGGAATCATACTATCAGAAAAATTTTTAGAGACAAATATAAAATCAAAGCAGTCAAAATCTTCTTTCAGTCTTTCAGTTCCCCAAGCCACTAAATACAGCATCAAAACTCTTCAATGCGCTAGTGAGAAAAACAATCTGTGGAATAAGTAAAAACAAGAACATCTCCAATTCCAGAGTTCACGGAGAAATTTCAAGAACAAATCTTTAGATAGTAAATCCAGCGAAGTTAACCTGTCTTGTTGGTGAATAAATCATAACGAAATGGTTAGGTATAAACTTAGTATTTAATTCACGTGGTTATTAAAATACTAATTACGGACAAAAAATACTCAAGATACGTACAATTATTATATATTATAAAATTTGATATTTCTTTTTATTCACCAGAAATGTTTTCATTAACTCGTCAATTCATTTGAGATCTATTGAGCCTGTACCCTAATTGCTTCACAATTTCTGTTTAATAGTCTACGGGAATTAGTACAAATATTTCATTAACATCAGTAGCTACATAATACATAAGTATACCTGGATGAGATGTTTTTACTTCTAACTTTTATCGTCAAATCTGTTAAATAAATAAATAATTGCATTTTGCTAAATTTCTCCAATTTATCTTACAAATATTTGGTTTACAAACACAATATGAAAGTTATATAAAAATTATTATATTACATGAGTGATGAAAAATACTATTAAAAATGAATTACAGTTACCACCATTATATTTTATTTAGTCTTGCATTATAACAATACCTAATATATGATAATAATTCTTAGTGTTTATTTCTAAATCAGCCTTTTTCGGATAATCATTTTGTTAAATAATCTTTTTTTCATTCATATTTGAAGCTTCAAACCACAGTTTATTCACAATACACAGCAAGTTAATGGTTTTAATTATTTCATATTACCAGTAAACGATTAATGAGTAGAAAAAAACAATCTTTAAACCTGAATCAAATCAAGCTTTGATAAACAAAATAATATTATGTTAGCAACCGCAATAGTGTGCATATAATCATATAATAATTTGAAACGGAATAGAATAATGATAAGCAATCAATATATTCCAGGTTTATATATATTGTTAATTAAATTATAAGTCAATTTCAAACTAAATAGAATTTTATTGCATGCGTTCAGTGTTATTAATTGTATTATATGTACTATGTAGTACAAAATTAAACGATATATTCATGAATATATCGTCAAAATGTAAATTGATAAATCAGAGTTTAACTAACACATCCCGTACATTATTTACTTAAGAAACATCTTCAATCTTCATCATAATTCAAAGTTAATTCCGTGCATGCAAACTATATTATCTCTCTGTTTCAGTAAAATAATAGTTAAAGCCGTTGGTACAAATCATGCCGAGGAAGAAACCAAATATCAAACAAGTTTCAGAAGACTGTACGTTCCCTAGCAATTTATCCAAGTCTATTTGCCAGTAGTTTGACAGTTTGGTAGATAGATGGGGGACTAGATCTTCAACTCCAGACAGTATTACTTCCTTAGAATATTCTGGATTGAGATATGAGTTGTGATTTGAATCTCAGTTGCGACGTATGGTGTGTAAGGCTTTATTTAAAATGAAAAAAAGTTATATGAATTAAATGAAATTGTCTATATTGAACCCTACTGTTTTGTATCACTTGTAACTCATCTACTTTATTTTCTTAATTTTTCCTATCACTCAGCGAGTGCAAGATTATTAATATCTTAATAAATATAGCAAACAATTTTTTCTCGATTTGAAGTGCAAATTATTAATTGATTTCTGATTTATCATTTAACATTTAGAAAATTTAGAAAAAACTTCCATACACATTCATTCTCAACACATTTTTCCCTTCAATTTCCTTCACAATATTTATATCGATTCATATTTCATTCTGCTCTATTCTTATAATTATTATATACAGATAAATATTCCAACTTCTAAATCTAAATTAAAGAATAGCATTAGAAAATACAGGATATAATGAGTTTATAACAATAAATATCCCTCCTTCATATATATGATAAACATGTAATAATGGTATTGAGCATAAATTTACAATGTAAAATCTCTTATAATTTATTTTTTTGCTATATCTGACACTTCTAATCGTATTTTGATATGCGAATTCATAAGGAAAATACAATGATTAATAATAAATATTTTCAAGCTGAGTCAAATACCAAAGCAATAAGATAGTACTAATTAACATCAAGTCTAACATTATTATCTAGACTTTTTCACTCACTTTAATGAAACTACATGGAGGAAAATAAGCAATTCTCACATTGAGATACTTAGGTCTGGCAAAATTCTGTGACACTGCAGTGCATCACAGATGTTAATAATCTCTCAGCTACTTGAGGTAAGTTATTAACAGATATTAAAAATATGTTTGATATGAAATATAAATTAAGGAAATGTCAAAACATGTCAAAATTACTAATGATATTATCATTTTACAACGGTCAATTATATTATCCACTTTTAAGTTTTCCTTGAACCGACAAAATACAGTGGTGATGACATTATGAATGTTGATAGTCAATATTATTGTGAAAGCCGTGCATGAGGTTATTTATTTACGTTTCCATCGTCAGTTATCAGTCTTGAACAAACGCATTGCAAACTGGTTGAATCCGTTCTTGTGGAATTGCTTCTCCTTTCCACTTGCAATAATGTAGTTAAATCCATTTTTCAATTGATTTAGAGCCATGTGATTGCTCCAAATGGACTCCTGTTGGAGACTCTATGGTGAATCCGGAATCCGGAAAGTTTTTTTTAGCCTATGATAGTAACTTAGATTCCCAAATGAGAGACCTCGAGATGTACCATTCTGAGTTAAATATGACCCCACAAATTACAATTACGACTCAAAATCTTCCAGTTGCCACCACAGAAGTCCAACCATCACTGACTCTGCATTTTGATGTCTCGTTACAGTCCCACCCTCTGCTGAACTTGAGGAACTCCAATCTTGTTCATTCAAATGTTTCACAGTTTGCAGGTCAAATTTGTGATCATCTGTGCAGTGAAAATCAACTTAAACAACGTGTCTCCAGTTATATCATTCAGGATGTGATGACTTTTTTCAGCTCTCATTTTCTCATGAGGGTCAGCAAGCTCATTGAGTTTCTTCATTTAAATGGTTTTGTTCCCAGATCTTCTTTCAACTCTAGATAAAGTGAAGTTTCGTTAACTCCTGCCTCTCTTGAAAGCTTACGATGAGATCGACGAGGGTTTCAACCATACTCCTTCTGCCTGCTTGTATTTTTTTTTTTGGTTCTTGTGCTTCGTTTACAGCCTGGTCCTTGATTATCATAGGATGAAAAAGTCTACTTAAACTTCTTAATTTTATCAAAAGAGTTTAACATTAATTATTAACTTCTTTGCAATTTAAATATTAGTCTGACCCTCTTTATTGAGTTCGATCATCAAATTTCTCTGTAAGTAAGAATTTGAACATAGATATAGAAATAGGAAGATTATGACAATAAATTTAAAATAATATACGATTGAAGAATCATATCCGATATTTGAAAGATTTAAGGTAATTTGGCTGTGTGCTTATATTTGATTGACGAGACGAATTTATGTGGATAGTTTTTATATATTGACCATTTTTCATTAGTGCATGTATGTATTTTATAATTTTTTGTTATTTTGAAAATGAGAAAATATGTTATAAATTATACAACATATCATGTTTTATTAATTTCTTTAACTCATGAAAAAACTATAAATAATTTTATTTTTAAACCGATTTGGAAGCTATCTTTTCACGAATTTTACTTTTCAACATAAATACATACGATTATGTAAAGAAGAGGGTGATAAAAGGCAGATAAAATGCAGAGCATAATATTAAAATATTCAGGGTGTCTCAAAAAAAAAACGGAACACAACTACACAATATTTCAAATACTATTAAAGGTACTTTCTTCTTTCTGGTATCTTTTTTATAGTTGAACCCTTCACTGTCCACGGTTAAATTTTCATTAAGTTTAATTCAATTCTGTGAATGTTAGAAAACCTAAGAAATAGTTAGAAAACCTAAAAAATATTTGTTCTTTGTCGTTGCTTGTTAATTTTATTTTAATTTGATATTTATTCTTAGGCGTTTACCAATGGATGTGTAAATATCAATTGAAGGTTTTATATAGAAAAAAATATCGAAAAGTCAATTTTTTATGATTGTATATCAGTTTTCGTGAGTAAAGGTACGTACAGACTACAAGCGGAGCGGAGCAGCGCGGAGCGGAGCAACATTAATATTATTGTTTATTTGGAGCGCCGCACCGCTCGCAGTGTGAACAGCCAAGCGTCTCTCCATACGAATACAAAACCACCTTAATGGTGCTCCGCTTGCGCCGCTATGCGCCGCTTGTAGTGTGTTTGAGCCCTAATGGTTCGTGCACGCCAGTCGCTAGGTTACTGAGCAAACTTTCAAGGGCTAGTTTACAAGGGTTACTAATAATAAATATATAATACGCAACTTTAAATACCAGCGTTACCATCATCACAGACACACTTTACAATGCAATGGAAATGAGCCTCATCAATCTTAACAACTCAGACTGGACTGTACGGCCGTCGCCACAAATTTAGAAATTAGCATCAAAATGTAGAGTGAATGCCTTCCATGTCACATAACTTCACAAAGTTTGCCTAACATATGTGACTGCAATGTAATTTTAGTCTTCTTTATGTGAAACTTAGAAGCTATAATAAGATGGGTATAACCATCTTTGAATAAGAACTTCTTTGTGTTTATAATGGAATGTAAAATAACAAAGTATAGTTCAAAAGAATAAAATTATTAAGTTAATCATTTTTGATAAATATTATGAAGCCCACAAAAAAAAATCTAAAAATTACATTTGAAGAAACTACTTATTCTAAATGCAAACGTGATGATTAGGATATATACGAAATGCAGTCCTTTTATTCCTGTCTCATTTTTATTAGAATCTTTTTTACTCAGAAGTACCTCGGCTGACAATTAATTAATAAAAAATAACTAAATACTGACCAGTTAGACCGCGATTTCAATCAGAACCCATTCAGTATTACTATATCCTTTACGAATATAAAAATATGCATTTAAATCTATGAACGTTACATCGTATAGTATACATATATTGTTCACGTACATAAATACATTTTACAAATTCAATTTTCGCAACCATATATAGGGTGTATATGTCCCAAACAAAATTTAAATAGATACTTTTCCGACACTTTTGAAACATTTTCCGAATTAAAAAACAGGAAAACCTGCAATTGTACACTAAAAATAATTCGGTAAGGAGTTAACTCGTGTTTTGAATTGAGACTTGGATTTAAAAAAAAATATAACAATTCAACGAATCTAAAGTAATTGTCATGGCTGAGCTCACAATGGAAATAAACTGCTGTCATTATAGGACTAAAATGTCCACCGTAAAGCCACCAGGCAGCTACAATTTTCTGTCTAACTTCTCACAGGATTTCCTGCTGTTCGCTCAGAAACTTGATGGTTTATTACATCGTTAATTTATTTTAATATTGTAATAGTGAGAAGTTAGGCAAGCTCTAAATGAAAGATTCAAAACTGTAGATCTGTAAGATACAAAAGAAAGAAGTAGTCACTTATTTTATACTTTCAAAACGGCTTAGCCCTATGACCAATGAGTTAATAGTTATTCAACTTTTTCTTTAAAATATGCTACCCTAGTAAACAGGGCAATAATACCGCACCATTCTGGGCATTATCCCGAGCTGCGAGGTAATGCCCTGCACCACTCCAGGCAATATGCTGCATTGCAGGTTAATGGCTTGCAGCCTTATTAACTTAGAAACTAAACTAGATCAATCAAAATTTGGATTGCACCATCATAAATAGCAGCTTCTAAACTCTTAGAAACAATGTTAAAAGTACGCTAGTACAACACTTGGAAATAGCGTCATGTCTTTGAACATGTAACACCTATGAAAGTTAAGAGGCGCAATATTAGGGTACCTGAAAATATAATATTGAGCCACCTCAATATTGAGCCACATGAAAATATAAATCGCGCATAATTTACTTTTACGAAAAGTTATAAGTTAAATATACCTTACATGTTGCAAGTTTATTTTATATTACGTTTTTTGTTGGAGCATAAATACTCTTTTTGTTGGTGCATAATAAAAGTTTAGGCGGGCATCTTTTCGCACATAAACTACACACTGTATATACACACCCTACACACTGTATGTATACACACTACACAATATACACACTACACACACGCTACACAATTACCTATGGTTATTATATCTCATCATGCTGAAAATTCAACATTTTATTGTACTGTAAAAGTGCGGGATAATGCCCTGCATATTTTTTTCATGCCGGTCAAAACCCCGCAAAACTTTATAGCCATGTAGTCAATTTTTGGCTGACCTGAAACAAAAAAAGGAGGTAGTATAGTAAAGTACGCTAATTAACCTATAATATGTCACAAACGTGATCAAATTTGATTGAGAATTGTGGATTCTGCAACAAATCTTGCAAAATTATCTGATTTTAAGAATGCAAATGCTTGGTGCATAATTTTATAGTGTCCTATTTAAAAAAAAAAAAAAATACTTACCAAAACCTAGCATGGGTAATATTATTTGTCCCGAGGGTTAAAAATCTGCTCTTTTCAATGCCGTAAACAGAAATTTAAATTTCCAAACAGTTTTGGGGATAAGGGGGGTGCGGGGTAATGCCCACACATTCCAGGTGCGGGGGAATTACCCGACTTGACAATACTTTCAGAGAACTAATAACTGGAATAATTAATTCTCATTATACAAAACTACGTAGTTGATTTTCATGTTATCAAAAACTTTAGTGGAAAAGTACAGATTATACTTGCTTAGTTGTCTCCAAAAAGTATTCTTCATATTTTGTAAAGCTAAGCGAGAGAAATAATGTAAACCTCCACTAATAGGATTAAAAAAAATACGAATATTAAATTGAAGTACCCTATCGTGTGCAAACACTTGGCCGAAATTGAATATCATATCAATATATTCTCGTGCGTATCATAGTTACATTCTTTATGCATAATACCCGTCGTGTAGAAGCGGACACCAAATAAATAAATAAATAAACACACAAGAAAACTATTAGGATAGATAGTTATTATTTTAAGTTATCAAGTTATTATTTTTATTATATTTGATAATATTACTATCATATTGTTGTTTTTAAAATAAGAATATTTCGGTCAAAAGACCCTTAAGCCAAATTTTCGTTTTGCCAAATATCTGTTCAGCCAACTGTCCTTGGGCCAAGTGTCCGTCAACCACCCTTTATAGTGTATATTATAATTTAAAAAATTCTTTGAAGTCTCTCATAAAATGGTCCTCAGTTCTCGATGTATCTACATATAGTGACCTATTTGTGGTTCAATAAAGAGGAGTTTTACCAGTAATAGTTCTTTAATAGAAGTCATGCATAGTGAATCTTTTCTATTTTTAGAGTCCTGAAAAATGATTTAACCTGAACCCCCTACTGTATATGAGATATATTAGATAAAATAAAATAAACTTTATATTTCCAAACATATTTATATTTACTGAGCAAATTCCATCAGAATTCGTATTATTTTGCAATGACTACACCTACACACAGAGTCACATATGGCGATAATATTCCTAATCGACTTGCACTAAATTCCTTCTAATGTAATCTAATGATTCTAATGTACCGTGCCTTGCATTATGATAAGTTATAATCTCTATGTTATTTAATGTTCTATAGGAAAATACAATAAATCCATATCTTCTGAATTTAAATACAAATTAAATAATTAGTTATATACAAAATTGATTTATTATTTACAATACGAAACGTTGTCATTATAAGATATTATCATTATTATGTAGACGAGCAATTATACTGCATATCAGTAAAACCAGTACATTGGTCATTGAATACACATATCCTATTCAAAAATGTGATTGGAAATATTTTCAAATTGAAAATTTTCCAAATATATTAATTGAAAAATAACGACAACTGCAAATTTCCGCTTTTAAAAGTAATTCCTTTTCATACATTGGATAATATTTTACTATATTCTGTAATTCTTAACTAAACAAAATACTTTTCTGTAATTTGCATCTCTAATTAATACTTTATTAGTACCAATAGATAATAAATACAGAAACATTAACGTCAATGAAAGCTCTTAATAAGAAATCTGAGAGGTAAAAGCTTCGAATCCCAATACTTGGATTAATTAAGGGGTAAATTAAGTTAATTAAGAATAGCTGAGGCTGTCACACGATATCTTCTATCGCGCCACTAAGAATGTGTGGTTCCGACACTTTCTCCCCTTGGCGGTCACCACAAACTGACTCTTCCTTTTCATACATTTTCTTAGTGCTTTAATATATTAGCCCGTAGAGGTCCATGCATAATTTATAACATGGGCCTTCACCTCAGTCGTGCTCAGATTTTGCCAATATTTAAGAGAGAAATGGAAGAGGTTGAAAAATAGCTCCGGACTATAGACTGCCTTTTTTCGTCAGCAGCTTCGTATCGACTTTTTCTTCGCATTTGATTTAAGTAACATATTTTTGTTTTATTTTCAGCAAACCAGTAATGTAAAGTAAGATAATAGACCTAATTACAAATTGGTATTTAAAATCTGAAAAAACAAACGGCCTTTACTTTAGAATTTTAAAATTCATTAATGTAAATTCAAAGGAAGTTCAAGTATTTTTCAAATTAATTTATAATAAGGCACAAATCTTTGAGAGTTAAATATTCAAACCAATACTAAAAATTATTATCAACTACACACATTTATCATCATCTTATTGATGAATTACATTATTATGTTTATTATTCGTGTCTCACCAGTACCTACTATCCAATTGTCTCCGACTCTTCTCCAAGACTTGGCATCCATTTCGAACTGAAAACAGACGCGAACTTTATTTGTCTCGACATTTCCTACTTTTATCAGGAATGAAAGAGAAATAAATATTCATTCTTAGACATTCTCAGCGCATTTTTTAGGATCTGATATAACATTTCTTCCCATTGAAACAGGATATTTCAGTTCAAAGAATTTGTACTATCATTGAATTTGCTATTAGAAGATATTAAACTGAAGAAGAATTAATATTAAAATTATCGGTTTTACATTATAAATATGTCGTGCAAGTAAACTACTAAAGGATAGAAAAAATGCCAGAATTACACTTGATGTAAACCAATAATCCAAAGAAGGACTTCAATTTATTTTATATATTCATTATTTTATTATTACGTCAAATTTCATTTGGACAGCCACATATTTTAATGTTTCATCGCAATAATTTATTTTCCATTTATTTCATTAATCCGTGACTAATAGTATATTGAATTACGTATAAATATTACAAACGAATTCATAATACATAAAATGCCAGATTTCAGTAGTTATGAAAATAATCAACAAATTTTGGTGTCTTCTGACCCATCGTAAAAGAGGATTTAATTTAATTAATTCTTTGAGAAATGATAAAACAAAAGAGTTTCATTTCTCTCCGCAGAAAAAAGCTATGCGAATTTTAGAGAGAAAATTGCTGTCTTAATGTTATCTATTAATTCATATTAATATCAAATTAATATTTGACTGAAACGGAGAAGATTAATTTTAGACAACTTTTTTTTCATGCCTGAATTATTTGATATAAAATTATGTTTGGCTAAAAATTTGTTATTTAGGAATCATATAATACATAAGTGCTAAGAGAATATTTAAAATCTTAAAATTAGAGGAATTACTGAAAGAAAACGGGTGAATATATATCGACACAACACATAATAGTACACATAAAGAACAAAAAGAAAGTTTTAAAGATGGAACATATTGTAATTATGGTAATTATAGTCTTCAAGTAATTGGTATATTCAAAATACATAAGAGGGCAAAATCTTGGAAAGAATAAACATAATATATTTTATTTGAAGTATATCAAATACCCCACTCTTTTAATAAAATTATTACTTGAGTATATTCGTGTGTTTTCTACTTAATTGATAAAATTGTACATTTTTATAAGGAAACGTGAATTATGTCACGGGTTTAATAAATATAGTAAATATCTTTATTTCTACTAAAGTAAACTTGAACTATTGTCGATTGTTATTCGTTACAAAACTTTCATTGAATAGTGTTCTTGTATATTAAATAAATTATAAAATATTTTACTATTTACACTGAAACCTAGCTTGCTTTATTGGTTTATATAACTTTCTTTAGAAGACTAACATTAGCTTTAAATAGACGAAATCCACATTAAAGCTTTTTTCGCATCTGCAATTTATACCCTTTCCAGGAATAGATGTACATAGTTTGTGTCAACCAAAAAACTTTCTCGCAGTCAAGCACCAGACAATTTCTTCATTCTTTGAAACATTCTCTATTTCTACTTGTTTAGAATGAATTTTGCGACATTGAACAACATTGTTGAATGAGTTGGTGTTCTTGACAATTAATCAAGCTGTCTTCTAAAGAGCCACGATTCAATCTATGAATGCATATATGTATAAGTCAATCTAACTGTAGTTTACTTACTTGGCTCATATGATAAACTATCACATTTAAATTCATTATTATTACTAAACATCAATCCAATCGAAACAATTCGTGGAATATCGAACACAATCAACAAATTCGTTTTTTCAATAACCTGTCAATATTATTACAATAAGGGCTACTACATCAGTTTTATTGTCTTTATATTGATGATCTAAAGCAAGTCATCCGAATGCGATCATAAGTACTTTTTTAGATTACATATTGATATACTTACTTTTTATTTCAATGATTTAAACATTTATAACCTGAATATCTATATAAATAACGTATTCACTGACACTTTAGAGATTACATTTTATGGAAAGTAAATAGCAGATATGTTCCATATTATATCACAATCAAAATCGAGCTTGATTTTTGACTTAATAAAAATACAATGAATTTATATACAGTCTTTACAAAATCAAATACAGTCCATGTATTCTCATTTTCAACCAATCAAAGTCTCTATCGTCGCGAAATATTATGCCACGTTATTCCGGTGTACCATTCAATTCATGGTTAAATTCGGACTGGAGATTTTGCACACATTTGTTTCGCTCGAATTTGGATTGGTGAAGAATATGGATGAAAATTTCAATTTCAAAGACAATATCATAGAGGGTTTCTCACAGATTTATAACAATCCAGATGGGGGAGTTATATATAGATTGGGATCATTAAGCATATTGGTTAAATTTTGAAAAAATAATATATCAGAATAAATTAATTAGGAAATCATATCATATATATAATTGTATATAACCCATATATGATGGTAATTTAAAATCCGTCGTGATTATAGTACTACAGTAAAACTCCTGTGAATATACAGAACTATTTAAGGAAATAGCCTGTATAAAATGGCCATTAGTTTTCTAAAACTAATGGCCATGCATGGCAGACTAAGGAAAATGAGTTCACTATACAAGCTACTTCCTCACTCAGCACTCTACATTCACTATACAGGTTCTCATAACAGATGAGTACTACTGTATCATGGATACGTACTTCTAAAAGATATCTAAGCGCATAATAATAATGTCAAGTATGTATCTGCGATAAATCGGTCAAGTTCTTGAACAGAATAATCTTTTGAATCTGTTTAACGTGAGTGTTATCATCCTGATATAAATTAACATGCAACGTTTGATGTACATATCTCAAAGTGGAATCACAAATCAAATCCATCTTTAACAATAATAAATTTCCAAATTATTTTAGTTTATTTTTCACTCACACTTTAATAGCCTGAAGTAAATTCATCTGAACGATTTCGGTAAAAATAAGTGCCTCAGTCGATTCCATTAATTAGATTTGGTAATGCAATCTTAATTTTTATACCTGATGGCTGCAATTGGTGATAGCGATTCAAATTAGAAAACACGAGATTTTACGATGTATACGTCGTTTTATTTTCGCCAAATGAAATTATTTTTCAACTTGTAACATAAGAATAGAATAAAGTAGCATAACAGTTATTATGCAATTTTATTATAATATTGAATATATATTAAATGAACAAAGTAAATATAGTTTATACTAGTAAATACTTTCCTAAAACAGACCCAACACTGTGATAAGTGACTAGAAACTCTGTATGTTATATATGATGTTACTTCAGAGAAAATAAACACAGTTCGCTACTTCAGTTGTTTGTAACAAAGTTGGTCTTCACTAACAACTACCCACCGTACATCGTTTGCACCTCACGCACCTTCGCAAAAAAAGTTTCTTCCAAAGCTTAATGACCCGAGGCTACATCAGCAGAGCTAAAGTTTCCTGAATGGAAGCTATTACTGTTAAACCTTAAGATATTTTATTTAGGAATGAAGAAAATAGAAGGGAAATAAATTTGTACTTGTTAATACATTAATAAAATATTGAAACACTGAAACATCTTTATTGAACTAAAAAAAATACAAGTATAAAAAGAAAACACGGTCTAAAATTTAGGATCAAGCATTTATTAATAAATTGTGAGTAAATATTATTGAGTATAAAGGGAATTTGAAATATATAGAAAATAAAAACAAATTTATTAGAGATCATTTTTTTAAATTAATTATTAAAATACACTTATTTGTAATAATTTATGATTAACTTCTATAAGAAGGATTAACAAAAATCCAAATAGTTCATTCACATAATTGTGATGAATTATTATATATTTCAACTGATACTTTCCCACCAGTCATTTCCATTATCACAGTAGCATTGAAGGAAGCTAATAATTGCCATGGAAAGCCAATGATAAAGTTCATTGAAACAAACGGACTGCATAAGCAACAATCACGTTGTGGTTTTTAAGTTGACCAGATACAGTTTTTTCCAAGAAAAAAGGAGTCAATTGTGTAATTTTAAAGAAGTCGATGCTACAGTTTAGTCCGTTAACAGTTCTGAAACATTTTCCAGTGCGGTTTATTAGGCATTTAGTATAAATAATTCGGTGTAAGTGACTGTAAATCTGCTAATTATTTGAAGAAATGGGAGGTAATCAGTAGAAAAAGACGGGGATTCTCCAGTTTGCAGAACATGAAATGGTAAGAGGAATACGTTTGTTCAAATTTCGTATTTTCATTTGAAATATATTTTATAAGAATAGGAATCATTTTCAAATTCAATTGGATATAGATATGGAAATAACTTGTTAAATAACGAAGAAACACACTGAAACGAAAAAAAACTTTTTATTAATAACCACTTAAATGAGAATAAATTAAGAATTCATATAATTTTTATTGATGTGAACACTATTGTTATTTGATTTACTAATAACCCAGCTAGCAATCGAACATTATAATAATGTTATTATAATGTTTGAATGTTATATTTATGTTGAATGTTATTTTTGGATTATTATATTAATATTATTTTAACATTAGCTTATAATATTAGAAGTTCATGTTATAATCTAACCTTATAAAAATATAAATATAACATTAGTACTAAATATTCGAAAGCTTTATTATATTAAGATTATGCATATATATTATAATAAGGTTACTCGATAACATTAAAATAATACTTATATTTTAATGTTATAATAAGATTATAAGTTAGTATTATAATAAGGTTATACGTAAATAATATAACAATATTCAATATACTATTTGAATAATGTTTAAAATAAATACTAAAATATAACTTTACATACGTATTATGATAGAAAATCATACCTACAAAACGTTTCCACTATATACCTAATTTCATTTTGATTTAGTGAAGATTTCCATGTATCTTACAAGGGTAAACACCTAATTACCGAACATAACACAGTTATCGATCATATGGCCAATCAAATGTTTATTATAAGCAGAATTCATTAATTTAAGCCTGTCGGATCCTGGGGTTCACGCCCACTGTTCGTAAACTGTGTTTGTCCGAGAATTGGGTGTTTACCCAATATACCTACTTATTCAAAATGAGTTCTCAATTTAAATACGTTTTACTGTTACGTTAATTAAGTACCCAATTATTTTAATTTGAAATCTTTTACTTATCATGGGTTCTATTCTTCTCTCGTTATACATATAGAACACTTTCAATTAAAAGTATAAATATAATTTCGATTACCTATTAAATATTGTTTGTAACAGTTTTTCGCTTCAAATTTATAACAGTTACCAATTCATTGAATTAACTAACTGGCAACTCACGTATGTGTTATGCTACGTACATACATGGTAACTGAAACACAAAATTCACGCGCTCATTGTAACACCAGCGCCATCTACGGATAAAGTTTTAAGTGGATTTCAACATTTACATTGTAATTGATTGATCTATATTATCCCAATATGTTACTTTCTATGAGGTTTTAGACCATAGAGTAAATTGTATTATTTTAATTACTTGGTCTTCTAAATATTATTATTTCATTACTCATGTTTATGCATGTGGTACGTTCTTGGCGGTTTTCAGTGCGTCCTTCGTCTTTGTGCTGTGAGCCTGCATGTGCTTGAATAAGTTGCGAGTGAAGTGAATTAGCTAGGTGTTGTTTAGTAAAAATGTCTAGAAATTATCATGACATCCGTAAGAAACAAGGATTATATCTTCAGTCGACTCCCTCCTCCAAGTTGTGCGCCCCAGTCGACTCCCTCCTCCAAGTTGTGCGCACCAGTCGGACAGAAGCCCCGCCACCTCCACAGGGTTAAGCCAGAGAGGTGTACCGTACGACGTCCATACACAGTGGAGGATATGCTAAATCGAATGCTCGTGACAGTTGTGTATAAAGAATTCGACTGTCGCCTGCATTCTTTTGTTTATCCTTCCTGTAATCTTCTAGAATTCCCTCGCCAATTGCAAAATAACCTTCCAGCAATATCCCCGCGATGTTCCCTCATGAGGTTAATTGGAAGGAATTATTGAACATAAATGTTGGTATGTATTATTAAATATACATGTTAGTATTTATTAATGAACATACATGTTGGTATGTATTATTGAACATACATGTTAGCATTTATTATTGAACATACAAGTTGGTATGTATTAATGTATTATTGAACATACATGTTGATATTTATTATTGAACATACATGTTAGTATGTATTATTGGAAATACATAATGGTAATTATTATTGAACATACATGTTGGTATGTATTATTGAACATACATGTTAGTATTTATTGATGAACATACATGTTGGTATGTATAATTGAACATAGTACATGTTGGTATGTATTATTGAACATACATATCCCAGGTAGCAATGAATGTTATTTAAATGTTAGAATAATATTATCCTGTAACCAAAAGTAATGTTATTTTCAATGTTAAAATAACATTATAAAAATGTTATATTTTCAATGTTAACATAATATTACAACCGAACCTTAAAATAACATTGGGAAATAACATTGAATGTTATGTTGTAATATTAAAATAACATTTGAAAAATGTTAAATTATGTTTTTTTATTAATAAAAAATGTTATATTAACATTTTTTTGATATTACAATAACATTATTTAACATTTTTTAAATGTTATTTTAATATTACAACATAACATTAAATATTATATCCCAATGTTATTATAAGGTTTGTTCGTAATAAACAAATGTTAGATAACATTTGTTTAATATCAAAATAACATTATTAAACATTTTTTAAATGTTTTATTAATATTACAACATAACATTCAATATTATTTCCCAATGTTATTTCAAGGTTCGGTTGTAATATTATGTTAACATTGAAAATATAACATTTTTATAATGTTATTTTAACATTGAAAATAACATTACTTTTGGTTACAGGATAATATTATTCTAACATTTAAATAACATTCATTGCTACCTGGGAAGAACACGTCATATTAGGATATTTTACAATATTTCAGAAATACTCCTGGATGGTCAGATATTTTTCATCATACCTTTTTAGGCTCTCAAATTGTCGACTAAATTAGTTAGGTAGTGAAGTGAATTATTGTTGAAAAGACAAACTAAAAATATTTGAATGTTCTCTCTAAATTATTCAACAAAAACTTCGATAAAATTCTTTTAAAACATAACAGTACATAATATTATATAAATATTGCTACACATCTGTAACTAAATAAATTACCAACAAGTCAGAGAAAATGACTGTGACGGGAAAAAAACAACAAGATATCAGATCAGTTTCAGAAGGCAGGACGGTCTCCAGGGCAATTTATCTGCGTCTCTTTGCGAGTATTTGGTAAATAAATGTGGACTGTGCACTGAAATCTAAAAATTAGAAAGTCTAAGTAAAGTATATATTATTCACTTTTAAGTATTTCTTTTGTTTTTATTCACATATGAGTTTATAGTTCCAGAAGTGATTCATTTTTTTTACAATTCAAATAATTTTTGGAGCGTTGATTACATTACTGGATAATATCAAGAGATATTCTATTATTTCAGGTATAAATTCGTATAAATTGTGCAACATATAATTAGCCTAATCAAATCTTATGGTCTTACATCTTAAACTAAAATACCTTACAAATACTTAACTGCATTGGCCTTATAATGACCAATGGTAAATCAAAGGGTCATTTGTGTCATTGAAGCGTGGAAATGATCAGAGGGAAGCAGAACGAAGTCATTATAGCACCATAATTGCAAATGCGAGAGGTTAGTTTAGTATTCATCAATGGCGATTGATGATCACTGGGCAAACAGAGTAATTGAGGAACCAATCATCACGAGACGTGAGGAACCTGGCTGAGGACTTTATGCGATGCAACACGTACATTACAATTACAGGCAAATTGCAGTAGGTTAAAACATCTGACGATAATGTGTCTTTCAGTTGGTAGTTTTATTATGTAAATCAACAATTGCAAGAATTTTAATACTCTTCATTAACCTTTGTTTTCTATTAGTTATTTTATAACAGATTATTATTAGTAATTGGTCACTATATAGTATATATATATCTGTTAGTTTACTAAATAAATGCATAATAATGTTAAGAAAATGCTCAAAACATTACGCCTATTGGTAGCCTCAGAAGGCAAGTTAGGCAGAATATTCATATTTTGCCTATAAAATATTCATTTTTTTTTTGGCTGAAACTAGCTATATTGTACCTAATTTACAATTTTAATGGTAAGTGAAATAATTAACTACAATTTATATCAGGTTATTACTGAATGTTGGTGACATATATATTGAAAATGAATAATTAATGACAAATTCAATGATTCTTGATATATAGATACATATATAACTGTACAGTTAGTGTACATACAAGAATAGATAATTGAATAATATTATTTGAATAAAGAAAAAGATTATTAACCAATATTTTGCAATATATTTATTTTAAATCATGATTATAATTATAATATCATACATATAATCTTATTATTTGCTACTCTCCCGATCATATGCAACTCTCCCGCATACTTTCAAAACATTTGGGCATTATTTGCTAGATTCCCGCGTGTTTACTGGAGGCTTTGCTATCATTCCCTCATGCTCCGCCCAGTAGGAACACACACTGTTCTTTCCCACGAAGGAGTGTGCGATCCTGCACCTCACTGTGGCATTCCCGTTCAGGTCTAGCGAGCAATGGCAACCGAGGGATAATCTTTCTCGCGAAATATTTCCCTCCAAATTAATGGACGTGCATGTAGAAGAATTACCAGAGGATATATTCCAAGATTTAATAAGATAATTATATCCCAATAGGCAGAGCTGGGTAGAACTTAAGTACTTAGTATTTAAGTACAGTACTTTTTGTGTACTTAAGGCAAGTACGTAAGTAATTTTTTCAACAAGTACTTAAATACTTTTAAGAGTACTGAAGTACAAACTACTTAAGTACTGAAATACAGAATATTTAAGTACACGATAAAATAAATAAATACTTATTTATTATTCATAAATAATTCTAGTTGCATCAAGAAACAGATTAACCTATTCATAAATATTCCTTTCACAAAAAGGATTTCTTTCAGGTATATTTTTTCTAATTTATTCTGTTGTTTAACTTCAATGTATCAGAATTCTGTGGAACAGTTTTCATGTTTACACAGCAAAAGTACTTAAAAATGTACTTAGAAAGTACTTAAGTACATTCGAGTACTTAGTACTTTTCTTAAAAGTATTTAGTACTTGGTACTTAAGTACTTTTTTGACATGTACTTAGTACTTAAATACATTTAAGTACTTAATGCCCAGCTCTGGTAATAGGTAGTTAATTATATGTCAGCAAATTTTCTAGTAGTGAATAATTGATAAAAATCAGGCGAATTATTTTAGGTATTAATTTTATTTATTTTAGTAGAGGGTTTAACGTCTGCTTCTGAACCTCAGACCACATCGCTGACGTCAAAGGGAAATTAAATACAAGGTACTGAAAGAAGCTGTCAGAAAGGAAACTGACTCCATGAAAAAAAGACACTTACCACCGTCTGTGATTTGTGAAGAAACGGGGCACGAGCACCTGTGGCTTCACTCACGGATGGAAGAGGGAAATGAAGAGGTGATAGTACTTAAATTAAACCTACGAGCCTAATGAATCAAAGACTTCGTAGTGGAAAAGCAGAACCCTAGAAATATTGTCTAAAACTGCAAATGATAAACATGAAAGAAAGCAATCCATAAATCAAAATTATAAAAATTCGAGGCACGAGGGACGCCACCCCCCTTCAGGATAAAACCCCCGGACGCGGTAGCTACATATTAGTTTTAAAATTGCAATGCGTCATTACTTGAAAACATGCGAGTTTTCTTTTTATTGTTCAGTTAATTGAACTATTATTTAAATGAACAAATCTTCACATCCTATTAAAAGAACATAATCTCGATATTTGTATAGAAGTTGAGGATTAAAACAACATTGAAATTAGGTATATAGTGATCTTCAGGATAACAAGCACTCGTTAAAAAACTAATAAACTAGATAGCCATTTGATAAATAAATAATTAGTTACTACGATTACCAATTTTCTTACTGCATACCAGCGTTCATCACGCGTGATGTTATTCTCAACGATTGGTGCCCTACTCTTATTAAAAATTATCAGTATTGATGAAGTTAACTTTCTTATTTGTGATGTTATTTAATAATCAGAATCAGAAATTACTAGAAAATCAAACTTTCTGTCCAGAACTGTCAACACTCGAGTCAAGAGTAAGAACAGTTCTTAGATGACCGATCACGCTTTCTTCAAGCAATTGTTTCTAACTTTTGATCAAGCCACCTTAACACGAAAATCTAAAACCTCATAGCTGAAGTCCTCTAAATCTGCAAGTAAAGGAAAAAAAACACCAACAAAAATTAAAACAATACATAACCTAATAAAAACAGTTCGTTGTCGAAGGGGTATTTAGAAGCAAGAAAAATTGCACTTTTGACAGTTGAACGTATTTTATTTGTATCAAAAGAAGTTACAACAAAGGCTGTGAAAATATGCTCTAAAAACTATAATTTAAAAGAATATCATACATCTGTGACAATGAGTCATACAACTATAAATTCCATGAATATTGTAAGCGAAAAAAATGAATGGAATTCATGCAATTTATGAAAATCTTTCAATCATAAACAACAATAAAATGTATGGGATAAGAACGACCTACCAGGCTACCGCTATAGTATAAAGATTAGCTATATCGCTACCATATTTTTCATTCAATTGATGTTATTTTTGAGTTTAATAAGTTTTTAGAGCGTATTTTCACTGTCTTAGTAATAATGATCAATATTCCACTGTAGATCAACAATACACAAAAAAAATAGAACATCAAACTCTGAAACAGAGTTTCCTCTGAATGGAACCTAGTATCAATAAGCAAAAATGCAAAATTATAACAAAATAATTAAATCTCTTAAATTAGTAAGAGATAAGAAATTTACTTAATAATCGTACAGTTCTTATCACTTCTTATCACTTGACCGTTACCACTTTAGATACCTCCAGTTACGTTACATCATTCGTATATACTGTTAAGGATATAATATGTAGTGTTATAACGTAACTGGAGTTCTCCAAAGTAGTAACAGACATATATTTTCAAAATAAATTGAATGTGTACGGTCGAGTGATATGAATCGTGACCGTATACGATCATTGAGTAAAAATAATGATTAATAGTTAATAAACATTTTTTTAAGTAAAATTATAAAACAAATCTCTATAGCTAAGTAAAATAAAAACAAAAGAATATCTTATTAGTAAGGTAAGGAATAATAAGCATATATCGAAAACATAGGTAAAATAATAACGAAACACATCTAAACCACCTTAAGTTAAATAAAAAACAAATCTCTTTTACTGAAAATTCTAGCTGAAATAATCTTCCGAAAAGTTAACAAATTTTAATTTAATAAGAGTTTAACGCCTGCCCCAAACCAAATGGAAATGATGCTAAAGGAAGGAGCAGTCAGAAATGACAGTGGCTCCATGAATAAAGTCACTTACCACCGTCAGTGACAATGCTCATGGATGCAAAAATACTACTCCGTGAATGCAGTCACTTACCAAGAATTGTGACAAAAGGAGATTAAAGCACAGGTGGCTGCAGTCACGGATGGAGGAAGAAAATGAAGAGGTAGCTATCTATATAATATCCCTTATTAAACATAGAGGTGAAGCAATGATAACTTTCAATAAGATAACCTGATCATATTTAAATTTTCTACGGAATCGGGAGCGGTTCTTAGAAGTTATAGGTGTAGCAGTGACTTTTTTAGGAGAATACTCAGAGGCAGCAGTAACTTTTTCAGGGGAATACTCAGAGGCAGCAGTAACTTTTTTAGGAGAATACTCAGAGGCAGCAGTAACTTTTTCAGGAGAATAATCAGAGGCAGCAGTAACTTTTTCAGGAGAATACTCAGAGGCAACAGTGACTTTTTCAGGAGAATACTCAGAGACAGCAGTAACTTTTTCAGGGGAATACTCAGAGGCAGCAGTAACTTTTTCAGGAGAATACTCAGAGGCAACAGTAACTTTTTCAGGAGAATACTCAGAGGCAACAGTAACTTTTTCAGGAGAATACTCAGAGGCAGCAGTGACTTTTTCAGGAGAATACTCAGAGGCAACAGTAACTTTTTCAGGAGAATACTCAGAGGCAGCAGTAACTTTTTTAGGAGAATACTCAGAGGCAGCAGTAACTTTTTCAGGAGAATACTCAGAGGCAGCAGTGACTTTTTCAGGAGAATACTCAGAGGCAGCAGTGACTTTTTCAGGAGAATACTCAGAGGCAGCAGTGACTTTTTCAGGAGAATACTCAGAGGCAGCAGTGACTTTTTCAGGAGAATACTCAGAGGCAGCAGTAACTTTTTTAGGAGAATACTCAGAGGCAGCAGTAACTTTTTCAGGAGAATACTCAGAGGCAGCAGTAACTTTTTTAGGAGAATACTCAGAGGCAGCAGTAACTTTTTCAGGAGAATACTCAGAGGCAGCAGTGACTTTTTTAGGAGAATACTCAGAGGCAGCAGTAACTTTTTCAGGAGAATACTCAGAGGCAGCAGTGACTTTTTCAGGAGAATACTCAGAGGCAGCAGTGACTTTTTCAGGAGAATACTCAGAGGCAGCAGTGACTTTTTCAGGAGAATACTCAGAGGCAGCAGTGACTTTTTCAGGAGAATATTCAGAGGCAGCAGTGACTTTTTCAGGAGAATACTCAGAGGCAGCAGTGACTTTTTCAGGAGAATACTCAGAGACAGCAGTGACTTTTTCAGGAGAATACTCAGAGACAGCAGTGACTTTTTCAGGAGAATACTCAGAGGCAGCAGTGACTTTTTCAGGAGAATACTCAGAGGCAGCAGTGACTTTTTTAGGAGAATACTCAGGTGAAAAATCCATTTTCTCAGGTAGGGCTTCTAAACTCAATTTAGAATCTGTTAAAAGAAATGAAAAAATATGAATATATGTATCTGATATTCAGTAGCTAGCTACTTAACTAATTCAATAAAGAAAAGATTAAAGGAGAATACACGAATTTAAATTAAAACCATTATTAGCTATTTGTAACTTACCTTGAATATCATCAATTTTCATAAGGGTGGAAGCGTACTTCGCAGCAGAGACTGCCTTTTCAGTTTTGAGAACAATGTTATATTGCTTGTAGGCAGTGCTCATATCATGGTCTAATAGGAGAGCTGCATTCTGATTTTCTTTTTCAGTTGGGGCATTTCTATACATTTGAGTTATTATGCTCTCCCTGAAGACTGTTGAGTTAGTGTTCTTATCAATACCAGCAGCTCTCCAGCTCTTCTTTAAGAAATTAGACACATCTGTATTTGTCAGTTTCGTTCCATTGAACTTTAAAAAAAGATGATCTTCACTCTTCTTCTTTGCAACTTGAGGTCGCACCTTCTCCAAATAAGTGTCAATACAATCACACTGGAAAGTATTAAAAACACAGGAAGAATCACCGTAGCAACCTGATGTTTTGTGTTCTTTGACATTAACAACGAATTCATCCTTTTCTTTTTCTTTGTTTTTGTACTGTTCTACAGTTATTTGACCAAAGATGCCGGCTCTCTTAGCACAGCGGAGGTGGAAAGAAGTTATTATGCATCGGAGAAGTGAATTATGTTGTTCTCTAATTAGGGTCATAGGCTTTGAACTCTTCTTCAGTCTGAGAATCAATTTCTGGAAATTTTTATACTCATCACTTTCATAATATTTTTTAACATCATCTTGATTGTGAAGCATTTGCTTCCGTTTCTTCCATAAGTCATTTTTTTCCTGCTTTATATAGTCCTTGTATTCATCACGCCAATCAGGCAGCTCTTTAATCAGCGATGATAGTCGTTCTTTTTCAGATTCAGTCATACTGATTAGATTTCTACCATAAAGATATTCTAAAAACTTTTGGAAGCTTAAAATATAATGCCTCACAGTATTGGCCTTCCAATTTCCATTCTGATATCTATCTACAAAAAAAGAATTTAATTTGACATCATCAATCAAATCCCAAACAGACTTTGGCCGAACTAACTCGAAAATAGTTTTGCTTCTGTTAGCATGCTGAAGCCTCTTCTTTACAGATAAACGCTTGTGATTCAAGTACAGATTTACGGTTTTGAGTAAAAGTTTCATGAAAGTGTTTGGTGCTTCAGTTGATGTGTGTCGTTCCACTCTTTCATTTTCATCTATTAATACTCTTTTATTAATCTTCGGCTTCACAATATAAACTTTATGTACCTTCTTCAAGTGAAGGTCCAATCTCTTTACTTTAGCTTCACATCCGTCATATCCACAAGATTTTAGTTCTATCGTGTTTTGAATGTTTCTGCCTCTCATTCCATGATGTTGAACGTAATTCCTCGCTCTCTCCCTTGAATATGAGTGAACATCTCTGAGATGACGAGGTAAATCAAAAACTTTCTGTGAAGAAATATCATATGTCAGATTTAAATTTATGGACATAAGCATGAATATCATAAAATGGCTTTTATTGGTGATATGAAATGCATAATTAAAACTTACTTTATCAGGAGTGCATTCTGGGCATTTATGCATATATCTCTTCCTTCCACCAACCTGAGAAATTTATTCCATGTTAGCTAATATATTATGAATGACAATGAAAATGCAGTTCCAAGAATGAATAATTTAGTTCAAACTTACCACAGAAAAGACGGCTTCATCTGTTTTGGTAGAAGTTTGGGTCATGCAAACATTAGATATCTGACCAGTCGCTGAGTTACTGGTAGATGATAGGCCACCTGAGAAGGCACTGGTAGATGATGGGCCACCTGAGAAGGCACTGGTAGACGATGGGCCACCTGAGAAGACAATGATAGATAATGGGCTACCTGAGAAGGCAATGGTAGATAATGGGCCACCTGAGAAGGCACTGGTAGATGATGGGCCACCTGAGAAGGCACTGGTAGATGATGGGCCACCTGAGAAGGCAATGGTAGATAATGGGCCACCTGAGAAGGCACTGGTAGATGATGGGCCACCTGAGAAGGCACTGGTAGATGATGAGTCACCCGAGAAGTTACTGCCTAGGAACTGGTTACTTGATAACTCAGGGATAGTTCCTGTAAGAACGAATTAATGAGTAATCTTATCTCTGATTATTTAAAAATGAATAGCTAGTAACATAGGGATGATTAGATCAGAATGAGCACAAAATAGAATAGCTAACTCACTTGAGTCATGATATCTTGTCGTGGCAAACTTAGTTTGCGATATCGGTACTGGTATTGCCCATAGTGATGATGAATTGATTGACTGAGTTGCTCCTTGAAAATGAAAAAGAGGTATGCCTTACAATTGAACTGAACAGATATAGAAGTTTAAAACATGATAAAACATCAGACTAATTACTTACCAGGTAGTTTGTAGACACTGATTCTTTTTATAATTATTTTTTTGTGGGGTTCCATCTGAAATTTAAAAAAAAAAACATATTATCATCAATTACATAAATAAGCAATTTGTTACACAAAATAATATTTGGAACGTCTAAATTTATATGATTCATAAAAAAAAACTATATGGCTACTGAATGCAAATCTTAATTTATAACAAGGTTGAATTTACATAAATAATTATGATTAGGAATTAATTAGGAAATAGTCGCCGAAGACTTCACGAGATAAATTTTAAGGCTCAATTAGTCACCAGATAAACTTCACAACTTCACCCAACATTTGTAGTCCATCAATCATAAGGTCCCCCAGTACAGTATTACTTTCATTTCACTGTTACAGAGTCAATTTCTCTCCAGTAATTTATCAAATAAGTCTCTAAAATGACCAAAATTTTCAAAATAGTCTCCAGTAAATACAAGTAAACATAGGGATTAATTAGGAAATAGTCGCCGAAGACTTGACGAGATAAATTTTAAGGCTCAATTATAGTCAGTCACCAGATAAACTTCACAACTTCACCCATCATTTGTAGTCCATCAATCATAAGGTCCCCCAGTACAGTATTACTTTCATTTCACTGTTACAGAGTCAATTTCTCTCCAGTAATTTATCAAATAAGTCTCTAAAATGGGTCTCTCCAGTAATTTATCAAATAAGTCTCTAAAATGACCAAAATTTTCAAAATAGTCTCCAGTAAATACAAGTAAACATAGGGATTAATTAGGAAATAGTCGCCGAAGACTTGACGAGATAAATTTTAAGGCTCAATTAGTCACCAGATAAACTTCACCCATCATTTGTAGTCCATCAATCATAAGGTCCCTCAGTACAGTATTACTTTCATTTCAGCAGACTGTATTTGGTGCACAAAATCCCACTGACTTCACCATAAAGATAGCAAAATCCGCAATAAAATAAGGCTAATTTATAGGCAATTTGTCAATTCCGCTGCCGAAAATTAATGGTAACATAGGGATTAATTGCTAAAGTTCCACAGACTTTGCGAGAATATTTTTACATGAGTGGAAAAAATTCCTCTGACAAGTCAGTGGAATTTACCATGAAATACAAACTGGCATTTCAGCATCGGGTTTACTTTTTTCCAATATGATAAACATTGAATCCAGTTTGTATTTCATGGTAAATTCCACAAACTTGTCGGCTGAATTTTTTCCACTCCAGTATAGATATTCTAGCAAAGTCGGCAGAATTTTAGCTATGTATCCCTATGTTACCATTAATTTTCGTTGGCGGAATTGACAAATTGTAAATTAACCTAATTTTATGGTGGATTTTCCCAGTTTTTGGTGAAGTCAGTGGGATTCTGTGCACTAAATACAGACTGGCCCCAGTCTGCAGAGCATGCACAATCAGTCGCCGAAGTTTTCATCACAGAGTCCAGACTGTATTTGGTTAAGTGGCCCGTGCACAGAATCCTACTGACTTCACCTAAAACTAAATCTGGCAAATTCCACCATAAAATTAGACTAATTTAACAGCAATTTGTCAATTCCGCTGCCGAAAATTAATGGTAACATGGTGATTAATTGCTATAGTTCCACCAACTTTGCGGGAATATTTATACAAGAGTGGGAAAAATTCTGCCGACAAGTCGGTGGAATTTACCATGAAATACAAACTGGAACAGAGTCAATTTCTCTCCAGTAATTTATCAAATTAGTCTCTAAAATGACGAATACAAATAAACATAGGAATTAATTAAGAAATATTTGCCGAAGACTTCATGAGATAAATTTTAAGGCTCAATTATTAGTCACCGGATAAACTTCACAACTTCACCAGTGTTTCTTGGATTTGTCCACAGCAAATAACATGGGAACATAGGAATTAATTAGGACCTGTCAACAGGATAGGATTAATCCACAAATCCTGATGTACTTTCACACTGGTAACTTCAGCCATCATTTACAGTCCATCAATCATAAGGTCCCCCAGTACAGTATTATTTTCATTTCAAAATCGGGTTTACTTTTTTCCACTATGATAAACATTGAATGCAGTTTGTATTTCATGGTAAATTCCACTAACTTGTCTGCAGAATTTTTTCCATTCCAGTATAAATATTCTAGTAAAGTCGGTGGAATTTTAGCTATTTATCTGGCACTAACTAAAATACGGAATAAAAAAGATGTGAGCGTGCACGCTCACATAACTTGACTGTCTAAAATACACAAAAAAAAGTAATTGGCGTGCACTCTCACGCAATTTGACTGAATAAAATACGGAAAAAAATTGGCGTGCACGATCACACAACTTGACTGAATAAGAAACAGAAAAAATGGCGTGCACGCTCATTGAACTTTACTAATTAAGAAACAGAAAAAATTGGCGTGCACGCACACGCAACTTGACTCAATAAGGAACGGGGAAAAAATTAGCATGCACGCTCACGCAACTTGACTGAATAAGGAACGGAAAAAATTGATGTGCACGCTCACGCAACTCGACTGAATAAGGAATGGAAAAAATTAGCATGCACGCTCACGCAACTTGACTAAATAAGGAACGGAAAAAATTTGCGTGTACGCTCATTAAACTTGTATGACTAGAATTAAAAAAAATATGCGAGAATCTTCATGCTGCTCGAAACTTCTCAAGATGAGCAGAAATTAAATTTGCGTAACATGGTAAAAAGAAATTTGTGCGGCTGATTGATGGCAAGTTATGTGAGCGTGCACGCCAATTCCTCTTTTTCCATACTTTAGACAGACTGAAAGTCAAGTTGCGTGAACGTGCACGTCAATTCCTCTTTCTTCCGAGTTTTAGACAAGCGTGCACGCTCACGCCTTTTTCATTCCGTATTTTAGTTAGTGCCTAATTATCTCTATGTTACCGTCACTTGAAGATTTATATCCAACTCTCTCAAGTTTTATTTGCAAGACATTGACAACTATGCAAAATTGATATATTCCTCAATAATAAGTGCAAAATAAGGCTAAAAATTATAATCCTAATTGTAAAAATTTATTTTATAACCTCAGGAACTCTATCCAGTCTGGAAAACATCTAACGACTTAGGCTAACAGATGAACTTTGGCTATATGCTAAAGCCTAAATGCTGCGGATTACAAAGTTTTCATTAATTTACTACTGTATTTTCAAGTCTGTAAAACAAAAACTCCAACAGACTACAGAGTAATTAATTCATCAGAAACCACCTATTTTTCCAGAGTGGCTCTGTATTAATAATCAAGAGAGAACTAGAACTCTTCAGTGTTGAAGTTTTATGAGTAACTCTGTTAGGATTTATCTTTTCCAGTGGGCAGTGATCAGTCTGGCCCAGGGCCCCAGGGTGGAAAAAGAAGTCATTTCAAATGGACTAGTAAGTTAGTAACTCTGTTGGAGATTTATATCCAACTCTTGTCAGGTTTTATTTGCAAGACAACTATGCAGAAATGATATATTCCTCAATAATAAGTGCAAAATCAAGCTAAAAATTATTCTAACTAAAAAAATCTCTTTTATAACCTCAGGAACTCTGTATTTATTATCAAGAGAGAACTCTGCAGTGTTGAAGTTTTAAGAGTAACTCTATTAGGGTCAAGCAGGTAAATTGCGGCATACTAAGAAACTGCAGCCTCTAACAACAGAAACATTATAGCTTCAAAATACACATAAAAACTTTACCTAAATTTATGGTGGATTTTGCCAGGTTTTTGGAGAAGTCAGTGGGATTCTGTGCATCAAATACAGACTGGCATTGAATCATGTTATCATGCAATTGTACCATTCAACTCAGCCTCATGTACATACAATGGTTACTGTAATAGTAACCATTGTACATGATTGTAGTTGTACATAAGGAAAATAATTAATTAATATCATATAGCCTACCTATACCTAAGGAATTAAGCGACTGTAATTCTATAATACCTTGGTTTTATTGCAGAGGGTGACAGAGGGTAACACAGTGTGAAAATGTAGAGTTAACCAGAATTTTTTCTGATAACAGTTATGTAAACAATCTTCAGAAACGCGCGAACTTTTAGATGAAGTAATTCATAATTCGCGGAATAACTGACATTCAAAGGTTAAATTCAACACTTCTCCTATATATATATCTTATCAAATTATGAAATAGAATGCCTAGTAAAGACTTATAGTCACTTATTTATTAAGTAATCAGCAGAATTGAAAATTTCAACAATTGATTGAAGTCAACTAATTGTGTGAAGCTAGAATATTTCTAATTTTCTGTCGCCATCTTGGAGGGACAGTACGATACAGAAACTGATTATGATTTTTACTAATTGAATTAACTTTTATAACACTAATTTTCAAGCGTAATACAAGTTTTGAAATCATTCAAACTTTGTATAAAAATACAAAATCCTCAACGTGTCCATTTTCATGGATATCAGCGTTGGTTTAGAAACATTATTAAAAAAAAATGTCTTCACAGGAAATACACAATTTATGAAACTAACTTAGATTTTTATCGATAAAGAAAAATATCCCATACTTTTGTAAGATCTGACTATAGTTAATTCTCGTGCAAAGCCTATTGAATCATCAAGTCAATTTTTGAAATGTTTCAATTCGTATTCATTAAATTTTATGACATCATCTTGCACAGAGATCAACTAAAGGTTATTGAAAACAGAAATAAGGTCTTAAATATTGCCGCAGGTCGTTAAAACATTCAAACTATACATTAAAACATCGGCAATAGTCAAATGTATTGAAGTGCTGAGTTTCATGACGATTTTTCTTGTTTTCGAAAAGTTATTCGTCTAAAATGTTTCAGCTGGATATGCACAATAAATAGAACTGACCTCGAATTTTGATACCTGTGTCGAAGTTCTATGATATTTGCAATATTTAACTTTGATTACATCCTTCCTAATGTCCTTTACACCCCTATGTAAATTTCCAGAACGTTTCAATCAGTATTTATTACAATTGACTGACATTATTTAGAGCATTGCCTATCAGACAGTTGTTAGAAAATATTTCCACCCATAACTCTTGACTCAGGCCATTAAATTACTCAGTCCTTATATCGAAATATCGGCAAAGATCGGAAGTAATGCTATGTAAAATTTCAAAACGATTGGTTAAGTTTTCGAGAAGAAATTCGTGAAAAACTGTTTTTGAACTTCCACTCAAATTCGGTACAAAAAGTCTCCCAACAGTAAAATACCCGCTATAGACTTTTTCTGAAATGAGGCTAAGTGAAATTTGCGAATATTATAAATCTGACTTCAGATTCGAATTCAGCTCCCTAAAATACCCTACCAATTCGAAAATCAGTTTTTTTTAAATTGATTTTCATCTATAAATGTCACTTTTAAAATTTTTCACTAATATGGTCCCTATTTTAATTCTAATGTATGAAATCGGCCAAAACTAGTTCAAAATGATTCAAATTAGTTCAATAGAGGATATTAGGACAATTTACCATATTTCTAACGAATAAAACACTCCATCTATGGCAACATTGCCATTATGCGGGAAAATTGCAACGCGTCCATTAATGGATATATTTTTATTATCTTCTACGTTTAATTACATTAATCTTTCATCATACATACATGCACATACCAGTTACTAGTTTTGAGAGTTAAGAAAAGTAGGAATATCAAATGTGTAATGGATTAGAATTGTTTCTGAATCTATGTTTCAATCTGAAATTTACAAATAGTTTGCGTCACATGTATTACTTTAATCATTTCACTAAAATACTATAGTAATGAGGCAGGATATTATTGTAACGGTGTCCGGTCAATTATTGATCTTCGGTCAAAATATCCCTGGTCATTTGATCCCCGTAACATTTGATCCTCGGCCAATTGATTCCCGATCATTTGATTCCCAGTCTTATTTTTATTATTAATTAATAATATCATCATTACTAATCAATGATGTTATTTAATACCTATGTTAAATCCATGTTTAATTATTGTTCAGATATTTGTTCGTCACTTTAGCTGATGGAAAAAATTCACAAAACATGGCTATAATTATAATTGAAAAAGCTGGAGCGTGAAATATTCACGAATGCAGGTCATCCGTAAATGCATCACTTATTTATCAAAGTTTTTATTAACATTTATTAATTTAGAACTGTGAGAATTGAATATAGAAGAATTATACTTTCATAAATTTCTCAAAAATTATTACGTTTGATATGAAATATAATTATTTTCGTCCGATTGTAATAACGAGATTTTTAATATTATTTTTAAATATTAATGAATAACAACTGGGTTCTCGAAATTAATACGTTATTTATATTTTCAAATACAAGGTTTATGGAAATATATTCTTCGATATATGAGTTTTTAACCAAATAAGTACTTTTAATTTTACGATAAAAGCAATCAATAGATACAGCTTACATCTTTTGTAATTGAATTAAAATGAACGTGATGATACTCACTGAAATCCCATTGTCAAAATTTGAATGTTTCACATATAAATTGGTTAGTATGCTATTTGACATTAATAATACTGAAATTGACATATGACAATAGCAGACTGTATATAGTGATAGGCTAAACTATAAGTAATACTTTTCAGATATATTTATCTCTCGGATAAATCATAAGGACCTGAAATATATGTTATGAATATTATGAAAATCGAGGAAAAATAATGTAGCAATATTCGAATTGATACTTAACAATTGAATAACAAATTTCTTTCATACATCAATCTATTCAAAAATTTCTATATTGGCTACCGAAATATTGAGATTTGAAATTGACATATTTTATAAATTAACTGTTGATAAACTATTTAACCAAAATATTCAGGAAATAATTGTTAACTACGAAAATAACAGAACAAATATCAAATTTGTTTAATATCAAGAAATATATAGTATTCTATTCCATATCAATTACACAATCAAATAAAATATTAAGTATCGAGAAAAATACACATCACTAATCTCATAATTTTCTCATCATGAAAGTAATTTCAATTCCATGAAGGGAATCTCATTGAAGCCATTACTGCTCTCTAAGCCTTTCTATTGTTCTATTGGGTAAAAGTAGAAAGGAAATAACATTTCAGATATCTGTTTACGATTAAATAACCGGCAGAATTGCTAGCTCTTCATAATCTTTTACAACATTCTCATTAGTGTTCCTATTGTGAGACTAACTGTAGAATACAAAACAATGCTCCTCATTTTGAACCATATGCGCAATACTACTCATCAATATATATATATTTTGATCACTGGTAAAATGAACTACCTAATTGGTCAGGATTCTTTCAGTTAAATTGTTGGCATGTTTGAATTTGCATGTATTGAAAATATTTTGACCATTGTTATACACTTGGAATAAGATTGATCTATAACAATATTACTCAATTGTTACTCAATAGTGTTATAAATCTTAACAACAATTGTAGTTAAAAGAGCAATAATATTGGTGAATGAAAATTATTATATTTAGCAATAGTTTGTTCGCATGAAGTGACACAAAATTAGTTAATATAATTTGTAGTGCATAGGATTAATGCCATGGCTACATATTACTTTGTACAAAAGCCGTAGAGGTTGTATTGGCACCACTCTCGAGGGTTTCAGTATACTCTCATCTGTTTCACTAATTTGCTTGCACATCTTTGCGGATTTCAGTCAATACGATTTTCACTGTAGAAATTAAACTTTTGGTGTCTTATGTTATCAGTGTATTATGTAAATGGTTTTGCAACACATATGAAAGTTACGATAACTATACAGTTTGCACTCCTGGAATTGTCATTTCGTTCTTAATATAACAAAAATACAACAATTTGAATCAAGATGTGATGAGTGAAATTTAATTTTACGATCAGATTTAACATCGTCAATAATTGTGATTAATAAAATGATGAAAGCTTCTATAAACTTTCCATTCAATTTACAACTTTTCACTACTATACAAAAAAATTGAAGAAATAAATAATTATTGTATATATTATGGTAATGATAGGATCAAGCTCAATTAATCAAGTTACCAAGAAAAACGAATGAATCTTCATAGTGCTTACCTCAGCGATATTTTGATGTTTTCGTATGTCACCGGAAGAGTGCCACTCTCAGAAAATAGCTCTGAACCCAGCAGTGAATATATTTCACTCAGATTTATGGAATCCATTTGCTTTTGAGACGGAAAAGTGACGTTCATTGCTTGCATACCTGATTGAAAAAATTTGATGTACAATATTTTAGTCTTAGACTTCTTGATTGAGAAGAAAAATCTTAGAAAAAGTAATTCGTATTTTTAATACAATAAATTGATTATATGAATTCTTTAAATCTTTACGGATTGGATCGGAGTTCAAAATTTGTAAACAAGTTTCTATTATGTTTACAACTTATATGTTGTAGTTTTAACTTATATGTTATTGGTGCAATAAAGTCAATTTAATAAATTAAAAAAAGGAAGCTGTATAGTAACAGTTTAATTGAAATAATGTCTACACATCAGAGTAAATAAAGTTTTAACAACAAAATTGGATGAGTCAAATTAAAGTTGTACATATTTGGTAAAATATTTATGAGTTTTAAAATCTGTGAATGACAAGATATATATTGAGAATAGAACAAAAGAAGATTTTTCGTGTGGAATGTTCATAGACTTTGTTATGTAGAAAGAATTTCATGTCATATTGAAGCGAAATATAATGGATATTTGAAAGATCTTAGTCAAACTGAATTATTATTGATTGCTATACCCAGTGATATTATGAGGTATTTGATGTTATTTGTTTTCAATGGAGGATAGCAGATATTATCGTTTGAGATGTTCTGCAAACTCCCTCTTCTCATCTTAAGATATCTAACATATCTCGAAAATGATATCTTACGTAAAATATAAAGTTATCTTCAATAACACATCAGTTTCTAAATGAAATGACTTATATATTACAACTCAAAAAAAAAAATGTACTGTCATAGAAAAATGGATCTGTAATGATATTCTTTAATTTGAATTATAAATACAAGTAGAGTTTAATAATATGAAAAAATATAAGTTCCATCTATTTCATTTTTACTTTACACTAGTTACTAATGTGTCATTACTATTTGGGGTCACTGTCATATTCTACTAAATACCTAATGAATTAATTGCGTATTTTATTCTCTCTCACATGATGACTTTTTCATTATGTTAAAATGAGTCAATTTTTGCCAATAGTTTTATTTTATGATAAAAACGTCAGTAAATCCACTTTAGCACATCAGTTGCGAAGGAGTCGTTTTAGAGATCCACAACCCCTATGATCAAACAACATCAAGAAAGTTGCTTCAAACATGTTGAAGAGAGCAAGGCTATGTCTCCAAGATGGCTGCCGGCACTTTCAGCACCTTCTGTGAATTGGCCTATTGGAACTTCATTTGCCTGCTATTTGGAAATTAACGGGTTTCAGAAAGAAAGTTCCACTAATATACTTACAACAAATGTTCGGTTTTACTCCCCTCAGTACCTTGCAAAACAAAAGTATGGCTATTTCAAAAATGACAAGTGAGTGAAGCACACTGTAAGTCTACGGTAAACTCCAAGAATATTTAAATAAAAAGAAAACAGTTCACAAAGAGAAATCGAATTATTTTTTAACCCTTTCGTGTCGGATTGAACTGACTATACCCTTAGAAGTTTAGTATTCAACCTTCAATCATAAAAAAATCAAGGGTAATGTTGACCTGTACTGAAGGGTTAAATATAACAGTCGATTGAAGATACCGTGTCAATGGTCAAATATATCCTTCAAAAATATTCAATGGTAAATTTAATCTTATGCAAAAATGAATTTACCCCTACAGTGGTAGAATTTAACATTCAAGACATCGACAGTGGTGCCCTCTGTGGCAGCGTCAGGTAACTTATAAGCGTAAGTTTTGAGTGTTAAGGTTTGCTGAGTGTTGCTGCTTATAAGAGCTGTTGAAAATAGCTGTTTTCTTTTCTGTTATTATCTATCAATATTCAATTAACATATCTTGTACTTTTATAATGAACATGTTCAATAATCATTGTCCTTTAGCCAGTTATAAGAGGAAGTGAATTGACTTATGAGAAGAACTGATTCAGAGTCCAGTCTTGAGTCTTCCAGACAGTTATGGTATTAAACCAATTAATTTGTTTACATTTTGACTCTAAAACCCTGATGTATCAAATTAAGGAGCTCTATATATTTAGAAAAAGTTCTTACCTATGTTGCCATGTTAATTTTGAATAGAAATCATACAATAAATCCAGTTTGCAGAGTAGCTATGAGACATTATTAACATTTACTGTGTGATTCAGTGTGAACAATTCAGTGATTACAGTCAATCCTCAATTTCCACCTGTATTTTACTGTGAACAGAAGGCAAAATATAGGATTTTTTGGAGAACTCATCACCAGTTCCTCCAGTCTGGCAGTGTGGCAATAAATAGATAAAGTTTACTTGGAAATTGAAATTAAAACTTTTGGCTAAATTTGGCTGCAAGTACCAGGCCAGTCTGTATTTCGAGGTAAATTCCCAACTTGTCGGTGGAATTTTTTCCCCCTTGAAAATAGTATTCTGGCAAAATCCGTGGATTTTTAGCTATTTATTCTTATGTTACCAATAATTTTTGGTGGATAAATTGGGAAAATGTTGGTGGATCAGTCAAATTACTGGAAATTTATGGTTGATTTTTTCAGCTTTTTAAAAAAGTCAGGGGGATTTTGTGCACCAAATACAGACTGGGTAGTAGGGTACCAGGTAGTAAAGTATGTCCAAATTTGCCATTCCAATGGCAAGTTTGTGACAGATATTTTGAGCCCTTCAATTTCAAATGGCGAGAAATATCTTTTTTTGTTCTATGCTTAGTACTGAGTATGCAGTGTATGCTACAATGTTATTTTCATTTTGGATAGAATTTATGATATTTTGATCATTTTGGAGACAAATTTATAATCTTGTGTAGAGACAAATAGAGAGTTCATGAGCCATACTATTATACATACTTGAGCCAAGTAAAATAGTAGCCTATGGTGGCTCATGAACTCTCCATTTGTTTCTCCAGCTCTTACTAAGTTTAAAAGAAACAAAATTTCTCTCAAATGTTTAAATTATCATAAATTCTCTCCAAAATAACATAGTAATATGAGTGATATTCCAGACTGCAGAATATGGAACATTTTTTCAAAACAGTCTGTGACAAATTTGAGCCCAATTTTAGAAATTTTAGATCTCTGCGGGAGATCTTCAATTAATTGCTATGTAACCATTAATTTCGCTGCAGGAGATTGTTTAATTAATTCATATGTTACCATTAATTTAGCTGCGGGAAAAATTTGAATTGATTCCTATGTTACCATTAATTTAGCTGCAGGAGAATTTTCAATTAATTCCTATTTTACCATTAATTTAGCCACGCCGCTGCAGAAGAATTTTGAATTAATTCCTATCTATGTTAACATAAATTTGGCATAGGGAGATTCTGAATCTGATGAGAGTCAGAGAGAGTGATTCTCTCTCTCTCTCTCTAATAAATTTTCTGCAGGGCAAGAGACACATTATGCAGAGTGGAAGATGTTTAGAAATCTCCTGATATTGCGCATTTGTAACTGGAGGGTTCAAAATAATTGTCCTATACTTGGCATTAAAATGGCATGAAAGGGCATGTTTTTACCTGGCTGACTGTTGCACCGATATATTAGATAGAAAATCTTTTTTTTTAACGTTGTACCTAATTAAATATTTGAACAAAATTCGGTTGATTTTCACATTTTTAATTTTTTTAGCAATCCTGTCTTTCTCTGCTCTGTATTTGACAGGTATAGGTAAAAAGCATATCCTTTCTTGTCATTTTTTGGTGAGTTATTCACAATCACAGCTACAATTTTACCTTATCTATTTTGATTAAAAATTGGTAAGGTAAATTGGCTACTTTTTTCAATTTCACCCTATGGCCTATGGCCCTATAAAATATTGCGGAAGATTATCTTCTCTCTTTTAAGCAAGATTATTCTATTTATTTATAGTTGGTTTCATGTAAAGAACTAATTTTGAATGGTTTCACATTACTGTTATTGTTTGTTTCTAAGCAAGAATTGTATATACTAACAAGAAATATCAAAGATGTTAAAACATGCACCATGATAAATCACTCTAATTTTGACTGTACTGTACCTTAAAATCTACTCTTTAGTTTGGACTGATTTTTCTGAAACATTTTTAAAATAAAAATTCAATATAATCTACTATAATTTGTTGAGAATTTTTTTTTTCGTTTTGTTTTGGTAAATTTTGAAAAAAAAATTGCAAGCACTCGGAGACATTTCACTCTTGTAGCTATAAAATAATAATAATTTTTATGATACAAATGATGGCAGCTCTATATTAATGATTGTTTAATGTCTATGTTATGTTGATATACCTATATTATTAACTAATCAACTTCCATGCAACAGATTTTCTTTTAGGTTTCATATATTTATCCTTTCATTTGCTCTCATTTAATTTTTTTATATAGTCAACATTGTTTTTGATCATTGTTGAAGAGAGTTGAAGAGAATCTTGATGGTGAGTGGTTGAAAAATCTGATTATTCACCATTGATTGCAAATAAAATATGACATTGATTCATTCACACAGATTAAATTTATTTATTTTCATTTTACAGATGATGAGAGATCTTACCAAGCAATAGGTGCTCTACCAGCTCTACTATGGATTTTACCTCCTGCTACCATTTACATGAACAAGAAGAACTGTGAAAGGCCTTCCAAAATTAGATGCTGTGAAGCAAGCATTCATCAAAGAAATCCAGGTAGGTGGCTAAATTAATTACTAGTTAATTATGTAACACTTCTTGTCATTAAATGATTAATTTGAAATGTTTATTTAGCTACTCATTTTTATTTTATATTATTGTCTAAATATAAAATAACTCATTAATTATATCAGTTTTACGTAGATATAGCCTATTAGATTGTAAATAGGTCCTTATAACTACCTATAATTTTTTTAATTTGGTTAATTGTACAAGCTGGGTATCATTGCAATTTGAATAAAAAAAACACATTGAAAACGCCTAGTTTTATTACGTGCAATACATAGAAATATATTGCTATATATTATTTTTCAGATTCACCTGGAGGAGTTGCTTCTTGTTATATAAATAGGTATATTATTTCTGACAAATTTTATTTATTTTCAGAACGTTCAAGATATAAATGAAGATGAGCTATCAAAGTTCTTCATTACAACTACAACATTCAGGGTCGCTGACAATAATCTGCTTGGTCTCAATATTATGTTTTCGGCAAAATACCTGTCAGCTTCTCAATCTGCGTAGAAGCTATGAACTTGGCTTTTAAATTACATTTTATCCTGAATATGGAATACCAGCATGGATGCAATCAAGCTTTTCTCTACATCCAATTGCATTTCTTAGAGATTGATTTGGAGAAGGATAAAGTGACTGCTTAGTAGTTCTTCTTAGTTCCATACAATATGGAATTGATAGTTGATACAATATGATTGATTGATTGATATAATTGATAGTTTTGATACAATATACAATTATACAATTATACAATATACAATATACAATATACCATTGATACAAATTGATAGTTCCATACAATATGCTCAGAAAAATGACATTGAAGTGATTTATTTATTTTGTCATAATTAGATACACAATTCCCCTGAAAATGATGTGATATTTATAGTCAATTTGCTAGAAAATAAATAAACATTTAATTTCTAAAGTGAAATTCTAGTTTATTCATGTTTTTTGTTCATAGTGTAAGACTAACTAACGAGTTATTGACCGGTTCCACATAATCGACCATATAAGAAAAACATATACTTCAACTTTTCATTTGGGTTGGTATATCTATATATATATAATACCTACAGTTAAAATATTTAATTAGCTATTGTTTTTTCTTATATTGTTTCTAAAGTAAAGCTGTTCCATAACTCGTAACTTGCCCTAACTATAGATTATATTATTTTATATCTATCCTGAAACTGTCTGTGGTGAATGGAAGAGAAAAGGGTGGCGTCTCTCTGGCCCCAAACTGTTGTAATTTGGAAAATGGATAGTTTTTCTTCATTCTTACCGTTCTATCATTTGTTAATGCTTCTTGCAATTTATGAGGTTATGCTCTTCAATTACAAGTTCTTTGATTTATGTTAGGTAGGCTCATCGGCTTCATTTACTATCAACTCTTCATTTCCCTCTTCCATCAGTGAGCAGAGCCACCGGTGCTTGTTTCCCTTTTTGTCACATTCCTTGGTTGAGTGGCTGCATTTACGGAGTAGCTTTTATGAATCCATGGACTTTGTCACCGACGTTGTATAGGTGACTTTGTTCATGGAGCCACTGTACTTTCTGACCGCTTCTTCCAGTTCCTTTTATTTGATTTCCTTTTGATGTCAGCGATATGGCTTTTGTTCCGAAGCAGCCGTTGAACCCCTACTAAATTATCTAATTATAGTCCTAAGGTATTTTTTTTGTTCATTAAATATATGAGTTCTTTACTTTGTTCCAAAAGAGGTTTTTTGTTTATTAAATATAGCTATGGATTTCATTTTGTATACTATATATAGTTTATATAAAGTTGTATCTTTTGTTACTAAATATATATTAAAAATAATGCCCTATGAATTTTATTTCTTCCAATTAAATCATATTTATTTTTCTCTTCTGCTTTTGTCCTTATTCATCAAATTCCTTGGCAAGTGACTGCATTCACAAAGTAGCTTTTCTGTATCCATGAGCATTACCACTGTCTGTGGTAGGTGAATGTTCTTGGCGCCTCTTTACTATCTGACTGCCTCTTCCAGTCCCTTAAGCCCCTAATATAATTCAATTAAATCCTATTTAAATATTAATATTAGGATGATTAGATCAACCAATGGAATGGATGGTTTAAATTACCCTTCGTTAGATTAGGGTTATATTCAATCATCTGAAGATTAACTTTATGAGTGTCTTTTTAATCATACAAAGGGTTAATATTCTACCCTTTTTCCTTGAAGGGTAGAATTAATCCTATAATTCGGATTGTCTGTCAGACAACCCGACAATAAGATTGAAGTTACCCTTCAGATGGTAGAATTTACCCAACTATTTCTCTGTGTGTACTTGTCGTTCAATTTTTTTTAAAGATTAATTTGATGAAAACGATGTAATCATAATTAACAAGAATGTTATTTATTAAATAACACAATATTCACAAAAGTTAATAATTAAGTAATTTTAATTGTATAATTCATAAAAACAATATGCAAATATCGCTTGTTTGCGACAACACTGTCATAACTCCACAAAAACTATTTTTCAGGAGAGGCATTTTAGTCCATGTAATGTACGTACATTTAATGGTATATCGTTAGAACATTTAGCCTCTCTAGCCGTACATTTTCGAGCTATGATTATGAAACTTTTACCAAACTAATTAGTATTTTATGATTTATATGTCTATATGGATAACTTGAAAATACATTTTTTTGTGTTTATGACGTTATTTCTGCAAGCAAGCGATAATTCATCAGCATTATTTAAGTTAAGAAATCTGATAATAATTATTTGAGAGGCAGTTTATTTCTAAAACATATTTGGTGATGATGATTTAAAATGCAGCAAAACGAAATCCATGCCGCAAGTTGTCCATAGTCGAGAATTAAATGTGATTTAAAACCTTCCGAATAATTATATCATACATGTTCTATTGAAATAAATATTTGAAATATTCCGAATAATTATATCATACATGTTCTATTGAAATAAATATTTGAAAGGCGGTTATACAATTTTTTAACAAAAATTCAATCATAATTCATATTAATATTTAAACACCTATAATTTGATGATAAAATACAATCAACATCTACAGTACAACATCTTAGTAATTTCAAAACCTTCTCTCTATTTTATTTTCAATTTAAATTTATCCCTTGAACAACAGTAATCTTCTTTTCTTACAATTGATAACGTTTCAATTAATATTCCTAACTCTATAGCTAATATATAAGTTAACAGGAAATTATGGTGATTGCTAGTCAATGTGATGTCCATGCTATTGCAGAACAACTAGCTAGACAATATATTGCCAATCAATTTGCTGTAATAACATCACTGAGAATAAAGATTATTTTCGGATGATAAATGTCAAGGGAATCAAGAGAAATAGTATAAAGTATGCCAAGAATTATTTGATTTAACAACTAACTTTTACTGCTTTTATTCTTTCTATTTATATTCTATTATAATCTTTTTACTCTGGGAGGGAATTTATCTTTATATTTGCAATAATAAATATTAACGATTACTTAGCTATGCAAATCAGTAAATAGTTATATTCTCGTTATATTTATATAGATTTTTATCCTAGTCTCAAGAAGATATTAATCGGCATATATAATATGTATGTTTTTGGATTATATATGTTTACTAATGTTTAAATGTCATCAGGAAAACGACATTTTTAACCCTCATGAGTTTGACTGTCGAAATCAACGGGAGAGTTTGACTATGTGTTAAAAAAACACATGTCTTATTTATAAACCTATGGTGCTGTATTTTTAACAAGAAAGTTGTTATCAAATATACTGAACTAATGAGTACCAAATTTCCAGTAAAAATATTGAATATATAAGGAGAAATAAATACTTCAGTATTTAAGACATTGGCAACAGAGAGACCAGATCTGTGATTGGACAAAGTGTGATCCAATCACAGCTCGCGCATGTATCTGTACTTGATGAAAAATAGGAAAAATTCGTGCGTATTCGCTATCCAAACTGTATTTCTAGGTTGACAAACGTCACCAAATTACAATTAGATCCATAATTTATGTGATTTACGGGGATTTACGACGATACGTAAATTTTCTAAAAATTTTAAATACAAAAATATATTTGGTATTTATGTAGGAACAAAGTCAAGAAAAGCCAGTAAATTTAAACGAATGACATAAATGATATAAAGTAATTCAAAAAAAGTTGTGCCTAAAAAATACACGTCAAACTCATTAAGGTTAATATATCATTTTGATGGACACTGAATTTTATGAATAAAGTTCAATTCATGTAATAAAAATTGTTCATGCCAACTAGCTTATTGTGTTCAAATATATTCTATATTATTTCTTGCATTATTCATATTTAAAAAGGGAATTCTCATACGAATATAGTATATATTTAATCCCAATATTTTGCGACAAAACACGAAAACTTTGATGCGTTGAGTAGCCTTTTATTTCTTTCTTCATCGCGACAGATAATGAATTGTTGTTTTGTTTCCAAAGATAACTCACAAATTCAAAGACTACTACAATTTTCTATTTGAGACGAACTCTTCCGTAAATTGCATGCATAAATCATTCCAATTGACTTGATCTCTTGAGAACCCTTCTTACAAAACATGCTGAATAAACTACTGTTGAGATGAGAATGTTGAACAAATTTCTTCTTAACAAGAGGATGCCGACTTAATTATTGTTTTATTTTTAATTTCAATAGGCAAATATGAAAAATGCAGAATGATATGGGTGAAGCTTTGAACCTTTTTTCTTAATATAGTATTAATTGCATTTGAAAATGTTTCATTATCATAATATCACAAAAGCTGTAAATACTGTGATTGCAAGGAATGAAATGCAGTCATTTGATCAAAATGCAATCATTTCCAAGAATTCTTAAATCACATACATCTACGGGTATCAAATCCGTGAAAATAAGTTACAGCACTCCATTCTTCAATCTTTTCACTATTATTTAATACATTTATTTATTTTTTATTTATTTATTGAACATATAGCACCCTTTATAATAAAATTTGGGCCGGGGCCTCCCTAATCTTTACAATTTCATTCATATTTAATAGTATAAGGGGCTACATGACCCGAGAAAGCACAACGCTTCATGGGTGCTTTAGCTACTTACATTAGTAAGTAGCTAACTAATTGGTTAAAATCAAGAACAATAAGCTTGTACAATATTCATTAATTTTATTGTAAGTATTGTATTCAATGATAAAAAAAAGTATGAAGGAAGTGTATCATGAATTAAAATAGAACTTGATTCGTGAACCATCTAAATAACATAACACGAAACGAAAACAACGACAGTGCAAAGAAAAATGTAACGTTTCACATCCACCTAGGTTGCAAGTAAATTAATTTGAGTGATTATTTCATCATGAAATGTAGTTCCCTTACGAAATCAATCATGCATACGATGTTGATATCGCAACCAATTTTGTTTCAACTCCAAGGTATTTGGAGCATGATCAACGTAAGCCCGTCTATCATCATAACTACCGATAATGTTTGGAAGATTTACGAGAGTTTCACAACATGAAATTATTGCATTTCGTGCTGAGTGAAATCGAGGAAAGATCTTCATGAAATTTTAAGATTTCTCTAAATCAGTGGTTGTTAAAGTGGGATGCTAGGCACCCCTTTGGGGCCTGCGATTGTTTACAGGGGTGCGTGGAATGGCTGGTTTATATGCTACTTATAAATTTGGTTCTTGCTGTTATTATCATGCAGATTATATGTACATGAAGTATATTTAATATAATCATTTTCCTTACTTTTTCATTTTAAATTCTCTCATCATATAGTGACAAAATATACTATTTTAATTGTAGCTTTTTAATCTATTTCAATGTAATACAATGTTCAGGGGGTGCCTGAGAAAAACAAGGAATGCGCGAGAAAAGTAATTTGAGAACCACTTCTCTAAATGGATGACAATTCATTAAATTCTTTATAGAGTTACTAAAGAAGTAAATATTAACGGACGACAAGACTAAATAAGCACATAATTCACTTGGTAGTGGATTGTATCGTCTTCTCTCAGACAGATTTTCCAGTCGAGCCATTTCAAAGTTTCTTGGTGTGACAGGTTAACGTGACGCGAGAGCAAATAACTTATCGGTATAAAGTCTGAATGTCAAGAGTTCAGAGAATCCGATGCATCTCAATTTTAGTTCATTTCAAAGTTAGATGATTAAAGGAAAACTGAAAAGTATTGTGATTGAAATTCAAAATATTTTTATAATACGTTTTTTTATAGTCGAGAGAGATTTTTTATATCAAAAAAAACTATTAGAATACCAGGGATAGTTATTATACAAAAATTTTTAGTTTGGAGGATCAAAAATCCTTGGATTGTTGAGGGAAATGCTCAAGAGAATTGTGACTATGATTTAAAACAGATGTTCCTTATAAGTGGTCCTGTGAACCTAAAGCAAATGATCCCTAGCTATGTTCAACGAAACTGAGTCTTCAATTGGTTGAACTAAAGTTGATAAGATTACAGGCATTTAAAAATATGCAAAACCATTCCCTAATTTATTTTTCATATTTTTCGAGTAGAAAAAATATTTTTTTTTAATTATTATATTTATTAATCGCAAGTAGTAATTACTAAATACAATGTGTTATCTGAATGTATTTTAAATACATTGATCTCCGTCGTAGTTGCCAATTATTAACTTTTCTCTCTCTAGTCTTTGCTTTGTTTTCTTCAAAGATTAAATAGACTTCTTAATTAATTTGCAGATTCTTAGTCTTCGTGAATTACTTTTCTGTTGATCAAAGAAATAACAATAGCCTTTATAATTCAATAATTACAATTAAGTGGGTAAATAAAACTCAACGAAAACACAATTCTAATAAAATAAATCAATTGTTTTTACACATGAACACAAATGTATTTTTGAGTAAATAAACGATTTAATTAATCAGTGTTTTTAATTTAATGCAGAACGTTGTTAGTTAAGCTTAACTATTATAGTTCTTATCTATCGGCACATATTTCACTCAGACAATAATATGGAATGATATTCAAGAGTTAGTTGATCAATTGTTCTAGATCGATAGAGCTTGAACACTTTATAGTAGACACACTATGTACCGGCGAACACGTCAAAGTGGTGACGACAAAGGAATAGAACTGAACAAGTTAAGGGATTCTCAATTCCCTTTTATAGGGAGGCTGAAGACCAAATGAGCCCAGATTTTCCCAAATCTTGATTGGTAAGTTCAGCTATATCAAAGAGTTCAGAACAGCGACATCAAAGTTAATAATATAATTGAATTCGTGTTCTTACATGAGTTTGGGACTGAATAACATAGTCATAAATATGAATTGGAATTTCCAAACATCTCTTCCTTGATTTGTTATTGAAGAGTAGTACATGATTATAAAATTTATAATCTTATTAAAGATTTTAATCTTTTTAAAGATTAAAATTATTTCTGCGTATTAAAAATAGATCAATTACATTAATTAGATCGATTGTTAATAAGGCCCCTTGGTTCCCCCGAAGCAAACTGATGTTGTATAATAGCCTCTCATTTTTGGTAGATGGCTTCGTAGCGACCTGATGAGCTTTTTTTGTTTACTCCAATATCTCGGTAGCTTTTTTACTCAAATTGTACTCGCGCCAAGTCTATAACTCAATGGGGGGGGGGGGGTCTTACAGAAAAGTTTATCGAAATTACTACATTCGTCAAGTAAGCTTTTTTTGAGTTTCAATCTCAAAATTTTTTATTTAGAAAATAACAGGAAAAAGTGAAAAAATAAGATCATTTTTTTAAGAAAGTGAAAAATAACTAAATATTTAGATCGACATTCCAAAAAAGCTCAGTTAACTATCTTAGGAAGGTCGAGCTGAACATATTAGCTTCTATGAATTTTTCTGTAGGACCAGCTCCCATTGAGAGTCGCGGGGGGGGGGGAGTCGAAAAACAAGTCTTTCGGCCACCACTAGGGAGTGGTGCTCCAAAGTAACAATTTTAATAATTTCAGAGATTTGGAGCATTTTACACCTTATGTCAAAATCTCACCTCATTCGGACGAGTATTAGTGGTAGCTAGCAAAACCACTGAACGATCCCCTTCATACTCAGTCATACAACCACTACATTCCTTTCCCTCTCACTTGTCACACGCACTCGTCACGAGAGGTTATTGCTCCTTCTCTCCTTAAACCAAATATTTATTATTTCATTAATGTTTAAAAGAAGATATTTTATTCATATGTCATCCTCCTCATACACTTTACACATTATACAGCATTATCTTAACAATAAATCATTAATTGCAAGCTATATCTATTGTGTTGTATTTTGTTATGAATATAATTTATATTTTATTATGTATATTGTTTTAAAGAAATGAAAGGATTATTCTTTATCCTAGGTGACTGATCCATGTTGTCTTCTAGAGGGAAATTAGAGCACATAAGAAGTTTGTTTTTCCCCTTCCTTTCGACTAACGTAATACTGAATTATATTTTAGCTCAGCAGTTTACCTTCACTCCCCCCTCCTCCTCCTCCCCCTTTCACTTCCCCCACCCACACTTCACCCACCATCACTTCTCCAACCAACTCTTCTTCTATCTTCACTTCCCCACCTTCACTTCTCCAACCTTCACTTCTCCCGCCTTCACTTCTTCCACCGATACTTCCCTCACCTTCACTGAGAAAAAATTACGAGTCAACCTGACTCATCGCTTGAGTCAAGGCTGGCAAAACACCAAATTGGAGTCTTTTTCATTATTGACTCTACCTGAGTCAATCTGTCAATGAATTATTGGTGTCAATATGACTCTTGTTTTTGAGTAAAATACTAGGATGAGACAAATTGACTCAAATTTTGAGCCGCTTTTGGACAAACTGATAACCCAAATTATGAGTCAAATTGACTCGTATCTTATTCTCAGTGATCACTTGCAAACGACTCATTACTATGTTATAAGTGAGATACACTAACACACACACTATCGTATAAATATATAGACATTTATTATCATAATGTAACTCCTTCCAGTCTGCAGTATGGGTTATGTAATCAGTATTATTAATGTTAAGCTAAGTATAAATTATTACTTTTATTACCTTACCGGTCTTTATTCACTTTATTTCATTTACATTATAGATTCATTAAATGTAATATCAAATCTAATTATATACTTTTGAATAGAAATGAAACAAAATTATCACGTCTCGAAAAGCAACATCCATTAGAACATTTTCTCGATCACTAACGAGTTAATAAGATTAATGCGCTCATATAGAGTCGCACTATATTAATAATTAAATAAAATCCATTCGATTAGAAATGAATATATCATTATCAGAGATAATCTGATAAAATTACTTGTTTCGATTCGTGATTGATTCTCATTAAAATATAATTTATAATAATTTTTTTGTATAAATTGCAATAAAATATTGATAAGAAATAATGACGATGATAATGACCAGGGTTATATTTCTCAGACATTGAATGGCACGTCAAAATTGTGGGTATATTTTATTGCATTGTTTTTAATTAAGGTATTAATCCTGTGCATTTCAAACGATAATATTTTCCTACTTTTTATAAATAATAGTGTATTTCCCTATTAAAGTTAGTGGAGTATTAATAGTAAAGGAAAAAATATATATGTATATATAAAATTAAGAAAAAAATATATGTAAAAATTTTATTTAAAAAATGTATGTAAATAAATTTTATATAAATTGATATAAATAGATATTGTGTAAGTAAATTTTATTTAAATAAATTTTCGGTAAATAAATTGTATATAGAAATGGTTGATGTAAATATTTTTTTGTGGATAAATGTTATGTAAATAAATTTTGTGTACATGAATTTAATGTAAATAAATTTTATGCAAATAAATTTAATGTAATTTGATTTTATGTATATAAATTTCATGTTAATAGATTTTTTGTAAATAGATTTCATAAGATATATCTTATGTAAATAAATTTCATAAAATGAATTTCATAAATGTTATGTAAATAAATTTTTTGTGAATGAATTTTATGTAAATAAGTTTTAAATCAATATAATTTATGTAAAAAATATAATTATTTCTTAATATATTAAGGGTTAAAGCGTGACATTTTTCTTGCAACAGACCAACAGATAAAGACACACTGTGTATTAGTATAAACTATGTAGGGTGACCCCTCAAATATGATGGACTACTAATTATCAATTATTTTTTATATTTTTCTGATATATTTGTTATTTGGTTAATTTTTTTTTTTTTGTTATACAAATTTGTAATTTTTCTGTTATTCTGATTCTGGATATCAAGATTTCTCTAGTGTATTTCATTACTGAGACATTTGGAATTAAGAAATATCTGAGGAGAGCTCTCTTCTAAGATATGTCGTAAGGTAATTACTAAATTACTATAGAGTCTTGGGATAATAATAAAAAATGAGACATATCTCTACCTGAGTACTGAACAGGGCAATGCGTATCTAGTTACTTTTAGAATGTAGAGTTCTAATTAGGGACTATATGTATTCAATAAAATTCATTGTGGTTAAACCTTCTAAACTGTATTTGGCTAATAAGTGTGTTCCGATTTAGAGCTTAGGGTATATATAAATACTGGAGATGTAAGACATCAGTCAGTTGTTAGTTTTTACTCTGTAGTAGCAGCTGTTAAGTATGGGAATAGTAGATCATCAGTCCATAACTGATATGGGCTGGTTACCATATCAGGCTGGTTATCCTGTTCACCATCTGTATAAGTTCTAATATAACTATTTATTAGAATCTACCATATTAAGAATATGTCTGTTTTTAAATATTAAATACTTTATTTTTTTCAGGTTGACCAAATTACCAATATCCGAATGATAAGAACTTATCCGTTAAAAGTGACTCTCTAAAAACTATATCTAGTTTTTTTTTTAATACAATTTTCAGTTTTTCTGATTCTTACAATTCGGATTTTTTTGTTATCCCAATCTTGTAATTTTTTGTGCTGGCTTTCTGCATTTCAGATGTTTTGTTATGATTTTATTCTTGTTATCACGGATTATTTTGTAAATCTGTTTTTTGTTATCCGAATATCTGTTATCCGGATATTCTGATCCCGGACAATTATTGTAGTCTTGATGCGTGACATTTTTCTTGCAATCAACCAGTAAACCAACTGGTATATAAGATGGTAGAATAATTATATGCTGTAAATTTACTGTTGTTGAATCAAATTTATTTTGTTAGATTCTCCCATTTTTAAAATGATATTTTTGCCATTAAATATATGTTTTCATGATATTCTGATTCGTTTTACGTAAAGAAGTGTGAATATTGTGACGTTCTTTTGAAAAAAAGTATTCAAGCCTACAACTAATAATAATTATCCTTAAATAATGAACATAAAACATTATGCATATTGTTGGACAGGCGTACCGGAAATATATAGTATAAAGCTACATTAGTATATTCAGAGCTATACACTCCTCATTGTAGCGGCAGCGCATTGTCTGAATGACTGACTCAATTTCCGCAATGTGATTTCATACCAGGAGTTACTTGCACAATAATATTCTCATGGGTTATAGGATGAAATTGTCTTACGAATAATATTCATTTCTCATATACAGTGGTGCGTTCAACTTGATTATGCAGAGTTAATTTTTAACCATAAGATATCGAAGTTAAACATTTTATTGTGAAAAACAATAGCAAAGTTGTTTTTGATTGCATTTCATTTATTTTCAATCATATATGTAGGTTCCCAAAATTTACAAAACGTATTACTTTTTAATGATTTACTAAATTATGACCTAATATAGTGTTCACTTCCATTATGCAAATGGACAATAAAACAGAAAAAACACATTACATACTAAATTTTATTAATTGAATTGTAACGCAAATAACAATAAATAGAGTGATATTATTCTTTAAATACATAATATATATGTAAAACATGTCAAACAAAATAAAACGAGTATTTTTAAGTCGGCTAGGAACCAACATGACATCCTCCATACTTCAAAACCGTTATGAGGCGTTTGTCCACTGCTGAAGTCAAATTTTCAATTTCAGAAGGTTCGATTGATCGGCAAGCACTAACAATTGCTTCCCACAGAGCTTCTAAGCTAGTGAATTGTCTTTTTCCAGCATAAATCCTCCTCTTGACTATGGACCACAAGTTTTCTATTAGGTTTTAATCCGGGCTGTTTGGAGGCCACATCATTAAATTAAATTACCCATAGTCTGATAAATTAGTGGTGATTCTTGATCTATGCGCTGGAGCATTATCCTGCTGAAAAATCAACGATCTTCTGTTCTGAATTGGCTGTTCATCAAGCCAGGGGAGGAAGGCCTTTTCCAAATAGGGTACAATATGCAATTGAATTCAGCTTAACTTCCTTAGGTACTTTGTATTGGCCTATAAGTTCGTTTATCCCAGCCCAAAACATGACTCCTCCGCCACCCTGTTGTCGACGAATGCGTACTCCTGCAGGTCGACCATTAATACCCATCCAGATGACCATCCAACAGGCCCATCCAGGGTTGCACGACATTCATCGGTGAAGATCACATTGCTAAATTGGGTCTTCATGTAACTTTGGGCCCATTCAACTTTTTTCTTCTTGTTTACTTTGCTCAATGGTGGCCTTTTAATGGGACTTTTCACTTTGGCAAGGGTTTTGAGTACCTCGCAACGGGTAGTTTTACTAACTTTGGGCACTCCAGCTGTATCAAAAAATTTCTTACTGGTTTCATGGGGTTTCTTTGATACTTCATATTTAATTTTGCAAAGATCTCTGGCAGTTAACTTTCGCAAATGTGATCGTTTAGGCGCCTTTCTGCATAATTTTCCGCCTAAGACGAATGCTTCGATCGTACGGTGGTCCCTACATAACTTTTTTGATATTTCAAGCGTAGATTATCCAATCCCAAGCATGCGAGTAATTTCAGTATGATCGATTTCAGTGAGACTCTTTTTCTTGCCCATTTTAAGGAATTTTATTGCGGTTGCATAATCAGATCGAACACTTGATTCCGCCCTTTTTCCTTATTTCGAGAAAAAGAACAATGTAACTGAACAAAAATTTCCACGGATCATGGTATAACTTCACTGAAGTATAAATTAATTTGCAAGATGGTTATAGTCTGAAAAAAATAAAAAAAATGACAAATTTGAAAAAGAAATATGATTGCATAATCAAGCTGTACGCATTGTTCAGAGACCAAATATGGCTTGGCCCTTCACAAACAATTACACACCACTTTCACACAAAGAGCTCTAGCTTCCTCCCTTCCCAACAAACTCCTTGGGTCTAGGCCTCCAGCCATCGACCCTAGTGAGTCGGCCATGTCTCGTCGTGATAGGGTTACCCTATCACGTCTGAGATGTGGCCACCATCCTTCCCTTCCTCACTACACGCACAGGATTGGGAGATCGGACTCTGATCGGTGCGACTTCTGTCAAGCCGATCAGGGCACGATCTCTCACATTCTAACACAATGTCCCTCACTACACCTACACAGGACTACACACAACATACACTCATGGAGCACCTTTGGACCCATCCTCAGGCAGTTATTAACTTCCTGAGTGATGCGGGTTTCCCTTAGGCCCACACATTCCCACACAGTGCCTCGGGTGGCTGAAACCCGGGGCGCCCCTGGCCGCCCCTCCGTCCCGGCGAGAATGTTGGGGAGGTTATACAACAACAACAGCCAAATATGGCATCTGTATTGTAACTTCAACCGAGAAGTTACCCAAATGCAAATGGCATGACGAAAATATTATTATGCCTGTTTTTTTCTGTAATTAGTGTTCGTAAATAAATTGTTTCTTTACTATAAGGTAAGTTATATATACATTATACAACTTACAAATATTAAATGTGCCGATGAAAGCAAAGAAACTATAAAGTGTTTCGTGATTTTTATTCTTTGATGTCTGAAGAGTGAACACTTTTTCAATAAGGAAAAACGATATCCCATATTAACCTAATAAACGATTATTCCCCACGTAATTCACCGCTATCAAAGTAATAACGGACATATAAACTGGTTTAGTGCTTCCAGGAAGATAACTGAATGTTTGTCCAATTATAGATTTTAAACTTGGCTTTATAGTTCTTAAAAATTATATTGCAATAATTGTATCTCAGGTGGAAAGAAATAATTATGAGAAGGTCACAAAATATAAGATCTGAATGAAGTGTTCCTAAAACATGAATGAATTTCACTTGCTTTCTGTGTCTTCCATCGATGGTATTTTGATGTTTTCGTATGTCACCGGAAGTGGGCCACTCTCAGAAAATAACTCTGAACCCAGCAGTGAATATATTTCACTCAGATTTATGAATCCATTTGCTTCTGAAACGGAAAAGTGACAAGTATTGCTTGCTTACCCCGATTGAATAATTTGGATAGTCATTTCATTACATGTTTGTATATGTTTATAGGAAGGCAAAGAAATTTAAGTTTAGGTAAAAAGAAATAGAAAGTAATTTATATTTCTTGTAGGAATATACATTGAAGTTATGTACTTGAAAACATTTGTAGCTGACTGCCATCATATAGTTTTATCGCTTTGCCTCTATGCATCAAGGAGAGGAGTCTAGATAAAATTATTGATCCCCGGTCATTAGATCCCCATACCATGTGATTCCCGGTCTATAGATTCGAAAGTGCTCTAATAGAAAGCAGATTTAGTTGCTTCCTAGATTCAAGTGAAGACATTCAAATTACCTGTTCCGAGAAATTAATGAAAAATCCAGAGTCCTCTAACTGGTAGCTAGCGTACTTTTCTGGTTACTTTAAGATTATTCAAAACTGGTTAGGAGGACAATGAGAATTTGATATTATTATTTAAATCTGAGGTTGCTCTTGAATCAATTGTTGTCTGCGCTTTTTATCACATTGATGTTTATGTAATGCATGAAATTTGTATTGAAGGGGGTTGTATTAAGTTGAATGAGACAATACAAATCATTACGTCATGATACATAGTCCTGGAAAATGAAAAATTCCAATGAAAGTCTTGAGCAATTACATGGCGAAGGGATTAGCTCTGCTGGATTTCGCTGCATACCAGTATGATAATCTTTATTTCAATTCAAAATGGCAGGTAATGATTTTTTATCAGCCTTTTTTCTATGTACAAGGACTAAAACCTTAGTTATGAAATTTTTTTAAAAGCTTTTCTCCAATTATCAAAGAAAGCGTTCCAACTTATAATGCACATAGTCATAGTAAGATAGTAATTAAAGAACAAAATATCACAAATGGATTATTGGAAAACTTCATCTAAATACCATATTATAATATTTTTCGGCGAATGATATTTTTTTATACAGAATATATATCATAATTTTTTTGCCATCAATTCATGAATTATAAGACAAATTCATCTTGCACTGTGATTGGAATAAAATAATATTTAAAATTAAATGAAAAATTTCGATTGTCAATCATTGAAAAGTTTTAATTTAAATTAGTCTTGCAACAGAATGGAGTAACCGTTCAGACAATTGGGAAACTCATTCTTTAAGATGAAGCGTTTTGAAAGAATTAAATATATTTATTTTTATTTATCTCTGATCTAGAACCTTTTTTTTTCCTGCGATAATATCTTCTCAAACTAGGATTTAAAATCATTATTGTGGGTCATAGGTAGTCCTTCTTTTCGTAAAATTGTAGTATTTAGGTTTTTGTTTAGTTTTAGCCCTTTTTCTTAGGCTTTCCTCAATATTTATCTTTCCTCAACTTCTTTCTTTTCTTTCCTCTTCCTCCTGCCTTACTATATCAATGGGTGAGCTGAATCACAGTGTAGTGTGTAGCTTGTATGTCTCTTATCCATGGGAGTCATTTTTTTTCATCCATGCGCTGGGCCGACACGCTTACCTGTCGTAGCCAATTAGCGAATCTAGTGCATGTTGCGTTCTCTCACATTGCCCTTTTCCACAAGGCATTCTTCTCTTCATGTCTCTGTGAATCACCTCGTAGTAATAACTGGCAAATCTAGAACACCTGAATAACAATTAGAATAATGTGATGATGTCTTAAATCTATGCGTGTATGTTACAAAGCAAAAGTATACTGGAACTGGAAAGCATCAATGATAAATATCCTACCCTTGCATGAAATTTTGGAGGAGATAGGATATACCGTAAAATGATAAGCAAAAGATAATAGACTAGAAATGTAGTATATTTGTAATAAATCTCTAATGGATCTTCGTCGAATCAATTTTAATTGCTTATATATAATGTTTTTCTCATCGTCTTATTCGTCGAGCGATGGCCGACGATTATAATTTTTCAACTCGAATACTATATATGTATAAACATACGCTTATCACAGATAAAACTTCTAAGAGTATTACTTTGAATATTAAGTTCAACAACTTATCAATGTATAACATTCAAAAACGAAATAAAATTCAATTGAGTTCCTCCTGACTTTTCCAACTGTTGCAATTCGATATCAATTGACTTAGGGAATACTAAATCGGATTTAGCATTCCTTCGATTTTCTTAGAATTGATTTTGATGTTGAGATAGTTTTCATATTTCTGTCTAAACAAATATTAATAGTTCATTTTGTCTAGCTATACATATATTCGGTCTGATATTTGAAATATAAAGAATATATAAGTACAAAATATATAAGAGATTGAAGTGGATAATTAATTATTAATTAGTTTTGATTTTACTAATTATTTGATTAAATCTCAATCTGATTTAAAACAAACTCTGTGCACTAGCTATACAGGTATTTAACAAAATACTCTTGTTAATATATTATTGACGATTGAATATAAAATGAATATATTTAAAGGTATTCCTGTTATAAATGGATTTATGTTGTATAATAGATAAAAAAATTAAGGGTAGAGTTGATCTATATATGTAAGTGCAATAATATCTACAGGAAATATAGGATAAAAAACCAAACTAAGTAAATTAGAAATACCGAACCATCAGCACCATGACTGATGCAGCTCCTCAATCGCACCGTGAGACCTCATGAGCAGAAGATAGAAGTTTTTAATTCTTGGAAGAGAAAACATAAAGTTAGCGCACCAATCAAACGATCTGCAACTCAGGAAATTATTAAGAGAGGTAAATTATTCACCATTGATATCAAACAATTGAAAAAAGGTGTAAACTTTTGTACCTCATGTGACAAAAGTAGAATAACTGGTAGTTGGATGAAAGAAAAGAAAATAGTATACAGCGTCACGCAGGTACATTTGGATTTTTCCATTTATTTTGATTTGTCCTTATTCAAAAGATTGAATAGTTAAATGATAATTTTAAACATTCATTCATATTTGTGTAATCTTTACAATCTATAACACAATTATTAAATATGATCTCCTTTCGTCTCGACAATTTGTTTATTTTCATAATGACTGATGTTACAACTATGATCTAAGAATTCCTAATTCCTATCATAATTAATTTATTATAGCCTTCTCGTGATTGACTGAGATGTAAAATTACTGCATGCATCCTTATATTTTAGTTGTACGATTAAAGTTATTGAATTAAGGTTGAATTTTAAATTAGCAGCGGAATGGTTTTCTTTCAGCGATTTAAAACATAATTAATATCTCAATTGGGATATATCTATTTCATAGACTCATTTTCATAAATTGCATTGCTTGATTTACCAACATGATTTAATAATATATATAAGATATATTCATGCAATTAGATGGGTATTTAATGTGTATTGAGTCTATCTGATGGTTAGTTAGCATCTCTATTTTCTTGCTAAGTTTTATACAGAAGAGCTTGGTGATAATAATTTTATCAATTAGGTAATTTTGCAAACATGTTGTAATTCTGTTGACAAGAGTTATGAACAAGGATTGGACTCTCTGTCCTCAGATGCTATTAATAGTTATTGAAGCAAATTATACACAATTCCTCTAACATAATAAGTTTAAAATTCTCATCATAGCACATTAACTAATATTAACTAAATATGCAACGGTATAAATCTTAAACGATGCATAAATTCCTAAATTAAAAAGTTTTAAAATATCAAGAAGCTCCCTACTTTCTTTTGATTCATTATTATTAAGATTTTCTTGTGTAATATGACAAAAGAGTATAATATTTGATTTTGAAAACAGACAAATTTAAAGAGATTATAAGTAGATGCACAAAGAGTTTTTAATATTCTGTCATTTTTTCCGGAAATTTCCCACCTGCTTTTAGTATATGATTCGATTCTTCAAAAAAAAAACACTTCCACTATCTAAACTGTCCTCCCGTTCTAATTTTTACATATTGAATGAACGTTTGTATGTGACAATGTGCTCGTTCAAAGTTAAAGCATTCCCTCTCGGCTTCAATATCATGCATGCTCCTCACAAAGAATTACCATCTGGAGTGTCTGCAGTGTTCACTTTTCATCGTCATTACATTTTATAAACGCGTCTTTCCTCATTTCATTTGCATAAATTCTAGTGAATGAGCAAACTCATTTGAGATGCAATTGGCTGCGAATCTTTTGTTAGAACAAACATTTTATCTCCAATATGACAGCAATTCGTGGAAGCAAAAGACTGGATGCCTTTCATTTCACAGAGAACATCCAAAGTAACACAGTAATGAGAGTCGTGATTAGGACTACACAATATATTCTCTAGTATTACAAACTTCATCGTTATAACCGTACTGAATTCAAACTATTTTGGGAATATTTAAATGATGTTCTTATTCAGCAGGGAAACTTCATCAACAGAACTTATTGTGTAATCTTATTCATGAACTACTAAACTAAAGTGCATTTTATTTATAAAAAACGAAAATCATATGAACTAATAAAGTTCATCTGAAAAATTACATATTGAAATTTAATTCAACATGATATAAAATAGGTACATCTCAAAATTTCATGATTATTAGTCTATTTCAATCTCTTCAAAATATTAACTTAATTGATAACTTCTATATTTATCCCATATCTTGTACATAAAAAAAACACCTGAGCTGTAGAATACGTGAGTATAAACAAGTAGCTTTTTTCAGTAGATAGGAAACTTCCCTCCTGTTAATAGAATATTAATCCAAATTTATGATGTAGTAAAATTATATAGCAAGCCCATAGCAAGCACCTGGATGCAGTTTTTAAAACTTGACGCATTTTTTACGAATAGTACCCTACGCTACCACGATACTTTGGACTACTAAATTAAACTTAAATCACGGGTGCACCATCTGCAACTGAAAGATGTGAATGATTCGGTAGCTTAAATAGAGTAATGTGTTGGAATATCTTGAAACAATTTTTGTTATAAATTATTTGAACTAACTTAACGAAATGATAAGCTAGCATTTTTTTCTGAAATTTGCAAGGTAAATGTAACTTCGCAAAGGAAACACATTTTGTTCGTGTAACTATTTTGTAAATTTCAAAAGAATAGAGGTCTATAGAGATATATGCTACATCAAAAAAGAAGACAGTTTCAGAATTCTTGTAACATTCCTAACAAAATTAAGAACATATATTTTTCATTTCCTAGCTTCCGTTTTCTTTTGATAAGCGATTTTTGATGACTAACAAATTTTTTTCCAAAAAAAAACTAAATTTTCGGTTTTGAACTGTGATTAAAAACATGAGATTTCGAAAAATGAAAAAACCCGTTCACATAATTGTTAGAAATGTTTCGAGGATTCCAAACCTGCCTTTGATATCCTTATTGCGACAAAAATCATTGACTTGTATTCATTTATAGGTGGAGCACAAAACGTATATATTTGTTTGTATATACACACAGAAAAATTTTTCTTTCTCCCAAAGAAAAAAGTCACTTTATATATGCATTAATTAATTATTTTCTTTCTGGTAAAGAAATGTTCTAGTTTTGGGACAAATAAAAATTTTATTCACATATAAGATTTCTTTTCTTTGAGTGAAATAAAAAATACGATTTAAATTTTAGAATTTTCTTTGTAACAAATAAAATTAGTTATTTATTTCAAATCTAGGAGTGGTTTAGGAGAAATATTTTATTTCTTCTCCATAAAGAAAACTTTTCATTGAATAGAATAAATGTTTTCTTTGCAATAAATGTATCTTTATTTAGTATAAATGTATCTTTATTTAGTATAAATGCATCAAAGATTTAATATAAAGTAATATTTATTTAAACCAATGAATTAGTATCTTTATTTATAATATAAATATTCTTTACATATAATAGAGCTTTCTTTCACTCTAATATAATGTATATTTATTAAAAAGTAATTATTTCTTTTATACTAACAAACTGGTTCTTCTTTCTAAAGACTACATGCTTTACAATAAATATTTCTTTCTTTGAAGATAGTTTTGTAGATAGATTGGGGAAGAAATAACATAAATTGAAGTTTTATATGCAATATATTGAAATAATATAGCAATGAAATTACACTCAGCAGAAGCATAAGATCTTCTTCCCATTCAGAAGATGTATGTCTCCACACATTTACCCTATTCTTGATCTCCTACAGGTATAGGTGAAGCATACCTCCAGAATATATGAACTTGATATTCATCATCTGTAGAAAAAAAATCACTTTAAATTAACTGTTTCATATATCATATACAATAATAGATCCTAATGTATTGAATAAGTTGGCTTAGGTATAGGTAGCTATAACACACCTGAACAGTTGATCAGAAATTTTTGTGTCCTCTTAGAAACTTATCCTTTTCAAGACTTTAGAATAAAGTTCAGTGCACTTTCTCCCACTTGTGTGAATATGGTCAGTCTTTTTCTGTAGATATAATGCAGTGAAGTTCCACCTGAAAATAAAAATTAAAGGTTTAAACAAAGTTAACTTCATTTCATATAATTTAAAGACATTTACTGCATCAAACATTAAATTTCAGGACTCAGGCAACTTAATTAATTTGAAAGAAATTGAAAACAAATGAATTATTTCACTATTTGTTAAAGAGGTTTTTAAAATATCCCATATTCTGCAGAGGACTAAGAGGAAATATAAATTATATAACTATCTCAATTGTGACAATTTCCCCAACTAATAGAGTAGGAGAATCCTAGCCAAGTAATTGACAATAATTTGGTTAGGATAAATAAATCTGGAGAGCTACTCTGCATCAGCATCAGTGTGATATTTAACTATTATCATTGATTTTTGATTTTGGGAGCTGATGATTCCAATATTAATCATATAAACACAAAAAAAGTAATCTCTGCTATTGTGAACACTTTACCAGTTTCAACAGATTGGCTTAGAAATTCCTAAGAATTAGGTATCTTCAAATTTTCAAATATAAATTAGATCTTATCAAATCATTAATAGCCTTATAAGTAGCTATTAGGTAGAAGTTTAGGAGCAATAGGTAATTCAATTTATATTGATTCAATAGTAAATAGTTTTTTTTTTCCTTTCTACACATATCCACCCATTTTTAATTCAAAATTTTATTTTTTGTAGGTAACTTGGGAGCTAAAATAATGAAATTTCAGATTTTTTAAATTATCACTAAGTTTAGAAATATATTACCCTGCTCTGAATAATGTGACCATATGACTTTTGGTGATTTAAATTTGTGATAGTTACTCTCAGATGAAAATTCAAAAATTATCACTGATTATCTCTCTGAAATTTTGAGTATATAAAAATTCCTTCAGCTAAATTAATGGTAACATAGGATTCAATTAAAGATATTCTTCAATGGTTCTAAAATATCCCTAAGATATTGTTTAGGTTCACCTCAGAAACTCTTTGAAATATGTTCCATATTTTGCAGGCTGGCACTTTGAAACACTGGAGCCACAATCTTAACTGAACTCTAGTTAGCCTAAGTTAGGTAGTTAACAAACTTTAAGTCATTACATACAATATATTGAATAATTGATAGTACTACTAGTTAAGATAAACATTACAATAAGAACAAATAGCGATTAGGTATAGGTAGCTTAGGTTAGGTAAATAAACAATAAGAGTAGGTAGGGCTGGGATATAAAACTACCTACCTATCTTATTTCAGGCGCAGTGAGATAGATTTTCAGTTAAGTTGTAACTTACGTTAGCCTAGTTCATTACTAAAGGGTAATGAAAGGAAGATGTCACCTATGAAATAGCATTTAAATTTCTCAAGTAAATAGGTAGCAGGACACTGTGAACCTATGAATACCTAGTTACCGGTATTAACATTTATAATTAAAGGAAAAATGCTGACCATGTTCTAAAAACTATGCTTTGCCAACTAATAATTCAGTATAATTATATAAATAAATGAAAATATCTAATTTATATACGAAAGGATTCATAACTGAGCAACTAACTGAGAACCTACCTTGATCACTTCAAAGAACTTAATGATATGACGCTCACTTCAGAAAAGCCCGCGAAAATTTCAAAGCAATATTTCGATTTGAGACAATAACAGAACAGATTTGTAACAAAGAAATATTCCACTCATCAGTGAAAAAGCTTTAAGAGAAATAAATAAAAGGTTAATAGGAAAGAAATATGCGTCAAAATGCATCCAAAGAAAGCTACTTTCTTTAATCTAAAGCTCTAGTAACACTTTCAACCAAAGAAAATAAATTAAAGAAGATAGTTTTTCTTTAAAATATGCTTCGATTTCTCTGTGTGTACATATACTAAACTAATTTGTAATAAATTTCAAGAAAATATATTGAACATATAAGGAGAAATAAATACATAGATATATAAGAAATGGGCAACTGAGAGAGCAGAGCTGCGATTGGGTGGAATGTGATCTAATCACAAGTCGGATATGTGTTTAGCGGATACTAAGATGTATTTCTACGTTGCCACTCGTCACCACATTACAATTGATTCGTAAATTGGAATGATTTACGCTGCTTTACGCCGATACGTGAATATTTTTAACTTTTAAATAAAAAAATATATTTGGTATTTATGTAGGAACAAAGTCAACAAATGCCATTAATTTAAACGAATGATATGAAAGATATAAAGTGATTTAAAAAGGATGTGCTTAAGAAACACACGTCAAACTCAGTAGTGTTAACCCATTCCAAGCGGCAGTAGGTGAATGGAGGTCGACAAAAATAAAAATCGTCAATATATAGTCACCGCCGCTATTGACTGTCTTCTAAATTTTAACTACACTATTTAGTTACTCCGATAAAAATTATGGAGTCAGATAAGCGTCTATATATTGAGGTGCCGCTTGTTGGTTACGCTTAGAGTCTATATATAGACGGTGCCGCTTGTTGGTAGAGTGACATATATGAGTTTTGTATTGTTATTCATATAGTTGAACTAAAGATATAAAAAGTGAGCATTTCTGAGTTGCATAAATTGAATTAGTTATTTTTATTTGTATAAACTGCGTCCATCGCTTTATTACATATCACTATTTTCTGAATAATTTTAATAATATTGATCGTACAAAAGTGAAACTTTGGTCACTGGAAGATTGCTTCTATGTTAGTATCTTGCTGAAATATTTTTTGAATCCATGAGAAAATTGGAAAGTTATGAACGTTTATGTATTATGAAGGCATTTTAACTGTCCATCGCTTTATTGCAGCTCTGTGAAAAGGTCAAAAAATGGGCGATTAACTTCTACCGAGAGGGTAAAAATTGTAACAGGTCCTGCAGTAGGGTTTAATCTTCTATATTTAGCTAATGAATTTGGGACGGATAAGAGAAACATAGTTTCTATTGTGGAAGATCCCGACACCAACCCAAGGAGAGATGAGGGTACGAGGAGAAGCTTTTCCCCCTCGAAATATGCGAAAACTACCCAGGCAGGTTATAAGGCAGCCAAATAACACTTGTGCCTCCATTTTCGACAAGGCTGTCATTGGTTATTCGTCCAAACAGTGTCTTAAATGAGACGACAAGGAACGTGGAGCCCATTTCCAGGCCTCCTATGGACAAGACCCAAAAGGAAAAAGGCATTAGATGTACACAGAATTACATGAAGACAAACTTCCAACTTGTTCTTTTAACAGATGAGGAAAGAGCCACCCTTGATTGTCTGGATGGATGGGTTAAAGTTTGGATCCTACTGTAGCTGTTTATCCACACTGGTTTCGTCGTCAACAAGGAGGCTGTGACTTAATGTTTTAAGCGGGCATCATTGGTGAAACGTTAATTGGCCCTTTCCGAGTACCAGAGGATGTAAACCTAACAATCCAATCCTACATTGCCTCTTTTGTTGAGTACTTGTTCCCTTGGCCTAATAGTTTGCAATTATCTCGTTAGCAAAAGATGATTTTCTTGCATTACTTCACATAATCTCATGCTTGAAGTGTTACAACTTCTATCCTCATATCTCTGGGCATCAAGTAGGAGACTCTCATGACTTGATTGCCTTGTTCTCTAGTCTTAAGCCCAATTGAGCATTTCTGACCGTTTCATTTGAGGCATTACATCAGGACTGTTTTGACGTAAGACCAATGACAGCCTTGTCAAATATGGAGGCACTAGTGTCATTTAGCTGCCTTTAGACCTGCCTGCGTATTTTTCGCATATTTCGAGGGGAAATTCTTTTTCTCGTACCCTCATCTCTCCTTGGGTTTGTGTCGGGATTTTCCACAAAAGAAACTATTGTTCTCTTAACCCTTTCAAGTTATAAAGCTAAATATAGAAGAGTCCTCCCTTCTGCAGGACCTGCTACAATTTTTACCCTCCCGGTAGAAGTTAATCGCCCATTTGTTGGCCTTTTCACAGAGCTGCAATAAAGCGATGGACAGTTAAGATGCCGTCAAATACATAAACGTTCATAACTTTCCAATTTTCTCATGGATTCAAAAAATATTTCAGCAAGATACTAACATAGAAGCAATCTTCCAGTGACCAAAGTTTCACTCTTGTACGATCAATATTATTAAAATTATTCACAAAATAGTGATATGCAATAAAGCGATGGACGCAGTTTATATATAAACATATTTATGAAATAAATTATCAAAAAAACAATTCAAAAATAGTTATACTTTATTTTATTTTTACTGTGTTATTCGAGTATTTATTGCATTGTTGGATGGACAATGTACTCAACAGTCAACACTCAACATATTTACATCTTTCCATTGCAAATGCATCATCTTTCCTTAGAACTGACATACAGTTTGTCCTTTACTCCCCTCCCCTCTTTAACACTTCAAGTACTGAGCTATAGGGTGCATTATTGCACAATAACAGGTAATTATGTGTTTACACATTAACACTTATTATATTTCTAAACACTGTCTAAATATTGACCCTTCCGCTTGACTGATATAGCAAAAAAATTTAGCTACTATATATAGACGCTCCGCTAAATGAGACCAATTTTCGGAGCGTCTATATATAGTTAGGCCGCTTGGAATGGGTTAACATGAGCTCTTGTGAGAGTTCCAATGAATATTTTGACCGAATAATATTACTACACACAAATTGAGATAAAATGAACATAGTATTACATCATGCAGCTATATATTAATATATATCATGCAGCTATATATTAATAAAATATATACATATTAATATATATTTTGATATATATTAATTAACAGTTTTTATAGTATTTCTTCGGAAATAATATGAATATTGCAATATATGTATATATATTTGTTGGATGAAAAGTTGTTAAACAAATCACGTTCAAATTGCTATCTTTGTCTCATATAAATAGACCCTGTAACATTGACATGTTCCGAAAGGTTATTTTCTGAACATCTACAGTAGATGCTTCTCCTGTAAGGAACTCTATTCCATTCTGTTCTCTATTCCACTCTACATTCTAATTTGCACTTTGTAGTGGCTTTATTCTTTGTGTGAATTATTCTAATTTGCACTTTGTAGTGGCTTTATTCTTTGTGTGAATTAATCTCATCATGAAATGCACTTCCATGTGTGCTTTGTGAATAGAAATGAAGTATTGATTTTTACATTTGAATATAATTGTTGCATGAGAGAAATTATATCCATTTACTTTTGTTTCAAATATTGTAGATAGAGTATATTTATAAGTGTTTATTTACCGTTATGTGGCCATTTATTTCAACAGTACTCATTGAATTGTTACTGATTTATTGCTCATACACTGAGTCAGTGTTCATTGTGGGCTGTGATAATTTGGACATACACACAAAATTGCAAAAACAATAATATCATAAATAGAGCCAGGACAAATACTATTAAGTCCTAAAATTCCATAAAACACCTACATTTCATACAGTCCCAAAATGTCATAAAAGTCCAGAAAGGCCATGCTTGAATTACTTCACTAGAATATCGTGAGAATTCATTTTTAATAACTCATTTGCTAAATATAAGCGGTCATAAAACAAACACGAAATTCTGAACCATCGGTCCAACAAATATAAAACCCATTACTGCAGAGTGATTAGTCTGAGTTTCTATCTTCAATATAATATTTTGCAGCACATGCAGTTATGTCTTGTGGCAACATCTATTTCGTTGATAATTGAACCTCAACAGTGTAATATTAACTTCAAGAAAGCCAGACATTAAGTAAAAATTGGAAAGTTGGCATCACAAATTAATAAGTTTTGTTTCCTTTCATGAATCTCTATTTATTTTCAGTTTTACTCTCATAATAAATTTGAGTAAAAAAAGGTGAACTAGATTTATAAAATTCATAACAACTCACAGATGAATTTTTCACAATGTATATTTAAATGAGTAAAATGTCGATTTCATGTATAAAGTTACTACATTGAATGTAGAAGTCCATTTTACAGGTCCTAAAATGCCTTTTCAATAGGTCCTTAAAAATTTAATAAGTAAAAAAATTATACCGATCAATTATTGTTTCCAAATATCCATAATTTATTTGTTATGCTTTTCATTGCTATCTTGTGGCAGCCGTTAACTGCCACAAGCCTTAATAACTTGTGGCAGCCGTTCGGAATCACTAATGGCTGTTCGGTAATTTTTGTCTATTCCTTCGAAAGGGTTGCCTTTAAGATCTCCTTAACATGTTCTGCAATATTAACCAGACGCTGAAATCGAGAGGATTCAAGTGTGGTTGGTACCATTCTTCATAGAAAAAGAACTCTGGAATATTGTTTGCTAGAATTTCTTTAAATTTCATAAGCTCTCGGAGCGGATGTAGGGTCTTGTTACAATAATCAAGGACGTGTCTTAAAGTGATTTTTTTTTACTCAGGGCAACAATTATAACTGAAGAATGCTAATTCGATAATATTTCCGGTTAAGAAATAACAATGACATTCTTCTAATTCCGGTAATCACTGATCAAACAACCATCACTGCTGCTGGAACATATCTTCCAGTAAATTCGCAGAAGACAAAATGGAATGGTTTCACCATCGCCGACCAGCGGGGTATAATTTTTTTGTCATATAATATCGTGAAAAATGTGGGATATATTTTTTATTAATTATTATTTACCTTCCAGTCTCGTTGAATTTCTTTAGTATTCATCAAATCAATAATGTTTTAACAGCTAAAGATTTAGTAACATTCCCCTGATAACTATCCAGACTGATTGAGGACTCTATAATATTTTTGCTATTCTCTTTCCACATTTTTAACCAAAGTAATATCAGATCAAAGAGTTATATTATTTATTTACCTTGAATTTAAACTTGTTAAACTTCAAAGTAATTGATAGAGGTCTCTTATGATTAGAGATTCTGCATATGGGCTATAACAACTTAGCAGAAATATAATCAAATCGTATCAAGCAGTTATTAGGAATTTGATAAGAAAATATAGGACCAGAATAATATGTAGAATTTTTCGAATAATATTGTTTTTGAAATGACTACCTCGATTACAGCCGCGAACTCACTTCAGGCGCAATTTGTTCGAATGCAAGTTCTTATCTCTGCCATTCAATCATAGTTAACTCTTTGTAGTGAATGTATCACCTCATTGGAGATGCAATTGACTGGGAACCTTTTGTGAGAACAAACAATTTAACCTCCAATTTTGATGTGAAGAAAGTATTCATTACAATTCACGAAAAACAAGAAATGTGAAATAAAACCTAATGAGGTAGCATGGTCTGATAGTCTGATCTATTTCACAATTTGAAATTAGAAAAATATTGAAATATTTTAAAGTTGAAAAAATTAATTTTAGTTTATTATAAGCAAAATATAATGCAAAATATATGTATGCAGTAGAATTTTGATATACAAATACTGATTAGTAGAGTCCTTAGTAATGAATTTACCTCTATAGTGAATATATATAGATTAGTCTGCCACAAATGGCCATGAGTGTTCTATGTCTATCTACAATAGAATCGGGTTTAGGACATTACGGCCGCTGACATTTCGCTCACTGACAATTCGATCACAGACATTTCGTCAAACTGACATTTTGTCCAACCAACATTTCGGCCAACGGACATTTCATCCAACGGACATTTCATCCAACGGACATTTCATCCAACGGACATTTCGTCCAACAAACCAATTTCTTCCAACGGACATTTCGTCCAACGAACATTTTGTTTAACGGAAATTTCGTCCAACTGACAGTTCGACAACGTATGTACATTTCGTCTACGGACCATCCATACACGAAATGCTGTATTTTGTATTTTGAATTGTATTTATATTGTATAATGTTTTGCATTAGTACATTAATTGATGGAGTAAATAATTAATATTATCATAGCTTCATAGTGAAAGCCAAATGATTTCATATGAACACATAACAAATGTTTATCTATAGATAACAGTTATAAAATTATATATATGCTAAACAAGTTGACTATATCTTTAGGTTATTTGTCTTATTTAATATTTTGCATTACTAAATGATTTATGAGTATCCAAAATGTTGAAATGAAATTACTGGGTACTTGCAAATCTAAGTGTATGGTAACTGTAAAAAGTACCAATATATAACTAATTCTTTTTATCATATCTAATTATCATTCACTTGTTTAGTAGTATATTATTTGCATGTATCATATTATTTATATATGTAATATATGTAGTCATTGTTAATAATATTTTTATTATAAAAAAAACTAATTTCTTAACCCATACTGAGTTCAACTATCAGAATGAATGGGAAGGTTTGAGTATGTGTTAAAAACACATGTTTTACTTACAAACCTACTGTTCGGTATTTTTTACAAGTTGTTAGTATACATACTAAACTAATTATTACCAAATTCCAAGTGAATATATTGAACATATGTTTTTAAGACATTGGCAACTGAGAGAACAAAGCTGTGATTGGGTGAAGTGTGCCCAATCACAGTTCGCGCATGAGTCTGTAATCCATGAAAACGAGGACAGACCTGTGCTTGTTGGGCAATAGAACTAAAACTGACATTTCTACGTTGCCACACGTCACTACAGTTCGACTAATTTCCTAATTTACTTGATTTACACCGACACGTAAATATTTTTGAACTTTTAAATACAAAGATATATTTGGTATTTATGTTGGAACAAAGTCAAAAGAGACCGGTAAATTTAAAGGAATGGCATGAAAGATATAAAGTAATTTAAAAAGGATGTGCCTAGAAAACGCACCTCAAACTCATTATAGGGTTAACCAATATGGCTTCTAATTACATAGTCTGAGTTGCACAAAAATTGTAGCTATTGTGATTATTCACCACATAAAAATGTCTCCGTTGTCTATGTTTATGTACTGTAATACTTCGAGACATGCCTCACTATTATTACAAATTTTATAAGAGTGGGGTGCAATAAAAGCGAGTCCAGCCTGTATATAACTGTAATTAAATGTTCAGTTATATTATTTTACTGTTACCGGCCACTAGGAGCAGGAGAAGAAGATTGGAATAGAAGGCAAAGACCATCAATTTTTAATTACCATCAACAGAGAGTGATTTCTATTTTTATATTGTAGAATATTTATGTATAATTAGTAATATATAAAATATATACACATAATTAATTTAATACAAAATAAAGCATTTCGTGAACTAATTAATACGTGGACGAAATGTCCGTGCACGAGTGAAATAGTTGAATTTCATAAAAAGTAGTTCAACCAGTACAACTCCTCTATAGTGAGGTCACGTGAAGTGAACCATCCTGATTCTTCTCTGAAATAAAACACCCTATAATGAAATTGATTAAAAAAGGAACACAAATTTTGTGTTGTCTGCTATGAAGGGGCCAATTTTCCATTCACCTCTTAAATCCTCTATAGTGACGTAAACTCTCTATAGTTGAAGTTCACTTTAGAGGACTACTATTAATATAAAAGTATTCGACAAACTACATATCAATATGACTTGTGCTATTATATTATGCTGAGTTATTTATTTCTGCACATTTGTATGCCAAATTGTGAACTTTTCCATACTATGCAGGCATTCAATGTGACTACACTGGAACAAATACCCATTAAGAGTAAATGTACTTGAGTGCATAACTCATTCTCTCTGCATAGCGACATACCCAGGTGAGATAAAATATAATTAACTACAACTTGTTCACTATTGAGAGTTTACACACAATACCTTCTTTAAAAATTCAATATACAGCAGGGTACTTTATTTATCAGGGCCCGAAAAATCGCAATAGTTCACGATACATAACTTTATTATGTAGGAGTAGAACTCATACTGTACTGGTAGAACTCATCTCTAATGAACTACATCTATGTGATTGACTATTTAGAGCTGCATAAAAAACTGATGACCATTTTACGGCAAACTAAAGAAAATATTATTTGTTATTTCATTGTTCAGGATAGTTCAATAAACAGTACTTCATTATAGGAGAGTTTTTCTATAATAATAGGTAGGCGTATTATTTTGATTTTTGACACCTCTCTGATTGATTTCATGTGGTAATTGTTTGTATTTGTTACAGATGTGATCGTAATTGCAAATACATATTCCTAGAATACGATTTGCATATAATTATAAATAAATTGAAAGACTTAGTTTGTTATAGGAATAGCAATTTTAAATAGGAATAACTAACAGCTTTAGTAAAATAAATAATTTAAAAATAAATAAAAGATATACCTAACATATGTGTTATAGTATATACATATATGTATAAAAGTAACCATCCAAACATAATTATTCTCTGAATATGTGTTTATCTAATGTCCCGCTTCTTTAAAATTATATAATTATCATTGCTGTAAGTTATGACCCAAAAATTTAACAACAGTGTAAGCCAGACCGAGAAAAAATGTGGGGATGTGGAAGGCTTAGAAGTATCGGCAGGAGAATTGGGCTGTCAGCTGCTAACAGATGGATTGGTGAGTCCCATCTCCCAAACTGTAATTCCAAGGAAACGAAACCGAAAGTCAAATCCTATTTGTGTCACTTGGCATCAATGAGAAAGAGACAATGTCGGTAATGCAGCTTGAGGGGAATTTGAATTGACTTGTTAAACGGATACAGTGAATGGATGTAGAATAGCCCACATGCAATTACTATAAATTTGGTGCTTGATATATCACATAATACAGTTTTGGTTATTCCTACTTTAAAATATATTAAATCATCATTGAAGAAAACATAAGTTCAGCTCTTCAATTAGATACTTATGTGTAACACTAATTACAGTAGAACTCCTTAGTTATGAAGTTATGAGTTATAAAGCACTCCATTAATGAAGGATCTGAATTATGAACCGCATTGGATTTATGAAGTAGTTATCAATGTTACAACAAAAGAAAATGATTTCGTCAAAAGTTTTGTCATAATTGTCCCTCAATGAACATAGTTTTATAAGATTCTAATCAGAGAATAGTACACCCGAGATATGAAGTGACTTTGAGTTATGAAGTAACCAACACAGGGGTTTCAATGTATTGCTTCTTCGAAATACATAATATTTTGTGAGATTATTACTAAGAAATTGTTAAACTGAATTTGTATTATTTTTGTGATTATAAAAAAAAATCCGTACCATATCATTGACTGATATATTTAAACTTTTTTGAAGAAAAGCTACTTTGGCAAAACATAATTTATAACTAATTTGTTCCAGAATTCTCAATTATATGGTATCAATTAATTACTGAAATATCGATGTATTATTGTTGAAATATTATAGACCAAATCCTCTTACTGAGAGGATTGCTCTTGTAACTTTATGAGATGTTGTGGAGTCAAAACTTTAAATGTTAGTCCAGTTTAAACGAAACATTTTATTCAAATCCAAGAAAAAAAAATTTACGACGAGAAAATTCTAAGTGAAACCCATTCGTGTGCAGTTTAGCTTGCAGAAACTATAACAGAGAAAAAATAGAAACTCAGTATTTGATGATTTACTTGCATTATAATAATTTGAAGGGAATATAAATCAATAGAAAAATATTGTATAATATTACCTTGTAGCAAGAATTGGTCTAGGACATATCTTGTCCACGGACATTTCGTCCACGAATTGCTTTATTTTGTATTTAAAGTGTTTATGGAATATTGTTTATATTGTTTTCCACTATTTCATTATTATCCAGGTGTAAATATACAATAATATAATAGTGACTTAAGCTGTATGTGAACACATAAAAAATGTTTGTCTATCAATTACAGCTATGAAATTAAATATGCTAAATGGGTTGACTGAATCTTTAACCCTTTCGCTCCTGAAATTCTTTCTTTTTGTTTTTATTTAATTTTTTTAGTAACCATCTTCATATCTACAATAGCACATTGTATGAACTAAATTTTGAAAAATACATTGAGTATGCTATTCGCAGGCCCAGAGCGGAAATTTGGCATGGGAACATGACTGAAATTTCCGTCATCTTTCATGCTTCCATCATGTATATTACTGAAGAGAAGCACATTAACAAACATACACATAAAAGCTTGCACCACAAACGTGTAAAAATTGCTTATAATTACATGGATACTGTAGACACTGCCAGGAGCAAAAGGGTTAAGTTATGTACCTCGTTTAATATTTTGCATTAATTAATGAATTATGAGTATCTAAAATTTAGAACTGATTCTTTTATATCATTTTTTAAGTAGTATATTATGTACATCATTGCATATAATTAAGTTTGTTAATTTAGGTAATCACTTTTAAAAATATTCTGCTATAAATTACTAATTTCTGAACTAATATTGCAACTAATTACCTAATCTGAATATAACTATTGATGAATATGGTTGTTACTGTGAAATAAACACCACTAATTATGACTCCGTTTTCCCGTTTTGTACTGTAGTAACATCGAGACAAGCCAGGTAATTATAACAGATTTTATAAGACTTGGATGTAATAAAAGTTGGTCCTGCCTCTATATCATTAAAAAAGTATTAAGTTTCATTATTTCACTGTTGTCGGCCAGTAGAAGAAAAAGATTACAATAAGAAATTAGGCAAAAACCATACATTTCAAATTACCATCAAAAAAGGGTGTTTTCTAATTTAAAGTTGCAGAATATATATAAATATTATAATATATAAAATATTTACACACAATAAATATAATACAAAATATAATAAAATGTCCGTGGACGAAGTGTCCGTTGGACGAAATTACGTCCATGTACGAAATGTCCGTGGACGAATTGTCTGAGGACGAAATGTCCGTGGACGAATTGTCAGTGGACAAAATGTCCGTGGACGAGAAAGGATACCTAATATTATTTTCATTATTTAAATCATGAAAGCATAATTATTATTCTATCAAATGAAGGACTAATTTTTTTCAAGTTTAATAAAGTAAATGTATTTTATAAATTAGTGAAAAATTCAATATGCAATTATATAAAAAGTCCTGTAATTATTTTATTCTATACCAAGTTATTAGCATACCTCCAATTTAATAATCACCTTTGATCTGCATATCTTCTGGTTAAACTTGATATAATGAATAGAACATTAAACAAAATATATTAAAACATTATACTTATATTAATATTACGATACAGTGTTCTGCCAAACATATAGAAGATAACATCTATGTAGATATTTATAGTTACAAAATAATGTATTTCTTATAAATGTATATGAAATTAATTTGTTAATAGTTTTATATCGCATATAAAATATGAAAATATAGCAAGAAAAATATTATGTAAATTTAATCGTATGAATAACAGTGACAAAATAATTGAGATCAAAACGAAAATTATCTTGATTTTTCTTACAATTTAAATACAAATTCAAATTATAAAGATTAATTGACAACAATAACCAATGACAGAAGTGATATTAATTTAAATTAATAATGTCATGTCTAAATAGTCAAATATAAGTGTGTGATTCTGCAGATTCTATTGAGGTACTTACTCCGTATGTATATGTAAAGTTGATATTATTTTCTAATTATGAAAATAACTATGGTTTTCCATTGCTTAACTTAATGATATAAATCAATAGAAATAATTGAGTATGCCATGTTTTTTTCTTATTTAAAGCACCATTCAGATCAAATATTTCAAGTAATTCATTCAATGGAATTGTTTACTCCTTTGAAACTGGATATTTAGTTGTTAGAGATTTAAATAAATGGAAGTTGTTTGATATCCAATTTCGATAAACTGAGTTGTTGAAATCAAATAAACTCACATTACTTTCTGTGATATGAAAGGCAAGAAAGTTAAAAACAGTCCAGCATTCGTGATTAAATGAACTTTTATTCATAGAAAAAGGATTTTAGTAGTAGTAGTTTGCTCATTTAACCGACCATTCTCAAGATTTGGAAAGTTCTTTTGACCTTTACTTGAAAAATAGTTCAGAAAATTGATTGTTTAAAAATATCCTTTAAACATTTTTTTCTTTTCATGCAGGAAGAATCCTCCCTGCACTAATTTATTTATTCATGCGGTGGTGAGAGTTCCTCATTACCTGAGGATTGATGAACCTATCTCCAGAGAGCAATTAATTTAATGTGTCCTGAAATACTCTCAGCAGGTGCGAAGCTCCACAGAAAATGACTACTGGGAAAGGCGCGTTATTCAATTTGACAACTTGAGGAGGATTTTTGGTGGTACTTTGATAAATTGTGCATAATGTCCAACTGAAATATAGAATCAATTAGCGAAATGATTATACTTTGCGCAATAATTGAATCAATTCTACCTACCCAGTTAAAATTCGGTGCAGTATAGCGGACGTTTTACTGTAGTTTATGGCAGTCTCAGCATTTCTTAGCAGCGCTCATCAGATAATCTCTGCTTTCTACAAATGTTTACCGCGACCTACGGAGGCCACGGAGTATAAGGACGAGATAATCTGTGGAGGTTTGACGCGTTATTATCTGCCGAAAACTCTGGAGAACAGAGCATAGAAAATCTTCAGAGTTTATAGTTGATAATATTGGCTAAAATCTCCATAGATTGAAGCACCACATATTGCTCATGAATCATAATCCAACAAATTAATTTGAACAAAAATACAACTTCTTTATCGATAGTGTACCTAATAACAGGTAATAATAGCTATAGTTGATTAATTGGTGGATAGCCCTAATATAAAGTAAACATTAATCACTATTGTTCTTGGTACTCAGCTATGGTTTGGCTCATTCAGTTATATATTAAATCTATTGTTACCTAATATTTATTTAACCACGGATATCATTGAGTAATTTGTATGCGTTTTTATATTTCTCATTTGTCAGAGTGAACCACTAAATTTTTTAAAGCAACACTTATAGAAAATCAAAGCAATAGTGAAGTATGACAATGTTGATATCAGGCTTTATCAGAATACAGTTTTTCTGTATCTTCTCACTGAATGAACTGAAACAGCTCTCATCAGACTCACACATCGATCATGTAGGTTCTAATAGTACTTCCATGCGTACATATGACTGAGAATCGTAGTTACAGGAGACATTCTTAAATAATTTCCATAAATATCAAAGTGCTGATGCTTGATTATAGATAATATGATTTATAAAGATAAATTATAAGCATACTAAACTACCATTGCATATCATGTTTTCAATTTATAAGATATTAGGTAATTATTTACCCTGATGTAGGTTATTATTTGTCGAATTAAACTTTTGGCATGTGAGAATATATAAAATATATCACATATGGAATATATAATAACATTCTTATAAACAAGCTGACATTGGCCTTAGTTTAATAAGTTTACTCCAATATGTATATATTGTATATAATGCATACAGTATACTGCATATATATAGTTAGTACAGAAAATTAATTTGGTTCATCTAACAACGATTCAATATTATAAGTGAAATAATTGCAATAACTAACCAGTTAAAATTATATACTAATATTATTATAACATTAATCATGTATTTGTTCTTCATCCGCGCCATTTAAATAAGTAGGTATATTGGAATACAAGAATACTAAATAACACGAAATCATTATTGAAAAAATCGGTCATTCTTAATAATTATTTAAAGATAAAATCATTTCCATGCTGAAATTATTAAAAACAGGGTTGCAAAACGAAATATATAGAACAATAATTTTGTACGTTCTAAAGAAAAATATCGGAATTTTTCATTGAGAACCATTGAACCTGCCGTATTTTGAATAGTTTCTAGTTTAAAATAAGGTTCTGTGGTTATTTAATGTTCCAAGTTATTAATTTATTTTTGAAAGTGAAATTGTGTATCTATCATGTGTATAATATTTAAGAGTTCAGTGGTTATTGTATCCTATTGAAAAAAATAGCTATGCTAGGCTATATATTATATAATATAGCCTATCTTATTTGTACTTTTTTGGGTTTTGAAATTCACTACCTACCTAACTAGGTGACTACTCATGACACCAGTTATCTATCTGACAATAAATGATTTTTCACCTAGCTATGTATAATGTACTAGCACATAGGTATCAGGAAATGCACTGTAACTTGTACTCTAAGTAGCCTATGTCCAAGTTACTCCCACTGTGACATATCTATGTACCCACAGCCAACAGGCGACTCAAGTTATTAGTTATAGAGTACTACCGATGTCAATTAAGCAAATTAGTTGGCTTCTATTTTAAATGGTCCACTCGTCCACGCATTCTGATAGCTATATACCTTAGCCATGTTTCAAAGTGTGCACTGTGAATAAAGTCGCCAGAATAGCCTATATTGATACGTATCTAAAAGATGAGCGGCGCACCAGATCACGGCGCACCCACCATACGTTCTATTAGATAGATCATAGGTAGATTGAAAGATGATTTATGATACCTATATGTAGAAATGTAGTGAATTTGATATTTGTTGTTTCAAATTTATGACTGATGGTACCTGAATGATGTGAATCCACAACCAGTCTGTATTTGGTTTACAAAATTCCAATTACTTTTCCAAAAAGCTGGAAACAAAAATCAGCAAAATACATACCTACCTTAGGCTACCTACCTATTTCATGATAGATACTAAGATAGCTATTTGAATGAGCCACCAAAATTTTTTTTATTTACCTAGCCACCAAAAATAAAAAAAATAGTGGTAACATTATAGTTAGGTATACTAACATAGGAATAAATAGCTAAAATCCACAGACTTTACTAGTATAATATTATTTTCGAAGGGGAAAAATTCCACTGACAAGTGGATGGAATTTACCATGAAATACAGTCTGGGCATTATACCAGTCTGTATTTGGGGCACAAAATTCCACTGACTTTTTAAAAGTTGAAAAAATCCACCATAAATTTCTATTAATTTGGCTGATCCAGCAACTTTTTTCTAACTTATCCACCAAAAATTAATGGTAACATAGGATTATTGGAATAAATGGCTATAAAAATCCACCGACTTTGCCAGAATATTATTTTCAAAGGGCAATAATTCCACCGACATGTTGGTGAAAATTACCACGAAGTACAGACTGGGACATTAATTGAGTCAGAGAGATAGATATTTGCAGTCGCTAGAGTCTTGACTGACTACTAGGTATATTGAATTTTCTTCAATAGTTTTTAATTCATTCCTACCTATGGGCTATGATCTATCCAGAATGCAGTAACTGGTAAAGTGTTCTCCAAGATATCCTACATTTTGACTTCTGTTCTCAGTAAAATACATGTAAATGTAGGAGGAAATTATTGATTGTTTGCACAGAAAATGTTAAAAATGTCATATATTCTGCAGACTGGCTAGTACCTATACAAGCTATATCTATTTACCTGAATTTTACTTTGATCATTAAAAGAGATCTCTGTATTATTGTATACAAAATATGCCAGTTAATCTGTTGATGTCAATTAATTGACCCTCAGCCTTACATAATAAGTTACATTTGTAAAGGTCAAAACTCAGATATGTCTAATTGGCTTAATGCCAGTCTACAGAATATGGGACATTTTTAACATTTTCTGTAATAACAGTCTGAACAGTCCTTAGTTTTCTCCTATATTTGCATTAATTTTACTTGAGAACAGAAGCCAAAACAGAAGATTTTTTGGAGAACACTTTACCAGTTCCTACAGTCTGGGCTTAATGTTTTGATTTAATTTAATTTCTATGTTCCCATGTTAATTTGGCCTAAAATTTTAAGAAATGAGCCAAAATTGACATGTCTCAGAATCTTTAAATTTTGGCTTGAAATTGGTTAACAATCTGCCAGTCTCTTGAACATGACATGATGATGATTATTCAGATTATATAAGATGCATCTTGACAGTTTCAATATATTTAGGTACCTATTCTCATGTAAATTTTGGCACTAGCTATATTTAGAGAGTCAACATAGCTTTAAAATTTAGATAAATGGAGCAGTAAAATTAGATTGCTTTCACTAGAAACCTTTCTTTGACTGACGGAGGTCGCTTTTCTTTGACGGAGGTCGCTTTTCTTTGACGGAGGTTGCTTTTCTTTGACGGAGGTCGCTTTTCTTCCATGTTAAAACCAGTCTGCAAAACATGCACAATCAGTCTTCAAATATTCAATTTTTGGAGCAATTCTTTCCAAAAGATTTTTAAATTTCTCTCTAAAATGGCCAGAAATCTCAAAACACTCTCCAATAATTGCATGTAAACATAGGAATTGATTAAGAAATTGTCGCCAGATAATTCAGGACACTAATTTCAAGGCCATGATAGTCACCGGATAAATTTCACAACTTCATGCATCTTTTGCAGACTGGGTTACAGAGTATGTCAGTTAAAGCCAATTAATTGGCTTAAATTTCAAGAGGTCAAAATTCAGATATGTCTAATTGGCTTAAAATTTTGAATTAATTCCTATGTTCCCATGGACGCAGGAGGTGACTATTTTTTGACGCAGGAGGTGACTATTTTTTGACGCAGGAGGTGACTATTTTTTGACGCAGGAGGTGACTATTTTTTGACGCAGGAGGTGACTATTTTTTGACGCAGGAGGTGACTATTTTTTGACGCAGGAGGTGACTATTTTTTGACGCAGGAGGTGACTATTTTTTGAAGCAGGAGGAGACTATTTTTTGACGCAGGAGGAGACTATTTTTTGACGCAGGAGGAGACTATCTTTTGACGGAGGAGGAGACTATCTTTTGACGCAGGAGGAGACTATCTTTTGACGCAGGAGGAGACTATCTTTTGACGCAGAGGTGACTATCTTTTGACGCAGGAGGAGACTATCTTTTGACGCAGGAGGAGACTATCTCTTGACGTAGGAGGAGACTATCTTTTGACGTAGGAGGAGACTATCTTTTGACGCAGGAGGAAACTATTTTTTGACGCAGGAGGAGACTATCTTTTGACGCAGGAGGAGACTATGTCTTGACGCAGGAGGAGACTATTTTTTGACGCAGGAGGAGACTATTTTTTGACGCAGGAGGAGACTATTTTTTGACGCAGGAGGAGACTATTTTTTGACGCAGGAGGAGACTATTTTTTGACGCAGGAGGTGACTATTGGTTGACGCAAGGTACACACGACACTATTTTTTCACACATGTTACACCCCTATTTAATTATCTCGTCTATTCTTCTATTAGCAACATGTGTAGAATTTTAAGTGCATGCTCCTGTTACAACTTAAAGTAATGCATTGAGTAGAAAAATAGTGCTTAAGTCATAGTTCAGAGATGGTTCCGTTATTTGATCATGATGGCCATACTTAGAAAGATGATACTGGGTGGTTATTATATCCTATATTATTCAGAGTCAAAATCCTAGCTCATTCACCAGTGTCATTGTTTTGAGTCCTTTGACCAATGAGATATTTTACAAAGTATCTCAAATGGTCAGATAATCCAAGAAACTTTGATAGATATTTGAATTTAAAGCATATTTTTCCCATATTGTCATGCTAAAACTCAATAATGTTAAGGACATTAAATAGAAATTTAATTTTTATTGCATAGTATGGAAGTGGCTAATATCACTCCTATTTATTTAGATAACTGGTGTTCTATCAATTATCTACCTATGTTCTTGTGTTAATTTTCATATTTATACCGAGTGTGATCATTATTAAAAAATTATACATAGTTAACTCAAATTGTGAGTTTGTTTATGATAATCTGTATTGCTTCCTCTGGATATTGTTACTAACTAGGCTATTTTTATATATGTTGTTGAATTTGTTTGTTATATATGTCAAAACTAATGTTTTTCTTTCCAGGAATATAATTATTCAATACATTCCAAAAGGAAACTAGTTTAAGAAAATTTGTATGTATCAAACAATCAAGGATATTCAGTTCAAGCTATAACATGTCTTTAGATGATGAAGAGGACATGATGCTATTCAATATGAAGTATTAGGTAAGTTCAGCTCTCTTTTCAATCTTAAATAAAATAATTGACACAATAGAATTTACTAGAGATGTACCGATACCATATTGTTAAATGATACCAGTACCAAGTCCAATTCCAGTTTTTTTAAAGTATGATATTCACAAGTGTTACTTGCTCAGTGTAATACCTATAAATTTCATCTGTTAGAATATTTTTGTGTTATTGCAATTAGCTAAAGTGAACCTAGTTTTGAACTACAGTGTGCCTAGTTTTGAAGTGCGGTGTGCCTAGTTAGTTTTGAAGTATGTATTATTATTCATCTGTTGATTAATTACAGCAATATCAGCTGTCTAGTTGAACATAAATTTACTATTATCAGCACGAAATGTAATTATTCAGTGAATTGTTTATAATGTTCGTTTCAATTTTCAGAAACACTGTCCGGACCCGATTTCAAACCAGTTCATAAAACCATTGGAATGGACATAGAGGAAGGGGCATACTTTCCCACACCTGAGCACGTTCATGAGCTCCCCCCCCCCAGGTCATGAGCCCCCTTAGGTCATGAGCCCCCCCCCCCGTCAAAGCCCCCCTGGTCATGAGCCCCCCCCCCCCTCCCTGATTTTTAATCCTTATTTACCTAGTTAAACAAATGAAGAACTACTTAGATAGAAATAACTGAGAGTTGCTAATGAAGTTTGTTGTACTGCACACTTAATGATTGATTAGTGACCTGGCAGGAGGGTCAGGAGGATTAAATAATATAGCTAAATAAGGATTAAGAAACAGGGGGCTCGTAACCGGGGGGGGTGCTTATGACCCACACCCCTAAGGAACACATCAAAGCTGGCGACCTAATCTCTTACTCTTCTCCCAATTCATATTTTTAAGTATGGTTACATTTTTTATTATTAGTAACAAGTGATACTCATTTTACAAACTTTGACAATCAGTTAGAAAGAAAAATATATAAGTAAGATTTACAATGTAGCTATAGCTTAAGTTTGCTTACCAATAAATAAATTTAAAGCTGTCTACTTCACTCTTATAACCTTACCACTGAAAAAGGAGATGGTGTCCCTTCAGCCCCGAACTGTTGTAGCTCATTTGGAATGTATTATTTTACCATGTTTATTTTTATTAACGCTACTTGCAGTTTTGGAAAATAGCGCAAAGTTATATTCATCAACTGCGAGGTCTTATATTTTTGTATTAGGAAGGCTTCATTTCCCATCATCTTCTTCCATCCACCATCTCCACAGGTGCTTGTGACTCTTTTCGTCACAATCCTTGGTAAGTGACAGCATTCACGGAGAAGCTTTTTTGTCCATTCATTAGTATTGTCACTGACGGGTGGCAGGTGACATTGTTTATAGAGCCACTTTTCTTTCTGACTGATTCTTCCAGTCCCTTCTATTTAATTTCCTTTTGATGTAGCTAAACGATATGGCCTTTTTTCTGAAATAGACATTTAACCCCTACTAAATAAATTTTTCCCTAACTTGAAACGTCAATCACATTAATTCAAATAGCTATTTAGACAAGATCATTTTTTACCCTCATGGTAGATACTGACTGGAATATTGCTGCCGAATTACGTCACATTCATAATATAAAGTATATATGCGTTAAACGCGTCATATTTTATAGTATGAATATGTGCGTTCATATTCAGCGCAGTAGTGGCGCAGTCAATATCTGCCTTGAGGGTATTTTTCTCTAGTGTTTCACGCGTGGCCACGGACGCTACGCGGTCGCGCATTAGTAGTTAGGACGCGCGTGTCTGCAGTTTAGGGTAGCGCCCCAGTGTAGTTCAGTGCAGTGGGGGGACGTAGAACGAGGTCCCTGAAGCGGACAAAAATGCTCTGTCGCGGCCCTATCGCGACCTTCTGCCTGCCATGATGCTGGCCCTGCGCGCCCCACCCGCTGCCCCTATCCTGCACCGAATTTTAACTGGGTAGGATGCTGCTGCTGACTCTTATAGTGAGAAGGGTCATCAATGCACACAATATATAAATTTTTATTAACCATATATTTTATAATATGAAACAATTGTAAATTTCATCTATTTGTAATATATAATGTAGTTGTTAATGCTCTCGTGCAACTGTTATCTGCCATTTATAATGCACATCATATCAGTGCACAACTTTGAGTTCCACGACTCCGTATAATTTGGTCATAAAATGAAGATTTTACGGTTCAAACTTTTATGTACCCAGTTACTGATAGTGGAACTTTAATTTATTCCTCTGGCATTCACTTGTAAGATATTGCTGCTACTACTTAGTATTTAAGTTGCAAACTCTCATTGCTTTAAGTAAGCACATGCAGAACAAATATATTTCAACTATAATGTGAAAAGTTTCATGCGAAAAGTCATGTATCTGAAAACTATTAATTTAGAATATTGAATACAAATAATTTTACTAATAATAAATACAGGAGGCGATCTTTGATGGGATCCCCCCCCCCCCCTACAAAGAACAAAAATTGCTCGCTCTAGCGGATACGTATTGGCGTAATAACACTCTTTTTTATCATATTTTATAGTACTTTAAGCGACAGTTATACCTACCTTATTATTTCGTACATTTGTATTTGTATAAGTATGTTATATAAATAATATAAGATTTTCATTGAAATTTTCCTTTGATAACAATTTGAGATTGTTTAACCTCATTAAGGTTTCTTTGAAATGCTGTTAAAGAAAACTTACAAGTTTAAACCCCCAACTAAACTAAATAAAGTATCGTTACAACGAACGCTTTTCCGGTACATGTACAGGGTGGGTGTTCTAAGACCTTTACCGGTATTTGCATTCATGGAATATCTCACCAAATATATCAGGATATACTTTCAATATCATCTATATTTCTTTAGTTTCATCTTCTGAATGAGGTGAAAGAGCTTAAACTCAATCCCTGATTGATCCGAAAAGCTTTTCAAGAGATGAACAAGAGAACGCAACTAATTTGCATATATGGAAGCTGAGACCACATCGAAGGTCGTAAAAAAGTCCACTACAATAATTATTAGACTGCAAAAACTTTTACCTTTAGCTTTTATTTGTATCAATAGTAAACTAGGTTTACTGCTATAGTTGTTTCTTTTTTTCAATCACCCGGTAATTATAATTTATGCACTAACACCTGTATAGTTCAATCTTTGTTTCAATAAAAAAAAATATAATCTCCAATAATAATATTTTTTATTGAAACAAAAAATTAAGAATTGGAAGAATGAACTATATAAAGGAGTTAGTGCATAAATTATTATTACTCGGTGATTGAAAAAATGGAAACAACAATAGATTATTAATGATAAGAGTAAACATAGCTTATTAATGATAACTTAAAGCTAAAGGTGAAAGTTTTTAAAAATAATTAGGTGTGGTCTTAAAGGCTAAATGTTTTTCATAACAACCTTGACATGGCCTCAGCTTCCATTTATGCAAATCAGTTGTATTCTCTTGTTCATATCTGGAAAAGCTTTTCGGATCATTCGGGGATTGAGTTAAGCTCTGTCACCTCATTTTCAATACGTGAGCGGAGACGTGGTGTAGATATATTCTTCAAGTATCCCTATAAAAAGAAGTCGCATTGCGTTATGTCGGAAGTTTTTTTGGAAACCATTCAACAATATTGTTTAAATAAAAAAAAATTCTAAAATAACTCAACACACGTTCATTCGCAGTAAAATGCAAATAAACTTGTACTCTATTTTTTTTCCCCCAATGCTGAATTTATGTCTAAACATATGGTGAGGTATGGACCTAAATCATTATTTAAATAGTAAGATTTCTAAGTTCCATTGATTTCCACTGGGCCAATCATATGCCGAATCCAATTAATTCTTTCCTCAGCTACGTATTTTCGTGATTGAATGCATGTTGAAGAATATTATATTTTGTATCATCACCAAGTTCATCACAGATTGTACGACAATTTATAAACCTATCCGGAGTATCTAGATTCTAGAAGCTAGTACCAGAACACGCGCCTCTGCAGCAAATGAAATGGATAAGTGTTTAAAAAAATCTAAATTTGTTAATTATTCAATTATTATTTCTAGGGACCTGTTCAGTTCTGTTCTATCATTCATAAAAGTTGGATTTACTACCTTTCTACAAAGCTTTCTTGAAATATGAAATTTAGATTTTCCCAACCTTAGTTTTGAAGAATATAAAGTTATTAATATAATTATTGTACTACTTCCCACTTATACCTTGAGTTTTTCTGTTTACAATTATAAGCTAGCTTTATAAAAAAAAAAAAAAAAAGTGAAGAAATGTGTGGTAAGTGACACAGAATCTATCAAGGAAAAAATAACTCGAATAGGAAAACTAGTCCCATACCCATGTCATGTTCTAAGGTTTATCTTCAAAGTGAAACACGACGTGGTCCTAGGAGTCAAATTTCAAATTTCCCAAAAGCTCTCTGTCAACCATTATCTTTGAAACACATATTTTTGAAACATAATAATATTCTTTAATTTATATTTCCCTCAGGGATTGTTTTCGATTAGTGAACTTTAAAATTTTATAATGACAAACATACTGATTTGTCTGATATAAAATGTACATGAATGATATTAATATAATTTGTAATCAAACTTGAAATAACTACCTTGAAAAAAATAAAATAAGTGAAAATTATGCCTTCATATTTTTTAACAACGGTATTAATTTGTTTATACAAAAAGTTTGTCAATTCAAACATTTTAAAACATCAGTCGATGTCATATTATTATTTTAAAAAATGTATCTACCAGGGAAATAGTCTCTTTAGGCCTGAATACATACAAATTATATGCAAATAAATATTCAGTATTATGTAATGCCCCTAACTGAACAAATTTAACTCACAAATTTAGAGTGAAGCCTCATTGAATATTAATTCGTATAATGATGTAGAAATTCCTGGGACCTCACATATTATGTTCATAATAATGTTCTGCAGTCTATGTAAGTATATATAAAGCGTGCGGAAATCCTATCTTGCCAATCACCTGAATTTAATGACCAATAATATAATAATAATACTTTATTCGCCATTCCATAAAGTTGAATCAATTAAATAAATTAATGAATATATAATGATAGATATTTATAATTTTCACATTGAAATTAATCCATGAAATGTGTAGTTATCTTTAACTATATCTTACAGAAGTCATATTGGGATATTAACTGTTGATATTTGAATGGAAGGAAACCCAATTTGTGAAAAAAAAACTTCTCTGATTTATGAACAAAGAAGATACAGTGTGTTTTTTTTTTCTTTTGCAAGACTTTGAGCCCCCAATAGGAATATTTGGAATAAGAATTTAGAGGAAACAAATATATTTTCTTGAAAATAAGGCTTGGTACTTACATTTCATGTAATACAAACTTATTTGAAACTCATTTAAAATACTTCTAAAGGCTATCTACAGAAGGTGTTGGAAATGGCCGCCGGAATCCTGTAGTCAAAGTCTTGCGCGCTTCATGACGCTCTTCGAGTCTTCGTCACCATCTCAATTGTTACAGTGTCATAATTTGCACCAAACATCTTCACACACTAAATTCTACCATATCATGAATGGATTGAGATTTTTCCTAATACAAAATATTTACTGTTGTAGCCCAGAAATGGAAATCAAGAGGATTGAGTTCTTACTGAGTGCTGGCCAGAATATCTCAGTGTCTCTTCTGGTAACTCGTCCTTGAAATTTTTCTTCAAGAACTGCTTAGCCACTCTTGTGCAAAGAGATGGAGCACCATCTAGCATCCACCAGAGTCTGCATCATGTTGCAGTGGCTCAAAAAAGTTTGCCACACTTTGTCTTTCAGCAAAGCCATGTTATAGGAACCATTAACAGAGTCACTAGGGCCATCGCCATCGATGAATGCTTTGACAATAGAATTTTTTCGTCCACAATCGCAATAAATATCATTACTTTTTTGTCGTTTCTATAGTATCATTTGACAATATCATGTGGATTCTCATCTGAAAATTCTGACGCAGCAATAACTAAGACGTTGACGAAGAGCGTCTTAAAGCCCCCAAGACTTTAACTACATGATGCTGGCGACCATTTTCAACACATTTTGTAGATAGCCTTTAGAAGTGTTTTCAATGGGTTTCAAATAATTGTGTAGCATTTATACATTCAGTGTGTACGGTGTATACATACAGTGTGTAGGGTGTGTACATACAGTGTGTAGTTTATGTGCAAAAAGATGCCCGCCTAAACTTTTAGTATGTATGCATTAGTATTTATGCACCAACAAAAAACGTAATATGAAATAAACTCTTGTCTGTAACGTGAATCTAACTTCACAGAAATGAACTTAAACAATTTTGTGATGTATGTGCAACTTAAAAAGTATATTCTAAATTATAACTTTTTCTTAATAGTAAATTATGCGCGATTTATATTTTCAGGTGGCTCAATATTGAGCCTCTTAAATTTCATAGGTGTTACTTGTTCAAACACATGACGCTATTTCCAAGTGTTGTACTAGCGTACTTTTAACATTTTTTCTTAGAGTTTAGAAGCTGCTCTTTAAGATGGTGTAATCCAAATTTGGATTGATCTATTAGATTCCAAGTTAATAGTGTGGGATAATGCCCTGAATGGTGTGGGATTAATGCCCTGTTTGCTAGGGTAGCAATTTTTTTTAGAAAAGTTGAATTACTATTAACCCATTCATTGGTCATAGGGCTAAGCCGTTCTGTATATTAAATAAGAGACTACCTCTTTCTTTTGCATCTTACAGATCTTCTCTATCTGTAATAGTTTTAGAAATAATTGGACTTGTTCACTAAATGCGGGGCAATACCCGCGTTGACGCTACTTAAAAGCTGTGAAACTAAATTTTGGAACTCTTTAACTGAATTTAAAATTACTTTTAATCATATAATTTCTATACGCAGCAATTGGTTGCAATAGTTAGAAACTGGAGCGTTGTTTTTTGATCATCATAATTGGGAGTCGTCAGATAGAATACAGTAAGTGGGATTATGACAAAAAATTGGTTACTCCAAATTTATAATGGTACCACATCAGCAAAGCTCATTTATATAGTTTACAAAATATATGCATCATATACCGCCACGATTATAAAAATAGTCCTCTGTTACGTTAGAAGTTAAACTAATCAAAACAATTTAGAATGGGATAAATTCAAAACCACAAAAATATGAAATAACGCATAGTGATTCATTTAAGTAATAAAACATAAAACTGTTAGTATCAAAACTATCCAATTCCAGACTTAGTGTCGCTGCTTATAGCGCGGGACCCCCTTGATAGGGGTCCACGGGACCACCTATAGGGAACCGCTGCTCTAGGTGTACATAAAAATCTGAACACTGAATTCTAGATAGCTATGACATTGGAGTTGATCATTGGATCAAAATTCACCAATCAGTTTATGGTTGATGAATTCACAAACATTGGCTACTTTATTAAACCTGATTATTTGATTTACAACTAATGTGTCATGAGAGATGATATAGCATTAATTTTCTTGTTCATATTATAGCTAATGCTAAAAAATAACAAATTTTCTGTTCAGTATAATAACATATACAATAAGACAATTACTTTTTTGAAAGTAACAACAGTCTGTGGTTAAGTATATATATTCACTAATAAATTATTATACATATATCTAATGTAGCAGTACAAAATTAATAAGTGTTATCCACATCAAACCAATCTTACATTCATTAAAACACATCAGTAATATGTGGTTATTTCATTTTAAAACCATTTCATGAAAACCATATCAAAAAATTGAACTCATATTTACTTGACTATAGTATCATACCCACATGACAAATACCAATTTTCCATACATAAGTTTACCATATATTTAATTTTCCACATTCATAGCAACTTTTAAAATGCCATACACAACCACACATAATTTACGATGACAGGACGTGCAAAAAAACACGTGGACAAAAACTCCTCAAGCAAAAAAGAGATATACTGCTCCTAGGGTTAGGTTAGCGATCCGGTTGGGGGAGTTAAGTGGGGGCTTACCACCCCCATCCGGCCAGGTTCGATTGTGACAAAATGTATACTTTACTTTTTTTACCATAAAATAGGTACAAGGCCTACCTTACTTTGATAAAAAATTGTTATATTTTAGACGAAAATGTAATAATTATTATTGGTTCACATTGAATAATGTAAAATATATTAATAAAAACGAATCAGGCTGTATATATATATCGAGAAGGGATTTTTTTTTTTTTTTTTTTTTTTTTGCACGGGGCGTTTTTGTCCTGGAATTCTAATTCACTATATTTCCGTGTATGACCACATGTAGTGTATAACTATATATGATATCTATAAACTAAAAGAATACTTGGTTTACACATGTTCTTAATGAATAATTTTTTACTGTATACACAATTATTTGCAGGGAAATTCCTGTCAAGAAACTAACCGAAATGATCGATATCAGCCTTTCACAGTTTGTTATTTGAACATCAAAGCTGTGATGCTCATTTGGTGTCATTTTGAGCGTCTGTTTAGTAAGCAGCTTACGTGAAAGACAACAGAATTAGCATTCAACTAACTTTGTTCTAAAGTTGCGTATTGATTCTGATTCCATTCAAAGATTGTATTTCATTTGAATCTCTTTTGTAAATAATATTCTGTAGTTCTAGTGGACATTGAAAATCTAAAATAAATTAAATTGAATGCCTAATTTTCCGAATCAAACTACATTTCCATAACGGCACAGAATTCTTTCTCTATGTGATAACGAATGATTCATTCCTATCTTGCACGTTTCAACATTACTCTCCATGGTTAAGATCCAATCTTTTTATGGAGAATATATACCATCAACTAAATTCGATATAGCTGAGCTCAGCTATGGCAGTGAATCAGAAAGATATGGAATGATAAACTATCTATCATAAGTTTTGTATCGAGTTACTTTAGTTCGTTTGCCAAGTTTCAGAAGTTGCTATCGTTGTCCTGTTTAATTTCCGACTAATTGACTCATGTTCTGAAAGTTGAACATGACTATTTCATGCATTATCGCATGATGTATATTTAGGATATTATATTCAATAGAATGATCCCAGTACAATTTATTAGAAATATTACGCTTTATAACGATGCTACGAGTTATTAATTATTAATTAATTATAATTTCAAATGTATCTAGAAACATTTTTCATTTATAAAATGTGTATGAATTTTTTTCCAATATATAGAATCTGTAAAAGTTTATCAACTAATATTTTTTGTAGAAAGAATCACTTTGAATTTGTTTCCTGCTAATTTATTGATACTTTTCAACTGATAGAGAGAGATAATTAGTCGATGATATTTACCTCAAATGATATATAATTAGCTCTTGACGGTTTCGATTCTGAAGACTTTATCCAATCATTGCTTACTTACAGGAATTAACTTTTCATCTGATCGAAATTTGCATGTAATTGTCTATAGCTTATCATGTGTAGAAAAAATGTTTTACAAGTAACTAAAAATATAATAACTTTACACAATATTAATTGATGCACAAAATATAAAACATATATGTCTAGCCACACTAATTACTAAATATTATAAACACATAATTACAAAATATTATAAACATATAATTACCAAATATTATAAACACATAATTACCAAATATTATAAAAAACATAATTATATTTTTACGGTACTTAAGACAACTTACTGTTACATAGAGAGTCATAAACACTATAACAGTTCAAGAAACACAACAAAAATGCACAAAGGTCCGTCAAGAGCTTTTTCTTCAGTTTCTACTTGATGTCACTAAGTAGCAAACAATGGGAGCTCGAATCCTTCTAATGAAACTCTCAGTCTGGGGCTCAATTCTGCTCACAAAACTGTCAATGAGACAATTTTCATTCTGTTGGTGACTCTTTCGTAGCAGAAATTCTGTGACTTCTCAGAATTAACTAATATGATATTAAAAAGTAGCGATAGTAATAATTAGGTATGCTCACCATGAGCCATTATTCTGGCATATTCAAAATTATAGATAGCTACAGTTAACGATTTTGTATTTACTCTGAAGAATAAAAATGAGTTATCTCTAGCAATGCTTGTCTCAATTATAAATGGAATTAATTGATTTTTTTAAATCAAATTATGAAAATTATTTGAGTTATGCACTAATTTGAACAAAGTAGATTGTGAAATAAATTATAATATTTATTTAAAAACTTACATCATTCAAATTTCTATACAAAATCTATCTACTCTGAAACATATCTAATTATGTTATCGGTAAAAAAACTTCTATTTTATATTAGACAAAATAAATCATTAAAAAACATTAAAATTATAAATGAAAACATTGAATAGTTTAATACAGTGTACAAAATTCCCAAAAAAGTATATATAGCCTAAAGAATGTCAAAATAGTCTCTAGCTATGTTGTATCATTCATTATTGGAATTTATAGATTCTTATATCATTAAACATCGCATTCTAACAATAAATTACAGATGAGCGTAAAATTCACTTATTTTGACTCTTATCAGTGCCAATTCGTAAAAAGTTATACATGCTTTATAATAGAAAAAATTAACTAATTTTGCAACCTATTTCTGGTCACCAGATGATGTTAGGTCTGTAAGGGAAAAGCAGTCGACTTTTGTAGAAACAGAAACAAAACTCTATTTGACTGCAATTTATTATTTTTCTGTTTATTATCAAGAAATTATTGGAGTCAATGACATATAGTGCTCATTTATTCATTTACAAATGACCTTCTAATGAATTTGAAGATATAATTCTCCGATTAAATTTTTAGAAATCCATATTTTATGATAAAATCCATAAAAAATATACTGTGCTGATTTTTCAAAGAATAACAGACTTTAAATAAGCTGCCATTTGTCAGAAACGAGTAAGTAGAAAATGAAGACAAACAGGAACCTTCTTGTTACCTAAATTCTAAAAATATTTTCAGGGGAAATATATTTACGTGGCAGAGCTCGCTAACAAGAAATAATTTTTCATCAATAATTGCCTGAAGTATTTGCGGATTGAAGATATATGGCCTGATTAAACTTTAAATATTTTTCATATTTCTTGTTAATAATAATAACCGCTTCTTAAGAATTAGTTTTGAGATCTGCTTTGAAAATTTAAAAATATTGTATAATTCCACAAATTACTCTAAATCGATAGAATCTTCTGACAATAAGAACAGTTAAAATTAATTAATGAGAAGATCAAACAAAATATAGGGATAATTGATAACAGAGGAGATATTTTGCATACGAAGTTCTTGAAAAAAAAATTATAATCCAATGAGCTCATTCCTTATTTAGCTTAGTTAGTAAAGGCTCTTCCAAACGATCCGATTAAAGCCAACTACTTTATTCTGAAATATTGGGTCTGTGAAATATTTGTCCCCGATATGGCGGACAAATTTTTTCGCGGATAGAAGTTTCGAAAGTGTCCGTGTTTCACTATCCATTAATAAACCTCCCTGAAATATAATATATATTTTTCCTTTTTTTTTTAAATGGATACCATTTTTAAATATATACAAAATTCTAAAAGAGATACAAAGTCGAAGCTGGTGACGGAAAAGGTCATTTATAGTCTCGAGCTATTTTATCAACCTCTTCCATTCCTCTCTTAAATATCGGCAAAATCTGAGCTCAACCGAAGTGAAGGAGAAACAGTCTATGCACGCCTCGTAAATGGATTCACCTTTATAGTCTGATGTAAAATAGAACTATAAAACAGGGACTATCTACACACTTTCTATATATTCTATGAATTTTTTTACTTTATCCAACATTCTTAGCTGTAGATTCAGATAATGATATTGTTAAAACAATTAGATAAGTAAACATTTTCTATGATATTGTTCTAATTCCTTTATTATTTTTATGATGACATAAACAATCATTTATGAACTATTATTATTAATTAATATGATGGGTTATAATATAAGAATCGAGAAGAATAATGATTAGATAATTCTTAAATTAGCATTATTTGTAGTTTCAAATAAACGAAAGGAGCTGTTTGTTATTAGATACACATCATCAAAGCAATATTCCATCTTATAAATGTACATGCAGTTTTGAAAAGCTCAAAAAACCGCTTCAGCAGGTAGACAGACATTTCGTCGAGAAGACGTTGCGTCGACAAACTTTTGTAAATGGGATTTTATCACACTCTTAAGTTACAAAACTCGTACTTTGACAGATTAATGTATCAAACAATAAAATTACCAAATATGTAGAATAATGGTAAGGAGAAAAATATTAAATTAATTTCCATCGTTTTTCTACTTCAATACTAAACTAAAATTACTCAATAATAACCAATTATTTCGAAGTAATTTGAAAAATTATATATGCAAGACAAAGCGAAAAAAATGTATCACATCAAATAATGAAATCATTGAAATCTAAATGACTGTAACCACACACAAAGAGTAGTCTTAAATTTAATTCTTTGTCTATAAGTAGCTTCGTATCACAACTGCCAATTAGTATCTTGCGGTGTTGGCTTATGTAGAGGTGTCTTGCAATATCAATAATAATATATTAGTTCTACAATGTTATGTAATAAGTTCATATTTTTCTTATTGCCTGGAGAGGATTTTCAATATCTTTTTTTCTTATATGATCAAAATTCGAAAATGGGATATCGTTCGATAACTCTGAACATTTTCTGTTTTAAAACCAACTACTGGTTTCAAAGAATCACTTTTTGGTAAAACAATAACCTAAAATATCGATAAACATTCAACGGCGCGTTTTTTATATAAAATATTGATTTTCAATCTAGGATTACCACTTAATTACAGAAAACCTACAGTAGTCGAACTGATGGGCATTTGCCGACTTAAAGTGACTTGTCAATTACAAATCCGATGATATAAATCTTATGAAACGTAAATAATTGAGAGGAAATTGTTTTAAATTTTAAAAATCACAAACGTAACTCGACCCAAATTTTATTAAACTACTTTAAAATAATTTGTTAATTTTGAATAGTTCTGGTGTAGTATTGAAGTAGAAAAACAATTGAAATTTATTTAATAGTTTTCCTCCTTACCATTATTCTATTTTGTAATTTGATCGTTTGATACATTGTTCTGTTAAAATACATTTTTTGTAACATTAGAGTGAGTCAATATCCATTTTACGAAAATTTGTCGACGAAATGTTCTGTCGACGAGATGTCTATATACGAAACGTCTGTCGACGAAACGTCTGCACACCCTTCAGTAAGTACACAGTAGATAGATATATATAATTAGGAAGTGAGAAAGTTATATGGAGAGATAAAATTGTATCGACATATAATTTGATTGGAAGTTTTGTTTGATAATTGGCAGAAAGGACTGTGTGTTATAACAGACTTAACATATCCAAACTATTGTGATTTAAAATTTGGTCTTACAGAAAAATATTTTATCTCATTTTTATGGAAACTTACTAAATCCAGCAAAATATTTTTGGAAGTAAAAATGTAGTATTAGCTCAGGCAAACACCATTTTGAAAGAAAAGATACACTTTTCTCGTAAAGATGGTCCTCATTAAATATACACCATCAATATGCATTATAATGAATAAGCCAAATGTAAAGACGCACAGTTCAACACTAAATGAAAGATGCGACAAGATTTCTACTAACGTTTTCTAGAGCTTTTTGAAATAGAAAGATTTTGCTAGCACCCATCATGTATGTATAACAATCTTCATCTTGAGTTCTAATTATATTTTGAATATCATATTCCTTATAAAATCAAGAGACTGTTTGGACTATTTCAGAAGAACGGAAAAATATCCTATTTATATCACTTCTGGCAATGTGAGTCACAATTATAGTTTGCTAATAATTGACTCAATGTTATGATTTATGGGGATAGTTTCATCAAATTTGTTAAAAATTATCATTTTCAATCCATAGATAAAAATAGTTCATTTTATAACTGAGAGAAAGCACTCGAGGCGGAGAGCATTTTTGGCTTCATGACCACAACTGAAGACGATGCCTCCGTCATCAAGTTTGTAGCTCTCTACAGATTGAGTGTGGCAATCAATTCCTCAAATTGTTTTTTTCTTGCATTCAAATTCAGCAGCCATTTTTAATATGATTAACTATCAAGTTATTTTTTTTATAGTTTTAGTACACACAGTACGAGACATTTAAACCTTCTATCCGAATAAGGTTTTCAGAAAAGAGGGAGACTATGCAGTACAGTTTTTCGAAAAATTGTTTATTAATAATTCCATGAAAGATCAATTTTTTTAAAGAATTAGGTACATTGATTATACTGAACATATTATTATATTAATATATAATATGAAGGTACATTAATTATAATAAATAAAAATGTACATATACATTTATAGAATGCTAATGTGGAGAAATATATAGCATGGCAGTATATAAATATCAGATAACAAATGAATTTTCATTACGATATTTATTCTAAAAAGATTTTCCAAAGTTTATGATATCGCTTAGTGCCATCCTATCAATATTTTAACGATATTTCATGAAAATATCAATGATATATTAGATTGAATTAATTAAATTATTTTAAATAAATATTGAATTTTAATTGATTAATAAATCAAATTAGTGGACGGTTATGAATGATATACCAAGAATGAGGAGATGTCCCTTCTTTTTAAAATAAAAAATATCTAAAATACCCTTCCCAAATATAATTAATTTCAATTTCAATTAGATCATGAAATTGTAAAATAATATTATACAATGGATCGATATTCTGTGACATTCTTATAGTGAAGGTATATGTTTATCTTATCTTGTCATCAATTATCTTGTAATGAAATATCAAATGGAATAAGAGGAGTATAAAAATTCATCAATGGTGAGTATGCAGAGAAGGCGTTATGAATCCAAACCCAAAGATGTTCTAATACCACAATAAGACTAGGAATATTTCTTAAGAGCCTATTGTTACAAATACACGTATACTACTAAGTTGTACAAGCTTTGTTATGGAGTTGGGTGTTATTTGTTCACTTGTCTGCACGAATTACAGCAATATTGGAGATAAAATATTTGCCCTAACAAAAGATTGCCAGTCAATTGAATTGCTGACGATGTAGTACATTTCCTAGAATATTTATGCTTATGAAATGGTAAAATAAAATGACGGTGAAAAGTGAACACTGCAGACACTCCAAATGGTAATGCTTTGTAGGGAGCATGCATGATATTGAAGCCGGAAGCGAAAGTCCAACTCTAAATTGGTCTCATATGTAGTCATTTGAATTGTCCATTCAATAATGTGAAATGTTTTCACACATGCGTTTTTTCATCGTTGAAGGAAAAAGTAATGTGATTTTTCCATCATCGATAAAAAAAATGCAAGAGTAAACACATTTTAAGAAGAGCTTTTTTGAAGAGCTGTGTTAAAAATGGAAGTGTGAAGCAAGTCCTAACCATGCAATGAACAAGCGAAGAACTAATATTCAGAGTGAAAACTTCAATGAGATTAAAATGTCACTGAAGTTGTTCGATTTCAAAATAGTTTCCAAGGAAGAAGTGTAAGCCCCCTGTATTAAAATGTCAACCATTATAATTTTTTCCTTTATTCACTGCCTTTAAGTAAGTAAAATAACAGAGTTAAGCTCTAAGAATGACCTTCGCGCAATGACAAATATAGTAACTCTCACTCTTTGCTCACCTGTTCTTAAACTATGTCCATCAGTTAAAAAAAGGATTTACCAGTTAATAGTACAATAAGAGGCAGTGAAAAAGAGACCAAGATACAGTTTTTTCATTCATTGGTTAACGATTTATAAGCAATTGAAAAAGCGGAAACATTTTTGTGGCCCATACTGTATATGTATAGACAGGGGAATGTTTTTATTTAGTGTGAAGACTTCCGTTTACCATATAAAAATATAAAAACTTTTAAAATTGTATTATCCTGTTAAAGAAATAGTTAGCTTAGATAACTAACAGATAATTTTTAATTTTTGCACAGCCATTTTCTAATACAGAGTGCGGTAGTATAACTTCCTTTTTCATTTTGCATGGCAATCAGGCTGTTGAAGTAGTAGCGGTGTGGGCTTGGTTTCATTCTAGAGACAAGGTTCTGAAGTTTTCTTTTCAGTCTCAATCATGCGTTGGACTAGTGAGAAACGTGCGTTCCTCTGTGATTGCAACCCAGCGCGCCTTTCGAAATTGTTTCAACATAGCCCCGAAAGGTCCTGTTCCAGACCGGAAATGAATTGTTACTTGGGTAAATAGGTTCAGGAAAACCGAGAGTTTGACACGACGAAGAACTGGAGTACCTCGGCCCATCAGATCACCTGATAACATTGAGGCAGTGAGAGCTTCAATCTTGCGATCCCCACGACGTTCTGCGCGCAGACATGCTTCTGCCCGTGGGCTTTCCGATCGCTCAGTGAGACTAAGGCCACGTTCACACTGCAAGCGGAGCAGAGCGGCGCACTCGAAAATTTAATGTATATTTGACGCTAGCAGCACCGCTAGCGTCAAATATACATTCATTTTTCGAGCGCGCCGCTCCGCTACGCTTGCAGTGTGAACGTGGCCTAATACTTCACGATGACCTGAATTTATATCCTTACAAGATAGCGAAAGTACAGGAACTCTCCGAACGTGATTTCACTTTAAGAAGGAACGCATGTGAGGCGATTCTCGAAAACGTTCCTGAAGACACGATCGTGTATTTCAGTGATGAAGCACATTTTCAAAGGCTTTTGCATTCACCTAAAGTAACAGTGTGGTGTGCAATTTCCTCCACTGGAATTGTTGGTCCTTGGTTTTTAGAAGAGAATGAGTTCACAGTGACAGTGAATTCAGATCAGTATGTTAACATGTTGGAGGAGTTTTTTCTTCCACGAATTGATGAATTGGATCTCGGGGATATTTGGTTTCAACAGGACAGACCAACGGCTCACACTTCAAAACCATCGATGGTTGTTTTGAGGGAACACCTGCCAGAGCGCCTAATTTCAATAAGGGGCGATTTGGAGTGGCCAGCCCGTTCCCCCGATTTGAACCCTTGCGATTTTTATTTGTGGCGATATCTGAAATCCCGTGTTTATGTCAACCGTCCGAGGAGCCTACACGACTTGAAGGCCAACATCCGAGAAAAAATTGCCAATATATCCGCTGATACGCTGGTGCGGGTAATGGCAAACGCTAAAAATCGGTTAATACAGTGTATGGACAATGAGGGACGTCACCTACCTGATATGATTTTCAAAAATGTGTAAAACAAAAATTTACATATGTACTATCATTATGAAATAAAAATAAAACTTGTATAATTTGTGAATCTTGTTTTATTGCCTTTTGAAAAAAGGAAGTTATTCTGCCGCACCCTGTATTATCAATCCATAATTAAACTTTAAATAATTGAAGCTAGTAGTACTCAATCAATGTGCCCAAAGTTTTTTTAGATCCAATCCTAAGTATTTCATTAAAATGTAAGGATATTAAAAAACAAATTTATATTTAAGTTACTACATTTAATCATTTCTTAAAGAATACGATGCTATCCTCCTTGGAGAAACTAGTAATATGATAGTTGATTATAAGTTATAAGTTATAACTAGCTCTTGAGCGGAAGTTTTGATGATAAATCAAATGTTTCTATTTTGAACACGATATGTTGAAAGCATAGGTGTACCACACAAAACTGGATTAAAAATTCGAAAATGAGGAATAATAACTATATTTTCTGTTACTAGATTCACTTCACTGTTCTACAATGGTAATTTAGCACACACAAAAAAATTATATTAATTTATGAAGTATATAATATTTTCACAGTGAACTATTATTGCTGGTCAGATTGATGATGATCTTCGATATTTATAAATTTTGTAAACCAGTGCATGTAATTGTTAACATAAAGGGTTAACAATTACATTTGAATGAAAGTATTTCACCGATTTAACAAGATTAATCATTTTCACTGTCAAAAAAAACATTATTATAGGCCCCCACACACTACACCGTCATCGAGCCGAGCCTTAGCAAACAAGCCAAGCCCTGAGCCGGTTTGTGTAGTGTGTGGGGCCTTCGAGCCGAGTCACGAGCCGCGCAATCAGGCTCGTGGCTCGGCTCGTGCTGATCTATCACTTCCAGATATTTGGCCTAGGTTGCGCGAGCCGAGCCTGCGGTCAGCTTAGTGCATAATGAATTTTTCTTTTTCAGAAAGTGTTTAATGCATGTTTGATGTATCCTTCTTTTTTATAAATGGTGTCACCATTGATAGCTACTGCAAGTACGTTAATTCATCCATTCTCACGTACCTAATTAGCGTAGTCTCGAGGCTCTAGTCACAATTATTGAATTAATTGGCCATGAGACAGTTCTCCCCTCTTCAATAACCAAGACTTGCACCATTTAGACCTTTTTCGAGGTTGTTTTGCACTCAAACAAATTGCAATCTCGAATAGGTCATCTGAATCTGAATTGGAGAAATCATGCAAACTAATACTCGGCTCGTGTAATGTGTGGGGAGGCAAAAAGCACGAGCCGAGCCAGGCAGGCTCGCGCGAGACTGAGGCCCTGGTCCCGGCTTGGCTCGTGGATCGTGTATAGCCTTTGATTAATTAGTTTGACGCATGTATAGCCATGATACCGCCACAAAATATTATTTGTGATGCTCCGTCTATTTGATCTCATCAATCTTACTCTATAACTTCGTATTCTCTTAATATTGTAGTATGAACTGAAATATATAACTCAAAGAAAATAGAAAATATTTCAAAGAGGTTGGAATCTTGACTTGAAATTTTACTAGTATTGTTATCTAACCAACAGGAATCAATGAAGAAAAAACTTCGAAGTTTTAAACGAAAACCTTTTTTTTATCACCTTATTCTTAGCCTAGAGTCTTGACGATTAATAATAACGAAAATATTTCATTAATTTAGTTGTATACAAAATATACCGTTATTTGAATAAAAAAATGTATTATATAAATACATAGTTATAAATGAATAGAGCTATTATCAGAGTATCGGTTTATTTAAGCATAGAATAGAGTTCTTTAGATATGATTAGTATTCAAGCTGATGATTAATTCGCAATATCAATCAAATAGGAAACTATAAATTTTGCAAGTGATAATTGCCACCTCAGTGGAGATAGAGAAAAGGGTTATCTATCTAAAACTTCTGAGTGAAAATTGAGTGATCTTCCATTAGATTCTTTTCTCATGAAAAAATTGCATCTTAAGAAATTTAAGTATAATTAATGGTGTGTTAAAAGTCTAATAGTAATTAAATCCGTTATCCGATATGATTGAGCTATATTATCAAAATCTAGGATAGGTTTTCAATTAAAAACTGATATTAATGTGATATTATTGTCACAATTCTAATAATGCTAGAAAATGTCACTTATTTTTCTTAGATATAATATTATAAACTCAAAACAGTTCAGAAACAGTTGATATAAGTTAATTATATAAAGTTCTAGTTGATGAAAAAAAGCAATATCTTCCGGTGTACTGTATTGTTTTCACCCAGTACCTCTCTATTTAATTTGATGTATGATGGAATCGACTACAATCTTTATATTCCTGCCATGTATAAGAAATTCATCTACCAATCTTTAACCGAATAGCTATGCAAAATCAATTATTAATTTGTATACAGGTAGAAATATGTAAGCTATCTGAACATCGAACCGGATTCTGAGAAAATAGAAGGAATGATTTGATAACTAAATCCGATTAAGTATTCCCTAAGTCAATTGAGATAGAATTGAAACAGTTGGAAAAATCAAGTGAAATTTGATCATTCCGTAATGGAATGCTACATTGATGAAGTACTAATATTCGAATGGATTAATTAGTTTGTCAATGGAAACCTCAATTTCAAAATAAAATGTAAAACAAGAGTAATGATATAAACTACAATTTATTTTTTCAAGCTTTCGATTTATTCAAAAATCATCCTTATAAGGAAACCTAATTTTAACTTAAAGACACACAATTCATATTCTCTAATCTCCTATCTAGGATACAGACTATCTAGATGTCAACTTAATTCTATATTTAATTAATTAAAATATAAATAAATACCTAACGAAATAAAAATAAATTGAAATCACAAAAAGTATATTATTTTAAAATAAACAAATCCGTAGAAGCCCCTCGTGAATTGAGTTGGGGCTTCTGGTCATAAGTAAAAATTGATTCCAATGTCGTCAAATCAAAAGCATTGCAGGTATTTTTTTTAAATGGATGATTTTAATAATTATAATATTTTTCTGAAAATGGATGATTTTGTTAAAATTTCACTTTAAGTTTAAATTAGGTTTCCTGAGGATAATTTTTAAATAAATCGACAGATTAATTATTATGAAAGCATTATATGAAGGTTTAGCTAATTATATTTTATAATGAATATACGCTTAAAACCCTAATGAGTTTGACCATCAGAATAGTTTGAAAATGTGTTAAAAAAAACATATCTTATTTACAAGCCTACTGTACTGTATTTTACACAAGTTGTTTGTATATATACTAAACTAATATGTACCACGATTCAAGTGAAAATATTGAACATATAAGGAGGAATAAATACATATGCATATAAGTCATTGCAACTGAGAGAGCACAGCTGTGTTATAAAGGTGGAATGTGGCCCAATCACAGCTCGCGCATGTGTGTGTACTCCACGGAAACGTGGACAGATGTGTGCTTATACGCCGACCAAACTATATTTTTACGTTGCCTTAATGACGTCCCCCCAGTACAATTAATTACCTATTTAACGTGATTTACGTGGTATTTATGTAGGAATAAATTTAAGAAAGGCTGGTAAATTTAAAGGAATGACATGAAAGATATAAAGTAATTTTAAAAGGATGTGCCTAGAAAACACACGTCAAACTCATTAAGGTTAATTGATGGTTTTTGTAATCATGATAGCTCGTGAATACTATGGTAGATTTTGGCAATTTTATTTTTAGTAGATACAATGATGTTGAAAACATGAAATTAATACTGTTTTAGAATACCTACATATTAGTACCTATTATATATAGAGCATGTAGCTACAGGCAACATATAATTAATCCTTGGACGGTTTACCGTAAACACAATTTCTTCATATACTTCTTTCACTATGTACTGTATAACATAAATTAGTCTATAGAACTGTGGACATGATTCTGTATGTATGTAGATTATCTTGACAGTTATATTTTTTTGAAATTGTACTGTAGATAAATAAATGCCATCAAAAATGAATGAGTTTTTCATTCAAATAACTTAAATTCATATACTAAGCCATTACAGCATGATTTACTTATTACAATGATTGGTGTTTGTTTAATTTACAAGAGATGTTTTTATACCACTTTAAAAATCATATATAAAATTTGATTCAACTACTGATAGCTTCGTCACATTCAGTATGGATTTCTCATAATAATTTCTTCATACATGTCACGATGTATGGTTTTCAATTTGATTTCATATTTCATTTATTGTAGTTCTGTAGAAAATGAAAATTCACATCATTTAGTTCAATGAAAACAAAATATCAGACTCTTATGTGACGAAATGCATTCACGCGTTAACTTGCTATAGAAAATTAAAGCACGAGATTTCTAGCTAATAAGTAAATAAACTGAGGAATATCAATGCACTATTATAGGTACTAATGAAGAGTTAATAACATTGATGTGAAATGATCGTGCTTTACTTTTTCTGAATGTTTTCCCTAACGAACAACTTCCAAGGGGATTACTTCTAGCAAATCGATGGTAATTTGTATCTATTTTCCTAATGTTGCCCTTATGTTACTAAGGATTATCAAAATTATGGATTTTTTAATCATTATATTTGCATGCAAAATATTTATCACTAAACCATCGATCATAATTAATTTTTTCACTCAAATGAAAAAAAAAAGAAACCAATTTTCAAATTAGTTTATTTTACAAACTGTTGAAGCTAGAAATTTTATTTTTTATAGTTTTTTGCATCTTTCATGCATTCCCTCTGATTGATATGTTTGGATTCTCAATAAATAGTTCATGATTATGATTGATGTTTTCATGTGTTCATTCTGTTCTACTCCGACCTAATTGCTCTTTGTTCAAAATAAGTGGTTTCTTCAGTTTAGAACGTATTAATATAAGTCCATATAGTTTTGTAGTTGGTGAAAATATTTCCCGAAAGCTCTGTTTAAAATGAGGTTGAACCTGTTTGAAACTTTCAGTGTTTAAATAACTTGTCACAACAAAAATTCTGTTCATTGAAAGCTGCATTTTGAGGGTTTCGAATAGGAGATACAAATTAGCAGCGAAATGATTTTATTGAAGATATCAATTTTATATCAGACATCAATTTTCAAATAATAATTAAGATTTAAGTTGTCTTATATTAGTTACAGAAAATAATAATTTATGTTTTTACATCCATATGAAATGAATTTATACATATTGTGATTTATTTCGTTTATTTCGTCCTCGCGCAAGCCCTTTTATTTACCTTTTTTCAATTCGCTGCTTGATGTTTAATTTTTGTGTTAACTTTAACAGATTTTCAAGATAGATGTAGAATGAGTACAAAAATAAAATTATGTTTTTAGAAATTTTCTAGCTTTAATAGTTGGTAAAATAAACTAGTTTGAAAATGAACACTACAGGTAAATTATAAGAAATGAAATAATTTATTTCACTAATTTCATTTGTTACAATTATAGTTTGAAATTTTACTATTTCATAAAGTTGTTTCTCCATGATTCAACATTATTGAACTTGTTTCAACAAAATTAAATTTGTTTCAACATTGTCAAACTTGTTTTGACATCATACCCTGCTTATATGTAACATTTGACATTTGAACACAATTAAAAGTATATCATTGCATAATAACATGTATATTGTATATTTCGTAACTCTAATTCTCCTCCTAAAAAGTCACAAGATAAATGTGCTGAAGAGAGAGATCTTTTATTATATGGAGATTGAAGTGCATCTCAATCAAGATTTCCATTATACTGAGATAAAATTCATTGAGAATGACTCCATTTGAAGTGCGACGCGCAATCTTCAATTTCGTTTCTTTTGTTCTATCATATCAATAAATTTCAAATGAATAATTTGATAACATTGCATCGAAACTTATAAATAGATGTACATTGATAATGAAAACTTTAAAAGAGATTACTAACTTAGTACAAATAAAATAAGAAATATAAGCTTGCGTATTCAAAAATATATAATCAAATAATTTAAACAGGAACTGTATATTTTTTTTTTCTCTATTAAAGACCTCTTAACCCTATCCTTCACACCACTTTCAGGCACGGTAGATTCACGGTTGGGCAAGCGGATGCCCACTTTCATTTATTATATTATATTTTGAAAGATATTCGAAAAATTCGTTTAAAAATCGCTAGAGGCATAAACTCTAGCAATACAGGGTGGCGCAAAAAAAAGGAAACCCATTTTCAAATTAGTATATTTTACAAATTATCAAAGCTAGAAATTTTCTAAAAACACAGTTTTATTCGTTTACTTTTTTCTGCATCTACAGGGTGGGGCGTAAGTTTGGAAGCAATTTTTCAAACATTAATATAATTCTTAAAAATAAGTTCATAAGTAGGTGATAGGGTTTGAACAATAGTAGAGACACTACATTATGACGTGGCAGTGTTATTTTTACAAAAATTTAATCAATTCAAAAATGTCAGACAAAAGAGAAGCCATTATTGCTCTACACCGTGCCGGGAAGTCAGATTCCGTCATTTCAAAGACTCTCTCAATAGCGAGATCGACTGTTTGGAAGTGTTTGAAGCGTTTTAATGAGAGAGGAGACTTGACTGATCGTCTAAGAAGTGGTAGACCACGCTTACAACGCACCAAACAACTGATAAAATGTGCCCGAGAGAAGATCAGGAGGAACCCGAAAAGGTCAATACGATTGTTAGCCAAAACAGCTAATGTGAGTCCCAGAACAATGAGAAGAGTTGTCAAAGAAGACCTAAAGATGTCCTCTTTCACCCTCCAAAAGAGACAGACTCTGTCAGAAGCTGTAAAGAAAAAGAGATTAGAGAGAAGCAAAGCACTTCTGAGAGAATTGAAGTCTGGCACGGCTGGTGAAATTGTTTGGTTTAACAGATTATCAAGCCAGATGCAAAAAAAAGTAAACGAATAAAACTGTGTTTTTAGAAAATTTCTAGCTTTGATAGTTTGTAAAATAAATTATAGTTTGAAAATGGGTTTCCTTTTTTTTGCGCCACCCTGTATAGCAAATATGATCAATCTTTATTACTTTTTTATACATCCATATCTTATCTATTGTAATATTGCTTGGGGCTCTGCCGCTGCTACTCACCTTAATAGATTATCTTTAATTCAGAAGAAAATTGTTTGTATTATTACTGGTAATAATAAAAAATGGGCCACTCAGTGTATATTGCGGCGAATAAGAAAAGCTCTCTGATGAAAATTCAAAAGCGAATGAATTTATTGTTCCTTCTATTATAAAGACTTATTTTTGCACTTAAATTATCACTTATGATAACCTCATCTGATTAAAAAGGTTGAAGTTTATTTAAGTTACCGTGAAATATACAACAAGAAAAAGGATCTCCGCTTTCTATGTCAACGTTATACTTTAATATTTTCGAGATATACCTCACAATTTATATAGCTTTCATAAAAGTGGGGTGTAATAAAATGTATTAGAATATAATAAAGAGAGCATTATAAGAAATTGATATTTAGAGTAAATTTTAGTGACACAACATTTATTTTAATGTTCATATTGTATTCAGCAATTTGAAATAGTTTTATAAGGAAAAAATTAATTGTTGTTATATGCCTAACATTTTATTTTATTTATATTTCGACGGAACACTCTGAACAATTTGCATATCATTAAATAATATCGCATCAATTAACACATAATAATGTTTTTAATTACATTATGAAAACGGACCATTCGATTAAAGTTGTTGCGTATACCATTCTATTTCCGGCTGTCAAATTCTTGCATTAGTTTGGAGCCTGTCTGAGCTTGCCTGAGCATCGATTAGTTTAAATATAAGTTCGTACATTAACCATTTAGAGTACGATGAAGTGTGGAACTTCGCTGAAGAGGAACGCATTCCGGAAATTGAGCCAGTCATTCAGACAATGTGATGCCAACACCGAGAGAGTGTAGAAACTTAATGAACATTTTTTGCAGACTCACCTGGTTAACATAGTTAGGAACATAGTTCAGTGGAACATTTCATCTAAGTGACATATTTTGCAGACTCACCTGCTAAACAGAGTTAAGAACATAGTTCAGTGGAACATTTCATCTAAGTGACATATTTTACAGACTCACCTGCTAATCATAGTTAGGAACATAGTTCAGTGGAACATTTCATCTAAGTGACGTGTTAAGTTAGAATTCACACTGGGTTTCAATCTACATCCTGTTCAAGACAATTCAGTATATTTATTGCACTTTGTTGCAGAAGATATAAAAATAATTTGAAAATATAAAGTATAATAAAGAAAATTGAATGAATAATAAAGAAAAATGAATAAATATAATAGGAAATGAATATTTCAAATATTTTGATTTGGTAACTCGACCAAAAAATCAATATTATTTATCTTTATGAATAATAATTATGTAATTAATGTGATACACGATATATCATGTGAAACAACTTTTATGATTTATGAAAATAATAAAACATAAATTTACCGTGATATTTAAATTCACCAAATATATTAGTCACACCTGAGATTTAGAATGGTTAAAATTCGTGGTCGGACATTTAGCTGAAAGTAGATTGGCGTAAATTTGGCAGAACAGACATTTGACCGAAAGACATTTATTCAATGCCTATTCATATTACGAACTGAACCCTCCTTTTAATTAAATTAAAAGGAGGGTTATTATGTTATTTATTAAGGGTTATTATGTTATTTATTAAGGGTTATTATGTTATTTATTAAGGGTTATTATGTTATTTATTAAGGGTTATTAAGTTATTTTATAAAATGGAAAATAAATTTTATTACGTACATAATATTATGAACTGCAAGCATACAGTGGTGAATAATTAGAATTAAAAAAAAATATAAGAGGTGGAAAACTTCTCTTCGTACTTATGAACTTGTTTTGCCATAGGTTATAATATTTAAGACAAAGTTTTTATATAATATATACTTTATGATTATATATATATTTTATGTATGTATTTTTTATTCTTATTTATTTATTTGAGCTTACAAAATATATACAGAGTAAAACGAAAAAATACACAATTCAAACAAAAATACAAATTAAATGCAGCTAAGGTTCCGTGAAAGTTAAAACCTGTGAAAACTTGTGTATAATAATTGTATATTATATAATATTATTATTTTATTATATCATGAAATATTACTATCTTATTTTTGATTTCAAAATAAAAATCTTTCGGCCAAATGTCCGTTCTGTCAAATGTCCGTTGGGCCAAATGTCTATCGCCCAAATGTCCGTTTGTTCAATATTAATGATTTTCTTTATGATATTTTATAAACGATCGAAAATATTTATAATGAATGCATTTCGATACTCATAAGTCAACATGGTATATATAATGTTGATTGGAATATATCCATCGGGTAATTTGTTCATTGAAATTAACAACAATGATGTAGACGGTAAGGTATATTTTCATAATACAATTTAAAATTTATAGCAAAGAAGTTAATGATTTCTAGAATGACCTTTAGTAGTTTTGTAACCCATTTTTAGAGATTTTGTATCTTGAGTTCAATGTTAGGAAAATTGTTAACAAATTTATATTATATTTACTAATACTCATTTTTTATAATTGAGTGTAAATAATCGACGTGACTGTGGAAGAAATGACCTGTAGCTGAATATAACTTTTATTGTATTGATTATTCATTCACCATGAAACCGAACTTTGAAAATAATTTTTTTTTAATGTTCAGGTCTCTTCATCCTTACTTCAAACAATCTACCGATAAAGCTTCAAATTATTTTCTTTAAAATCAAATTCGATTCTGATCAAATTATAAGAATCTTTGCAGTGCTTGATGAAAAGTCAATCGCGTCCAAAATAATTCTTTAAGACAGTAGAACGAAACGAATGCTTAGATGTTGATTATATTTCGAAAATAATTATATATATGAATATCACAGAGAAAACTGTTACTTCTTCCACTATATATAAGCTTTTAATGCAAATTTTACGTTCTGCCTAATTTTGTCTCCGCTAGTATTCATCTGAAGGGTCTGTGAGACTCTCCATTGTTCAGAGAATGTGTGTCATCAAAGCCTAGAGGAGCAAGCACAGCAAAGTCATTACCTCTCCCAAATTGCAATTACAGAATAAGAGCTTTGTTAATTGATAATCAATAACTAGTAATGATCATTGGACAAACACAACCTTTCAGGAACCAATTAACACAATACAGTGGAACTCCTGAAACTTTGAACAAGTTAGATATCATATTTTATGATTATTCTACGTTTCTTGTTTTCAATTTCCCTTTAAACAGTTTTCTCTATCTAGCACTGCAGAAATTGATTCATAGAACAATAAACGAAGTATTTATTTAGCCACACATTCGAAGACAATCTGTAAATGAAACAGATGGCTATATTACGTAGAAACAAACAACAATTTTGCAACAAATTGTTTTGAACTTTTATGAATGTTGACACAAATTGAAAAAAAATGTCTAGGAAAAATATTTCTTAAAGCAAGAATGTTTTACATTATTAAAATTGGTTTCATTATGGAAAATATTTAACACTCAGTTTAAAACAAATATAATTTACAATTATTGTATCTGCAAACTGACGATATCGTTAGAACTGATCGTCAGTGCGAGGTGGTTACACTGTACGCAATTTCTGATCGTCAGTCTTTTTCTGCCCAATTAATATTGGGTTCTAAGCTATGTTTTTTGAGGTAATGTTCGAATGAATTAAAAATTTACCTGTGTGCCTCTGAAATAGTAGACGCGACGCCAATTTCATTATTATTTTCAATCCACACAATTTTTTAAATGCCAAAATATTCTCCTAAATATGAAGAATATTTTTATATAAATTTAGATGTAAGAATATTCAATTTTATTGAAAAAAACTGTGCACAGTAACAATCAATCCACGCCTTCATATAAACAAATATATATTATATATAAATAATTAATATTTGTTTTATTCGGGATATAATTAAATAATATATTTCCAAAACGCATGGGTAAACAGTAATGGCAATCGAAAGTAAGAAAATTCAACACAAATATGACCAAATAGGTCGCTAGTCGCATGAACAAAATCAAACTTGTTTCAACGCCAAAGTTGTTCTGACAACTTTTTGTTCGTATTCTGACGACTAAATCGCTTTCACTGTAACCACTCTCATTGGAAGGTATGAATTTGATTTTCATCCGATTTCATCAAAATACAATTTTTCGCACTGACGACTTTTGATGAAATCGGATGAAAATCAAACTCATACTTTTCATGTATTATACTTTACGCTTTTAAATTTTCAGTAATGTTATAATCTATAAACCTCAACACCGTATATACTTAGGATTGATTCGGGATACAAATATAAATAGGAAAATTTTCTTTTCTGAAACATATAATTCATCTTAGTTTGAAAACACATGTTTTATTGATTCTTTTGAAATCTGCTATCTTTTAACATTTCTCTTTCATGGAACAAAAATTGAAATTTAAACGCGATGGTGCGATAAGGTATATAGAAGTACATTAATCCGTTGTTTACTACCTTTCCCCTACCGGCTGTCAACTGAAGCAGAAAAAACCCGCATAGAATAGAGATAACACCAATTTAGTGTCATATTTTGAACGGCAGAGGAAAATAGAGACACAGCTAGGGTTACAACATATAGGAAATGGCGTCTGAAAATACCAATCTCTGTCAAATACATTTTGAAATTGGATATTTGTTTAGATTAAAATATTACAGCAATTTGGGTACGTGCACTATGTCTTTATTGAAAAAGAATTCTGATCGTTTAATACATTATATTTTCTAATAAACTAGATTATAGTACACTAACGAATTATTGATGTAATACACTAATTAAGTAAATAACTTTTAGTAAAACAAAATTTGAATTAGAGCTATAAAACAAAAAATATCTGACATAACAAACTATATCAACAATGAACTGTTTATTCGCTCGTTCGTGTATCTAGGATGGCTAGACTTTTATTAACTGTTGAAAATGTATTAGGAGATGATACATTTCAACCAGTATATTGTTTTGAATTCTATAAGTTGAAAATCCTAAAAGCTACTGTATTTCAATTTAAATGCCCAAATAAAATTATAGTTTGGACATATATAATGCCAGAAATTCTATGCCACTTTTATATGGAATAGAATTATTCTAAGCAATTGTTCCTTCGAGCAATTGTTTTTCGAGCAAATTATCGTTTTCGAGTAATTGTCTTTCGAGCAATTGTTTTCGAGCAATTTGCCTAGAACCTATTCATATATATATGAATAATATTATTCATGTTAAGGCATTCTAATTCATTCAGTATTCAATTATTTGGATTGAATAAAGTGAAATAATTTTTTTCATTTGTAATCTAAATACAACTTCCTAAATGTTCATACCTCGACACTGCGGCAAATCTACAGAGAAATAAAATGCATCTCTAAGATTCGCGATCAAATTTCAATTACCGAAAAGGTATGATAGAAAGAGTATAAAAGGAAAAGTATATAGGGAAGAGTACATAGAAAAGAGTATATAGGGAAGAGTATATAGGGAAGAGTATATAGGGAAGAGTATATAGGGAAGAGTATATAGGGAAGAATATATAGGGAAGAGTATTTAGAGAAGAGTATATAGAGAAGAGTATACAGGGAAGAGTATATAGGGAAGAGTATATAGGGAAGAGTATATAGAGAAGAGTATATAGGGAAGAGTATATAGGGAAGAGTATATAGAGAAGAGTATATAGAGAAGAGTATACAGGGAAGAGTATATAGGGAAGAGTATATAGAGAAGAGTATATAGAGAAGAGTATATAGGGAAGAGTATATAGGGAAGAGTATATAGGGAAGAGTATACAGGAAAGAGTATACAGGGAAGAGTATAGAGGGAAGAGTATACAGGGAAGAGTATATAGGGAAGAGTATATAGAGAAGAGTATATAGGGAAGAGTATACAGGAAAGAGTATACAGGGAAGAGTATAGAGGGAAGAGTATACAGGGAAGAGTATATAGGGAAGAGTATATAGAGAAGAGTATATAGTAGAGAAGAGTATAAGGGAAGAGTAGTATAGAGAAGAGTATAAGGGGAGAGTATATAGGGAAGAGTAATTAGAGTATATATAGAAGAGTATACACAGTAAGATATATTATATTAATAGAGTGAACTATAATATTCAAACAGGAATTAGGACAGTCTTATTCACCAAAATGATAACTATACCTGAGTTTTGAATAATTAAACTAAAACAATAATTGTTTCATCAAATGATGGTTGGTTAGTGATATATCATTTAATTTGTTTTCACAATGTAACTATTGAAGAGGATATGGTAAAGAATCTAAGAATCTTCAATGGTAAAGTGGTGGAGTAACATATTATTTATAAGGACAAAATATTCAATTCCCATTGAATCAATCCTACCTGCCACTTCTAGAAATTGGATAAAAATAATTCAATATAAAATATTGTCAAAACTAATAAAAACGTGTTGCTATAAGATAAACATTGACTAATAATAAATTTAAACATATTGCTCAAAGAAAAATTTTTTTTTTAGGGTGCATGAAAGTTGTTCATAAATCTTTGTAATATTCATCACGTTATTGTAAAATGTACATATGTTCTTCGAGAATCCGTATACCTATAGGCACTTGACCAATATAGACTATATTTTTTATCTAATATTTAATACTCCTTCTATTTTGATCTTGGACGATCCAATTACTGAATAAGAAAGTTGAGAACTTTCTCAAAATACGTGGAATATTTTTCTCAAGTCAACACGATAATCGGTGAATAATTTAGCTCTATTTTAATTAAGTTCGGCCATCGGATACCTCATTTAACATTTTGATTTATGAGACTAATTATTGAGAGGATGGAATTTCCTGAAGGCGAGGAAAATTCATTATATTAACTATTCTATGTACGCTTTTTGCCACTGAGCTTTCGACATTATAGGAGAGTTGGTGTTCAAATGAAATTGAAATTTATTCCCTGTTATTATTAATAGATTAATCGAACGAAATCAAAAATTGCAATTGATATACATAGAATTAAAGATTTTATCAAATAAATGAAGTTAATATAACAAGCACAATAAGTATGTATTCTCATAAGTCATTGATAATTACGTAGGTTTTTTTTTTAATTTCATCACTCATTGAATATTGCAACATCTTCTACTTTACCAAATTAGGTTGGTTAGCATGTACATTGTACAGTGTACACATACAGTGTGTTTCATTTTTTTATTCTTTACAGTGACTTTTATTCATAATTATACTGACGAGAAAGAAAAAGAAAAATAAAGCAAAAAAATGTTCAGGAAGAGTGGAATAACATATTATAGAAGGTGCTGGAAGTGGCCTCCATTTTGCTGAACACAGAGAATCGCCCGTTTCAAAACATTAAGTGCTACACTCTGAAGGACATTCTCGCTATGTTCTTCTGAAAATCTCTTCACAACATTTATAAGTTCGTCCATTGTAGTTTGTATTGCAGAATACACTTCTTATTTGAGCTAGTTATAATAATAATTATCAAATCTAACAATAGAAATGGTGAGAAGGTTGGATGGAAGACACAAGATAGTGAATGAAGACTGTTACCCTAAGTTGCTGCAAGAGAATATTTGGCCCACCTTTCATTCATGTGCTACCACACAAGGTTTATGGTGGATGCAGGACGGTGCTCCTGCCCATTGCACCACTGCCGCAAAAAGAATTCCTGTTGGACAAGTTTGGAGGCAGTCATCAGCCGTGGGACACAGATTGCGTGGCCAGCGCATTCTCCATATTTGAATCCTTTGGATTTTTATTATTGAGCCTTAGCTCAAAGAGAAGTGTATTCTTCAAAACCAACTACAGTGGACGAACTTATCAATGTTGTGAAGAGATTTTCAGAAAAAATCGAAAAAATGTCATATTCTCTTTGCAGAGGTCAAGAATTCATATTGATATTATGTTCAAATCATAGAATGGATTCGCGGTCTGATACAGAATATTAATATACAGATTAAGAATTCTCTTTTATGCAAGATGGAGCCTCATTTGCGGGTTAAAAACTGTCATGCAGTTAGTGGCTGATTTAAAAAAAAACAGATATACATTGATAGAGGTTCATACGCTAACTTGAGCATTAAATGGCAACCAAGATCACCTGATATTGCACCTGGTGATTTCTTTCTATGGGGATTCATCAATTTTAAACTTTATCATTCTCAATCCATGGATACCAATGAATTGAAGAAGAAAGTCCTTCAATCATTTACATAATTGTTGCTAAACAATATTGTTTCATGCCAGACCTGTATAAATTCAGTCATCTAAAACAGTGGTCGCTGAAATTAGATAAGATAAACTATAGATAACTATAGAATAGTCATCTATGGATAGACAATAAACATAGAGTGACATGCATATAAACATATATAATTAAATTTGGAAGTCTATAAATTAATTAAAACCAATCGAATTCAAATCGAATCAATAACAAAGAAATGATTGATGTTTAAAATGTGGAACATTACAATAACACACCAGACAATAGCTTAAGCGCATTATCGCGTGTCCATTCTTTAATGCAATTTTATACACAAAAACTTTTATTGCAAACTAACTTGTATTTAATCACACTGAACCTCATAGTATATTTTAATTGAGCTGATGTACTCATTGCATGAAGAAATTCAGTCGAAGCTAATTGGAGCAATGCAGCTAACTCTATTAAAGTGTCTTTAGCGATATAGAAGCCTCAGCAAAAACCTCTGATGTACTTAGTCATCGTATGACCACAGTGGGCAGTGGGTGCAAATAAGGTAATAATAATTTTTAGAAAGTATCGGAAAATTTACTAATTAGTTGTCTAATATGACAGGAAAGGAGATCTCGTTATGAGCAAAAGTTGTTCAAAATATATATTCCAGGACCTTATTATCACTTACAGTGATAAAACATGTAGAAAAAGAGCAGTCTTAGTTTGAGATGTCTCATGAATAGTCACAGGAACGTAACACTTAATTAAATAATATTATAAAAATTGATGTTCTTAAATGCTTCAAGAGTTTTAAAGTGGTTCTTTGCGATGTACTTCAGTGTCTCAGTATTCCAGTGTGATTCACTTTGTAATCTGCCGAAATTACTAATAATAATGCAGACACTGAAATGCATTGTACTGAAACCATTCCAAGTTATTGAAGAACATAAGTAGTATATCAGAATTAAATTTGAATAACTTCAGAGTTCCGTTTTGTGACTAAGCTTAAACGTGAGAGACCTGAGTGTCTCAGAGTTCTTCCAAATAAGTTTATTTCAAATAATTTACAAAATTGCTATATAGGTAAATTAGTTAACAGAAATATTAATGAGTGTCAATGTAAATATATAATCCCCTCGGTAATGAATGATAAATGATACCTAAGAATAGAGGCCTCCCAACAAATATACTGACTACAATAAAAGTACAAAATTTTACAGGTAACTTTCGATTTGTCTCCTGAGATGGATGGTACTGGATAAATAGAGATGGTGTATGGTTTAAAAGAAAATGTGAAACACTTATTTTAGAGGAAACTTTACTCTGCCTAGAATAATGACTCTAACATTGGACAGTAAGGTATTATATAATCGAAAATATTCAAACAATTAAATTATTTAATGCTCTTATACGTTACAAACATATTTGTTAAATATATTGATATGGTCAAAAATTGAAATATTATAGCATTAAAATATATTATTAGATTTTACAACATCAACGTACAAATGACGACATCTCGAGAATCGTCAGTTTCTCTTTCAAACTATTATTTTTCCGTTCTATTACGTTCCTTACAATTTTCACACTTTACTAATTTCACATTGCCAATGATAAATGTTTCTAATTTAGTAATTGTAATGTTTGTAGATATTTTAAAATTAGTCTGCGTACACGATGATAAATTTTTAAGAATTAAAAATAATAGGAAATTAGAAAACTATCATTTCAGAAATTAGCGTACTGATAGAAAATAACCTTTTTATATACTTGAACTCATGGGGATTGTCAAATTGGCCATGCATGTATTGAACACGCATTGAACAGAGTGACAGATGAAAGAACAGCTTTTTTTTACAAAATACCTTTTCGATTTTATTCTTACAAGCAAAGTTGCAGAATACACGACGAACGCGATTGATGAATAAATCGAGATGGTACGGAATAACCAAGGCTAACAAAAACTTTATAAATCGAGAGAGGGACTAATTGATGAGTTGATATATAAAGAATTATCTACCTGTTAATAATTATAGATATATTCATTGCGAAGTTTCTATCTCTTTCAACAGATAAGACCTCCTCTAAAGATGCTGAAACTACTCATCACCATAGCTTGTGTTTCAAACCTGGTAGCAAGTCACTGGATTTGTGAGATGTTCGAAAATCTGTGTGATGACGTCACGAAATTCAAAGCATTCATAGTACCAGATTTCGATCCTGTTTTCGTGTCAAAAGGTGCTGTTGGGAAATATGAATCGTTGATAGCGTGCATAGCAGCATGCCTCGCGTCAAACTGTGTTGCTTTTCTGTTTTTTGAAGGTAATAATGTTAGACTATGCAAATAATTAATTATTCTCCTGAAAATATTTTTGTATTAGATCTATTCTCATATTTAAATTATTAAGATTCACAAAAATTATTAAAAATGTTATTCAGAATCAATTTTTTTATACCTCAATTGGAAATATTATTGCAATTTCATTATAAAAAAGGATAGTCCAACCAAATCTATCACTCCACAATCTCTAATTAAAACTAATAAATTATCATCACTGAATAAATAAAGTTTTTCAGATTTGACGTGTATGACAGCTATTCCCATAACCGCACACACTGATCCAAGGATTTACTTCAATTCGTTCAATCGAATTGTCTCTCTCACGAATGTTGCTCTGAATAAACCTACTACAGCATCTACTATTTCTGACCCTTACTAGTACTTTAATAATAAAGATAATATAATTCAAATGTATCATTGTACTTATAGGCATATAGTGATAAAGGTAAAATTACCATAAGGACTAACAAAATTCAAATCTCCACAGCTCAGAGAATGCCATTGATGGAATTAGCAACGATGATAAACTTTTCTTTGTTACTATTTATGGTCAAGATCCCTCACCGTCGTTACAAATTGATTTGGAAACTGCTTACAATATCAAAATGATATGCATTCTGCCCAGGCAAAACCTTTTGAAACAATTTGAGACTTGCAAGGTACGTCTAAATAATAAATATTATAATTGATATTAGTTTTTGCAATGCTCTAAGTTATCCCTCTGTAATTCACGCATAACAAATTTGAAACATTTAAACTTCCATACATGTATATTGTATAACCAATAATATCTAACAAATCCAATATATAACGAATGTATAACGTTGTATCTAAAGGGCCTTTTAGACGTGATACATTTTGTATCAGCAACATTGTATATATACAAATGTCGCACAACTGTTTCTGTATACGGCAAGCAATCTGTTTAGACGAGAATTCGGTGCGAAGCAACTCTAGTGTCGCACAAGCAACTATATATAGTGTAAATTATTTGCTATTAGCTATATCAAATGATTTGAGGAGAGGAACTTTGTGGGATAACTTCAGTAGGTAGTTTTACTTGGATGCAAAATGAAGAGATCAATCATAATTTAGAACACAGATCTTTATAACTTTTAAAACTTAAATCGTAACATAATAAACGCAATGCAATAATAAATTGCTAGGATGCCAAAAAAATATTTTATTCCATTTATAGAGCGTTGGGCTGTATTTCATATAATTATGATTTATCTAGTAAAATATATATTTACTTATATTAAAAATGATACATCTATATGTGGTGTGTAGGGAGATGTGTGCGCGTCTGTAGCAATGACGCACTCATCTCCCTCTGACAGCCAATAACACACTGAGGATTTCTGTAAACATTTGTTTCAGCACTGTTGCGCGACACCAACTCGTACAGAGCGAATCGAGAAATGTCGCCGAGAAATTGTGGCTGATACACCCGGGCAACAGTTCTGAAACAAAATGTTGCGCAACAATGTGAAAATGTTTCACGTCTAAAAGGGCCTTAAAAGGCCCTTTAGGTGTCACTTGGAAACTCGCTTGATCCAACTACGTACACTGATGTTGCACAGATAGTACTCAGGGCAACAGAAAAGGGACTTTGGTACGTGATACTACCACGGTTGAACACGTCTTACCGCTATTGTTTCATTGAAAGATACACAACAACTGAAGCTCTAGGTATTCAGGAAGTTGAAATATACACTCTTTAAAAAGAGCCAATCTGAAAAATAATTGATTGGATTTTTTGTTTTGATCTGTTAGTAAAAATATTTAGAAAATTTACCCACTATTTGTTCAGAATTTCAAATCATATAATCTTAATATTGCTAAAATTACAAGCTCTTCGAAACTGTTTTTATTAACAAATCAATCAGACATGCAATATATTGGGGTGATACACAGGCTAGTATTATTTTGTCTTAAATATTCACATATTCTGTAATTCCTTTTAATTTCCTCAGAAAAATCTTTATGGAAACCTATTGTAACTTTGAATTTTACAAAGATGAATGAGAAATAATATCCCCGTCACTTTCTATATAAGTATATCCTATCATAGAAATATAGGAATTAAATTAAGAGAAGAATAGCATTAAATATATATATAAATATATATGTACATGCCTAAATATATAAACAGCTTAATAAATGACTATGAGAATAGTATGTTTCTTATTTTGATATATGCATATCTTAATTTTAGTATATTTTATAACATACATAGTCATGCAGACTCTGAATGATAGTTAATAACTTTATATATAACTTAAATATTTTCAGACAAAATGCTGTGTAACTCTTATTGATTATAGAATAATTAAAGTATTTACTGTGGTTGGTCAAATGATGGAAACAATTATTATTTTGGCAACATAATTCCTACGTATGACAAACCAAAGCTTTATTTTTTTAAGTGATTTATGGTTTCTATAAAATGTTTATAAAAAATTTGCTTTCTTTTGCAGACATTTTAGAGAACTTGATTATAATTGCTTAAAGGTCTCCTCTCTATTTTTTATATTTCTTTGTTATTAAAAGTAAGGTTACTGGTAAAACTGTTTGATAAAACTGCAAACGATTTCAAAGTTGGGTCTATAATTTTATTATAATAGGTAATTCAAGATTTTTCTCCATTCTTTCTTTTACCATATGAATTTCAAGCAAAGAAGAAGGGCGAATGTCAGATAGGCTAACTAGATCCAACAAATCCAAAACCAATAACAAAGCTGATTCCAAGTTAATGTATCCATATAAAGAATCCAAGTACCTAATTAAGTATTTTCCACTAATAGTTTTCATACATCCTAATATTTTTCCGATCTAGAGAACTGCTAATTTTGAAACACTGTATTTGTATAGGTATGTACAGTATATACGAGACACACCTAATAAACATTCGTCCTCGTCCTTCTAATGAATTCTAAAAAAAGTGAAAGTTGATTGTGAATATTTCTTATATAATTAATTGTGAACAGAATACTTGATCGATTTCTTTCTCTGTTAACTGTCTTATGTAATATAACCTTATCTCTAAAAATTTAAGGCAATTCCAGAATTTTTTTTAATTTTGAGTAGAGAGGACTTGCAAGAAACTTATTAAGCGTCCGTGCACGGACATTTAGTCCACGGTCAATTCGTTCACGAACATTTCGTCCACGGATATTTCGTCCAACAGACATTTCGTCCACGGATATTTCGTCCACGGACAATTCGTCCACGAAATGCTTTATTTTGTATTATATTTATATTGTGTATAAATTTTATGTTGAGCATTATTTATTTATATTTTGCAATATGAAAGTAGAAAACACCCTTTTTTATGGCAATTAGAAATTTATGGTATTTGCCTTATTTCTTAATGCAATCTTCTTCTCATGCTCCTGCTGGCCGGCAACAGTGAAATAATAAAACTGAATACTTTATTTAATGATATGCAGGCAGGAATCGCTTTTATTTCACATTGGTCTAATAAAATCTGTAATAATAACGAAGCATGTCTCGATGTTATTAGAGTATATGAACATTGAAAATAACATAATAACAATAATTTCAATGAACACCAATATTATTACTCAGATTATGTTATTAGAAGCAATATTGGTACAGAAATTAGTTTTTCATGACACATTATTTTTAACAGTGATTAAATAAAATACATACATGATACATGTACAGTCAAAGAAAAGTGTATCCGTACCTAATGATTTTATGACAATTTACTATTTTTTTTATTTCCAAAATTAACGATACTAATTGTAAATTTGTAATCCTTGTAGATATTTTAAATTTGGTCTGTGTATTCGACGACAAATATGTAAAATTTGAAAATAATAGAAAATTAGGAAACTGTGATTTGAGATATACAGTATGTATACATATCATGCGGAGACTCTTTTCTCTGATAGTACATAATATACTACTAACAAAGTGATTGATAATGAATTATGTTATAAAAGAATTATGTAGATATTGGTACTTTTTGGTGTTGCCTTTATTTATGTAAACGTAAAAACGTCCATGCTATCAGACTGTTCCATATTTTCGAACTGATAATAAAACCATATAATCATTATTATTTACCTCTATTGTAATTATTTCATTCTCTTTCTTACCTTTCCGAACATTTAGTCTTATTAGTACACTGTTATTTCAGTTCCATATTTTAAATACTCATAACTCATTAACTAATGCAAAATATTGAAGGAGGTGTACAGTATGGGCCACTAAAATGTATCCGCTTTTTCAAATTCTTGTAAATCCTTTACCAATGGGTGAAAAAACTGTATCTTGGTCTCTCTTTCTCCGCCTCTTATTGTACTATTAACTGGTAAAAAACAATTTTGAACTGATGGACATAGTTTAAGAACAGGTAAGAAAAGAGTGGGGGTGATTATTTTGGTCATTGCGCGAAGGTTATTCTTAGAGCTAATTCTGTGATTTTATTTACTAAAAGGCAGTGAATAAAAAAGGAAAAAAATTATAATGGTAGATATTATAATACAGGGTGTTAACACTTCTTCCTTAGAAACTATTTGGAAATTGAACAACTTCAGCTACAGTTTGATCTCATCGAAGTTTTCATTATGAATATTCGCCCGTTTCACACTTGCATTTTTAACACCGCGGAAAAAGAGGTCTACTTAAAATGTTTTTACACTTGCGTTATTTTTTTTTATCGATGAATGAAAAATCACTTTGTATATTTACTTCGGCGATAAAAAAACTCATGCGTGAACACATTTTAAAAAGAGCTTTTTTCTGCGCTGTTAAAAATGGAAGTGTGAAGCGGGCCTTAACCATGCAATAAACAAGCGAAGAACGAATATTCTTAGTGAAAACTTCGATGAGATCAAAATGTAACTGAAGTTGTTCAATTTCCAAATAGTTCTACCATTATTATTTTTTTTCTTTTATTCACTGCCTTTTAGTAAGTAAAATCACAGAGTTAGCTCTAAGAATAACCTTCGCGCAATGACCAAAATAATCACCCTCACTCTTTGCTTACCTGTTCTTAAACTGTGTCCATCAGTTCAAAATTGTTTTTACCTGTTAATAGTACAATAATAGGCAGAGAAAAAAAGACCAAGACACCTTTTTTTCGTTCATTGGCTAACGATTTACAAGTATTTCAAAAGGCGGAAACATTTTTGTGGCCCATACTGTATAATTTAAAGATACAGTAGAACAGTTCATCATGTCTAATTTCATTCATGTGTTCATATGAAATGGTTGGGAATAATTCACTATAATAATAACTGGGCTATTAATATAATAGCGAAAAATATTGTGAAATATAACACATATACACTTAAAATAGAAAATAAAGCAATTCGTGGACGAAATGTCCGTGGATGAATTGTCCGTGGACGAAATGTCCGTGGCCGTAATGTGCTAGACTCGTGTATATCATGCAATAATTTTGAAAATGGATACCATATTTATTACATGTTGTTTTACGTGGTTATATGGTAAATTATATGTGGTTGCCATATGTTATAAGTATGGTATTTAACATGTTGCTATGAATGTGGTAATTAACACTTGGGAAACACCTGTTAAAAGTGATTCCAGGACAATAACCCCCCGTGCAAAAAAAAACCGCGGTCAAAAAAAAAACCGTGCAAAATACCCCCCGGATAAAAACCCTCCAAGCAAAAAAACCCCGGTGCAAAAAACCCCCGGTCTATATAAATAGCATAATTCATTTTTATTAATATATTAAACATTATGTCAATGCGAACCAATAATTATTACATTTTCTTCGAAAATATCACAACATTTTTTGCAAAATAAGGTAAACCCAATTACCTATTTTATAATAAAAATAAGTACAGTATACATTTTGTCACTATCAAACTCCCCCCAATCGGACCGCTAACCTAACCTTAGGTGCACCATATCTATTTATATTTATAATATATCGTAATTTTATTAATAAAAAATTTATGAAAACTAATAAAATTGAATTAGGCTATTTATATCGACCGGGGTTTTGTCCGGGGGGTTATTGCATTGGTTTTTTTTGTCCGGGGGTATATTGCACGGGGCTTTTTTGACCGCAGGTGTTTTTTTGCATGGGGGCTATTGTTCTGTCACCGTTAAAAGTATGGTATATTACATGTGGATATGATGTGGTGTATACAATCTCTATTTGATATGTTTTTTTTATGATATAGTTTTAAAATGGCATAACCACAAATTAATTATGTGTTTTTATGATGGATTGGTTCAATGTGGATAACACATATTCATACTCCATTCCATATTAAAACCATTAAACCACATGGTAAATATGTGTATGCAATAGGGAATTGTTTGCAGGGTTGAAGACTTGTTCAATCCTCAAATTATAAACACAAAACGAAATAATTAGACACTAAATCCGTTATGAACTGATAATGTAAAAACGCTTTGTGTAAACAATGAAATTGTACTCTGTCCCTCATACAATTTTTCCTTTGTTTCTTCTCTTAGTATTATTTAAGAATGGTTATATTTTCAATTTCTAAATTGTAATTGATTAATTTCTGTAATATTTATCTAATTATGTATTTTATATATTTTTCTGATCAATTTGTGTACATTTTACTATTATTTTTATTTTGTAAAAATGAATATCCCTTTAACTCCTTAATGAAAGGCGAACGGCTTTTTTATAAATTAAATGTCATTATTGACTAAACTGATTAAATTGCCAATAAGTGACTGGCAGTTTTCCCCTTCGGCAGTTTTCCGCCGGGCAGTTTTTCGTGTACCATAAGTATATACCTTAAACTATGAACCCCGGGTTGCAATGATTCTCGGGCCAATGTTGTCCCAATATTGGCCCAAAAACATTGTTACCTGGGTACATATGTTTGGGTAGGATTTCCGTTAATATTATTTATAGGTATAGTTTTACAATTATATGCAATTATGGATGAATATTATAAGATAATATTGAACGTATGAAATATTAATACTGTAACATAAAAAAAAATTCTTGAATTTTTAACTAATTTTATTTATTAAGTAATTTTGAATTTTTTTTAAGAAAAACTAACGTAAGTTCAAAATAACTCAATTCTAAATTGTACATGAGCAGAATGATATGTGTTTATTGTTGGAGATATTCTTTAAAAGCTATTGCATGTAATTTGAATAAGGAATGATTGATTCACTGATAGCATGTTCACACTGTTCTATTATTGATTTACGAGCCTACCTGCGGATTACGAATGTCGCAGATGCAGAACAGCTGTCAACATTTCTCACGATTATTGAAGATATTGGCACAAACTAAATATGAAGCTGTAGTTCAGTAATAGAAATGAAAGAAAACACAAACCAACCTTAAAAGTAAAAAGTAAATGTTGGAAATATTCAAAATATACAAAGATCTAAAATTAAAAATTGTACGAATTCAAGATCTAAACAAAATCAGAAAAATTTGTATACTAATTATCAATATAACTGCCAAATAGCATGTTTTCCATTGAGTTATACGAAGATGTCATTTAGTGTGTTGCTCGATTCCTAACTCGTAATGATTTGAATGACTTTGGTACCAATCTATGTAAAATTTAGTAACGTTTTGTATAATTTCAGTACGGTATGAACCCCTACTAATAAGAAATATTGTTAGGATATATACAATTAATCAAAAGTTATTTAGATACATCAACTATCAATCTTTATTGCTACTAATAAATTTAATACATTCTTTAGGTATCTGAACAAATCCAAATTGGGATTGAAGGTATTTCAAATTTTCACTTTCTGGCAATGCACATTTCTGCTGTTCAATCTGTTCGCATTATTATTTTTCTAGTATCAACTCTTTATTAAGAAGAAACTCCCCCCGACTCACACTAGTATTAGAGCTGCAATTGATTTTATGAGTTTTCATTAGAGCAAATATTTCACTCTTAATATCAGCAATTCGTTCTAATGAGGAGGATAGCTTTGACTTCTCCGCAAACAACAAAAGAGAATCGAAATGAGTGTGAAAATATGAGGTGAAAAACATGCAGTCTTGAATTCCTAATTGTAATGAAAAGAACAATAGGCAGTGTTTGCAATGAGTTTTCACGAAATGCTTTTATGAACAATAATCTCCTGAATTGGTATAGCTGGAAAAGATTCTCATTAAAATCATAATGAAACCAAGGAAGCTTCACGGTATTAATTGAAACATTTCGGAATTAATATCTTCGGGATGTTTTGTAATTTGTATTTTTCTTCAATTCAGAAAAAAATATGGAAATTTATTTTTTAAAGGAATTTTATTTAAATAATTCATGTTAGATTACTAAAGTATTGTTATGAATTGTGAAGATTGTTGAAGATCATTTTGAAGCATTGATCAAATTTTATCGTAAATTATCATAAATACAAAACAAAATAAATATAAGTGTTTCAAGTTTATGATATAATAATATCGAACTTTCGTTGGATTTTAATCGTCGTATATACATACTCCTTAAATTTTTTATTTAATTTATTATATTATTTGGCTACGATCAATTTTCAGACTTGTTTTAAAAAATCACAAAACTTGTATATTATAGAGAGATAAATATATCAATATACCTATTAATTCCTTAAAATACACAAAAAATGTATGATAAATTGTTTTTAACCTTACGTATAATATTAAAATTTAGCGTAAATATTTATTTTGATATACTCAATTGGATATGCGTTGTTTTGAATAATATGACCGATTATCTTATTTATTTCATCACTTAATTACATGAACAGATTTGAGAGAATTAGGTCTAAACTGCGTCCATCGCTTTATTGCAGATCACTATTTTGTGAATAATTTCAATAATATTGATCGTACAGTTTTGAAACTTTGGTCACTGGAAGATTGCTTCTATGTTAGTATCTTGCTGAAATATTTTTTGAATCCATGAGAAAATTGGAGAGTTATGAACGTTTATGTATTTTGAAGGCATTTTAACTGTCCATCGCTTTATTGCAGCTCTGTGAAAAGGCCAAAAAATGGGTGATTAACTTCTACCGAGAGGGTAAAAATTGTAACAGGTCCTGCAGAAGGGATGACTCTTCTATATTTAGCTAATGAATTTGGGAGGGATAAGATAAACATAGCTTCTATTGTGGAAAATCCCGACACCAACCCAAGGAGAGATGAGGGTACGAGGAGAAGCTTTTTCCCCTCGAAATATGCAAAAACTACCCAGGCAGGTTATAAGGCAGCCAAATAACACTAGTGCCTCAATTTTCGACAAGGCTGTCATTGGTTATTCGTCCAAACAGTGTCTTAAATGAGACGACAAGGAACTTGGAGCCCATTTCCAGGCCTCCTATGGACAAGACCCAAAATGAAAAAGGCATTAGATGTACACAGAATTACATGAAAACAAACTTCCTACTTGTTCTTTTAACAGATGAGGAAAGAGCCACACTTGATTGTCTGGATGGATGGGTTAAAGTTTGTATCCTACTGGAGCTGTTTATCCACACTGGTTTCGTCGTCAACAAGGAGGCTGTGGCTTTATGTTTTAAGCGGGCATCATTGTTGAAACGTTAATTGGCCCTCTCCGAGTACCAGAGGGTGTAAACCTAACAATACAATCCTACATTGCCTCTTTTGTTGAGTACTTGTTCCCTTGGCCTAATAGTTTGCAATTACCTCGTTGGCAAAAGATGATTTTCTTGTATTACTTCGAAAAATCTCATGCTTGAAGGGTTACAACTTCTTTCCTCACATCTCTGGGCATCAAGTGAGAGACTTACATGACTTGATTGCCCTGTTCTCTGGTCTTAAGCCCCATTGAACATTTCTGACCGTTTCATTTGAGACATTACATCAGGACTGTTTTGACGTAAAACCAATGACAGCCTTGTCAAAAATGGAGGCACTAGTATCATTTAGCTGCCTTATGACCTGCCTGCGTATTTTTCGCATATTTCGAGGGGAAATTCTTTTTCTCTTACCCTCATCTCTCCTTGGGTTTGTGTCGGGATTTTCCACAAAATAAACTATTGTTCTCTTATCCCTTCCAAGTTATAAAGCTAAATATAGAAGAGTCCTCCCTTCTGCAGGACCTGCTACAATTTTTACCCTCTCGGTAAAAGTTAATCGCCCATTTTTTGGCTTTTTCACAGAGCTGCAATAAAGCGATGGACAGTTAAAATGCCTTCAAAATACATAAACGTTCATAACTTTCCAATTTTCTCATGGATTCAAAAAATATTTCAGCAAGATACTAACATAGAAGCAAACTTCCAGTGACCAAAGTTTCACTACTGTGCGATCAATATTATTGAAATTATTCACAAAATAGTGATCTGCAATAAAGCGATGGACGCAGTTTAAGTAAAATATTTTTAAATAATTTTTCGCACAAATTTAGATCGCAACTTAATTAATTTATGGTAGAAAATAGGGTGATCTAATTATTTATAGTTAATATAATTGTAATAAATTACTAGTTGAATAGTGTTAAAAATCATACTTTTCTGTTATTTAATTTATATTTATCTGAGAGGAATTAAATATAATTACATTTAATATAACAGAATAATGATAAAAATTATAATTTTCTGTACTAGAATTAATATTAAATAATTTGTTGGATTTATTTCCGTTATAATAATTAATGGTATGGTAACTAATAGAGTTAATATTATTGAAGTCTACTTATTTATTGTGATTTGATGCTGTAAAAAATATATTATTTCGTCACATTTTGATTTATTGTGATGAACTCTTAATTAGATTTAATAGTGTCATTAACCCTTTATTTAACTCCCAATAGAGAATATATTTAGTTATAGTTTAATATTTTATTTGAATTAACAGGAATTTATTCCTACTCTCCTATGATGATGAATAATTTAATGGAGATTAAATTTGCCGAATTAAATTGTGTCGTACGTGATTACAATTTATTCATATCAGAAATTAAAGATTATTTGATTGGAAGTATTGGTTTTAAGTGACAGGTTTGAAGTGACAGCTTTTAAGTGACAGGTTTTAAGTGACAGGTTTTAAGTGACAGGTTTGAAGTGACAGCTTTTAAGTGACAGCTTTTAAGTGACAGGTTTTAAGTGACAGGTTTAAATGACAGGTTTTAAGTGACAGCTTTTAAGTGACAGGTTTTAAGTGACAAGTTTAAATGACAGGTTTTAAGTGACAGGTATTAAGTGACAGGTTTAAATGACAGGTTTTAAGTGACAGGTTTTAAGTGACAGGTTTTAAGTGACAGGTTTAAATGACAGGTTTTAGGTGACAGCTTTTAAGTGACAGGTTTTAAGTGACAGGTTTTAAGTGACAGCTTTTAAGTGACAGCTTTTAAGTGACAGCTTTTAAGTGACAGGTTTTAAGTGACAGGTTTTAAGTGACAGGTTTAAATGACAGGTTTTAAGTGACAGGTTTTAAGTGACAGGTTTTAAGTGACAGGTTTTAAGTGACAGGTTTAAATGACAGGTTTTAAGTGACAGCTTTTAAGTGACAGGTTTTAAGTGACAGGTTTAAATGACAGGTTTTAAGTGACAGGTTTTAAGTGACAGGTTTTAAGTGTCAGGTTTTAAGTGACAGGTTTTAAGTGACAGGTTTTAAATGACAGGTTTTAAGTGACAGGTTTTAAGTGACAGGTTTAAATGACAGGTTTTAAGTGACAGGTATTAAGTGACAGGTTTTAAGTGACAGGTTTAAATGACAGGTTTTAAGTGACAGGTTTTAAGTGACAGGTTTTAAGTGACAGGTTTTAAGTGACAGGTTTAGATGACAGGTTTTAAGTGACAGGTTTTAAGTGACAGGTTTTAAGTGACAGGTTTTAAGTGACAGGTTTAAATGACAGGTTTTAAGTGACAGCTTTTAAGTGACAGGTTTTAAGTGACAGGTTTTAAGCGACAGGTTTTAAATGACAGGTTTTAAGTGACAGGTTTTAAGTGACAGGTTTTAAGTGACAGGTTTTAAGTGACAGATTTTAGATGACAGGTTTTAAGTGACAGGTTTTAAGTGACAGGTTTAAATGACAGGTTTTAAGTGACAGGTTTTAAGTGACAGGTTTTAAGTGACAGGTTTAAATGACAGGTTTTAAGTGACAGCTTTTAAGTGACAGGTTTTAAGTGACAGGTTTTAAGCGACAGGTTTTAAATGACAGGTTTTAAGTGACAGGTTTTAAGTGACAGGTTTTAAGTGACAGGTTTTAAGTGACAGATTTTAGATGACAGGTTTTAAGTGACAGGTTTTAAGTGACAGGTTTAAATGACAGGTTTTAAGTGACAGGTATTAAGTGACAGGTTTTAAGTGACAGGTTTAAATGACAGGTTTTAAGTGACAGCTTTTAAGTGACAGGTTTAAATGACAGGTTTTAAGTGACAGGTTTTAAGTGACAGGTTTTAAGTGACAGGTTTAAATGACAGGTTTTAAGTGACAGCTTTTAAGTGACAGCTTTTAAGTGACAGGTTTTAAGTGACAGGTTTTAAGTGACAGGTTTTAAGTTACAGGTTTTAAGTGACAGGTTTTAAATGACAGGTTTTAAGTGACAGGTTTTAAGTGACAGGTTTTAAGTGACAGGTTTTAAGTGACAGGTTTTAAGTGACAGGTTTTAAGTGACAGGTTTAAATGACAGGTTTTAAGTGACAGCTTTTAAATGACAGGTTTTAAGTGACAGGTTTTAAATGACAGGTTTTAAGTTACAGGTTTTAAGTGACAGGTTTTAAGTGACAGGTTTTAAGTGACAGGTTTTAAGTGACAGGTTTTAAGTGACAGGTTTTAAGTGACAGGTTTTACATGCTTTTATCAGATTTATAGAGACTGCTTTTCGAGTTCAAATATTGCGTATATTCTCAGAAAAGTTACATAATTTTTAGTTAAATACATGTAAATAGTTACAGTAAACGTAATGTTCATTGTCTTGTGATATGATTGGTATTCCATTTTAATAATATTTGAATATGGTATTACCTAACTGCTTCATGCTATTGTAAATATAATATCATTAACTGAGTTATAGTACATTTATTAATAAATTACATTCTCGTATCATGAAATTTTTTCCCCCTATATCTAACATTTTACATTTAAATCTGTTCCTGTTTCCTTAAGATAATACATTGGACACACACTTTAGTAAAAAAAAATTCTTATACATCAACTCTCATGTGCGTTAGAAAAGAATAAGTTTACAATTATAGAAGTTATATAAACGTAAATCAATTGATGAATAATAATAGGTTCAGATTCTTTTATTTCAAAATATTAAAAATAATGAAGTTGTTTCTTCTATTCCTTATAACATCTCTTCACCAGTTACCACCATTACTGATCTACAGGATTTTTGTGGTTATCGTACCATCGCTAACTGGATATATCTGGTTATTGTGAAGCAAGTAAGTTACTCCGACAGAACAAAAGGTATAACTTGACCCTCTGACCATCGTAATTGGCACTATTGATGGGGTAGAATTTCACAAACCACTGAAACTACTACCTACTTCTTTAGTAATAATCCATTGTCTTTATCGAATTTTTACACAATTCCATTTATTATATTCATTTAGTTTCTATATAAACTTTTGTGATGTAACTATTCACGATAAATAGCGGCCATTTTATTTTGATCTATTAATTATTTAATTTTATAAAAAAAATTTCACTGCAATCGGATGCATGACATTCGAATTCTGTTCTTTGAGTTTTCCAGAAAATCGATCCATTATTCAGCAAATGAAACTGATTTAGCAATGCAAACATCATCATTGGGAGTTTGTTGTGAAGGAGACAGGAAGAGAGAATGTTGAAGGATCTGCCACGTCGTAGTGAGGAAGATGTGAGGAGTGAAGAGGAGATGTGAAGAGTGGAGAGCAGGGTGTGAGGAGTGGAGACTATGATGGGATGAGTGGAGAGGAGGATGTGAGAAGTAGAGAGGAGGAAGTGAGGAGTGTAGAGGAGGAGTGGAGAGGAGGATGTGAGGAGTGGAAAGGAGGATGTGAGGATTGGAGAAGGTTAGTGAGGAAAATGATGTGTTTTTGAAGGTATAAAATATATGGGGATACAATTCAGAATATACCAGAATGTAAAGTGGGAAAATGAACTGAATATAAATACATCTTTACTCTACCTTATACTCATATCATGAAAATAATCTTAACTAGAGTAGAAAAAATCATTTATCGTTAAGTTAAATATAGAGCCAATTTGTTGTGATTGCTCAACATTTAGAGATAATTTATGCATGAAAATCTAGATTATTACACTTGGATTTTAATTAATTAAATGGTATTTAATTAAACAGAAATATGAGTATTAATACATCCAGTTTTTTGAAACAACTTACAAATATTTTTTACGTCATATTAACTGTTTTCATTTACCATGTACAGTAGATACTTTTTATACTTCACTAAGAGTGGTAAATTGTTTAATACTCCATTTATATGTTCTAATTTCTAAAGTCTATTAGATTGAACAATATTTGTTGTCATTGACGTATGGAAATTTTGATTTAATTTTAACAATTCAGTCAGATTAGTTTGAGTTGATTACATTTGTTGATGGTGATTACATTTGTTGATGGTGATTACATTTGTTGTTGGTGAGTACATTTGTTGATGGTGATTACATTTGTTGTTGGTGAGTACATTTGTTGTTGGTGAGTACATTTGTTGTTAGTGAGTACATTTGTTGTTGGTGAGTACATTTGTTGTTGGTGAGTACATTTGTTGTTGGTGAGTATATTTGTTGTTGGTGAGTACATTTGTTGGTGGTGAGTACATTTGTTGTTGGTGAGTACATTTGTTGTTGGTGAGTACATTTGTTGTTGGTGAGTACATTTGTTGGTGGTGAGTACATTTGTTGTTGGTGAGTACATTTGTTGTTGGTGAGTACATTTGTTGTTGGTTAGTACATTTGTTGTTGGTGAGTACATTTGTTGTTGGTGAGTATATTTGTTGTTGGTGAGTACATTTGTTGGTGGTGAGTACATTTGTTGTTGGTGAGTATATTTTTTGGTAGTGAGTACATTTGTTGTTGGTGAGTACATTTGTTGGTGGTGAGTACATTTGTTGTAGTTCTGACAGTAGCAGGTTTCATAGAAAAATTTAAGGCTTAGACGAATTTTTTCAGGTTTCAAAGAACGGTTGTGGGTTTGGCAGAACAATTTCAGGTTTGATCCAACTCTTGTTAGTTTTAGACGAAGGAAGTGGGTTCAGTCGAATGACGTCATTGGATTAATATTGTGTTCTGATAGTTAAGGTTTGAACGAGAGAAAAGTGAGTTACCAATTCGTATTATTGAGATGCCAAGTACTGAATTATTAATCCAGATGGTTGTATTGGTATATGTTGCCATATAGGAAGTGTTTTATTCATTGGAAATGTGGTTAACCGTTACTATATCGTGCATTAGACAAATTTTAATAGATTTAGAAGTATGAGAGATTCCTCTCTTCTATAAATGAGAGGAGTGTGATAAACTCCTCTCTTCTAGAGATGAGAGGAGTGTGTGACTCCTCTCTTCTATAAATGAGAGGAGTGTGATAGACTCCTCTCTTCTATGAATGAGAGGAGTGTGATAGACTCCTCTCTTCTATGAATGAGAGGAGTGTGATAGACTCCTCTCTTCTAGAAATGAGAGGAGTATGAGACTCCTCTCTTCTATAATTGAGAGGAGTGTGATAGACTCCTCTCTTCTAGAAATGAGAGGAGTGTGAGACTCCTCTCTTCTATAAATGAGAGGAGTGTGATACACTCCTCTCTTCTAGAAATGAGAGGAGTGTGAGACTCATCTCTTCTATAATTGAGAGGAGTGTGAGTGACTCCTCTCTTCTATGAATGAGAGGAGTGTAATAGACTCCTCTCTTCTATAAAAGAGAGGAGTGTGAGTGACTCCTCTCTTCTATAAATAAGAGGAGAGTGAGAGACTCCTCTCTTCTATGAATGAGAGGAGTGTGAAAGACTCCTCTCTTCTAGAAATGACGAGATTGTGAGTAACTCCTCTCTTCTATAATTGAGAGGAGTGTGAGTGACTCCTCTCTTCTATAAATGAGAGGAGAATGAGAGACTCCTCTCTTATATAAATGAGAGGAGAATGAGAGACTCCTCTCTTCTATAAATGAGAGGAGTGTGAGAGACTCCTCTCTTCTATAAATGAGAGGAGTGTGAGAGACTCCTCTCTTCTATAATTGAGAGGAGTGTGAGAGACTCCTCTTTTCTATAAATGAGAGGAATGTGAGTTACCCCTCTATTTTTACTCCTCTCTTATAGAATTCTGAATCCATATTCATTCATATCTTCTGTTGCAACATAATTGGGTTTGACAGAATGAAACTTATTCTTTGCTATTAGAAATCATTCAAACCTGTGAGTGAAAAAAAAACATATTTGTAACATGAACAGTTCGTATAGATCCAGTATTGAATACATTTTGAAATAAAATTGACCATTAAATGTCACATGTCAGCGCATTCTCTTAATGGGTTTAGACGAAAACCATTGCCGCTTCCTGCCAAACCTCCTTATTCATATAAGATGACTTCATGCAGTTTTCGAACTCCGGTCGGCTAAATTCATATTTTTTTGTATTCACCAATGTGTAGTCTTGCATATACGATACTTCAAACAAGTGCTCAATCTCTTATTGGAGCTTAATTCAGTTGAGAATCCCTGATTCGGCCAAACCTAATTTTGTTGTAAAAATTGATATCTGATTGAGAAATTAAAAGAATTCCTACGTTGAAAGTGTAAAGCCCATGTACTTGAAACTTTAACAAAACTTGTATCATGGAGTAATCTAGTATAGACAAATATTTCAGGGCATTCCATGGCTTCCCTTTCGAAATATTCACAAAATATCAAAAAGTTCAAATCACTCTTCCAGGTGAAGATAGAAGCCAAGAGAAGGCCTAATAATGTTAGATCACATTTTTTGGAAAAATTGAGATCAATTAAAAAGCTTTTGATATATAATGATATGTAAAGTGTTACCTAATTATGAATATTAATAAAAGAGAGCTCTATCTATGTACCATACGTGTTTTTGAGGGCTTTTTATAACGAAGTTCTGAGAGGGAAAAAAGGTTTAGCCGAAAATTCATTTTAGAATTGCTTAAAATGATATAATAGAAGGTGAAGCCTCGCAAATTTCATGTAATATTATGTATCTTAACTCATTCTATCAATTTGACACAAACAACACCTCACTAGAATAAGTTTCTAAGATACTTATCGCTCCATTTATTAAATTCGTCCAGACCCACCATTTTGTCAGAGCCTGTTGTTGGTGAGTACATTTGTTGGTAGTGAGTACATATGTTGGTGGTGAGTACATTTGTTGGTAGTGAGTACATTTGTTGGTGGTGAGTACATTTGTTGTTGGTGAGTACATTTGTTGGTGGTGAGTACATTTGTTGGTGGTGAGTACATATGTTGGTGGTGAGTATATATGTTGGTGATGAGTACATTTGTTGGTGGTGAGTACATTTGTTGTTGGTGAGTACATTTGTTGGTGGTGAGTACATATGTTGGTGGTGAGTACATTTGTTGGTGGTGAGTACATTTGTTGGTGGTGAGTACATATGTTGGTGGTGAGTACATTTGTTGGTGGTGAGTACATTTGTTGGTGGTGAGTACATATGTTGGTGGTGAGTACATTTGTTGGTGGTGAGTACATATGTTGGTGGTGAGTACATTTGTTGGTGGTGAGTACATTTGTTGTTGGTGAGTACATTTGTTGGTGGTGAGTACTTATGTTGGTGGTGAGTACATTTGTTGGTGGTGAGTACATTTGTTGGTGGTGAGTACATATGTTGGTGGTGAGTACATATGTTGGTGGTGAGTACATTTGTTGGTGGTGAGTACATTTGTTGGTGGTGAGTACATTTGTTGGTGGTGAGTACATTTTTTGGTGGTGAGTACATATGTTGGTGGTGAGTACATATGTTGGTGGTGAGTACATTTGGTGGTGGTGAGTACATTTGTTGTTGGTGAGTACATTTGTTGGTGGTGAGTACATATGTTGGTGGTGAGTACATTTGTTGGTGGTGAGTACATATGTTAGTGGTGAGTACATATGTTGGTGGTGAGTACATTTGTTGGTGGTGAGTACATTTGTTGGTGGTGAGTACATTTGTTGGTGGTGAGTACATTTTTTGGTGGTGAGTACATATGTTGGTGGTGAGTACATATGTTGGTGGTGAGTACATTTGTTGGTGGTGAGTACATTTGTTGGTGGTGAGTACATTTGGTGGTGAGTACATTTGTTGGTGGTGAGTAAAGTACTGTTATATACCACTTCTGATTTCTGAGATCACTTTCTAAACTCTCAGATTACAATGAATGGTTTCTGTTTTCTTTCAGCTTAAAATGTCTTAATATATTATTTTTATATTGTTTATCAATTATACTAGGAATGAAAGCGGGTAAATAACCAGTTATTATATATTGGCTTTTGACATTAATATAAAGTACACAGTTCAGCAAATATAGAGATATTTTGTAATAGAGTTGATTTCCATAATACGAGGTTAGGGATCGACTGCCGATCTAGCCATGAGATTGAGATCTTTCTTTAACAATAATTAAATTTTCAACTAAAAACAATCTGCTACGAGCGTTAGTTCTAGTGAATCTCTAGCTAGGATTCCTTTAAAAAAATTAAAATCTAGAATCTTGAAACTTTAGCAGTGTGGACAGATCAAATTTTCATGAAATAAAGTTTGTTTCAGGTGATTTCCATACGTATGTCAAAAAAATCCCATTAGAATCAGGGTATCAATATCTCGCAACAAATTACTTTTTGAAATTTCGTTGTTCTGTATTTTTTTTTATCAAGCTGTCATATTTTGTTGAATCCGAATTGAAACACTGAATAGAGTACTAGAAATAATAAGAAATCTGGAAAAATTGCTGTAGGAATATTAGTAATACTCTTTATATAACTAGCCATAATTGTCGATCGCTACGTTAATATGAAAGAGAAATTGAAATTAGGTTCATTTACAAACAATATTCTCCTATCCTAGGTACAGAAATAAATATGTAAACAAACTAAATAAAACACTATTTATATAAGAAGAAATCATTGATTTCCATGTCTTCAAATATAACTACTGTAATTGGCTGGGTTTTTTTTGTAATCATTACCCGCAATCCGCGTGATATTATCAAATTTAAATTTTAAAAATCTTTTTCTGCAATCTATTGTTTATTATACAAAAGAATGATATAACCTTTTTTAAATTCTTGATTATAAACCTATATGTCCAGACTCTGAACTTCAATTGTCTCCTTGTCTCTCCTTTATTGGCAACGGAACACTTTCCGCAAGTGAATATATAAATAAAAATGGAAACAAGTGAATGTGGGAGTCTGTCTTTATTATTAAACAATAAACATATTGCCAATAATTTGAGTTTGGAGAAATAAAATGATGAAAGTGTATTAATGTATTATTTATTATAAGCTTATATATATTCATGTCCAAATGATAAAGAGTTGTAGATTTTTTTTATTGTAGATCATTCAATATATTATACAATCTGAGGTGTAGCTACTAACATTTATGATAGGCTTAAGGCTCCCTGTTAATCAAATTATCATTAGTCCATAAAAAGAACGCTTTTCGTATCATCTTAACTCAGAATCCACAGAAGAAATAACTCCAAACTTTTGATAGCTCTTCCAACTTTCAGAGCAACAATTTGCATGAGAAGTAGCTTGAGGAAACAGTGAGAAGTCTCTTATTTATTGGATGCGAATTTTGCTACTGTGAACCGTTGAATATTTTGAAGAACTATTCTCTAACTAATACTCTCGATTTGTGGATATATTTTTAATTTATATGACACGATGTGACACCGAACAGAAACTTAATGTTAAAGAATGAAATTGGGATTACATATTGTAAGACAATGAGGTTACAATTTGCATGATTTCTTTTTTTTTTGTTAAAGCTGCATATGAAATTGCACATCAAGAAAACTCGCCTTAATAAATCGGATCTTAAAGAATCATTTAGCAATATTAACATCTGGAGAAAAGGAATATTATGCAGTCGAAAAACAAGTTTTCATTTATTTTATGTTTTATCAAAAAATGATCTATCACGTCAAGGTTTCGATAGCATATGAACTGTGAAATAAGTGATGACTATGATGCAATATTTAACTTAAATGACATTTTTATAATTCGAATTTCAAGACAAGTTAGGCATTTAAAAACGAAATAACTGGAAAAATATATATACGAAAATAGTAGCTGTGAGATAAGAATATTATCTTTATCAATGAAGCAATAAATAACAATTAACATTTTAAACGATTATGAAATATAAACTATATCTTCATAATTATGAAGCAAGTGTTTCATCACAATCCTTACTGCTTCTTGCTTCCCATACAGGGTGACCCACATAAAGTGTACCCAACTTAGAATTAATATAAATATAAAATTTATAAGTAGCTAAAAAATGAAGAGGTTAATGAAGAGGTTGATTTAAAAATTATATTTCTTTCATGTATCCATTCTACCACCGTTATTACTTAAAGGGATAGTAAAGTCAAAATCAAACAATCGTCAAATTTGTTTTAAATCTATTCAGAATATTTAATATGTATTATTTGAATGCTCGTTTAAGGGGACCGTACATGGATTTCAGAAAAAAATTATTAATGAAGTTATGTTTATGAAACTTTGTACGTATAAATAAAATTGAATTCTAAGGCTCATACTATACTGGCAGTTCCACTGCCGCGGTGCCACTGCCCTATTTACGCATCTTCAATTAATCACGGTTAAATTAATGGAAAAGCAAAGTTGCATAGTATACTGGCGGGGCTACCGCCTTGGCAGTCTGCGTTGCTACGGCGCTAGGAATTGGCACCGCATCTGGACGCGTTACCACCGCCGCGGTAGCACCGCTTGCAAAGTATACTGGGCAGTTTCACAGCGGCAGTCGAAGTAAAGCACATACACAGACCAGTTTAAAGTATAAGATATCCCCATACAGCTAATATTTAAAAAAATATGTAGCTAACTTTTTTTAAATATAATTCTTAACATAAATTTTTATTTACATAATTTTCTATATACAAATATATTTATTTACATAAATTTTATTTAGATACATGTTTTTTATATAGCTACATTTTGTTACATATTTTTCAAAATTATATATATAATTTTCTTTTACTATTGATTTTTCATTAATTTTGAATCATCATTCAATTTCTATTGAAACCCCGTTACTAATAACGAGGAGAGTACACCAGTTTTAAATATCTAGCAACTGTTGGTACGTTAACGTGGTATCAATCATTCTTACTACATCTCGCTATTGTATAATTTGTATTATTTCTGATGTTATTATTAGGTATATTTTAAGATATCTCTTAAATTATATTTTTGTGATGTTAAATATTCACATTCCTTCATTGTTTCTCATATAGACCTCATAATCTCATATAGACCTAATTAATTTTTGCATAATTTGAACATGTTCGGTTTATTTGTTGATCACAGTTCACTCCAAAAACCAAATATTCCGCTGCTCTAAAAGTTAGCTTTTATAAAAAGTAAGCTTTTATAAAAGCTAAATGTTAGCTTTTTATAAAAGCTTAAAGTTAGCTTTTTAAAAAAGCTAAAAAAACAGCTTTTTATAATAGTTAGTTTTTTATAAAAGCTAAAAGTCAGTTTTTTATAAAAGCTAAAAGTTAGTTTTTTATAAAAGCTAAAAGTTAGTTTTTTATAAAAGCTTAAAGTTAGCTTTTTAAAAAAGCTAAAAAAATAGCTTTTTATAATAGTTAGTTTTTTATAAAAGCTAAAAGTCAGTTTTTTATAAAAGCTAAAAGTCAGTTTTTTATAAAAGCTAAAAGTTAGTTTTTTATAAAAGCTAAAAGTTAGCTTTTTATATTGCTCTAGAAATGAGCTTGAAGAACAATTAAAACAATCATAAATCTTATAGAGCTGTGTGCATACTTCAGATTTTTTCAGTCAATATAAACCTATAACTGAATAGTGTTGTAAATTTATTATTTTTAGAATAACAGCAGAATTCTTGCGACAGATAACTAAAACTCAAATAGGTACCTATAGGTTGATATATGACCAAAAGCAAATTTAGAAGAATCATTCACTTGCATAGCCTATATCCCTAACATTTTTTTAATAATCTGTAATGCCAATTGATGTTTAAAATACTGTATAGACTGCAAAAAACACTACTAAACGTATCTGGTGCGGTTTCACACCCCAGTATACTTTGCAAGCAGCATACACCGCCTAGTATACTTTAGATTTCAAGAAGCAGTAGCAAAGCAGTAGCACCGCGGCGGTGGAACTGCAAGTATAGTATGGGCCTAAAACATTTTTGCTGACATTTTTTCGATTGGACGCATAGAAAATGAGTTATTCGAAATTCGAACGAATTTCGAAACGTTTATTAAAAAGTATAGAACTCAGACAATTTTGAAGCTACGGCTTTTTTTTACATTCCATTCGAATCGCAATTCGATTTTCAACAAAATGCTTGAAGCCGATTTTTGAATTTCGTATTAGTTTTTGAAAAAAATCATTTTTTTCCAAAAAAAAAAAACTTTTATTTCGAAAAAAAATCGACATTTAAAAATCGTCTCTCAGTGTTACATAGAGAATTTCCTGAAGAATGAAATGCAAAAAACTGCAGTTCAATAGTTTTAACCAAAAAATAGTTCTATACTTTTGAATACAAAAATTTGTAGGAATTTTAAAGTGCCTCAAAATGGCATCCAAAGTTATTGGGCGACCGACCATGTTTTTTGAAAAAAATTATTAATCAAGCTACGGTTCTGAAACTTCGCACTCATATAAAAAATTGAATTCCCTATGGGTTTTTTTTTTTCGATTAGACCCATTGAAAACGAGTTATTCGAACTAAATTTACACTAGTCAAGCTTTGTTTGCGTCAAAATGGTGAAAAGATTATGTGAATTGGTAGACAAGAAGGCATAGTTTTATAAATAAAGCCATCTCTTCTCTTGAGCTAGAATCTAGCTAGAAACTTATCTCAGTTGGCTTGTTTATAAGATGTCGCCAATGATTGTGGCGCCATCTACCGTTAGCATTTGGTAAGTAATTAATTATATATATAATGATATATTTCCAGTATTAGATTTTTTGAACATTGAAATTTCACACGATATACTTTATTCTTACTAAGCAATTGTCTAATGTAAATTCAGTTGCAGTTTCTTCTCAAACAGGAAAGAATAAAACATAGATTTCAAGAGTTACTTGTAAATACTTTCTGCATCAGTACTTCATTCATAATGTGTGAAAAATATATCGATTTCATTAATTTCGTTTGTCAATATTATAGCTTTAACCGTTTACTGCGTAACAGTGTTACTGATGAAAAACATTCCATTAATAACATCTAAATATATATTACTCTTATACTATATGTGACACAACATAATTATCACTGGCATTTTACCAAAAAAGTAGAAATTATTTTTTAAATTATTCCGTTCTATCTTCAAATATCCTTAGATTAGTAACTCATAGAGAAAACTAATTACTTCTGAAAGTCTCCCAAATTAGATTGAGAATAATCTGTCCACTGAAATACCACAAAATTGAATGACTTCCAGAAAAATTGGAATAACCATGAACTTTAATTTCCTCATCTACGAAAATATTTTGCACGAACTAGTTACCCAAACCTTAACTCTTGGGATGAAAATTAATCTTCCAATTTATGAACTAACTTCTATTATTATCTTGAGATAGCTTTATGCCTATAACTATTTGCTCATGGGTAGGAAAATTTTCATTATGTTATAAACTTATATGTAAAAGCTTATTGAATACATGACGAAATATCATATCTGAAATTTTTATATCAAATAATTCATAATTCAATAAATCAAAAATACACAATTTTGAAACTAGGTACAAATAAATATACCAAGCAGACAAAGCCTGAGTTTATTATGTTTTTTTATTAAATGCTTAAATGCTGTATATTTACTTTTACTACAATGCATTGATTATAAATAATTGTTTATTAAATAGTGGTAATCAATAATAATTATTTAATAAGTTGGTTATTATTATTTTAGGGGACAAATGATATAGGGAAACTACTCTTTAGAGCTACCAAACTATCAAAATGACTGCTTTCATATTTCACATCAGATACCGTTTTACTCACATTTTGTACAATCACTGACAAATGCTGTTGCCTGATGCCACATTGTTTTGAACACGTCAAACCATTTTACAGCGTCTTAATTGCTTCTAGGATTTGTCATATTCTTAATGTATGATTGGTAATTCGTGTAAGAAAATGTTATAACTCTAAAAATATGGAATCAATTTAAATAATACTTAACACTATCATTATGTGTTTATCTCATAATAATTTATGAGATAAAACAAATGTTTGTAAAATAAAAGGCAGGTCAAATTGACCGATTGGTAGTCCTAGAGTAAATACTCGCGATGAAAGAGTAAATGACAAAAATAATAAATTTTATCTGTAATAGTTAGATGCAATCTAAAATTATCATGAAATATTTTATGTTTTATGAAAATATTGCGAGGATATCAAGGAAACTAAATAATGCTGAATATGAAGAATCTACAATAAGTAGATTCATATAGAGAAAATTAATTTTTCTATTATTGTCTGATAGATATTACATTAATGTAGAATATCCTTCGAATAATTTCTATATTTTACAATAGCACGAAAATATTCTTCTAAATTATATCCTGCAGATGTGTAGTGATCGATTATGAAAAGAACAAATTGAAAGGCATATAATGTTAAGGTTATAGTAATGTTAGTGAGTTCTATTTTTATGTTTTACAATGTACGTATTTCCTTCACTCGCACAGAATTATGGATATTGAGTGAGTGTTATTTAGAGATCAACGGGTCTAAGTGGTAGATAGATCCTTTACCCAAATACCCTTCGATAATTTCTACTGCTGATAACAAATAAAAATTATTGGGTAATCGAAATTATATTCCCAAGTGAAATATCAAATGTTGCGAAAATTATACCAAACATATATTTATTTCTAAAAAAAATTTATTAGTATAATTCTCTTGAACCAGACTGAGATAAATAGAGAAAAAGTGGGGATGTAGAAGGCTTAGAAGTATCGGCAGGAGAATTGGGCTGTCAGCTGCTAACAGATGGATTGGTGAGCCCCATCTCCCAAACTGTAATTCCAAGGAAACGAAACCGAAAGTCAAATCCTATTTGTGTCACTTGGCATCAATGAGAACGAGACAATGTCGGCAATGTGGCTTGAGGGGAATTTGAATTGACTTGTTAAACGGAAACAGCGAATGGATGTGTAAATAAATATAGTCAGTTCAAGTAAGAAACACAGTGTTGTAGAAAAATTAATTGAAGTGTTTTATTAATGATTTTATATAGTAATTTTCATTGTGATAGTACTTGATATCTTATATATTTAACTATAAAACAGCTAACCTATATTGACTCAAATATGATATTTAAAATAATGGGCAAGCCCATTTAACCATCTATAAAACAAATTATGAGGAACTGTTTAAAGGAGATTATAAAACAGATTTCAATGCATTTCAAGAACAGAAATTATAAAGAATAATAAGATGATGATGATATATTTAAAAAAAACGAAAAGACATATGCATTTTGCAATTATTTACACCTAATAATTACAATAATAATCATAGCTGTAGTAGCTGTACCATAAAATATCATTTGTTATAATTATCACGAGAATAAAAATGACAATAGTCAAAGAAAGGAGTAAAATATTTTTCAATTTGATAAAGTTACCTCACACTACTTATATCTATGATTCAATTTTCTCGTTCCTTGCATTGACTTTCCATTATTTCTCTGATTGATTCTAATGGAAGAGATGCATTAATGTGTGATGGAAAAATGATCTTACATAAGATATATTGTTTTTTTTATTTCATTTGATCTATCAATTTATTACTAAGTGCTGTAATAATTATTATTATAATAATTAATTATAACATTAACTATATAAATACAAAGTGAAAAAATACGTAATAATCTTATATGAAATATATTTAAATTGAACATTATACAATAACCAATGTGATCTCGATATTGAATTATATAGCGCTGCTTTTCCAAATTCACGGTATTTATATATAAAAAGCGATGGCCCCTCTGACGAAAAATAACCTAGTTATTCCCATTTGAAAATCGAAGCAGGTTAGAGGCAGCAGTTAAGTCGATAAGAATAGTCACCACTGCAGTCAGGGAGCAGCGAGAGCGCAGTGGTTGAGCCAAAGTGACCGTTTTGGGGGCTATTTCCAATCCGTCGTAACTGCTCAGAACTTCTCTGGGCGCGGCCCTTAGCCAAGACTGCTATATTTGTAGTATAATATTACAGTCGTGGTATACGAGCCACGCATTTGCAGTAAGGCAGCGCGCTAGGCAAATAGGAGCAGGTGTCCAGAGTAGTTCTGCGCAGTTATGTCGGAGTGGAATTTGCTTCCAAAGCCGTCGGCACTCGGCACCCACGCTGCGATCTCGCTGCTCTGTGCCTGCTGTGGTGACAACTCCGATCGTCTGAACCGCTGCCTCGAACCAGCTCCTATTTTCAATTGGATTACTATCTTTATATAATGGACTAAGTCTTCTCCTTCACTCGATTTCGATATACCCATTTCGAGACTTATTCTGTTGTATTGCTTTGTGTAAGATTTAGCTCAATATGATTAATAAAATTATCTATCTTCCAATTTGTACATTCAAATTAACTATTTATTTTGTAAAAAAAATTCGAGGAAATTTCACTTTTAACTCAATACATTACTATCACGTTATTAGTATATTTTGTCTTTAAAAATTATAGTAATTTTTTTACAATTTTCTTGTCATGTTTAAAGGTTTCATTATTGATTTGTTATCAGTTTAGATTCATCTATAATATGATATTATTGAGCTCATATGGATTATATTTTTAGGATAACCCTCCAATCTCCGAAATATCGCACTATTATAATTAATTTATATGACAAAAATTTATACTATTATTATTTATAAAACTTCAGTCGCAAGTATAAGTTAGAGGGGAATTGATGACTCTGCTGGCTTCTTAAAGTTTAATAACACGATATTTCGATCCGATTTCTTGGATCATTTTCAAGTAAAATAATAATTGCATAAAATAATAAAATGCAATTATTATTTTACTTGAAAATGATCCAAGAAATCGGATCGAAATATCGTGTTATTAAACTTTAAGAAGACAGCAGAGTCATCAATTCCCCACTATGAATAATCCTGGCATCCAAATCTTCAGAAGAATAAGTATAAGTTAGTACGTACATCATTGAATACATATTTTGGGAATTTGAGTTCATAATAGTAATATTAAAAACTTTGAAATTTCACTTATAGAATATATTATAATTTTTCATCTATACTTAAATGACAACCTGCTGGAGTTAAACAATTTAACCATTTTTAAACATTTGGGTAATTTAACTTGCATGAGCTTGAATCTCGAATTACCACAAAAATTTAAACATTCTGGCTTCACGCCAGAATTCTATACCACAGTCGGGAAATATTTTGTAGATATCAAACTACGGTTTCTTCATAAGATTCAAAAAATGATTTCAACTGTGTATTATATCATACAACTATTTTGTAATGTAGAATTTCTGATCACATATATCATAAATTTCATTATATTACGTAACGGATGTTTTTAATTATCGAAGTCGTAAACTTTTAAAAAAAATCGTGATTTCAAAATACATGTTATATGTCATTCTATATATAGATTTTAGAATGACTCATGAGCTCTGAATGATACTATCTCTACAATAGTACTATTCTCTTTTTAAATCACTATTAGAACTGTTCTACATAAATATTCATATGAAACATATATCTTAAAGTCTCTTCTGGAGAATTCGAACCCTACAATATTTGGCCAACTTGTTACATCATACGAGCTTCGCATTAGGTTGGCGAGTAATGTAATCCTTTATCATTGAATTGAATTTACTACAGATGTGATAATGATGTATTCAAAATTAATTTCATAATGTAATGAATCTCAAATCGTATAATTACAAATATGAATATGATTTAAAATAAATACAATGCTATTAACAAATCGGTAAGAAAAAAATCAAAAATGTTTTTTCTATGGAAAGCATCGAGTTATATTTAAGAAATCGAAAAAAATCCTTATAGATTGGACTATTCTTCACTGTCAAATTCATTTATGATCAATAGTGAAGCTCAAAATATGACAATTTATCACGGGGAATCTTTCTTTCAAAGGCCTTTACTTTAAGGGAGAGATTCTTTTGTTGAATCAATAAAGGAGAAAGATGTAAGAGATGATTAGATGATATATTTTTATTAATTTGAATTAGCTGCTCAATTGATGTTATATAATGAAATAATTTATTTCATCACTAGTATGTATATATGTACTTAATGAGAGTAGAATGTGATGGTTGAATGAATTCAATGGGCTTGGTCCAATTTTGGGAAGGGAAGAGAGTTTCATTGAGTGAAAATTGTCATTAAGAAAGAAACAAATGCCAAATTATAGGAAATAAAACCAAATCATTTAAATCGTCGAACATTTCACAAGTCAAACACTTCACAAGTCGAACACATCAAACCGTTAAGAGTGGACACGATAGCCATAGAATTCAGTGGCCTGTGAGATGAGGGTTAGATTGAGTCTGCTCTTTTTAAGGAAAATTAGTTATAAAAAAACTCTTGTCGCTGTGAGGACAACTCGCCGCTACGACAATCCGCTGCTGGGACAATTCGCCGCCAAAACAACTCGCTCAGTGATATATATTTACCGCCATATTTTTTTAATTATAATTAATTAAACATAGTGTGTTTTCTAAATTAACAATACAATTTTCAACGTTCTATTTGAAAGTATTATGCTAAAAATAATTTGATATTTTTAGTGTCTTCATTATACGTTTGATGACCTGCAAAAAATACTTTAGTTTAAAACTAGTACACCAGTGTAAATAAAGGTTATTTAACTACGAAGTCTTAAATTTTTGTCTTAGGTAGGCTAATAAGTTACATTTACTCTCACCTCTTCATTTTTCTCATTTATTCGGGAGTGCAGTCACCGGTGCTTGTGTACCTTTTCATATCATTCCTTGGTAAGTGATTGCATCCACGAAGTAGCTTTTCTACATCAATGAGCATTGTAACGGACTGGTCGTTGATACTTTTGTTAAAGGAGTCACTTAGCTTTCTGGCTTCTTTTTTCTGTCCCTTTGACGTCAACTAAAAAGCCCTTCGTTTCGAAGCAGACGTTAAACACTTCTAAATTTTTATTAATAGCCTTAATATTTTTATATTCTAACAGATCATAAGAAACTAATTAATTGAAATAAAGAAATTTATCAACTACTATTTAACTTCAGTCTTGGGTGAATAGAAAATAAATCATTGTTCAAATTTATAATATTTTTTAATATACATATGTAAATGATGTACAAGGTGCGGAGAAAGTCCCCGATCATATAAAAATGTTAATTTAGTAAGTTGTGATGGATGAAATAAAACAAAACAATATCTCAATAAACCCATTTAACAGTTCTACCAATTATTTTTCAATATGACCACCATTGGCGGCGATTACTCTTTCGAGTCTACCTCTTAAGCTCTTTACTGCGGCACGGAACGTTTCTTGTGGAATTTTGGCCCATTGTCGCTCGAAGGACTTCTTCGGAGTTTCTGTACTATCATGAGCTTTAACGCACGCTTCCTTCTCCAAGATGGACCACACAAAAAACCAGAGGGTTCAGGTCCGGCGATGAAGGAGGCCACAATTCCTTCCTTCAAAACGCAGGAAAGTGACGCTCACACCAATCCTGAGTTTTGTTCGCTGTGTGCGAGAGAATTCCAGAACAATAACCCCCCGTGCAAAAAAAAAACTCGCGGTTAAAAACCCCCCGTGCAAAATAACCCCCGGACAAAAACCCACCGTGCAATAAACCCCCCGGACAAAACATCAACCAAGCAAAAAAAAAGCGGTGCGAAAAACCCCGGTCTATATAAATAGCATAATTCATTTTTATTAATATATTAAACATTTTTCAGTGCGAACCCATAATTGTTACATTTTCTTCGAAAATATGACAAAAATTTTGCAAGTAAGGTATACCCAATTACCTATTTTATAGAGAAAATAAGAACAGTATACATTTTGTCACAATCAAGCCTGGCCGGGGGGGCAAGTCCCGCTAACCTAACCTCAGGTGCACTATATCTCTTTATATTTATAACATATAGAAATTTTATTAATAAAAAATTAATGAAAATTAATTAAATTGAATTAGGCTATTTATATCGAAAGGTTTTTTTTTGCACCGGTTTTTTTTGCTTGGTTTTTTTTTTGTCCGGGGGTATATTGCACGGGGGGTTTTGACCGCGATTTTTTTTTTTTTTTTTTTTTTTTTTGCACGGATGGTTATTGTCCTGTCATCGTGCGAGGGCGCACCGTTCTGTTGAAAGGTAAAAGACCTGTCCTTGAAGTGCTTCTTCATCTCAACTTGTCCTGGGGTCAAAATATCCTCGATATAGAATTTTGCGTTAATTTTAGCGCTTCCTTTGACGAAAATGAGAGGAGATCTCCAACTCTCAGAGATGGCAGCCCAAACCATCACAGAGGCAGGCTTTTGGCGACGTAAAACAGTCTTTACGGATGGAGGGATACTGTCCGCACCTTTTGTCAAAATTCTGTCGTTCTGGGATTTGAATTTGGCCTCCAAAGTGAACATTTTCTCATCCGAAAAGACGATCTCACCAGCCTGCGTGCCATCGTTCATTGCATTTAAAAGAATTTTTGATCTGTCCAACCTATTCTGTTTCTGCAAGTCCGTGAGCTGTTGCGTGTTGGTCATTTTGAAGGAAGATAACTTGAGATCTTCTTTGACGATGGTTCTCACACTTTTTTCGTCGATATCCATACTCTTAGCCCTCTTTCTCATGCTTCGTTTGGGGATCCTCCTTTTCCGCTCCCTAATGGCTTTGATTTTGGTTGGAGTGCGTGCAGTGCGAGGTTGTCCACTCATGGGTCGATCACTAGCTGTTATCTCCAGTTCTTGGTAGCGTTTAACAGTAACCCTAAGAGTTGATTTCGGTGCTTTTAACAGCTTAACAATCTCTGGGCTTGTCTTCCCCGGACAATGTAAATTTATCAAAATTTAGACCTGGAACATTAAAGTATATGAATATAGGAAGAGAATGAGATATAATATCTCAGATATTTAGTGAATAAATAACATCTTTATTTTAAAAAATGAAATTTGATCGAGGACTTTCTCCGCACCCTGTAAATTGCTGAGTGGAAACAAAGGATTCTTATGAAAAAAATTTGGTACCTTGAATCTTCAAAATTGTTGAATAGCTTAAATCGCATGAGAGTGTTACAAAAGCAAAGAACATTAAAAAACTGAAGAACAGTATCAATGATGAAACTGCTACTTTCGCCTGAAATCCAGAAGGTGAACACACAGACCATAAAAAGAGCACGACATTTTCTAACAAATTGTGGCAACATTCAGGAGATATAAAAAATATAACTACTGAATATTTTCGATAAAATTCATTTTTACTCAATGCTCTAGATTTATTTGTTTTATTTTATTAACAAATAAAAAAGGTCGGGGTTCATGAATCACCCTTTTTATTTTATAACTAGATAAAATTACAATGGTTTATTGTACTCTTAATTCATAAGTGAAAATCAGATTTAAAATGCCACTTAATCAGATTCCAAGACGCAATCACACTGATTTGGCCGAACGATCAATTTCTATTGCATAATATACACTAGTAACGACTTCTGCTCATAAACAAGCAATTTTATTACTCAAACTTTAAAGAACTTAGTTACGGATACAATTTAATTTCTTTTTATTGATATCACTGCATGATTCTACTACACTGAATTTAGAATTTTTCTAAAATATTTACCAGTAATAGTACAATATAAGTGAATAATTAATAACATTTAAATACTGTTTAAGTATATAGTATAGTTTACTTACATATACTCATCATTATTTTAGGATATTATCAATTTGCTCGATTAGTTCACGTCTGCAGCAGTAGATACATTTGACTTTATGCAAAAAATGGAAAGACAATTATTATTTGATGTTTTAAACCATTAATCATATCTTAAGTTGTGTGTACAAACAGACTGGGAAGCGTCACTAATAAGATAAATAAATTGTATTTTATTCACTTTGATTGCGAGACTGTCAATTTATTAGTTTATTTAACATCGAAGAAATATTTTTTCCTGAATGTACGAGAAGAACATAATTATAGTAACTTCAAATTGAGTCCATTTAGCTCACAATCACAATTAATTAACGTAATGCCGACCTAAATCCTCAGTTTCAGAGGTTTTATACAATAGTTTCTTTTGTTCAAAGCTACTTGATGTATGACATGTCTCAGGTTTCACTTCTCTTGTTCGACTTCATTATTTTTTCTCTGAGGTTAGGCTCAGATTTTGTTGTTATGATCAAAAACGAATTGTGTTCCGTTATATTCGGTTTTCATATCAAAGATTATTTCATTAGTTTAAAAAAAATTATAAAAAGTGATAGGAATAGATTATTTTAAATCTTAATGCCTTTTCAGATTTACTACTCGGGACATTTATAGCTTAATTTAAAATGGAGGTAATTAGTACATACATCTACTGAACTTTTTATCATATGATTCGCCAGTAAGATCTATGAGGAAAAGAACAAAAATGAATGGAATTGAAATGGATTTTTTTTTCTGGAATTTATTGATTATAAAAATCATTGCTTCCGGTTTTAACTGAAAAAAAATTCAAATTCGTCTCTCAAAACTGATGAAACAAATAACATAGCTTGAACTATATAATTTTCTAATAAAATGTAATAGTATACCTATATTTTATACAATGGGAATACAATTTACCAATACCGAAACTCTCACATTATGGAATTAGAGATAGGGAACTTGATTGGTTCAGATCTTATTTGAGTGCTAGGTCACAGTTTGTATGACCGAAGATATGAAGCTGGCTGATAATTCGTAAGTTTCCCCAGATGTAAAAATTCATTTTCCAATATTGTTTCGATTTCAAAAGAGGTAAAAATATATAACGTGTGTTATATATTTAAGGAAAACACTAGTGGGTTAAATTATTATAATCAACATATATTATTATTATCAACAGAATTTAATATAGGTATATCAATTTGCCGAGGTTCAAAGTTTTATATTAAAACTATTTAAATAATATAGCGCGTGGGTTAGTCACTCATAAGATCTTGCGATTGAACAGTTTACATCTTATAATTAATTAGATAACATTCATTAGAGCAAGCCATGAAGATATTTGATATGGGTATAGTTATAAACAAAGATAGATGTCAAGAGAGAGCAGTAAAACCCTCGCAAATCATATACTCAAGGCGGAGCGAGCTATGCAGCATACCTCTCCTCACTACGTCACTCTAGCTACTAAGCACAGTTCAATGAATATTAGAAGTTATTGCATTGCCTGGGCGCACACAGGTTTAAGAGTAACGGACAAACGCACGAATAAACACTGCATAAAAATGACGTCACACGCTTCGTTTTCTATTCTCTTCAAAGAAAATGGACTTAAAATTATGGCAAACTAATGTAAATAGTTAAAAATTCTTGCGCTCAGGTAAGCCAGGTAACAAACAATTTTCTTGTTTGTTCAAGTATACTTTTTAAGAGGAATGTATAAAAATTTAGGCTTAGCTAACTAGCATAGATTATAACGTTTTACATACTATCACAGACCAATATAATAAATAGAACCTTATTTGACATGGGTTTTTAATTATAATTATTAATCTGCAAAATAATATTACTATAAAATGTATTTGGATTAAAGAAAGGAAGTTCCATGAATATTTTACTAATAAAATGTGATACAAAATACACAAGTACGCATGAATTAAATTATACTATCAACTGCAGTGTAGAAATAAAATACATAATTTAACAAGAAATACATCAATAGGTAATAACAAATATACTAGATAGTTATAAAGCTGCAAATTAATAAGTATATACAAGAACAAATATTGTAAATATACTAGATAGTTATAAAGCTGCAAATTAATAAGTATATACTAGAACAAATATTGTAAATATACTAGATAGTTATATAGCTGTAAATTATACTACTATTCTATGACAAAAACAAATATTAGTTTAGTAGGGGTTTAGCTTCTGCTTCAGAACCAAAGTCATATCACTGACGTCAAAAGGAAATTATGTACAAGAACAAGAGAAGAAGCAGACAGGAAAGTGGCTCCATGAACAAAGTCACCTACCACCATTCGGTGACAATGCTCATGAATGCAGAAAAGCTACTTCATGAAAACAGTCGCTTACTAAAGAATGTGACAAAAATACCAGTGACTGACTAACGAATGGAAGAGGAAAATGAAGAGGTGATAGTGAATAACGCCTACGAGAATGACAAAAACAAAATTACATGTGCATGATTTTTTTTATTTTGTCTGCTTCTGACTTCACCATCAACTTGTTATTCAGGTATTTCACGCTGTGAAATACTCTGCATTTAACGAAAAAATCTATTAGAAAATCAATTATGCTCTCATTGCATAGAAATGGGTGTGAGCAGTTTTTCTTTATTGCAGTGATGGCAATATGTTTGAAGCCTATTTTGTGGGAATATTTTTTAAAGCAATACAAAAAAACTTTTTCATATTCTTGGATACATGAAATGAAATCTTTGGAGCAATATGTTAGTCCCTAAGAAGAATTTAAATTGTCCTTATATTCTTTGAATGATAAGAACAAGTGTAAACTCAAATCTTGGGTGACGAATATATTGCTACTACATACATGGCAGTCTTTAAAGTTGGAATCTATTTTACTGTCATGGAACTTACTTAATCTGATAGCTAAATATCCACTGAAGTACGAAGCACTTGCCTCCGAAGAGTCAAAAATACCACCAACAATGGTCTTCCCATCAAAATGTTCTATGTCTTCTAAATTAACAACAGCTTCTTCACTTTGGCGAATAAATGGCTCTGGGTCATACTTGGTGAAATTTTCCACTTCATGAGGAGACTCAGAAACTTCACAGTTTCCAAACATTGGAGGCCTAATAAGGGAAGCAACTGATAATCGGGTGTAAACAAGCTGGAAATCGTTGACAGTTGGATATCGCACTTTACTTCGCACTTTCCCAAAGAATTGCTCTAAATTGTCTTGATTCAAATTCCTTGTGCTAAGATATGCAATACCTTCTTCTTTCAAGTCTTCTCTGAGCTGAAATACACAATTTATGCTTTGAATAAGACCAGTTATAAACTTGCATTGACGAGCCTTATTTATCTTCTCCAACCGTTGTAGCCAATCCAGAGCTTCCTTTAAGAAATTTAAGGTTGAAGTGGATTTTTCTGTTAGAGGCCTCCTGAATATTACGCTGTCTTTAGAGCTCAAGGAATTTAAACAATCAAAGATGCCATTCATCCAATAACAGTATGAACTTGTACAAAGAGCATCAGCATCCAATTTATTGGTAGCAACCATCCAGTTTAATGCAGCCGAAACAGAGTGAGACAAAACATTTGCAGCTAATTTGACTTTCATCTTTGAACCAAATTTGAGCCCGAAGATATGTTTGTCTGTCAATTTTGGAACCATTCTGAATGAGCTTTTGCAATCTAATTTGTACAGTGCTTCTATATGATTCCATGTTGCAAGACCAGCATGACCGGGAATGTGAATGCCTTTCTTGCTTTCCAACAAGTTTCGGGCACTTTTCAATAAATGGGGGGGATCCCTAAGTACATAATATTTCTTCCCATCTATTTTGAAGAAAGGTCGCTCAGAATTAACACCAAGAATGCGGAAAGTCTTGTTGAAATTTGATCCTTGATCAGTGACCACGCCTTTAACAGTAAAACCTGCGTCTTCAGTTACCTTGATGGAATTTTTGATCAGCTTCTCAATATCAGTAGAATCCATGACTGATTGGGTGAAAATATATCCAAGCGGAAATTTCCACCGCTTACATATGCCATTGACCATGACACATATTGCAGAAGAAGCTAACTTGTTGCCTTTGCTGACTCCATCATCATCAAATCCGATCAAACTTCCTGACTTCTGATCGTAATGCAATCCAGCTCTAAGGGATATTTCATCAATAAGCAAGAAACATAATCTTTCCTTATCAGATGAAGCATTTACCTTCATTTTTAGTAGCTTGGCAGATTCGGGTCTTATGCCTGGTGAAGATTTATATTTCTGAAGAGAGCGTAGGATAGTTGAAGGGGAAGGAAGTGGCAGCATTTGTCGCATCATCTTGTATCCAGCTAGTCCACTTCCCACCAATAAATTTGTGGCCAACCATTTCTGTTTCGGGGTGTATCTGGGAACTTTCAATTTCCTACTTATAATTTTCATTTTGTTTAATTCCATCAAATATGGTCCAAGGATTTTTTTGTTGTCATTTTCAAATTTGGCTATGGAGAATCTTCTGTAGTTCATAATGCCATTTTTTAGGTTTAGACTTCGGAATTTCTGATGACGTTTCTTGCTTTTGAATTTACATCTAGCCTTTTCAATCTGTATTGGAGTTCCACCAGACAATGGATGAAACAGTCTTCTCTTGCATACATTTTTTGGTGATGTGATGAACGAAGAGGATTGGGGAATTTCACTATTTACTTCAAATTCCCTGTCAGATACTCTTCTTTTTTCAGACGATGAAGAACGCTTCTTTATGCTACGATTTTTTGATGGAGTCGGTGCAGCATTAGATGTATCCTGCTGAATGGAGAATAATGAATTATGAAAACTAAATAATTGAATAACTAACTATGTAGTGTATCACTGTATAGGCTATTTATTTATGCATATTATATTGGACATGAAAACTTACAGCAATGGAATTGACAACTTGTGGGAACACTATCTTCCTTTTTTTGGAACATGAAGCCTCATTAGGGTTTGATGGCGGTGGTGCAGCATCAGATGTATCCAGCTGAATGGAGAATAGTTAATTATGAAAACTGGACAGTTGAATAACTTATTGTATAATGTGTAGGTTTATATATTTATTTATGGGTACAGGCATCCCTCGCTTTAGTTACCAAATCACAACTCAGTTTAGTTACCAAACGGTAACTAAAGCGAGGTAATGTAACAAGAAATTTACAATCGTCACTCCTTGATTATATATCTCATTTTCTATGAGTATTCACGGAAGAAAATTTCTTTTAGAATTAGTCACAGTTTATAGTCCATATTCTATAAACTGTGGTAAAAGTACTATATAAACCTATTATCAACAGTGTTTGTGACTGTGATGAAAGTTTAAATTAGTGAATTTATTAAAGATTTTAAGATCCAACCATAGCTTAACTCTCACTCAGTATAGGCGAGCAATCAATAAATACTTAGACTTCTATAATTATTGTATTGCATTGAACAAACAGCAATTCTATGCTCTATGAAATATTTTTGGAAGAAGGGTACTAAGTTCCAAGTTATTGGTTGGTTCTACAATTTCGGACAAGTCCGAAAAGTAAATGTAAATATTAGTATTATTCAACTTCTATTCAAGTTGGTATCATGAATACTAATTGAAATAAAAGTTGAACAATGATTATTATATAGAGATTTTTATGTGTTCCAAAATATAGAACCGTGCAATAACACGGAACTTACCCTAAAATGGGACATTTTGAATTTCTGAACCAATTGCTTCTAATAACCTCATCTGGATTATAATTTTGATGTTTTTTTAGTGACCGTGAAATAATCACAAAAAATAATTGTCTCCGTTTTCTATGTCTACGAACGGTACTTATTTCAAGACACGACTCTAAATAAGTACAACTTTTATTAAAGTGAGGTGTACTTAAAGCGAGGTCTACCTGTATTTTGTTGGACATGAAAACTTACAGCAAAGGAATTTACAACATTTGGGAACACTATCTTCCTTTTTTTGGAACATGAGGCCTCATTAGGGTTTGATGGCGGTGGTGCAGCATCAGATGTATCCAGCTGAATGGAGAATAGTTAATTATGAAAACTGAATACTAGACTACCTGATATAGGTACCTAACTAGCTATATATATGTAGTGATGGGATGAAGAATTGGTGATTCTTTGTGGTATTGGCTTCATTAAAATCTAATTTTAGTTCATCAAGAAATAAGGATTAAATAAAATTTAAAAGTTAGTTTAATTTTCAAAATCCTTTATTTTACAAATAATATTAAAGAAACAAAACTAAATAGAATTGTAAACAATTAAACATGAGTCATGGCTCATGAACATAAATAGATATAAATTATATCTATTTGTATATTTAGAATATAAAATTTGAAAATAAAGTTAATAACTACAAATTTTAATATTTTTATCTTGAGTTGAGTCATGAGTCTCATGAGTTATGTTTAATTGTTTAGCTATATTTCTAATTTAGCTATATGGTTTCTTTAATATTATTTGTTAAAGAAAGGATTAAAAAGTTTAAACTAACCTTTTAAACCATATTTAATCCTTATTTTTTGAGCTGAAATAAAATGTCAAGCTAGTTACCACTTATTATATTGCTACACAATTTTTTCACTTGCAAATTGAATAGTAAAGAAAGTAAAGAAAACAATTAGAAGCTAATAGAAAGTCAAAACTAGCTATGAATTATATATTTTATTATGTAGCTACAATGAACATGCAATAACAGTAAAATACATATTTTAATATTATAACAAATATTGTAGCTATGTAAAAGGCTAATAGCTAGAGTTAAACTATAACTATGTGAATACACTTTTTTTGGAAAGGAATTGATAAGTAAATAAGATGAAACTTACAATATTGTCTAGCTCTCTTTGCTGAGAAGATGAGGATACATTTGAAGCTAGAAAAGAAAAAAAAATTGTAGATTAATATTTTGGTTGATCAAGTTACAAGAAAATATTATTGTAAAACAGGGATCTTTACCGTTTGCTGGGCACATTTGAAAATATTAGAAATAAAATTGAAAAATATAGTGGAATCATAATTACTAACTTTTAAATTTAAATTATTTAGTTAGAAAAATACATACTTGCTATTTTAAATAATATATAGAAAAGTTTCTGTGTCCTGGGCGCATATGAAAATAGAGCAATATATCGTAGATATATAATTCTATCATAATTCATAACCAACTAACTAATAACCATTTGATAACTATCTTATAGTAATTATATGATTATTATATAATATATAGTTATTATTTGTTTACAAATACATAATTCCTAATCTCACTCATCAAGGAAAGGTGTTCTCATAAAGTAGAGGTCATTAAATAACAAGGCGTGTCCATGATATAATTATAATTGCATTATTCTAAAAATTGCATTATTTTCAGATGCGCCCAGCAAACAGAAAAGATACCAAAACATGAACCATATTACTCATAGATCGTTGGCTTGTTGTTAATCAGAATGAGAATTAAAAATATGGTCCATGTAATAAAGGTGCGAGAGAGATTAAATTATTTTTGAAAAATCTAGGAAATGGCTTAGATTTATGTAGGTAGCTAACTAGTGAATTAGCTATATTCTAATATAATTCAAATTTTAAAAGTGTAACATAATATAATTATGAGGTAGTTAGCTAAATAAATACCGAAATGAAAGATTTTCTCTTCTAGATATTCATTTTAGGTTCTCTCCTATATATTCATTTTGGGTTCTCTCCTAGATATTCATTTTAGGTTCTCTCCTAGATATTCATTTTAGGTTCTCTCCTAGATATTAATTTTAGGTTCTCTCCTAGATATTAATTTTAGGTTCTCTCCTAGATATTAATTTTAGGTTCTCTCCTAGATATTCATTTTAGGTTCTCTCCTAGATATTCATTTTAGGTTCTCTCCTAGATATTCATTTTAGGTTCTCTCCTAGATATTCATTTTAGGTTCTCTCCTAGATATTCATTTTAGGTTCTCTCCTAGATATTCATTTTAGGTTCTCTCCTAGATACTCATTTTAGGAGCTTTGAGATCATTTTTGAGAGCTACATTTACTATTGAATATCACACTGATCTTGTCAATTATTATTTAAAAGGGTCAGTTATTATATATGTAAGGCATCTTCTACTAAATTAACAGCAGGAAATTGGTTGGTTCATAACTTTGTTAAAGAACCTAGAAGGTAGGTACCTAGGTAGTCACATGAAATATATTGTAGGTAGTAAGCTAGGAACCTTTAACCCTGGTAGATATCTACTACACAGTTCAAGTTACAAAATCATTGATTCCTGTGTGCATTACTGTTTTACATTAATTTGAAAAATTTAATTTCACTCCACCAGTCTACCAAGCTAAATCAGTCGCAGAACTGACAGTAGTTCGGTACATAGTATATTTTGAAAACAATATTCCAGCAAAGTCAGTGGATTTTAGCTATTCATTCCCTTGTTATAATTAATTTCTGTTGGCTAAATTAGGGAAATGTTTGTGGATCAGCCAAATTTTTGTTAATTTGTTGTTGTTTTTCCAACTTTTTGAAAAAGTTGGTGAGTTTTCGTGCGCCAAATACAGATCGGGAGATTGTGCAAATAGCCTTGAATTTTATCCTAAATTTAGGTAACTATCTTGTAGATATAATTTTCTGAGAACATAAGATTATTGACCTTGTTTTGACTTTTGAAGTATGGCCAAAGTCCCCAATATATTGGTGACTTTGGCAAGCCAAAAAATGAAGACAATATCTCGCTGGCAACTTTTGAGAGGTGAAATAATGGGTTAAATTTTGTAAATAAATAGTAAATTTCTCTTCAAATAGTCTAAAAGAATGTACATTATTTCATATTTATAAAGAATCAAGATTAAATATAGGATAGTCAGGATATCTTTGAGAACACCAGTTTCTATTATTGCAATCTGGTAGCTAACATCTTACTTAAAAAATATATAGGTGATGATTATTTTTTAACTATAATTGAAATCCTGATATCTACAGAAGAGGAAAGTATCAAGGAAACCAGTTAAATATATCTATGTACACAGTTTTTCCCATATTATCCAATATTCAATAACTTATAATTTACAAATAATACCATGCCTGGAAACCTATTTTAGATATAACTATATCTTATCTACCCAAGGCAACCATCAACCAATAAATTAGGAGATTATTGGTGGATCAGTCTTATTATTGGAAATATGGTGGCAGATTTTTTGCAGCTTTTTCTCAAAGATGATGAATGAAGTCAGTGAGATTTTGTGCACAAAATAAGCCAGAGGCTTTCTGAGACAATCTGAGTGCATATTTAATAATTTGAGAAATTAAAACCCTTATTGAGGGGAAAATGTTGCTCTGGAAGGCCTTTATCCTAATTAATTCTATGTTTACATGTAATTATTGGGAGACAAATGTAATAATTTTAATCTTTTTGGAGATGAATTATAAAATTGTTTGGAGACATTTTGTCCTAAAAATGAAATCCTGGATACAGATTATGTTCTAAGCAAAATACATGTAAATATAGGAGGAGATTAAGGATTGTTTGCACATAAAATGTTATAAATTTCGCCACCAGGAATTTTCATCATGAGGAATTTTTGCGGTAAGAATTTTTTGTAACTCTCGACTTGAGAACCCCAGACAAATTATGTGATCACCACATTAATTGTTAGAATTGAGAGAGTCAGAGTCACAATAATTTAACAATAGCAAACAATTACAATTTCACACAAAAAAAATTAGATGGAAATCGAACTTGTAGCTATTTGTTCTTTATTTTTTTGTTAAACCTCTTTTTGATGATGTCATGAAAGTTTCTATGATATCAGTTGGCAAACTTGTTATCAAATGCAATTACACAATCAACTTGTGTTATGTTTCATTGTCCATCAAATAAAAATAGATTTTTTTTTTCATTTTTATTATGTTTATTAATTTTTATAGGTAAATTATGAATTATCAGTCAGATTCACTTTCACAACTTCGGTCATATGAGAAAAAACGATATTATAATTATTTTATTTTTATTCAAATTGGTATCCATGATGATGATACCTGCAGGCTGCAGGTATCACCATATCATGGATACCAATCAAAATATAAATAATTATATTGTTTTTCCTTATATGACCGATAATTCCAGACTGCAGGAACTGGTAAACTGTTCAAGGATTGTACGCACAGAAAATGTTAAAGATGTCCAATATTATGATATTCTGCAGACTGGCCAGATAATTCGTAATTTATGCTGACGCTATTTACAATTCTAGAGGATAATGAGGTCTCAGATTTTTGTATTAGGTAGTCTCGTATTTTTTATTTACTATCGCCTCAACATTTTCCTCTTCCATCCGTGAGTGCAGCCACCGGACTGGGCACCAGTGCTTGCATCCCTTTTCATCACCCACCAAGTCTGTATTCATTGTAAATTCCACCAACATGTCGGTGGAATTTTTCCTCTTTGAAAAATAATATTCTGGCAAAGTTGGTTGACGTTCAGCTATTAATTCCTATGTTACCATTAATTTTCAGTGGTTGAATTGAGAAAATGTTGGTGGATTTTTTCAGCTTTTTAAGAAAGTCAGTAGGATTTTGTGGATCAAATAAAGACTGGTTCATCAAATTCCTTGATAAGTGTCTGCCAGTCTGTATTTGGGGCACAAAATTCCACAGTCCACTGACTATTTGAAAAAATCCACCCCAAATTTCCAGTAATTTGGCTGATCCACCAACATAATAACATTTTGCACATTTTTCCACCGAAAATTAATGGTAACATAGGAATAAATAGCTAAATATCCACCAACTTTGCCAGAATATTATTTTCAATGAAAAAAAAACTTGTCGGTGGAATTTACCATGAAATACAGTCTGGGCCTGCTTCACATAGTAGCTTTTCTGCATCCATGAAATATGAGCATGACGGGATGACGCCACAGTCGCCACTTTTCTTAATCACTGCTTCTGTCAGTCCCTTTTACTTAATTTTCTTTTGGCATCAGCAATATGGCCTTTGCCCTTTGGTTCCGTCGGAACCGAAGCATATGATAATGTTAAACTTAAACCCTACTAAAATTAAATTAAAATCAGACTAAATTTAACTCATTATTTAAGTAGGTACTAGGTATATATTATATTTTATATATACGGTATACCTTACCTAGTCTGCTTTCTCTTTTTATCAGTATCTTTTTAACGGGGGTTTGAGAAATACCCTAACAATTATTGTGGTCCAGTCTGCAGAATATGGGACAATTTTAACATTTTCTGTGTGAACAAACAGAACATTCCTTAATTTCATTATTTCCTCCTGCTCGGCTGCTCCTATGTTTACATGTAGGGTCACGCAGGTAAATTGCGGCCCTTTAATTTTTAATTGCGGCCCTCTCCAGAAAGTCACTTAAACATTTTGAAACTAAATAACATTAAAATTTTGCAAACTACCAAAAGAAACGCAGTGCATGCTATAATTTATTAATTAAAATTTTTAACGTGTGTTTTGAAGCAAGGATGTTTCTGTTGTTAGAGGCCGCAGTTAGTTAGTGTGCCGCAATTTACCTGCTTGACCCTATTTTACTGAGAACAGAAGCCAAAAATGCCCAAAATAGAATATTTCTTGGAGAACAGTTTACCACTTAGCACTTACCAGTTCCTGCAGTCTGGAATTTGTGGTAATCACTTTATTTATTAGGGGTTCTAAGACAGAGAGTTAAAAATTAAATTGTGAAAATTCCTGATGACATAGGCTAAATTCCTGACCGTGAATTTTCTTGAGGCGAAAATTCCTAATACAGGAAAATCTTCACCCTGGAGCCTAATTTCTTGTTTTAAATATCTTATAAGTGGTGACCTGGGGGCTGGGTTTAGCTAACTTGGGAGACCAATTTATTTTCTCACCCTAGTCCCTACTGGCGAATTTTCTGCATACATACTTTGAAACCTGGGCTATAGAGGCTATACCTGAAACCTTGGTACCTACCTAACTAGTTAGTAGGTATAATAGGTTACTGTTTTATAGGTATAGGTACTCAACTCACCACAATCTTCATATGGTCTTGGAAAGGCATCTCTTTTCAATTTGGTTTTAAATGGTGTCAGTTGGCAGGTGAAGTCAGTCCTGCAGAAATGCAGGTTGCAAACAAAATAATTATGCACAAGAGTATCCAATTTGACATCATTAAGTTTTAAATTTCCGCATGCTTCAATCCATTTTTGAGCATCATGCTAACGAAACGAAAATAATCTAGGCCTAGTTCCAGTTTGAGCAGAATTAGTGGAACAATTCATATAAGAACATCTCTTAGTTCTGACATTGACCATTTCGTAGAAGTAATTATTATTTCATACAGTACTGTTCAAATACCTATGGCTTCAGAAAATATAACAGAGCAGAGTCATACACCAATTTCAAGATGGCGGCGTGCTGGCGTCGTTATAAGTCTAAAAAGTGTTGCCATAATGAGTTCATTAATCATTACTTTAAATATGTGGTTTTAATCATGTTTCGAAACTGAAAATAGTTCTTAACATTAAAATAATTCAATTGGAAATATTTATTTCCAGTTTATCACTTACTTATGGAGATAATATTATGTAACAGCTGTTTTGATGTGTGACGTCATTTTTATGCAAGTTCAAATATAAAACCTGGCATTGAAACTACTTCTAGATTCAATGTACTGTGTACTAAGTTTGGACCCTCCGACTCACTCAGCGTGACAGCGTCCTGCAATCGCTGAAACACTCACTCTCTCTAGGTATAATATCATTACTCTAGGCAGGTGCTTGTGTCCCTTTTCGTCACATTATTTGGTAGGTGACTGTATTCTCGGAGTAGCTTTTCTGCATGATAGGTGACTTTGTTCATTGAGCCACTTTTTTCTCTGACTGCTTCTTCCAGTCCCTTGTATTTGATTTCTTATTATCGTCGGTGATATGATCAGCAAATTGGTCGAAGCTGACGTTAAACCCCAAATAAATCAAATTATATTACTTTCAACTAAATTAGTTAATCAGAGTCACAAATTTCCATTTTTGAGTCTATCTGTGTATTAATTTAAGGTGACCCTCCCTAAATTGTGTAAAAAAAAATTATTAATGAAGCTTCGGTTATGAAACTTAGTTACTAAATATAAAATTGAATTCTCTATCGTTCTTGATCATGGCATTTTTTCGATTAGACGCATAGAAAACAAATTATTCGAATTTCGAACGAATTTCAAACTGGGTTTTCAAACATGTACCTCTAACACAGTGTTGAAGCTACAGCTTTGTTTTTTTTTCATTCCCAATACCATTCTCTACAATACTTTTGAAGCGATTTTTGAATTTTAATTTTTTTTTCGAAAAATTCGATTTTTCGAAAAAATACTAAAATTTAAAAAAAAATTAATTTGTATTTTGGAAAAAAATTAATTTGTATTTTGGAAAAAAAAATCGCTTCCAAACGCATTATAGAGAATAACCAGGATAATCGAATGGAAAAAACCGCAAACCCGTAGCTTCAAAACTGTATTAGAGGTACATGTTTGAATACCAAAATATGTAGCTACTTTGAAGTGGATCAAAATGGTATTCATGCTACCGACCATGTTTTTTGAAAAAAAAATGAAGCTACGGTTCTGAAACTAAGCACCCATATATAAAATTGAATTCCCTATCGTTTTTTTTTTCTTAGCATTTTTTCGATTAGACCCATAGTAAACGAATTATTCGTACTAACAGAGCGCTATACCCACCCCCTCCCCCCTCTCCCCAGGGGCACAGCGTCACACAGTCACACTCTAGAGTTCTGATTTTTTGTACAATCATTTATAAGGTTGTTAGGTACCTATATATGAAATAAAAAAAAAATGATACAATGTCGAGATTTCTTCAGGGATGGTCCCCTTAAATTATTCCTACGAAATTTTAATTAAATTTGGATTTGGAAGCCCTAGATGCGAAAGCCTAGAGTTCCCATTGTATTTCTTAAATAAATGTTGTTAAGGGCAATCATCTCCCGAATTTTTGTTCTAATTGTAAGGGGATTTTAATTTGATGAATAAATAAGAACATCAAACCTCTTTGTAGTTAGGAAAGGAAAGTAACTATTTTCTGAAGAGGCATGAATAGGAACCAGAATTTGACAAATTTAACAAACTCGATGCAGCTCCGGGCACCCAACTACAAATTGGATGGATGCGATCACAAACTTCTTTGAATTTTGATTTAGCTTCAAGGCGTCGACAGCAAGAAATACCGGAGAAATATATGAAACGTTGAAGTTGACAAATATCCTCGACAAGAATTTGTTTGCAACTATAGTTTGAAATGATTTCGCTTTTATAAATCTTTAGATATATATTTGTGCAATAGATTTCTGAAGAAAGTAAAGAGAGTTAATTATATATAAGGTGTTAATTTAATTTTCTATTTCTATATTATTTAATTACACAAAATTAAGATATTCTCGTATTCTAGTAGTCCTCGTTTATACAATATTCAAACAAAATATTGCAATGTTACTTTGCTCTATCGTATTAGTTTTAAGTTGTTCACCAAAATATTTCCACTTCTCCCCCTCATGCAAATGCATTGTTCACGCTCTCTAAGGACTCACAATATATTCACTCCTCTTCACACTGTGAGATAAAATTCAAGAGTGTGATAATAACTCGCCATTAATCTCACAGCAGCGGGGCACTCAAGAGATTCCCCAGATTTGTTTACGACGAGAAAAGAAAACAAATAAATCTCCTGTAACCAAAATTTACCTCCCCTCCTTAATCTGAAACATATTCTCTGATGTGTATGTTATGTAACTTAATATTAAATACAATAATAAAGGAAAACTATAAAGTATGAGAATTTTATCTAATAATTCGGGAATCGGGTAAAGGATCCACCAACGACTTACACTCTTTTAGTCTTTACTCTCTATAAATTTCGATCTCTCAAGTTCCAATTCTCCGCAAGTGTAGTGGATTTATCTTCCACTCAAACCATGTATTCAAAAATGGTAGATAGATTTTCACTTTATTACACAATTATTTGTAAAAGGATAATTGCATTAACATATAATAATAACATCATAGTTTTAATGTTGGAGCAAATAAAATACTCATACATTGAATATGTAAATTAAAACTGTTAAAGTAAAAAATTATATTGAACGAAAAATTAGTTTCTTCTGATCAAGAACGAAGGGTTTAATTGGTCAGTTTCATTAAAATCCTGACATTAAATAGGATTTTGCTGTTTTAATGATTCGTTTCTTCTCATAAATATTTTGAATATTCAAATTTTTTGAGCTAATAATGAAACTATGTGTTGTTTATCTATTATTTAATTAAAAAACGGCGAATGCTATGTCACTGAAAAAATGTATTCTAAGTTCATTATAAATTTGTGAAATATATTAAGATCGATATTAATTAATAGTAGTCGAGAGCGTTAGAAATATTGAATACCTATTTCAAAACTTTATTTCGTCTAAATGAAAAAGGTTGTATTATTGGAAAGAAGATTGGCCTAGATTTTAACAATACAATACTTATTATAATTCCTATACCAGATTAATCATCATTTTAAGATCCATTTAATATTTATTTATCCTAGCCTTTTGTTTTCATTTTCCTTGTCCATTCATCATTTATTTATCCTAGCTTTATTTTTCATATTACCAATAGTATCCCAACTTGCCCGAAAATGTCCAGCAATATGCAAAAATTTATAAAAATGCTTGAATAAGTACACTTGTAAAATCTACTTTTAATTCTTTCAATGTAGCTATATTCTGTTTTTACTTCTCAATAAATGTGTTTCATTGTTTCAAAATGAGTATTCAATGTGCATTTTTTGAAGTTTTATAATGGTAATCTAATTAATACAAATACATTATGTATAATTGGTGAATTTGTACATATTTAATATGCACGATCACAACTTTTACTTAGAATATTAATAAGTAGATATAATAATTCTTTGGAAACCTAGCTTACTGCTATGAAGAGTAAACTCCCTAAGCCGATTGTGAGTTAGGTAACTCACAATCTAAATATTGAAGTATAGTAATTTAATTAAATTTTATTGTGGCAATATTTCATGACAACTATCATAAATTTAATGAAGATATAATATAAAATTTCCAAGAAGTAATTTGAAGTCATTGTTGACGTATTTTAAAATTAGCAAATACCAAAAGATCCTTCAACATTGAGTTCAAATTATTTCATGGAAATATTGAAATTCTGTTGAGTATAAATCTTCTCAATCATTTTCAATATTGTCCAGAGAGGTAAATAATTGGCTTCGTATCGACCAATGAACAGTTTCTTCTGAATGTTTTGAAAAACATGGTATTTTCCTGTATTTAGATTGTTTTCGCTACAAAATATTAAAGGAAGATTTAAATAGTCATACATATTAACAAACTAGATGACGAGCTCTCTTAGAGCGCCTACCTTCGCCACCGCTTATAAAAAAATCTTGATCATCCAATAATCCTTGAGTTATAAAAGGCCTTTTATACCTTCACCCTGATCGCTTCCAAATCAAATAATCTGGTTTCGTGATAATTACAAATTGTTCCACCATATTTCTGTCAATTTGGTTAAATACTCTCTGATTTATTAAGTTATAATTGACCTTGACCATTGACCCGGTCGCTGCCAAAATATAACCAAATGGTTCCTGGATTTTTAACAATCGTACAAACAATTTTCAGGAATTTTGTTGAATACTTTTTGATTTATACGAATAACAAGATTACGAACAAATAGAGAAATGACAATCGAAACTTAACATTCCGCAATTTACGTAGGTAACTACTGTATTTGTTCTATTTACATTTTTAACTCATTTTGTATATATTTTATATTTCATTTCAGTGGTTTGTAACAAATATAATAGGTAAATATTTGATTTGTTCATCATGTATGTAAATACCAGAGATTAAAAGTAGATTATATATCGATAGTTTCCTTATCTACGAATTACTCGTTAATTTATATGCTATTTTAAACTAATGTATTATTTTGATTTTAACCATGTATTGGAATTGATTTATGAGTAGTAGTATCTGTTAACAAATTCACATGATATGAAATGCAAATTAATCAATCACATTTTTAAAAATCATATCAAATAGCTTCAACTTGTTTAGCAAAATTTCTTAGAATCGCTATCCTAATCGTGTTTTTATTTTCAGACTTCTACTTTAATCTCTTTGTAACTGCAATTTCTGCAGTTGCTTAAATGTCCTCACTAAGTGAACTTATTTAAAATAATGCTTTCATGAACGTACAATTCACCAGTGTGTAATAGAAAATTAGGATGACTATTAGATTCAGTTAACCTATATTTCTCTTTTTGTACCTAATACCTGTATTTCTCCCCATACCCAGATTGAAAGTTATGGTTGTGCTATATAATTCATAATATTCTCTCTGTGAGATCTCTCTTTCATCATTGTCCAGTGATGTCGACTATAACCATAGCCGACTTTATATGAAGGCCGTGCCCAAGAATCGATCAGCTGTTAGGATACTTCATAACAAACCGCGAACTTGGTCTGCGTCTGTTTTTTATAATTTTCCTATTTTAAGCAACTTATAGATATGTAATGACAAAATAAACTATACCAATGGATTGGAAATCATTTTATTAATATATAAGTGTTGTTTTAACTAAGCTGATAATAATTATTCTATTTAAAAAACTTTAATATACACGTGAGCTCGATGGCGTTTCAATGATAATGGTGGTAGTTTTTACAATATAGTAGTTATTCAAATTGCTAAACCCCTAATTTACGTCGCAGTCACAAATCACTCGATTGTTGCTAGTATTCATACTAGTACAGTACCTGCTATTTAATCTAAATTATATTCGAATGCAAGAGTGTATTATGGATACACATATATCTGATTAATCAAAAAAATATCTCAAAAGCCAATATATAAATTTAATTATCCGTGTGTCACAAAATGGGATTAACAGTCATTCTATCAACAGCGCTTCATAAAGTTGGTGTAAATAAGAGAAATATCAAAGAAACAGTAATTTAATAGAAAAGGAAAACTAATAATTTGCTGCACTATCATAACTACAGGGGTCACACGAAAATTATTAATTGGAAATATAAGAGTTTTGATTCTAAAGAGTAAAAATATTATTAATAAATTGAATATATTATTATTTATATGTATACTTATGTGTGCATTTAAATATATTTAATCTTAAAACCAATTATGTTGATTGAACACTCAATGAATAAACAACAGGTACTGTACTACTAATAATATTATTAGTGTCAATATTATTGTAGCCCGTAGTCATGATCATGAATTGAATAGTTCATGGTCATGATACTGCCACAAAAGATTTGTTTCTCCTTTTAATGTGTAAATATTTCTTAATAAAAGTGTGACACACGGACTGACAGATAGACGGACGAACGCGGCTCGTATTATAAATATAGTACTAGTACAGTACCTGTTGTTCATTCATTGAGTGTTCAATTAATATAATGGGTTTAAGATTATATTGAAATGCACACATATGTATTCATATTAATATATTCAATTTATCAAAAATTATATATTTTACTCTTTAGAATCAAAATTCATATATTTCCAGTATGACACAAAAAAGTGGGCGTAAATAAAATCCCTTTAACTCAAAAACTGATCAACGTAGGAAATTCAAACAAAGACTATATTAAATGGCAAATCCTGAAGTTTCATTTAGATTTTAACAAAGGTTCAAAATGTCCACCAAGTTGTTAAATAAAGAGATCTATCCTCTTCTTAAAATTATTGATCACTTTCGCTAAAGTCTCTTGAGAGATTGGTGCAATTACTTTTTGAATGAGTTGTTTTAATGCAGGAATGGACCATGGATTGGATTTGAAGATCTTTTGCTAACAAATCTCCAAATAAAATATTCCAAAGGCGAAAGGTCAGGTGATCTGGCTGGCCATGGAAACACAGTACGGTGTGAGATAATGTTGTCTCCCAAGCGAGTTTTCAACCACTCCAATGCAGGCAAAGAAATATGAGAGGTCGCGCCATCTTGCTGAAACCAAACATCGGGGTTAATGTAGACATTCATAAAATTACTTAACATTTCAATGTAGGCTTCACTTGTTGCAGTGCAGGCATTACCTGAGTTTGCATCTTCAAAAAAGTATGGGCCATAGATTCTATTCGCACTCACGCAACATCAAAAGGGAACCTTTCGGGAGTGTAGCGATTTCTGAACTACTGGTACTGGTCTTTCAGAACTCCAGTAGCTAACGACATGTTTGCTTATTCACGAAACCATCAAGATATATATGGGACTCGTCACTAAACACTATAATATTGACATTTAGTTTTCCTTGCTCTGTTGCCTGATTAAATCGTTGACAAAAGTGCAGTCTTCGGACATTGTCATCATGTGTGAGTGTTTGTGACGACTGTATTTTGTAAAGAGTCAGTTTCAGATTTTTTCTAAGAATCCATTTTCTAATAAAATGTTTTGATATATGAAATAAAAGTTGATATTATGCTCTTTTTAACAGTTTTTGTTTCAAGTTGATATGTTAATTATTTTTGGAGTTATAGCGACTTATATTTCGCCCACGTTTTTTGTGTCATACGGTATTAATGTTTCTTTTATTTTTCTTTTATTTACACCAACTTTATGAAGCGCTGTTGATAGAATGACTGTTTAGCCTATTTTGTGACACACAGACGGATGGACGCGGCTCTTATTATAAGTATAGAAGATTATGTTTAGCTATATATATGTGTTTTAAACTGTTGCTACAAAACGCTTAGTGTTGATTTGAAGAAAATTAAACAAACTTTTATTCTAGACTAGTTCCGTAAACTAGTTCAGAAGTTTCTATCGGGCAAAGACGGTTCAAAATAGAAAGTAAATAATTATTATAAATTTTACGTCCACATTTCTTATCACATTCTAATTGAGTCATTGACTATTTATTATAATCTTGAGAAACCTGATAAAAATTTGACCAATACATATTTCAGTTAACGATAACATCCGGCTCTTTGAAGAGTTTCTTTCAGATATCTGAATTCCAAAGCATTCTATCGTTCTTTCATAACACATCACCAGTCCATTCAGAATCAGTTTGGAAAATGCGAAAGTTACGTTTACTCACATTTAACAGTGACATTTATGCTGTGATATTATTATGAATTAGATCCTTTAGTGAAAGTTATAGTCTACAGCGGATACTCTATGCTGGCAGACAAAACTGTCAGTTTCCTGTCAGCAATATAAGCGGAGCCGCCAGTAGAGACAAACATCGAGAGACCCTTACTTCAAAGAGAAGAAGAATTATTTCAATGTTGAGACTGTCCCAAAACAATAAGGAACTGCGATGGAAATATAATAAAGATAAGGATTTATTGAAGAAGAGCTACAACAATCCACCCAGCTCTTATATAATAACTGATGATTATGTATTGAAAATCTAATTTTGTTTCATCGTATAAAAATCTTTGATAACAGTGAAATAATGTAACACATCACATATCAATCGCTCTGCAGAATAATGTGTTCAATAATGAAAATTACTCATAATTCGATTGAGAATCACTCTCATTCCTGTGATTTTATTGTTTCTATATTTTCATAATATCACAAATCTTGAATTATAATGATTAATTTGATAGAGATGTATTACTGCTTCAATTATGCATCGTAATTCATGAACTAATTAGTTAGAAGAATACTCGCACTTAAAAATATACTACACAAAGATTTCGCTATTTTCGAGCCTTGGCTATTGTTTGCTTTCAGCTTATTTTTATAGGTAATACAAATAAATATAATTGAGAAGTAACTCCTAATTAGCTGTGAAGTGAGGGGTTTGATGTCTGAAAACCAAGAATAAAACTTATGTCAGGATAATCTCACATTGATAATATCAACCTGAGGTTATTTTTACTGATGACTGATAGTTACCATTCCTCACTCAGGGAGCCATGTCGATGAACTAATTACATCAGGTTTCAATCGGTTATCTCTCCAGATTATCTAGTCCATCGTTAGTTAGATTTCTTCTAGTTAGGAACTATACCAAACTGCTTAAATTACTACCCATAAATGTGTATATCCTTCTCTGCTAGACTGACATTCTGTTAATAATCATTTTTTTTGTATATGTAAATGTTCATGTACATATATATGTTGTATATATGTTCATTAAGTGTTTTTCAATATAAAAATAATATTAGTTCTTATATATGGATATAGGATAAGTCCTACCCTTAATAATCATACCTCCAGATGGCATTCATATCACTTTTTTTTTGTATAAGGCCTACTTCTTTAGCAGTAAGTAGAACAAGTAATCAATCAGTATAAAATGAGCTCTCTTCAGAATAGGATCAAACTACTGTGCTTATCTAAAACTACCTTTCTAGTGTATGTGTTTCAACCATACACACTAAATCTTTAAATCCTTCGCTCTAAGGGGTAACTCTTCAAATCGATCTTGACCTTTCGGTCTGATCTCTCTAAAACCTCAAAGTACTAATGAACAAATCACGTAACTAGCTAGAGCTCTGCTCTAGGCTAAAACTCTCCTTTCATAATTTTTCTCCGTCTTCCTAAATTTATTTAGAAGACTCTTGAAACTATTGTCTTTATCACTAAAAATTCAAAGTTTGTAAGATTGGAATAAGAGATGTGATTAGTTAGTTGTTGGTACATTCTATTAACCTTCATATTTATTCTCTTTAGAATAAAACCTACCTACTCACCTGAACCGTTAGACGAGGACATGCCCTACCTTCTAATTGGCTTAGGGGTCATTTAGTAATCTAAGTAATAGCACGTCGTTTTGATAATTGGATCTCATAATTTTTGGTAGAATCTGTAACATATTTAATAATAATTAATTTCTTGTCTTCCATCAGAGTCCCTAATAAAGCGAGGTCATGGTAACCTCTTGTTTCAATAATTATTCCTTACCCATTTCATTAAAACTCTGAAAGGATCTCCTTACAATTCTTCGGCAGCCGATGATATAATAACAAACGTTATTGAAATAATAGTATAACAATAATACAATAGTAAGACAGTTAATGCTCAAATAATTTATTTTTTATTTCAAAATAGAGTCATTCTAAAATAAAAAATATGAACTTGTAAAATATCCCTATATACCAGCTCAAATTGCTCATTACTCAACTAAAATCAATGGAAGAAGACGTGGTATTTTCCGAAACGGTTTCCATTACGAGATAAAATTCATATTTCAAATATAACTTTTCTATATGCATGAGAATATTGTCGAAATTATTGTGATGGAGGAATATAACCAATATTTCAGAAACGAGTATTTGTAAAAAATTACGTGTCCTTTTCATGTGTAAATATTTTATACCTATTTATCTAATGCCCTAACAGTCTAATTAATGTCAAAGTAAAAATATTCCAATATTTCATTATCGAATAATGCAAAAGTGGTAAATACAAGCAACATAAGTTATGAAAAGAAAACACAATTCAAAATGAATAATCAAAAAATAATAATAATGAAGAGGCATCAATTATATTTTCCTCTTCCGTATTATATTTTTTATACTCTCCATATAATCTATATCTTTTTAAAGTATTTATCTTGATTTTTTTTTATCAACCCTTCAGAGTAAATCAAAATGTGAATGTTAATGTACATCAGAATAAATGTGAATGCATATCAAGAATGCAGAGTAAATGTATAATCAGTGTTCATCTTTCATGAATTCAAATAAAAGTACATACAATAATTCTACTGTCAGTACCGAAATAAACAAATAAAATTGTTTAAGGAAAATAATTATTTAATGTAGCTACAAAGTAATTGACATTTTCACCAAAAATACGATAGTATAAATGACTGTGGATGATTTTATAAAATAAAAGTTATATTCTCCATCCGTGTGTAGATGGAATGTTAATTTTCTTCTGTGTTCCACGTAAGCTGCTTACTAAAGAGACGCTTACAATGACACCAAACTCACCATCACAGCTTTGATGTTCAAATAACAAAACTCCAGTCTGTATAACGTGTCAAAGGAAGTGTATCCTCTCACAGTATATAAATATTCCGTAAAGTTTGAAAGAAAATTGTGCAGAGGAATGATATAGAACTTCATATGTTATTCTCATAAAAGTAGTAAATATATCTAAATAGAGTCATTATTTATTCATTCATATGCCTCCTATATAAACTACGTCCATAGCTTTATTGCAGATCACTATTTTGTGAATAATTTAATAATATTGATCGTACAGTAGTGACACTTTGGTCACTGGAAGGTTGCTTCTATGTTAGTATCTTGCTGAAATATTTTTTGAATCCATGAGAAAATTGGAAAGTTATGAACGTTTATGTAATTTGAAGGCATTTTAACTGTCCATCGCTTTATTGCAGCTCTGTGAAAAGGCCAAAAAATGGGCGATTAACTTCTACCTATGTAGAAGGTAAAAATTGTAACAGGTCCTGCAGAAGGGATGACTCTTCTATATTTAGCTAATGAATTTGGGAGGGATAAGAGAAACATAGTTTCTATTTTGGAAGATCCCGACACTGCAACTCAAGGAGAGATGAGGGTACGAAGAGAAGCTTTTTCCTCTCGAAATATGCGAAAACTACCCAGGTAGGTTATAAGGCAGCCAAATAACACTAATGCCTCCATTTTCGACAAGGCTGTCATTGGTTATTCATCCAAACAGTGTCTTAAATGAGACGACAAGGAACGTGGAGCCCATTTCCAGGCTTCCTATGGACAAGACCCAAAAGGATAGAGGCATTAGATGTATACAGAATTACATGAAAACAAACTTCCTACTTGTTCTTTTAACAGATGAGGAAAGAGCCAACCTTGATTGTCTATATGGATGGGTTAAAGTTTGGATCCTACTGGAGCTGTTTATCCACACTGGTTTCGTCGTCAACGAGGAGACTGTGGCTTTATGTTTTAAGCGGGCATCATTGGTGAAACGTTAATTGGCCCTTTCCGAGTACCAGAGGGTGTAAACCTAACAATCCAATCCTACATTACCTCTTTTGTTGAGTACTTGTTCCCTTGGCCTAATAGTTTGCAATTATCTCGTTGGCAAAATATTATTTTCTTTCATTACTTCGCACAATCTCATGCTTGAAGGGTTACAACTTCTTTCCTCATATCTCTGGGCATCAAGTGAGAGACTCTCATGACTTGATTGCCTTGTTTTCTGGTCTTAAGCCCCATTGAGCATTTCTGACCTTTTCATTTGAGATATGTATTACATCAGGACTGTTTTGACGTAAGACCAATGACAGCCTTGTCAAAAATGGAGGCACTAGTGTCATTTAGCTTGCTTATGACCTGCCTGCATATTTTTCGCATATTTCGAGGGAAAATTCTTTTTCTCGTACCCTCATCTCTCCTTGGGTTTGTGTCGGGATTTTCCACAAAAGAAACTATTGTTCTCTTAACTCTTCCAAGTTATAAAGCTAAATATTGAAGAGGCCTCCCTTCTGCAGGATCTGCTACAATTTTTACCTTCTCGGCAATTGTAGCTCTTCACAGAGCTGCAATAAAGCGATGGACAGTTAAATGCCTTCAAAATACATAAACGTTCATAACTTTCCAATTTTCTCATGGATTATTCAATAAATATTTCAGCAAGATACTAACATAGAAGTAATCTTCCAGTGACCAAAGTTTCATCACTGTACGATCAATATTATTAAAATTATTCACAAAATAGTGATCTGCAATAAAGCGATGGACGCAGTTTAAATGAAATGAATTATTATGTACTTATTCACAAACCTCTAAATTCGGTGTGCAGACGTTTCGTCGACAGACGTTTCATCGACAGACGTTTCGTCGACAGACATTTCGTCGACAAGACGTTTCATCGACAGGACTTTTCGTCGACAGGACGTTTCGTCGACAAATTTTCATAAAAGGTATATTAACGCACTCTAATGTTTCAAAACATGTACTTTGACAGAATAATGTATCAAACGATCAAATTACAAATTAGAATACTGGTAAGGAGGAAAACTATTCAATATATTTTAATCGTTTGTCTACTTTAACACTAAACCAAAACTATTCGATAATAACAAATTATTTTAAAGTAATTTAATAATATTGGTCGAGTTACGTTTGTGATTATAAAAAATTAAAACAATTTCCTCTCAATAATTTACGTTTCATTTATACTATAATAAGAGCCGCGTCCGTCCATGTGTCACACTTTTATTAGGAAATACATATTAAAAGAAAAAACAAATCATTTGTGGCTGTATCATGACTACAGTCTACAATAATATTGACACTAATTATTTGAAAATTCATATTTTGGGATTTGAAAGACTTTTTTTGTTTAATCAAAATATTGGTACCATAATACATACTTGAATTCGAATATAATTTAGATTCAATAACCGGTACTGTACTACTGTAGTGATAATAAGATTTATATAGTAAGATTTGTAATTGACAAGTCATTTTCAGTTGGTAAATGTCCACTGTTCGACTACTGCGGGTTTTCTGTAATTGAGTGGTAATCATAGATTAAAAGTCAAGATTTAATATAAAAAACTCGCCGTTGAATGTGTATCGATACTTAGGTTATTGTTTTACCAAAAAGTGATTCATTGAAACCAGTAGTTGGCTTTAAAATACAAAAAGTTCAGAGTTATCGAACGTTATCTGGGTTCCTCCAAGAAAAATATGAGCTTATTACACAATATTGTAGAACTAATAAATTATTATTAATATTCTTAATACTCGAAACGACACATTTACCCAAGCCAACACGGCAAGATACTAATAGGCAGTTGTGATACGAAGCTACTTATAGAGTATAGACGAAGAATTTAATTTAAGAATAATCTTTGTGTGTGGATACAGTCATTTAGATTTCAATGATTTCATTATCTGATGCTATATATTTTTAAGTTTTGTCTTACAAATACAATTTTTCAAATTACTTTAAAATAATTTGTTATTTTTGAGTTGTTTTGGTTTAGTATTAAAGTAGACAAACGATTTTAATTTATTTAATAGTTTTCCTCCTTACCATTACTCTATTTCATAATTTGATCGTGTGTTACATTATTCTGTTAAAAAACATGTTTTGTAACATTAGAGTGTGTTAATATCCATTTTACGAAAATTTGTCGACGAAAAGTCCTGTCGACGAAACGTCTTGTCGACGAAATGTCTTTCGACGAAATGTCTGTCGGCGAAACGTCTGTCGACGACACGTCTGTCAACCCTAAATTCCACCACAAAAATGAGACTTAAAAAATTGCAATACATTTGATGAAAATATATATAATTTGCAGTATAAATCCACCAATAATGAACTAAACATAAAATTATTTCTGATTCAAGAGATTCATGGAAAACTGATCATTATTTGGCAGACCACTATTTGACAGGGTATTTTATTCACTCGGAAAATTGTGATGGATCACAAATCACTATACAGGAGCTGTATTAGTAGAACTCCTCTATAATGAACTACATTTATAATTCGCTATTTAGAGAGTCATTAAACGCATGCCCATTTTACGGCAAACTAAACAAAATATGATAATATACAAAATACATTTGATTGAAAAGATTCAAACTCAACGGGAAATCCATAATAATAGAGGTTATTTAAACTCTGCGTTGAAGGTTTTTTCAGATATCAAGCTTTCGAATAGAAAGATTTCTATTCATCATCAGGAGAAGGGTGGAAAAACCTGGACCTGACAATGAATTTTATGACCAATGGTTGTATGTTGGATACCGTCTTTCTATTTAAGCTATATATCCTAAAGTTTATTAATATTAATTAACAATCTATTTAGTATTGAGATATGAGACAAAAATTAGAAAATTTGTTACTAACTTAGCTATTGCTTACTACATTAATTCTCTAGAATATTTTTACTTTCTATATATCTTTTACAAAATCAAGTGTGTTTTATCTCCTTGTTTCTATGTATGTTCTCTATTCATATTTATCTTCTCTATTCTTATACATTAATTGTTGCTATACGTGTGTCCTCTTGATCCATATGTGTGTCCTATGGATCTTAAGTGTGTCTTGTTGATCAAAAGTGTGTCCTGTAGATCTTATGTGTGTCCTGTTAATCCTAAGAGTTTCCTGTAGATCTTAAGTGGGTCCTATTGATCCTAAATGTGTCCTATTGATCCTAAGTGTGTCCTGTTGATCTTATGTGTGTCTTGTTGATCCTAAGAGTTTCCTCCAGAAACTCTTATTTAATGTAGGAACTTTGAAATTTGGAACAAAATTTGGAACAAAATTTTTCACAAAATGGAACTTTGAAATTTAAAATTTATAGAAAACCTAGTCATACCGGTAGACTTCTAAATTATAATAGCTCCTCCCATATTGCGCACAAGAGAAGTACGATTCGTTCACTAGTAAGTAGAGCTTTTAAAATTTGTAGTGAAGAGTATTTAGATAACGAATTGATATTAATCAAAGAACAATTGAGAAATAATGGATACCCAAGGAAAATGGTAGATAAAGAAATTCATAAATATCGTACAATAAACAACAATAGGAACGGAAATAACTCGACTGATGACACATTAAGAAAATTCATAGCTGCCCCTTATATTTCTGGTACAAGTGAAAGATTACAAAGAATATTAAGCCCCTTCAACTTATATCTAGGTAATAAATCAACAAATACCATTAAGAATTGCTTAGTAAAACCAAAAGATCCAGTAAAAAGTATAGATAAATGCAATGTAGTGTATAAAATAGATTGTAATGATTGCTCTAGTGAATATATAGGAGAAACAGGAAGAAACTTGCAAACAAGAATAGATGAACATATAAAAGATGTTAGGATTGGAAAAGAGAATAGCCAGGTTTACCAACACTCACGAGACACTGGACATACTTTCAAATTTACTGAAACGAGAGTTTTACAACAAAATCAAAATGTTTGGCAACGTAGAAGATTAGAATCATTTTATACACTGCATCATCAAAATTCAATCAATAGAGCTTATGATGTAACACCTTCATTAATTCCTATAATTAATAAATGCAAATACTGATTTCTCAAACATAGAAACACGTTAGATCAACATGAAACTCAGAACCAAGATAGAATAAATTGAAAAAGGAAAATGTATGAACTAATGGATCTTAGAAATGAAAATAAAATAATAATTAAATATATTATAAAAAAAAAAAAAAAAAGAATTTGAAAGAAATAGATACATAACTATAGAGGTTGTCCGTTTTCAATCGCTCCTCTATACTATGATAGAAATAGGTACATAATTATAGAGGTTGTCCGTTTTCAATCGCGCCTCTAAAGTCATATAGAAATAGGTACTTAACTGTAGAGGTTGACCGTTTTCAATCGCGCCTCTAAAGTCATATAGAAATAGGTACATAACTATAGAGGTTGACCGTTTTCAATCGCGCCTCTACAGTCAGATAGAAATAGGTACATAACCATAGAGGTTGTCCGTTTTCAATCGCACCTCTACAGTCAGATAGAAATAGGTACATAACCATAGAGGTTGTCCGTTTTCAATCGCACCTCTACAGTCAGATAGAAATAGGTACATAACTATGGAGGTTGTCCGTTTTCAATCGCGCCTCTACAGTCATATAGAAATAGGTACATAACTATAGAGGTTGTCCGTTTTCAATCGCGCCTCTACAGTCATATAGAAATAGGTACTTAACTATAGAGGTTGTCCGTTTTCAATCGCGCCTCTACAGTCAGATAGAAATAGGTACATAACCATAGAGGTTGTCCGTTTTCAATCGCACCTCTACAGTCAGATAGAAATAGGTACATAACTATGGAGGTTGTCCGTTTTCAATCGCGCCTCTACAGTCATATAGAAATAGGTACATAACTATAGAGGTTGTCCGTTTTCAATCGCGCCTCTACAGTCAGATAGAAATAGGTACATAACTATAGAGGTTGTCCGTTTTCAATCGCGCCTCTACAGTCATATAGAAATAGGTACTTAACTATAGAGGTTGTCCGTTTTCAATCGCGCCTCTACACCCATATAGAAATAGGTACATAACCATAGAGGTTGTCCGTTTTCAATCGCGCCTCTATAGTCAGATAGAAATAGGATCATCAGGGCGTACTTAAGTTCATCAAGACACACTCAGGATTATCAGGAAACACTCAGGATCATCAGGACACACTCAGGATCATCAGGACACTCTTAGGATCATCAGGACACACTTAGGATCATCAGGACACACTTAGGATCATCAGGACACACTTAGGATCATCAGGACACACTTAGGATCATCATGACACACTTAAGATCATCAGGACACCCATAGGATCATCAGGACACCCATAGGATCATCAGGACACACTTAGGATCATCAGGACACACACAGGATCATCAGGACACACATAGGATCATCAGGACACACATAGGATCATCAGGACACACATAGGATCATCAGGACACACATAGGATCATCAGGACACACTTAGGATCATCAGGACACACTTAGGATCATCAGGACACACATAGGATCATCAGGACACACTTAGGATCATCAGGACACCCATAGTATCAACAGGACACACTTAGGATCAATAGGACACACTTAGGATCAATAGGACACACTTAGGATCAATAGGACACACTTAGGATCAATAGGACACACTTAGGTTCAACTGTACACACTTAAGATCTGGAGGAAACTCTTAGGATCAACAAGACACACATAAGATCAACAGGACACACTTAGGATCAATAGGACACATTTAGGATCAATAGGTACATAACCATAGAGGTTGTCCGTTTTCAATCGCGCCTCTATAGTCAGATAGAAATAGGACCATCAGGGCGTACTTAAGTTCATCAAGACACACTCAGGATTATCAGGAAACACTCAGGATCATCAGGACACACTCAGGATCATCAGGACACTCTTAGGATCATCAGGACACACTTAGGATCATCAGGACACACTTAGGATCATCAGGACACACTTAGGATCATCAGGACACCCATAGGATCATCAGGACACACTTAGGATCATCAGGACACACACAGGATCATCAGGACACACATAGGATCATCAGGACACACATAGGATCATCAGGACACACATAGGATCATCAGGACACACTTAGGATCATCAGGACACACTTAGGATCATCAGGACACACATAGGATCATCAGGACACACATAGGATCATCAGGACACACTTAGGATCATCAGGACACACTTAGGATCATCAGGACACCCATAGTATCATCAGGACACCCATAGTATCAACAGGACACACTTAGGATCAATAGGACACACTTAGGATCAATAGGACACAATTAGGATCAATAGGACACACTTAGGTTCAACTGTACACACTTAAGATCTGGAGGAAACTCTTAGGATCAACAAGACACACATAAGATCAACAGGACACACTTAGGATCAATAGGACACATTTAGGATCAATAGGACCCACTTAAGATCTACAGGAAACTCTTAGGATTAACAGGACACACATAAGATCTACAGGACACACTTTTGATCAACAAGACACACTTAAGATCCATAGGACACACATATGGATCAAGAGGACACACGTATAGCAACAATTAATGTATAAGAATAGAGAAGATAAATATGAATAGAGAACATACATAGAAACAAGGAGATAAAACACACTTGATTTTGTAAAAGATATATAGAAAGTAAAAATATTCTAGAGAATTAATGTAGTAAGCAATAGCTAAGTTAGTAACAAATTTTCTAATTTTTGTCTCATATCTCAATACTAAATAGATTGTTAATTAATATTAATAAACTTTAGGATATATAGCTTAAATAGAAAGACGGTATCCAACATACAACCATTGGTCATAAAATTCATTGTCAGGTCCAGGTTTTTCCACCCTTCTCCTGATGATGAATAGAAATCTTTCTATTCGAAAGCTTGATATCTGAAAAAACCTTCAACGCAGAGTTTAAATAACCTCTATTATTACAAAATACATTATTACTCAGGACTTTGCTACTAAGGGTAATACACTATACAAGACTTCATTATAGAGGATCGTTGTTCTGTACATTAAACTAAAAATGCTGAAGTGCTACAACATATCATCAACAAGACCAATCAATTATTGTACTGACGATGTATTAATTTTAGTAGGAGGTCATTTCTATTTTAGTATTACATGTATTTTAAAGTTGAAAATGTTAGTTTAGACAAAAATATGAATATAAATATTGTGCATTACAAAAATATGAACACATCTTTCGATTTCTCTATTTGCACAATCTTCTCATTCTTGTAAAACATTTCTTAAAATTATCAAACATATCAGATAGTAATATAGTTATGTTAGTGATGATTTAATACATAGCTTCTATCAACTACTGTCCCTAACTTTCTATAAATTCACTTCGTTGCACTTCATCTTCAATCGTACCATATTACTATTTCATAAATTTGAAGAAACAGTTTTATATTTCCCTCCCAAATCTTCTTAGAAGGAATCTCATGTCAAAGTTTATGTTTCCCTCATAATTCACGTCACTCCGTGTTTTATATTTTTGTTTTGGTGGAGTCTGTCCATTTTTGGCACAGCTTCTCATGAAGTCGAGCTCATTTTTCAAAATTGTTTGATAAATTGTGTATGTTTTAAAAATGTTATTATAAATGTTCCTGATAAATGTATAGTTCAATCATAATTAATATTAGTTCCATTGATATTTTGAACTCCGTAGATTATAAGAAAATTTGAAAACGAAATTAAAATATCTCTAAATCATAGACACAATTTTCATATGGTTAATCACACTATATACTAATACTCAGTGTGTCTTTGTCTGTTGGTTGGTCATTTATTTACATGAAATTTTTATTTACATGAAAAATTTGAATATATTTTTTAGATATATATTTTTATTTATATACAATTTTTTATTTAACAATCGATAACTCATTAATTTTAATGGGAAATACACTAGTATGTTTAATAAGTTTCAATAATTCATGAAAATAATAACCCATCGATTTTGGTGCAAATTATCATATTTCTTGTTATTGCTGAAAAAGGGTCTTTAGGTATTGGGCTTTCATGTTCAAATTTTTTGTGAGGGTACGAGCACTAGAACAATAGGAACATACGAGAAGTATCTTTTACATCTTAAATATTTAAGATGTTATTTACTAATGTTTATCGTGATTCCAAGAAAAAGGAAATAGTTATACCACTTGTTTTCAATGGGTCAAGGTCAATTGATCCCCATACCATTTGATTCCCGGTCAAAAGATCCCCGGTCATTTGATTCCAGTCATATTTTCCACTTATACACCCACTATTCATTTATTATATGTGAATATATTAATTATTTAACATATAATAGAAATATGCACCTTACAAACGATGAAGTTTTTTTAAAGAAACCAAGTAATAAGGTTAAAAACAGCTAACAAGAAATTAAATATTTTTTATTCAAATAAGTAACAGTACTGTATATATGTTTTCAAATTTACATTATAAAATATTCAATGGTAAAATCAAATATACCGGTTTATCCACACTAATTATAACTAGCACATATGACTAATCAAATAAATCAGGAGCATGTCTCTTAATTATTTCTCCTGGTATATGAGCTGATTTAGGAGTAACTTTTGACAATTTTATCGGTAGTTTTTAGTTAAGCTTCTTTGCCGTAACTATTACAATTATTATCATCATACAGGTGTGAAATCAAAAATTATTTTATGGTAAAATAACTTTAGTATATTATTTACCATAATGTTTTCAATCTATCCCACCTAAATGATCATAATGTTTGTAATAGTTACGGGGAAAACAGCTTAACTGAAAGTTAGGTATATTCACTTAGCTTGCGAAGTGAATATACCTAACTTTAGCTTGCAAGAGTTGGTTAATATTGGCTATCATCTGTAAGATGTTTTCTGACTAGTTGTAAATGTAAATTATCTGTAAATGAAAATAATAATTTGTTGCGATAATAATTCCTAGTTTTTTGAATTCTGTTATTTTTAGTTTCATTATATTTAAAATTTATTATATAAATAGTAGATGTCAAATCGTTACACAAGTTTTATTTATTGTTTAAATTGTATATTGCAAATTTTAAGATCGTAATAAATTATTGTATGCTAAATATATGAGCAAACAAAAACTATGTCTGGGAATCAAATGACCGGGGATCAAATGTCTGGGGATCTTATGACCGGGGATCAAATGACCGGGGATCAATTGACCAGTCACCGTTTTCAATATATAGCTATTGAATAAAAAGATAATTTCACAGTGATTATTCATTAGCTATCTAGATTTTGTTTGAGAAACCGCCAGGCAGTTTCCTGAAGACTCCTCATTTCCTGATAATGTGCTGAATATAAATTATATAATCAAAAACATCATAATTATACTCTTGAACGAAATGAACCATTTCATATCTTTCGTTTTTTTCACAACATGCAGTTGCTACACACAGTGAATTATTATACCATCTTCTATATCACAATATAGCTTAATTTAATTTTGTTCTACTCAAATACGAACAATTCATTTTGAATTACTCTGCAGTCAATGGAGAGAAAAAATCGTAATGAATAATAATTTGGTCCGAATATTGAGACTTGTAATTTTAATGCCTCATTCCATCCTGTAATTAATATTAGAATAAAGGGAGAATTATTCAACAGATTTTCATTATTGAGTTCTAATCCTCAGCTTATATTATAGTAATTGTCATCATATGTTTACATAGATATAATTTGAATATGAATACGAACTATAGTAAACCGGAATTATATTGATTATGTTCATATTCAATTTATCACTTTTAGTGATATAAAACAGTTCATTCAGTAAAATCTAATAGCTATACCTAAGAAATTTTCATATTATTCTCGTCATAAAAGTTGAGAGAAAATTTACCAAATATATGTATATAAGTATTTGGTAAAATGTCTAATTTTATATTTAGAAGCTCCTTTCCATGGAAGTATCTTTTGATGACGCTTACAATGAGTATTTGATTGTTTATAAGAATACCTGTCAGTTTTCAAAATGCAGTCACGCCATCTTTATCACTCTAGGCCACAACTTCTCGTTCCACCGTTTAACCGTATTCAAACCGAAAAATTAAACGTCAGCATGACTTATAGTTTGACGTGTATTGGAATTAGAACAAATGGTAAAAAAAACCTTAACGCTTAAATATTCAGTGATGTAAATATTGCAAGATATCTTAATTGAGGATTTATTTAATCTGAATTGAAAACTAGATTGCGATCTCTTTCATTCATATATTCCAGTTAAAAAATACCGCTGCAAAATGGCCCAATTCCTCTAAATGGAGTATCAATAATCCAATATGTGACAACAAAAACATTTATACTAGGCGACTCTAATATCAGTAAAGTAATGATAACCGTTTACCTGTTTTCCTTGTGAGTCAGAGGGATGCGCCGAGGGAATATATTTTGGCTAACTCTTGACGGTATTTCGATAATTCGGTGAAGTGAGTCTATACTGAAAAGTAATATAGTAATTAAAGATCACAATGTTATTTTATTCGGATCTATTTCGCTCAGGCATTACTTATAACCATTTCAAATTAGGAATATTTTTTTAGGTTATCTCACTGCACATATCCACTCATTAAATTAACAATTAAACATGACTTTTTTCAGGACCTCTCTAAGTTTGGTAAGAGTGAGATCACTGGTATTTGTTGTTTGTGGAAGTTACACCATTTACACGATAGTATCTACAAGGTAATAATTAAATTACTGACACGCAAATTTGATAAAGTTTCCTCATAGTGACAGGTCTAGATTTCTGGATTAACAATCGGTATGTATATGAATTGTTCGAAATCATTGTATACTAGTATAATTATGTGGTGAGGCAGATTATTGATAAGTATTTAATTAAATATTTTTATTTTATTTTAATATGGTTTTTATAGATATTTTCACTAGAATAATAACACAAGAAAATATATTTTATTAAACTATATATGATTTTATTTATAATATATCATTAAATATTAATATCATCATATCAGACACACAAATTAGATTTTCATTTTTATTTAATTACGAATAGTTCCATTGTGTTCATATACATCATGAGTCTATAATATTTAACCTTGTTTTGAATAATGCGAATTGCATTCAGTTTACTGAGTTTGGAATTATATATAATATTTATATTTTCTCAAAAAACACATGGAATGAACTATAAATCCATGAAATGTTGATGAATCAATACCTGCAACCTGTTTATGACAAAATAAACCAAATTAATAAACTGTTTATCAAGTTCTACAAAACCTTACACTGATATGTAACACGCATCGCATTCGAATGAAATTTGAACCAATTACTTTCAAGGTTCATAAGATGAGATTCTTGGCTTTGAGCCAAAAGTGGAAATATTGTAATGTTGATGAGGTCTCAGTACGGAAAATTATTAAATGTGGTAACGGAAAATCTTTACCACTTTATTTGTTTCTAGTGAAATTTAATAGATTTTCTGATAGACTACATTTATCTAGATCTATCGAATCTGAGTCATTGATTCCTAACATATGCACTTGAAACCAAATTTTTGTATACCAAAGTATATTTAATATATCATTTGAAAAAAATATAGGCAAGTGATTTATCTCAGAAAGTAATATTAGTTATATATTCACAGTTTCCTCGTGGACCAACAATTGAGTCCAAGACAATTGGGCTCACGCCTATTTTTTCAGTTTTATTGTATTAACTTAACTAAAGTTAATACTGCATGTGTAATAACTTGGGTTGTGACAATATACGTTTTGCATGAAATTATAGTTTTGAGCATAATTAAAATAAAGAATATTCCTAATATGAAAAAAATATTCTCGTTATGAAAAATATATATTTTTCAATAGAACATATTCTTTTCATGAACAAAATACTATTATTCTTTTAAACTACTACAATTTTCTGTTCAGATATAGGTCATGTAAGCAACATATTGAAGTTGCAGTACCTCCATTATGATTACAACATAATTAAGTTACAGTACCTCTATGAGTCTATACAGTGAACTCCTATGAAGTGAATGAAATAGGATGTAGCCAATAGAAAATAAGAATGTAGCTATTTTAGATGTACAAACAATAGAAAATAAGAACGTAGCTATTTTAGATGTACAAACAATAGAAAATAAGAATGTGGGTATTTACCAAAGGCCTTGGTCCACAAAGACATGTTGAAATTATTGGAATATAAAAGTCGAATTAAAGTTAATGTGAATTTGTAGAAACCTGTTCACTGTTCAATAGCTATATAAATTATTAATACAAAATATATTCTCAAAATCTCATTTTATCCCTAAAACTGTTCAAATTTTCTGTTTAATGTAACGAAAACCTATAAAATTTACCCATTTTATTAACTAAATATTACTGTGACAACTTTGTCACACGATCCCGGGCAAGAAGGTTTTATGCCTGGTACATTCCCTTAATATCTACAATATTCCCTCCTAGTCTGCACTCACAGTTTGATGATGAAGGAATATTCCTGTAACAATAATATTGGATACTATTCAAATTCTCATACGAGGGAATATTCCAGGAATATTGGAGAGTTACAGTATTCGGTCAGATATTATCCTAGGATATTCAGGGAATATCATATTTCTATAGTATTCCATGCGAAACAAATTGGAATATTCTTGGAATATATATTTTTGATAGCATTCCATTATGAATATCCCATAAATATCCCAAGAATTTTCAAGCTAGTTACATATAATAGTATTCCCAAAAATATAACGAAGGAATATCCCTGGAACATTTGGGATCTACAGTATTCTTAGTGAAACAATGACGGAATGTAACGGGAATCGAATGAAAAATTTTACTTCCTAAGAAATACTTTTGAATATCCCTGGAACTATTTCAATATTTTTTATAAGGAATATATCCCATTGGGTTATATGAAGGAATGTTCCTGGAAGAAGGGAAATTTAAAGTATGTATTTCAAACAACAAAGGAATGTCAATTGAATCGAACGATGATTTTTTTCTATTTCCTTAGAGTTTGGTTGTCTAATTTGAAAACTAAGAAACGTTAATTTGTGAGATGAACTGTTGTAATTTGGATTTCATATGTTCTCTTCTAATTTTTACCATCTATATAATTTTTAACGCTACTTGTAGTTTTTGAGAATAGCGCAAGAGTTAAGCTCTTCGTCTATGAGGTGTTAGATTTTCGTGTTAGGTATGTGCTTCTATTTTCATCTTCCATTAATAACGAAACTCCTTCACGGAGCTTTTCTGCATCCATGAGCTTTGTCTCCGACTTATAATGTGACTTCTTCTATAAGTCAGTTTCCTTTCTGGTTGCTTCTTCCAGTCTCTTGTATTTCAAAACGTCAGCGTTATGGCCTTTTGTTCTAGAGCAGATACTAAACAACCAAGTAAATTAAAAATATCGATCTAAATGAATAGAATATCGGATCAGTAAATTTAATGCTGGCTCCCTATCAGAAATTAGTAGTACCTACAAAAATTACTTATTTCGTTTGTATGAAATGCGAAACTACTAAAAGTTGCGAATCAGGTAGCCAAAATATTTGTTATCCAATTTAGTTTTCGCCTTGCAGCACTGCAGTTCAGACGTAATAGACGGGTTATAGTAGATAGTAGTTAAATTAGTGTCAATTCAAGATAAAAGAGGTTAGTATTGTGATTGTAAATGTTTAACGTATGTACACCATTGTTTCATATTTCATCAACAGCAGTTATCACTCAACAATTTTAAATTTTGGTTTAAAGTTAAGTATTGATATCTGGTGATAACGGAATAAGAGTAGAGTCAAGCATGTAAATTGCGGCACACTAACTAACTGCGGCTTCTAGCAACATACACTTCATATATTCAAAACACACGTTAAAAACTTAAATTAATAAATTATAGCATGCACTGCGCTCCATTTGATAGCTATGCAACATAGTAATGGAATTTTGGTTCAGAATTGAAATGCAATTAAAAATTAAAATGCTGCAATTTACCTGCATGAACCTACTTACCGTGCTATTTTAGTTTGTAGTCCTATTTCTATTCATATATACTCAGTTTATACTTTAATTGCCCCCAGGGGCTCTATCCTGAAGCTGTCTGTGGTGAATGGAAGAGAAGGGGGGTGGCGTCCCTTGGGCCCCGAACTGTTGTAATTTGGATTATGGATTGTCTTTTTTCATTATTACCATGTTAATCATTTTTTTAACGCTACTTGCAGTTTTAGAGGATAGCGCTAGGGTTATGCTCTTCAACTACGAGGTCTTAGATTTTTGTGTTAGGTAGGCTCGTAGGCTTCATTTACTATCACCTCTTCATTTTCCTCTTCCATCCGTGAGTGCAGCCACCGGTGCTTGTGTCCCGTTTCGTCACATTCCTTGGTAAGTGACTGCATTCACGGAGTAGCTTTTCTGCATCCATGAGCATTGTCACCGACGGTGGTAAGTGACTTTGTTCATGGAGCCACTTTCCTATCTGACTGCTTCTTCTAGTCCCTTGTACTTAATTTCCTTTTGACGTCAGCGATATGGCCTTTGGTTCCGAAGCAGACGTTAAACCCCTACTAAAATAAATAAATATACTTTAATTGTAAATGGTTTCACTATGTTAATTTATTTTACGAAATGTTTATGAATATTTAGCTATAACCTAGGTTAAACAATATATATTCTCTATCCTCTGTAAGTGAAATATAAAATTTCATAGAATTATTTCTTCAGTGACCTGTTCTTTAACTGACTAGATTTTAATATTAAAATTTTAAAAGTGCCAATAATGATTTTCAGAGTTAATAATGTTCATAGTAGCTTTTCTTCGTTCATGAGCCCTTTCTTGTTTTACTTTAATTTGATTTTTTTACTTTGTTGACCCTTATGGTTTCTCAAAACCTTTTTCCTTATCTAATTCTGTATTCCCTTTACTATCTACTTTTTCATCTTTTAAAATTTGAATGAATCACTTATGTTTTTTATTTAGTTTATGGATTAACTTATTGAATACAGATTATTGATAGATGATAATTAATTACTTTATTTCTTTTTAGGTACCACTGTCACAGTTTCTGGCAATATGGTTTACTTTAAGACTCTTCATTTCGTTGTGTGTACTATATAGTATGAAGTGCGTGCACTAAAACTATAGATGCGCTGACACCACTAGATTCACTTTATAGTCGAGAATATCAATGAATTTAAGAATAATGACAAAATTAAGTGCTTGATTGAATAAATTTGCTCCAGGTTAATGTAAAGAACCAAATGCAAAAGACTTTGTACTAGTTGTCACACAGGAAAGTAGCTCATAGCAAATTAAGCTACCACCAATCAATTGTAGTGGTCAATAATTTTGCAAAAAGATACGAAAGCACTGTTGAGTGTTGACTGCATTAACAGATGGAAGAGGAAAATGAGAAGGTGATGGGAAATGAAACCTGTGAGCTTTTCTTAACTAAAAATTGAAAACATTGAAATTGAAAAGTACAACCATAGCGGTATAGAATAAATAAGAAATATCTAGTGAAAAAAACTGAGAGTTTATAGAACATAATTAGAGCCTCAACAACATAAAAACAAGTTGCCCAGGAATTAATTTGTGCTTGATTACATTAGCTCTTTCTAAATCATGTACTATTTGATATTTTAATAAAATGATTGACGTATGTTTAGTTTCTTTCATTTAATCCCAGTACAAAGAGACAATTTTGGAAATACCTAGATTTAAGCAATGTGTCCTGTAATTAAAGTGTTAATATTGGTAGATTTTTTATACAGTTATTTGTTCAAGTTAAACTTCTTGGTGTATAGCTATGTGACAATTAAGTTATGCACTCAAGTGAATAGTGATACATGGCCAGTGATCCTTCTTATTTTGGATGTCTTATTCCATTGGTACTTCTTCAATATTCCCTCTTTCTTTGGATGACTCATTCAAAAGATATCCCTTCAATATTCCCTCTTCCTTTAGTTGTCTTATTCCATATGTATTCCTTCAATATATCCTCCTCATTTAGATGTCTTATTTCATAGGTATTCCTTCAATATTCCCTCTTCCTTTAGATGTCCTCTTCCATATGTATTCCTTTAACATTCCCTCCTCATTTGGATGTCTTATTCCATAGGTATTCCTTCAATATTCCCTCTTCCTTTAGATGTCTTCTTCCATAGGTATTCCTTCAATATTCCCTCTTACTTTAGATGTCTCATTCCATAGATATTCCCTCTTACTTTGGATGTCTTATTCCATAGGAATTCCTTCAATATTCCCTCTTACTTTGATGTCTTATTCCATTGGTATTCCTTCATTATTCCATTGAGATTCATCTCTGCGATTCCCTAGATTTTCCCTTGTGATTTATGGGACTATTCCATAAAAGTGTCAAAAAACTGCATTTCCTGAATATCGAAAAATGATCATCATGGAATATTCCTTGGGAATATTCCGAGAATGTTTTGGGAATATCCATTTTTTGCGCGGGATGTACACTAAACATTGGATCCACATGACATGATTCAAGTTAATACGACTTATTTAAATACTTCAAAGATTTTCTTTACACCGAAATATGAGATTAGTACCCAAATGTAATTTAATGGGTTTGCTAATATATACCTTATCAAGTATATCAATCTAATTAAAAAATTATATACATATTATCAGATAATATAAAGTATATTTCAAAGATTATATTTTCACTACCCTATTTATAACAAAGTAACACTTCTTTATTGTGTCTTCTGTCCAAAAAAATCTGTGCTCAATTATTTTGGGGCACAATTTTCGTGGGCCTAATTGTCCTGGGCTCAATTGTCGGAGGACCCAATTGTCGGGGCTCATTGAACAGGGCCCAAATGTCCGTGCATCCCGTTTCCGAACTGCATTAAGTGAATCAGGTAAAACAAATTGAAATATACTAATTTGCTGTTGCTTTAATTAGTCAGCTACTATAATATCCTAGTTAGAATGTTTCTTCTAAAATTATTCATACATTATTCTCTGCGCTGTAGATTCAAGAATGTGTTGTATTCAAAAAAAATCATTGACAGTTCTCAAAACACTCGATGCAAATTACTAGACTTCCTGAAAACAAAACACACATTCAAGGACTGTTGAAATAGGTGAAATTTTAAGGTCGAATTTTAAATAGTGATGTTTTCAGACAAAACACTGACAATCTTTGGCAGGGTCATTGTATGAGATTATAAACCACTTCGTTTGAGAAGCCACCAAGAGAAGCAGGCATCTTGATTTATGTAGCATTAGTTTGGTATTTTGGTGCCACAGTTATCCAGTTGACGATCTTATCATTTTCTTCCTTCGTCAGTAAAATTTTCACAGTGTGATAAGAATTGAGTGACCCTATATACTATTGCCTTATGGTTGGTTGTAAGAAAAATGTCACGCTTTAACAATAACATTTCAGAAACTTATGTAATTCCTTGACTAAAATAATTTATAAGAATAATTTATAAAAACTCTATATAAAAGAAGTCCTAATTACAGAAAAAACATAGGTAACAAAAAAAAATCCGTTGGTATTTTTTTTAGACAGATATATATAATAAAGAAGAATAACAATAATTATAAATTGGTGCCTTAAAAGAAATAAAGTGGGTCTATCTAAGTGTTCTGAAACACCTTCATATCTCCCAATCTATTAGTATCAGTCGTAGATATTATAATTATTATCCAAACAAAATTTGATATATAGGAATCTAGCGATGAGTTACCAATAACTATACTCCTTTCAATTACAGAAGAGGAAGCGCATTTACAGTTTATTGACACAGCTAATTGGTAAGAGGAGATGTCAGATTTATGGCAGAGATGAGCAAGTTCAATGATTGCAACTTATCTGTAAAGATTAGAACAAAATTATTCGCAAAAGGCCAAGGGCACATATTTCTGTTGATGTTAATTGAATCGTGAAATATGGATTTGCATGCGTAGAATATTCGTTTAACTGAATTGATATAAATATAATATTAAACTGGTGTATTTTAATCATTAAAATAATTGTTTTCATTTTCCTTAATATATATAGCTTCATTGTCAATAGTTAAACTGTTAATATAGTTAAGTATGAGGTTTACAGTTTAAGATTATTGTGAAATGAATGCTAAATAAATTGTATGAAATATCTTACAGTATACAAACGATAAATTTTGTTTTATTTTGTATTCAGGATTAACACATTCAGCCACTATATAATTATGATATGAGATGCGTTACATAATTTAATGAACGCAATAAATTGTTTGAAGTGAATGGTTCTAGAGAAGAGAGTGTTTGTTTAATTATTGTTAATAGATAGACTCCAAATACAATAAATAAATTGTTCGTTTTTCTACTCTTGATGAAACTATTATATACGGAAACCAACCACCGGCAACTTATAAAGAAAACTATATCATCGTGTGGTTATATGATTACTGCATATATATGATTTACTATATATTTTATTAAATCAAAATATTGATTAATTATTTAGGACTTCATTCAATTGAAAAAAAGTAGGAAATGAATTTGCTTTTATAGGTTGACAATTCATTACCCGCAATATATATGAAATTTAATTTAAAGAAACTAGTTATAAATTATGCATATTATATTGAATTTAAAGCCGAAATTAATGACATATATGTATATAGAGTTCGAAAACAGATTCAATTTAATTTGCAGGGTTCAAGATGGCGCTGACCATAGAACAAAGTTTTCAAATATTATCCCGCTAGTTCCCTTCTTTCATTAAGGGGAATATGGAAAAATCTGAAAATTTTATCGATTTTTTTTATTTCAGTAATAGATAAGATAGTTAATAGTGTCAAAAATCTTCATGGAAAATTTTGTTTGAAAAAAAAATATAGGTAATACTGTATTGACATCTTTTCTATCAAAATACAAATCATGAAAATTTTACTGCAAACAATGTACATAATATAATTTTAGATCTACCTATTTAATTACCATAATTAATTAAAGCTAATTATAAGCTAATCCTTTCATTGCACACCCAAATTGAATGTATATATTTAAATAAATACTTTTATGATTGATTTAGCATTATAGGTCAGAATATCAACAATCATACTATGCAAAAATTCAATTTCATTTTGGTGAGGAAGATGAACTTGTTTCACAAATGGAAATTTTCAAAATATACAAGCTAACGGTTCATACAGCAGGTATACAGTATTTGGTGTAAGAACAAATTCATTCTTTACGATACACATCATAGCGAATGACTGATGAGGGGGAGGCAGAGGGGGATTTAGTTGGTGAAAAGGGGGATTCAGATGGGAAGAGAGGTAGATTTAGATGGGAGGAGAGGGATATTTAGATAGGAAGAGAGGGGGTATAGATAGGGGGTGAAAGGGTATTAAAATTGGGAGAGGAGGGATTTAGGTGGGGGGAGAGGAGTGTTGTATATATGCAATGCGCAGTAATACCCTTTCATGTGTGCAGTGATACCCCTATACGGGAACAGGACAAAATCCCCCTTCGGACAAAAGCCACCTCCGGATAAAAGCCCCCTTCGGACAAAAGCCTCCTCTGGACAAAAGCCCCCTCCGGAAATAATCCCCCTCCGGACAAAAGCCCCCTCCGGACAAAATCCCTCTCTGGATGCAGACGGACAGATTTTAATAAGTTTAGCAGACATGTTGTTTACAAACAAAGTATCCTGACGATATTGAATCTGTGTTTTACACCTTATCTGATCGAATGCCAGAAGGAGGAGTTCAGATATTGAATTATTTTGAGGATGTTTATATTGGGAGGTTATATCGTAAAACACGTCGGCCTCCAACATTCCAAGTACCTTTGTGGAACTCCCACTATATGTAGAACTAGTGACCATCTTCCTCGAACTAATAACATCGTCGAAGCTTGGCACAGACGGTTTTCCTCATTCTGTGGTTGTTCACATAGACATATTTGGAAGTTCTTTGACTTACTTAAAACAACAGAAATTAAATATCAGGACTGCCGGGTGGCTCAACATTGTTCTGGTCATGAGCCTCAACCACACAGAAAAAGCGAATAAAGAAGGTTACGGCCCAATATGAAAAATATTCCCATGAACATTTTTTTTGCGGAACATTGCAAGGAACTTAATTTAGATTTTAAAACCCTTCTTTAATTTTACGTTTGACCGTATTTTACGTTCTTTACACTTTTAAATGTCCATTGCAAGAAAACAAATTCTACTACAAATATCAAATAAATATGAATTTATAAACAAAATCTCTAAGTTTTTTTACAATATGTTTGATGCAGATAAAAAAAACTCCCGCCAGATTAACCATGGCAATATCAAGAAAAGCAATTAAAATTAGCTTAATTCCACATTGCAGTGAAATCTCATGTCCTGCTCGATCTCCTGATTTTACCCCTCTTGACATCTTCCTTTGGGGGTATCTTCAAAATCGAAAGCTTACAAAAATAGGACTGAAAAATCCCTAAAAGTTGAAATTCAACACAATTAAAGAAATTACCTTAATAGCGAGAGACACACTAGAAAATGTTTTGAAAAATACCGTACGAAGAGTCCGCTCTTGAGTGAACAATAACGGAGAACGTCGGAAGGACATCATTAAAAAAATCTTCTGTCTATATACACATACTGCAATTTTTTTTTTAAGATGTTGTCTATAAATTCATATATATTTGATATCGATAGTTGAATAGTTTTTCGTTCAATAAACATTTAAAAGTGTATAGTTACTTTTCCGCCACTCTGTACATCTTAGTTAACCTGAAAAATCAATGAGACAGTTTAAATAAAAAATAAGAGAAAAAAAAAACTGTGATTGTCTTTAATTGATATAAAGACCTAAGGGGATTTTTTTCCGGAGGGGGCTTTTGTCCGTAGGGGGATTTTATCCGGAGGGGGATTTTGTCCAGAGGGGGATTTTGTCCTAGACCCCCCTTGAGCACAAAAAAGTTGAGCACAAAAAATTGCCAATAAGTATTTCATTTATTTATTTATTATTTCGAAACTGGTTGAGAACCATACTCATTCATGATCCTTTCATCACGAGAAAAAGAGTTTCTTTTGTGCATTTAGTTTTTGAGTAAATAAAGAGTTTGAGGGATTTTGCGCGGTGATACCCCGCCATACCCTATACGCTAACGGTTCATACAGCAGGTATACAATATATGGTGTCTGAACGAATTCATTTTGTACGATACACATCATAGCGAATGACTGCTGTCCATTATCACCAACACATGTTACTTCTCACGAATGGAAAGGTGCATCACGCACAAATAGTGGGTATTTATTTGAAAAAGAACTGTGGTTGTTTTGTTCTGTATAATCAGATACTTAAAGAGTATTAATAGTGATATTTTAATTGGATTTGATCATTAGTTTGTGTACTATTTCTCTAATATGCTATGTAAATTGTGCATTTTATGCATATATACAATACTATTCTAGATGGAGTGCAAAGTTATTCGTATAGAGTATATTGTTAGATTTTTACTTGTGCTTCAGTTATTCTGCAGTCAGCATAAGTAAGGTGATGAGAAAATATACCTCAAACATATCATAATTGATCAATTACCCTATTTTGTTGATTCAATTTATCATGTACGTGGCTTGAACAATAATTAGACAAGAGCTTCCCACCTATCCTCTATAGTAATTGAGAAAATAAAACAAAACGCATGAGAACTTTTATGCATTGATCAGCAGTTAATATTATTGGGATTTTTTCATTTATCTCGTAATTTCCTGGTTCAAGGGATAAAATAAGTAAAAGGATCAATTTAACATTTATCTCTGCAATGTAATTATTCAATAATATCTGAATAATTCCACCATGTTTAACGAAACAACAGATCGAAAATAATAATACTAAGAGTGTGAATTCCTTGAGAATTCACACCTTGACTTAACCTTGAAGGTCAAGGTCAAGTTCATTTATAATAATAAATTAACTTAACCTTGACCTTGACGTTTGTCTGGATCGCTCCCAAAATTCTACTAGATGGTTCATGGACATTGACGAATCATCCCACCAAATTTCAGTCAATTTGATATAATTTTTTTGAGTTATGCGTATAACAAGATGAAATATAAATGCTGCCTAAAATATAACCTCCGAATATTTGCGAAGGTAATTAGTTCATAACTATTAACCTCATTTTATTATAAGTGTTTATTAATAGATTCGGCCTCTGTTAATCTTATTGATAATTTGTAGTATCGTTATATTTTGAATTAAATTTGTTTTTGATGTTAATTAAGTTGTGGTGAATTGAAGGCGATGATCTTACCGCACACAACATTTAACAAAGCTACGCCTATTAGTTCCTGTTCCGATACTTTAGAAGTTCTGTAAAGTAAGTTTAAAAACTTTTTTAAAAATTAATAAGGAAAAATTATGTGATTTCAACTGCTGTAACAGTTTGAATCATAATGAAATTAATTTGATCAATTGTTTCTCGATGTATAGTTTAACTTCAACTTTTAATTCATACATAATGCTGAAATTAAAACGCTTTAAAAAAAATTTCTCTCCATAAAAAGTGTATAAAAATAATTAAATTGTGAATATGCAGCAATCCAAGAAAACCACACATTTTCGAAATTCATTTGCCATATATAGTTGTGTCGACACGCAGAAGTCGACATTCCTCACGGGAGTCTCTATTAGATTAGCAGTGCCTTCATCTCGTATAAATATGCAATAAACTGGACCACAATGGAAAGCCACTTACAAATATTGTAAACAACCATCCACACAAATTTATTCCTAGAAATGGTATATCAAGGATGGATTCATTAGCCAAGTATATGTTCGTATTAAATACTCTCAATATTTTTCAATTGATGCTCACTAGTTTACATCATTAAACATATACATATAGCGTACTTTGTCTGATATGGGAATAAATATGCGAAAGTAAGACCATTCAAATAAAGACTAGATGACGGCAATCGTATAGCGCATACCTTCGCCACCGCTTATAACTAACATTGACCAACCAAAATACTTAGATTTTAAATGATCTTGACCTTTGACCTGTTTGCTCCCAAATTCTGATAAACTGATTCCTGTATAATGAACAATCACCTCCAAATTTCAGGTAACTTGGTTATTGAGTTATAAATGACCTCGGTCTTGATCTTTGACTCCTGACCCGCTAACTCACAAAATCTAGCAAATTGGTTCCTGAATATTATTCAATTTGATTGAACCTTTGAAGTTTTAACTGATCGATCCCAAATTCTAATAAACCAGCTCATGAATAATGAACAGTCGCTGCACCATATTTCTGGCAATTTGATTCAATACTTTGTGAGTTAAAGATAGTAAAAAAATTGTTAATGGGTAAATGCCGTCTAAAACAAAACATTCCACAATCAGCGAAGATAGAAATATGAGAATACATGAACTTATTTATATAATTATAACTAATAAACATCTTTTCTTAAAGATAGGAGGGGATAAAATGGAGAAATGCTTCAATAATATTTAATAAAGAAAACATTTCCTATAACTGCCATGCTAAGTCACTAACTCAATTAGGATTTTAGTAGCTTTTAACATATCAACTCACTAACAACAATATGGATGGCCCCAAATCTGCCTCGACGATATAATGTGAGGTCCCCATTTCATTCGTGGGAATGAACCATGTGTGTCATTTATGGCGGTAATTCCTGCTGATGGAGCTCACAGATATCTATAAGCACACCTTGACGAAGTTCTCTTTGTATATTTAATGAAGAATGAATTTCAGAAATTATTTTGAATGGATTCTAATTAGGAATTAATTGATTGAGTATTTCAAAAAATTGGTCTATTCTTAAAATATTAATCCTTGATAGGCTAGTAGAAATAGACTAGTAAAAATAAATTGATAAATTGAATTGAAAATCACATTTGAACATTTAGAAGTCAGCTTGGTGACCTAATCTGAACGGCTAGCAAATGCATGCCACGCACAATCATCGTAGTAAATTGTAGGAGCCTTCCTCGAGACGGAATGAGACTCTCACCTATCACAAGTATGGGTTCTGGTGGTTACGTTGAACGATATCTATCAGTTATTTTGTCAAGTAGAGGCTGTAATTTGTACAACCTGTTAGAACCATCATTGCAATAGTTGTTATTAAAGTGCAGGTATCTTATTGGAAGGGAATAGTAATTCCTTGTTATGTTTCTGTAGATGGAAGGAGTGTAGCAGACATCCTTTTTTGACCACTCCCATTGTTATAATGATTATAATGAATTTCTTTTGAGGTTGTTGGAATCCATTTACATGAACGAGACCTATGCGTAGCCCGATGACTGCCATGAACTTGACTGGTGAATCTATTTGTTTCAGCAATAATATTTGAGATAATTTCATCTGTCAAAAAGAGAGCATCTACCTCAAAAGGTGTCACTGATCCTTAATTGTGGACCAGTTGAAGTCGATTGCAACGTGTAATACGGGCGACGTATACCATGTAAGTGCACGTTCATCATGGCGCAGGTCGCCCACAAAGGCAGATAATATTATTCTAAGCGACATGTACCAAATATGATCACGGTTTTTGAATGCACTATCGAAAAGAACTTACCACAGAAAAGCTACACACAAAATCTCACTGAAAGATATTGGTTGAAACTGACTCTACATTAGTTCAAACATGTCGCTCGTGGGTCTGAACATGTTAACTGTGCAATCGCGGCGAACGTGTTAGAAAATATGAAGTTAATGAAATATACATTATTTCATTAACTTCCATATCATTAACCCTATTTCATTATCCATATCATTATCCAATATTCATGTATGTGAAGCTCGTGTTTTTCCTTTCTAATGTAAATAGAGAAATCATTCAGTGTTGTATTTATATAAGCAGTTCTTTGATCGTAACTAAAATTCTATCGTTGAGATATTTGCCCGGATGCAGTTATATATCATTAATTCTGATGTTTACATTGATAGTTTTGAAAGATTTTATCCAGTGAAAGGTTTGGATGAAAGCAATACTGTGGTGTGGTTTCTTTTTGGTTCCCCATTTTCATAATATACTATAGTATATATTATAGACGCAAAGTTGTTTGAATATTAACTAATTCTTATATATTTCACACGAATCAACAAGAGAGTTCCTATTAGCGTTTTTTCTCCCGCCACATCTTTTATGAATATTACGACTCAAGGGATCTGCTCCGAATGATTATTATCATGGAGCCACTTTTGAAAAGGCTCCAGTCTCATTATAAGAGATTATGCATATTAACTCGATTATATCTCATTGTGTTTGATGTGCTCACTTGCTATCTAACATACCAGCCGCTTACAGTACTTCCAAGTCAAAACAGGATTAAAATGATAGATAAAAGAATAAAATGGAAATTTGTTGGCCCTTCCATATATAGTATAACAAACTTTGCATTTTATTTAATACCTTATCAAGCAGGAAAATTGAGATTGCTTTCAAACAGGTTTCATAATTATTCCAGTTTACCAATAACATAAATCATATACCAAAATACAATTAGTATAGACTTTTATGAAACAAGATATATATCTATGTATATTTATAATACACAATGATAAAAAATAAAAAAGTAAAGCAGACGAAAACAATAGCAACATAGAAGAATTTGAAGATTTTATTTGTACATTTTTCAACTTGGAATAAAAATTACAACGTACACTATATCTATTATCAGTTTCACAACAATTTACTGCTTGCAAGACTGAACCATTTTTCAGATAGGAAATAAAGAAGCCTTCATGAAATTTAATGTTCTTTCTGAGGGTTTATCCAGATAGGACTTGTCAAATTGCCATTTTTCTTTGCATCCAAATCCTATCTCAGCAATTTAATTAGCCGGAAATGCAGGGCATGCTAATTCTTTTTAGGAATATGTTAGCTCTATTATTTTCTGAACATTTCCTGTCTCCTATAGATTTTCGAAGGCTTCTTTTTTGGCAATCAGGCTGTATTTGTTCTCTATTTACTGAGCTAAATTAGCAATTCCGCAATTCATCTGCTATATTTAGTGTCTGCCACTGAATCTTATGAAAAAGTGGAGTATCTTTTTGTTTGTTTCATTTTTATATTTAGTATTGAACTCTTTGAAAAACTGACTCTGTGTAAATTATGCCATGTATTGTTCCATTAAATGAAATATAGTGATCAAAATAATGAGTTGTGGTATACAACATTTACTATTCTGCTTTACTCGTACAGATCTCGGGATATCTTGTGAACTTTTTCTATAACCTTTCATTTCAGGTTTTGATCGCACAGATAAGTTCATATAGCATTCAAATCTGTGGAGTATTGATACCACTTATCTTTAGACCTAACTCTGAGATTTGGCAGAGTTTTGTCTGAATGTCCAAAATATGTCCTGCACTGAAGTGATTTTCAACACAATTAAACTATATAAAAGCCTATTTTTTTAATAAATAACCTCCTTTTTAACTCATTGTTGATTTAGTTCACGTTGTTCTGTTCAGATTTCTTTAGTGTTTTTTTCTCTATTAATTTTATCTTTTCAGTAATTATAAGCCCCTTCAATTGTAAAAATCTTCTGATCTTACAAATACAGCATTCTCATAAATATTTTACTCATATTTGTTAGATCATGAAATTTAATCATTGCCAGAGTGTTCTACCACGCCACTCTTGAACGATTCTTGCAACCAACCAACAGACAAAGACACATTGTGTATTAGTATATAGGATGATAATAATATTGATTAATAGTTAATTATTAATCACTGTTTTCGTGCAATTTATGGTATGGTAACGACAGTTGTAACAGGACATTCAATGATATTTTAGAGTGAGTGCATGTTACATAAATTGTGTTTGATGAATATGTAATAGTTTGCTTTGTTTGTGTCGTATTTACTGTGTGAACTCATTATTATGAATCATTTAATTTAATCAATTATTTGGCAACAGGGGAGGGAGGGGGCATTAGAAATAAAAGTATAAAGAAAAATAATAACTCAGACTGATGTTTTTAATAGAGTGGTAACGTATATCGTATAAGCAGACTGTGTAGTGTACAAAATTACGTACAAAAAGAACATAAGAGTTGTTGTGAGAGAGAATACAGATTATTAAAATTTAATCGTTAGAGAATTCAATCGATGATAAACTAAAATGAAAGAGTTGCATTTATTTACATTTCATCAAATTTATATTCACTCAGTTATAGATATATATGAGAAATAAAAACACTGATTATATCATTGTCACAATGTTTAACCCTTCTATCAGCAGAGGTGGGCGTTCCGCACAAATGTTCGCGAACCGGTTCGGACTGGAAAATGGGTTCGGAAGTTCGGATTCGGAACCTCTTCAAAAACGGTTCGGACTTCCGTGTTCGGAACGTCTTTTTCGCAAGTCCGAACCTCCGTACCCGGGAAAAACTGACTTGTACATTTAATCATTTTACATTCTGAATATGTACCGTGCATTTACTGACCGCCTCTCGACCACTATTATATACCTAGGTTTCTGCCACTGAAGCGAAGAACATGAGTCTTTCCCTGCTCTTCTTCCGTTACGTTATTCATCCTTTCCTAACTTACGGTAAGTTTTATAATAAACTTAATACTTAAATAACTGTTAAGGTTCCCTCAAATTTCAATTAAAAATAGCTTGATATATGTAGAACTATAGGTAAGGTTATAAACGTATACATTACATAACACCTTACCCCTAGTAACTTAGCTGTTGGTTAACCACTGCCAGTCCTCATGAAAAAATAATAATAACTTTAATTTAAGACCGATTTCAAAGGTATCTTTTCATTCCTTTAATTTTTCGCATATATACATACGATTAGACAAAAATATACACTTTGTTACTTCGAATTATATACTTTTGGTAATTCAAAATTATATACTCATGATAACTTGGGATTATATACTCTTGCATGCTAACTAGGAATTATAAACTCTTGGTAACTTAGAATTATATACTCTTGATAACATGAAGTTATATACTCTCGGTAACTTGGAATTATATAGTCTTGGTAACTTGGAATTATTGACTCTTGGTAAATTGGAGTTATATACTCTCGGTAACTTGGAATTATATACTCTTGGTAACTTGGAATTATATACTCTTGGTAACTTGGAATTCTATAATCTTTATAACTTGGAGTTATACTCTCGGTAACTTGGAATTATATACTCTTGGTAACTTGGAATTATTATAATCTTTGTAACTTGGAGTTATATACTCTCGGTAACTTGGAATTATATACTCTTGGTAACTTGGAATTATATACTTTTGGCAACTTGGAGTTATATACTCTCGGTAACTTGGAATTCTATAATCTTTGTAACTTGGAGTTATATACTCTCGGTAACTTGGAATTATATACTCTTGGTAACTTGGAATTATATATCTTTGTAACTTGGAGTTATATACTCTCGGTAACTTGGAGTTATATACTCTCGGTAACTTTGAATTATATACTCTTTGTAACTGGAATTATTAACTCTTGGTAAATTGGAAATATATACTCCTGGTAACTTGCTATTATATACACTTGGTAACTTGGAATTATATACTCTTGGTAACTTGCGATTATATACAGGGTGTCCGACAATTTTGTTGCCAAACTTTAACATAAGGTTGCATTCGTCGAAATAAACACTTTTTATTCCATGAAGGTATGGTCTAAAATGCTTAGTTAAAGAGTTACAAGGTTAGGAAAGTAGTATCTGTACCATTTATTATTATTAGTTAACATTATTTTTCTTAATGTAGCGATTAGAAACAAAACATTTTTAACAGTAATTATTAGGAGCACAAGACACATAATCTTAAATTAGGTTACATGTTTACAGAATGTGTTCAATTTGCCGCCCATTTGTTGCGATGCAAGCGTTCAAACGTTTGTCCCGCAAGGATTCGTGAAACTCCTGGTGTCTTTGCTCACGTCCGCCAATCATTGGACACCAATAAAAACCCGAACATGTTCAAATTATACAAAAATGAATTAGGTCTATATGAGATTATATATGAATATATTGAAACAATCAAGGAATGTGAAAATTAACCATCACAAAAATATAATTTTCGCATTAGGAGATATAAGGAAAGTATACTAGATATTTTAAACTAGTGTACTTTCCCCGTTATAAATGACGGGGTTTCAATAGAAATTGAATGTTGATTCAAAATTAAGGGGGAATCAATAGTAAAATAAAAAAATATATTTAATTTAAAAAAATTATGTAAAAAAGTGTAGCTATATAAAAAATATGTATTCAAATAAAAATTCATGTAAATAAATATACATGTATATAGAAAGTTATGTAAATAAAAATTTATGTTATAAAATATTAGTTGTATTGGGATATCTTCTACTGTAAACTGGTCTGTCTTTGTGCTTTTACTTTGACTGCCGCGGTGAAACTGCCCAGTATATTTTGCAAGCAGTGCTACCGCGGCGGTGGTAACGCGTCCAGATGCGGTGCCACCGCCTAGCGCCGTAGCAACGCAGACTGCCAAGGCGGTAGCACCGCCAGTATACTATGCAACTTTGCTTTTCCATTAATTTAACCGTGATTAATTGAAGATTCGTAAACAGGGCAGTAGCACCGCGACTGTGGAACTGCCAGTATAGTATGGGCCTTACCTTGAAAATTTCTTAGATACTTTCATTGAAAATTACTAAGATGCTTACCTTGAAAATTACCTTGATACTTACCACGAAAATTACTTATACTTACCTTGAAAATTACTTAGGTACCTTTGTGATGTCCCCCCTTGGGGTGTTTTCATCAGCTGTGGTACCTTATAACGGTCCACCGTATGGGTTCTTTTAGTGATTAGAATATCAATCTTTTGTTCGTATTTTCAGATTGATCTTTATATCTTTAATCTCCTTTAACTAAATACTCATTGCCATGCCCTAGAACCAACTTGCTTATATGGTTCCGACCTCAGGCCTTTGGTCAATGCTCAAACGTATTTAGGTTAAATAGCACTTTATTTATAACATATAACTCAAAAGGGATTGTATTTATATATCAAGCAATAATTATAACACAATGCACTTCACTAAGTATTCACAAGTATTGGTCTCGTAAACTAAGGACTTGAGATTTAGATGTTAATCTCATGCGAGCCAAATGGTAACTCCCTGCGAACTAACTCGTTCATTCTATACAAAGCTTATATTTATAGTGACATACTAATGACGTACTAACTATATCAAATCATTACATCACACCTTGAAAACTACTTAGATACCTACCTTGAAAATTACTTAGGTACTTACCTTGAAAATTACTTAGATACTTACCACGAAAATTATTTAGATACTTAACTTGAAGATTACTCTTGATACTTACCTTGAAAATTACCTAGATACTTTAATTGAAAAATACTTAGATACTTGCCTTGAAAATTATTTAGATACTTACCTTGAAAATTACTTTGATCTTTACCTTGGAAATCACTTCCCAGTTAACCATATCCTAGCGAGGGACAGAGAGGGAAGTGGGATTTCAAAAGTCTCAAGACGTCTGAAATCCCACGTAATTGCAACGTCTGATATCCCACTCTCGTCCCACGTCTTGAACAAGCGGGATGTCCCACGTCTGTCCCACGTGGGATGTGTGACACTCTAATGTATCACTTATTATATTTACTAGAGTACTTTGCTTCCTAGTACTTTAACGTGAAATAGCCTTGTCTTATTTATTTACTCAATTCAAGTATTGGTATTATGTTCTATCTCCAAATATTATCTCACTATAATATTACCTATGGATCTTTTCTTTTCCTTTAGATCTCTTTCATAATAAGTTAAAGGGATGGGAGAAATAGTAAACACAGAATATAGTTTAAACTAACTATACTTCAAACATCCTAAACTGAACAGTGGATTGCCAACAACGTTAGCTGAGAGTGAATGAGTAAGATGTTTATCTCAAGACAATATGTGGCTGACTGAGGATATCGATTCAGACCCCAATGACTTATAGGTGAGGACTGATGCGAAGCGTTCATCACAGATGTCCCACACGGAATGTCCCTCACTGTCGCACGTGGGATGTCCCTCTCTGTCCCATGCTGAATGTCCCTCTCTGTCCCACGCGGAATGTCCCTTTATGTCCCTCGTCTGGCACACGCGAGATAAAAAGTACGCGGGAAAAAGTTATATTGAGTCGTGGTGCAAATCTTAATGGTAAAAATATCGATACATATTGCAGCAAGTTCATTCTAAAACCTTATTTACGTATCATAACTAGGTAAGTATCTATAAACACTAGAAGGTATATATAAGTATTGTAGGTATTGATAAACACTAGTAGATATAACTAAGTAGCTTTTAATGACAGTTGTAGGTTGTATGTTCGGGGGCCTGAGGGAGGGGGGGGGGTGTTTCTTATTTCTGCCGTATAGGCATTTCTTTATTTCAATATTCATATTCAATATTTCCAGTAGTTAAGTTCTTTCTTTCACATGGTAGCGTGGTTATTAATTAGTGCCGAGCGGGCATATATTTACGTGGGTTACGATTCTTCCTAGAAAGAATAATCAATTTGTTTAATTTACTGTTTACGTTACTTGTCAATAATAATCATTAATTCCACCACTTCATTATATAACATCAAATCAAATATCGTACCAAAATAACAAGGTTAAATAAAACACATTCATAGTTTAAATTAAGTGTACTCTAATTAAGTAATCGATCAGACAAAAGGTTCGAAAATAGTAAATCCTACATATACATCGTACATTTAATTCAATTAATCAAATTTCTACCTATGGAGGAGTTTAACTTACAACATGGGTCAAGCTTTGGAGGTTGAGAGTATACTTTTCACAAATAAACACTGACACAATCACTGAGGGAATACGGATGGGGTTACTGAATTTGTAATGGAGTTGTTGCGGCTGAAAACTCTTCGGAACCACTGTACTAGTACTAGTATTGGGAACGGCTGAAGTCCTCCACTAGAACTTTGTTAATTGACGTGGACGACAACTCGTGCAAATCTCGGTACGATGATGGTGGCTCTGGCTTCAGACTCCTACTGCTTATTGAGTGTCTGTTCTGCAACATGAGAAGTTGTTCTGCAACGTCAGAAGTTATTCTGCAATAGACTTCAGTTCTTGGTTCCCACATCCTGTCTCATTTGGCTTCGACTCTGCCGTAAAGAATACAACCTCTGCTGCCGGGATCCATTGAATTGCAAGATTCAACCACTTGCTAGGGATCCTATCTCCACCACTATGACGGGCGGAGATCTTCATCGACTAAGTCCTGCGATGGTCACCTAAGGCTGGGGTGAGAGAAGACTTCACCCCGCCGGGGTCTTATCCAGACCGGTAAACTACTTAAGACACTCTTGTAAGCAGAGAGTGACGACAGACAGAGTAGGACTCCTTCATAATCTCAATCCACCGCTTATATACTCCCCAGATTCATCTAAAACTCCACCCAAATCCAAACGTAAGATGCCGCTGATCTCACTTCTCCAATTCCGATTGGTTCTCAACCCTCCTGTAGGCTGTCCCTAATTCTACCCTCAACTAATAGAAACTGACCAATTCAAAAATAACTCCTCCTATATTTCCTACTAAACTAATTACTTTCTCACAGAAAAGAAGCATCAAACTTGATATCTGTTAGGATACATGAAACCTCAAGAGCTCGTTATTTCTATAAAGTAAACCACAGAAAGCCTCTGGCCTAGAGAAAACAGTAGGTGGTTAATTACCCTCACCAAATGCATTACATGTAACAGAGTTTGAAACTCTTATTCACTCTCTTAAAGCAATAAATATTATTGTCAAACAGCCATTCTAAAACCACAAACATTTGAGCAGAAGGGAAATATACAATGACACTGTTTTATTTCAAAGTCACAAAATAATTAACTTCAAATACCAAACCGGTCTGAAGATTTTATAACTACAAGTATACAAGGTAACTAGGTAGGAATTAATGAATACTAGAATGTTACTAGGTAGGTATCGATGAACACTAGTAGGTAACTAGGTAGACATTTATGAGCACTAAATAGTAGTTAACCAGGTAGATATTGATAAACATCAGTTGCTACTATGTGTATATTGACAATCAGTTGTAGGTAACTAGTTTATTGAGCCTGGTGGTGGTCAAGTGATGATATATTTATTATTAAATAAAACTTGGAGTTCTTATCTTTTAAATGAAACGTATTTAAATATTCTAGCAATAATAGTTAACAAATTACAGCCCTTATAGATCGGCTATTTTTTTGCGGACAACCTGTATTAAAAAAATGTTGCATGAAGCAGTAGCAACATTATGAAATGTATCACACGTTTGGTTAGGACTAGGAGAATTAAAGACTCTTTACCAATCATAAGAAATACAGTTGGTACATTTTCACATATGCACGGTATATTAGGTTTATTTGATATCAGATGATTGCCCCACGTGTGTTTATTCAAGTAATTGGAACATTAGAAAAATATCCATGGTAATTGGAATGGTATTTACTGAAATAAGGGGAAGTCAGTTGGTTAATTCTTAGTAACAATTTTAAATATGACAATATGTACTTCTTAACTTATATTCGAAAACACTATATAGGAATTCAGCATAAGATAAGCTTTGGGTAATTACACAAATATTTTTTAGAAGTTATAGTACTCTAAAATAATAGTTAAGATAGTGAATATATGTTTAAATTTTCATAAAGGTATTTTGTGTTGGCAAATTACTTTTCATGACGAGACCAAGATTTGTTAACCTTGTAATCAACAGATCACACATATTTTAAAATAAATTTCTCAATCATTGCCACCGAATTGTGGTATATTGACTTTGTTTAGGATCAATAATTTACAGGTCTAACAGTTTTTTCTAAAGCTATATCAGTCCGTGTTTTCTTAAGTCAGCGATATGGCCAAATATATAAATTGGAAAATATTAATACTTCCAGATGATGATCTGATTTTCCCATTAAGGAGATCAATTATGATACACATTTGATATTAAAATCACTACACTGCGACCAGAATTATTAGTCCTAAGTGTTTATTGACTATATCTCAAAAACGGGCAGCGGTAAATTTACGAAATTTTCACCATAAGTGTAGAAGAATATGAGACACATTCGTGTCATTATACGAAGGTTAACTCTTTTTAATTTTGAATTTATTTAATATTTCCATTTTTCAGGTGACCAGAATTATTAGTCCCGATTTTTTCGTTTCTTTATAAATTTGTTACAAGGATAAATAAACGAATTTTTTAAATAACAAAACTTTTAACATCAAATACCAAATACAAATACACTTTGTAAACACAAGAAAGTAGTCAATAGTGAATTTAATATGGCAGAAATCATGATTATTTCCCAATGTGAGATCCTTGGGATTTTATGACTTGAAACATTCGTTCAGTGACAGAATCTGTTAGTTTTTTGATAGTAGAAGGATCCACAGCCTTCGCAGCATTCTGTATGGCAGCCCAGAGATCATTTTTTGATGAATACTGCTTCCCATTGCTGTAAACACTTCTTTTGATGATGGCCCATAAATTTTCAATGGGATTTAAATCGGGTGAGCAGGCAGGCCAGTCCATCAGGGTGTTATTCTTGAAGGCCAGTGAGTGCAAGAACTCTTTGGTTTTCTTTGCTGCATGCGACGGAGCATTATCTTGCATAAATATGATTTTACGGCGTTGTTCCAAAGGCAGGTCATCTAACCAGTCTGAAAGAGCAGAATCAATGAACTCACAGTAGCGCTTAGAATTGAGTTTAACACCTTCTTGCACCTTCACAGAACCAATGAGTACATCCCCTATAATTCCCGCCCAAAACATCACCCCTCCACCACCTTGCTGACGTCGCAAACGCATTTGGGAAGGGTCATCCCCAAACACCCATCCTTTGGACCATCCATCAGGGCCATCCAAAGTTGCTCTACATTCGTCAGTGAATAATATAAGCTTTGGAGAGGTTCTCATATATCTCTTGGCCCAATCTAGACGCCTCTCTTTGTGTTTTGGGGTGAGAGGAGGAGTTATAGTGGCTTTTTTTTGTTTAGCAAATTTTCCAAGAACTGAATTGCGGGTCGATTTAGACACATCTGCAACCCCGGAAGCGGAAAAAATGTCCTTGCTTGTTGAACCAGGGTTCTTCTTCAATGTAGCCTTCAGGCGGCGCACATCCCTTTGTGATAGTTTCCTCAATTTGCCTTTATCCTTGCGTTCTTTACGAATTTTCGGATTTTCCAAAAAACGCTTGATGGTTTTTACATGGCGTCCAATTTGTGCAGCTATTTCAGCTTGAGGCTTCTTCTTAGCTGTTAACTTGATGATAAGGTTTTTTTCTTGCTCTGAAAGGTCCTTTCCACGCCCCATTTTCAACTAATTAAATAAAAATTATGTACTGGACTAATAATTATGGTCACCTGAAAAAAGAAAATATTAAATAAATTCAAAACAAAGAAGAGTACAACTTTGAAAATTAGTTAGAACGTGTCTCATACTCTTCTACACCTATGGTTGAAATTTCGGAAATCTTCCGCAAACGGTTTTAGAGTTATGGGCAAAAAACTCTTTGGACTAATAATTCTGGTCGCAGTGTATATACACTTAAATTATATAAAAATAACATAATTATTTCCGTTTCGATATTAATGAACTAAAATAGAGGATAAATGGCGAAATAATTTTAAAATAAATTTACATATCACAAAAAACAATTCAGCATCACTGCACCATATGGATAATGGAAAGATGATTAAACGTTATCTTCATACAATGATACAGGCGAAATCGTTATCTTTATACAATGATACAGGTAAAATCGTTATCTTCATACAATGATACAGGCAAAATCGTTATCTTCATACAATGATACAGGCGAAATCGTTATCTTCATACAATCATACAGGCGAAGTCGTTATCTTCATGCAATGATACAAGCGAAATCGTTATCTTCATACAATGATACATGCAAAATCGTTATCTTCATACAATGATACAGGCGAAATCGTTATCTTCATACAATGATACAGGCGAAATCGTTATCTTCATACAATGATACAGGCGAAATCGTTATCTTCATACAATGATACAGGCGAAATCGTTATCTTCATACAATGATACAGGCGAAATCGTTATCTTCATACAATGATACAGGCGAAATCGTTATCTTCATACAATGATACAGGCGAAATCGTTATCTTCATACAATGATACAGGCGAAATCGTTATCTTCATACAATGATACAGGTGAAATCGTTATCTTCATACAATGATACAGGCGAAATCGTTATCTTCATACAATGATACAGGCGAAATCGTTATCTTCATACAATGATACAGGCAAAATCGTTATCTTCATACAATGATACAGGCGAAATCGTTATCTTCATACATTGATACAGGCGAAATCGTTATCTTCATACATTGATACAGGCGAAATCGTTATCTTCATACAGGCGAAATCTTGATTCATACTTTTTTAGTCAGCAGCTTTGAAATTCAGGTAATTCAAAAGTTTTTATGCGTAATACAAATCCAACCAATTTATTTGAGTTACGTACTGATTCACAAATGAATTACTAAAATTGATTTGAAGGAGGCAATCAATACTAACATGTTTGCTAATCGGAGAGAGTCTCAAATCTACAGTTACCTAAATAAATTATTAAATAAATATCAATTCAAAACGGGTGTAGGACATTTCGTCCACGGACAATTCATCTACGAATTGCTTTATTTGGTAATCTAAAGTGTTTATGGGATAAATTTCATATTATTTTTCCCTATTTCATAATTAGCCAGGTGTAAATATACAATAATATAATAGTGACTTAAGCCGTATAGTAATAAAATTAGAAATGCTACACGGATTGACTGTATCGTTAAGTTATTTACCTTTTTAAATAATATTTTGCATTAATTAATGAGTATTTAAAATTTAGAGCTGAAATAACAGGGTCTAAATGTTTGGATACGTAAGAATGTTTGGATACGTTAGAATTAAAGTAATTACAATATAGGTAAGTAATTATTATTATTATGTATGTACAAGCGAATATACGGAAAAATCCAATAACATGGACGTTTTTACGTTTAAATGATTAACTGCAACATTAAAAAGTACCAATATCTAGTTAATTTTTTTTATATCACTTGATTAGTAGTATATTATTGTTATAATTGGGTGTTCTGTATTACTGTATCATTTATTTATTTTACTGTGTTCATGAATAAATTGTTTCATTGTTTCATTTGTTTCATTTGTTTCATATTATATACCTGCACATTATTATGTATGTAATTTAGGTAGCCACTGTTAAAAATATTTTACTATAAAATACTAATTTCAGAACCAATATTGCATCTAATAATTACCTAATATGAATACTACTATTGATGATTATTGTAGTTGCTGTACATTTATGTACTGTAATTATATCGAGACATGCCAGGTAATAATTAACGATTTTATAGGACTCAGGTGTAAAAAAAAACGGAGCCTGCCTGTGTATCATTAAAAAAGTATTCAGTTTCATTATTTTACTGATGCCGGCCAGCAGGAGAAAAAGATTGCAACTAGATTATGTGCTCTCGGTAGATCGCATACCTTCGCCTCCGCTTTGACCCGTTTTCTCCCAAAATTTAAGAAACTGCTAACTGGATAATAATAACCAATAGTCCCACCAAGTTTCATGCAATATGGTACAATACTTTTTGAGTTATAAATGACCTTGACCTTTGACCGGATCATTTCCAAAATTCTACCAGATCGTTCCTGGACATTAATCAATCGTCCCATCAAATTTCAGACAATTTGGTTGAATACTTTTGGGAGTTATTGAGTTACAAATGGCCTTGACCTTGATCTTTGACCCGATCGCTCTCAAAATCTAACAAAATAGTTATTGTATATTGAACAATTATCCAACCAAGTTTCATGCAATATGGTTCAATACTTTTTGAGTTATAAATGACCATGACCTTGACCTTTGACCAGGTCGCTCCCAAAATTTTACCAGCAAGTCACTGAACATGGTCCAATCGTTTCACCAAATTTCAGGCAATATGATTGAACACTTTTTTCAGCTAAGCGAATAACAAGATGATAAATGAATAAATTAAATCCGATGAAAATATGACCTTCCCGCATTCTGCGAAGGTAATAAGAATTTAGGCAAAGATCATACATTTCCAATTATAATCAAAAAAGGGTTTTAAATTATTTTATGTTGCAGAATATATATAAATAATATATAATATAAAACATATACACACAATGAATATAATACAAAATAAAGCAATTCGAGGATGAAATGTCCGTTGGACGAAATGTCCGTCGGACGAAATGTCCGTGCACGATTCAAAACATAGTGTCATGAAGATGAAACATATGTATGGTCCTATGGATTAAATAATTTCTTTCCTCGATCAATATTATTATCAGAAATCAATTAATCGCCAAAATTATTGTTGATTAAGCTGTTTTTACCGTAGGTTATGCAGGTGGGAAATATTCAAAACATTTTATGGCAAATAATGTATATTACTTACCATAAAATTACGAAAACAGCATAACTGAAAAAAAGACAAGACAAATTACCAAAGTTACATTTTGTGCACGGACAATTAATCTACAAACTGTTTTATTTGGTAACAATTTAAAGAATTCATATTCTCCCTATCCTACCCAAGCAAGGTTGTGATCACCTCTATCGAGGGAGGACAACCTTCAGTCCCCACATGTACGAAGAAAACTTAATCGTAGACCTTCTTTTACTTTAAGGCATTGATTTATTTAATACATCACTAAAAAGTATTCCGTTTTAATATTTTACTGTTGCCAGATATTAAGAGTATGATTGCAGTAAGAGAGCAAAGACTTAGATTTCTAAATAACATCAGCAAAGGATGTTTTCTACTTTTTAATGCAAAATATAAATAAATATTGTGTACTAAAAGATTGTTATATACACTTATGTAAGTTAAGGTACAAAGTAAATCACATAGTGAGCAAATTGTCCAGCCACGAAAAGAATTATTATGAGTTTACTACCGCTATAAATGTAAGAAATGCATTGTAAGTTCATTGTAGAAAAGTGCATTGTAAAAGTAAGACACCCAGTAAAAATACTGGTCATTATCGGACATTAAAAAATATTATCTTTCATTAAAACTACTGGCCATTATTGATATTATATAATAAGAAACTACATGAACAAAAATTTCGATAAATACCAATTAAGAAACCATATTAATTAAAACATATATTCATTTTTATTCTTCCATACTTTACCATCTGTTATAGAAAATATTTTAATCATATATCTCGTAATTTTTAAATGAAATAATAAATCAGATATCAAAGTTTATGTTCCTCTCCTATTTCATGTCAACTCAGTGTTTTATAAATTTGTTTTGAAAAAGTCTGCTCATCCTTTTGGCAATAGTTCAAGGGGAGAGATGGTCATTTTTCAAACAACTTTAATACCTCAGCTACGATTATTTATGGACATGTTTATCTACACTAAATTGGTTCAGTTTAAATAGATGTGAATTCAGTCGACTAATAAAAAACTCTAAAGTATAGCTATGCCTTTAATTATCTTGATATATTAAATGATTTTGAACTCAATTCCACTTCAATAAAATTAAATATAATGTATTAATTATTATGATCGAACCTATTTGCAAATCAGCAAAAAGTAGTGGACTTCAAATTTTAATAGCTCGTTTTCAAATTTTTCATCAAGATCTTCTTAATCAGTCAACGACATGGAGCAAGTTCCTTTGGATGAAACATTTTTACAGATTATATGTGAAGGCCAATATACTATATTTATTTCTTATTCTTTATTAAATGATATTTTGTTTTTTTTTTGTCATTCCCGCAGTAGGTGATACTATATAAACTTTATATTAATTTACCCAAAACTAATTCTGAGAAATTTTTCTATTATAATTTTTTCATCCTACTGTTCATAATTGAATCACATTCTCGTAAGTTTAGTAGAATTGATTTTATTTATTTTAATCTAGGTCAGTGGTTCTTAAATTATTTCTTTCAATATCTCAATCGTAGGCAACTCCATGGATACGTCACATAACGCACTCCTCCGACGCCAAGTGTTGCTAGAAAATTGAAAATACTGTGAAAATTCAATGATCTGTGATAGCACATAAAACAGCAATCCCAGAACCCCCTATATACAATCCAGTCCCCAAAGGGGTGCCGGGCAGCCCACTTTAAGAACCACTCGTTAATTGCGAAGTTAAATTTAGCATAGCCATTCACTTACAAAATGTTTATCTATAATGAGGTATTACTTCTAATTAATAAAATTTAATTGAGTCCAGTAATAATGGTTAGTGTGAAAATTATTAGTGGTATACTACAACTTTCTTGTGATTTAAATTTTACATTTAAAATTACTTCCGTATCTGTATAGATCACTAGTTACTATGAATGTTTATGAGTTTGAGATAACAATGCATATAGTCCTTCAATTGACTAAATCAATTCATCTAAATAAATCTTTGTAAATTTAAAAATTATTAAAATTTTTACTGTTAACGGTCTTTTTGGGTGTTCATCATTGTGGTATTTTTGTATTTATATTGAGAAACAAATTTTGATGGTAGTTTTTCCCTCTTTGCAGGGATGTTGATCATTTGCGGAATAAAGCTGTAGATTCTTCCTCGAGTATCTTTATTAGTGATGGGACGATTAATCGAAATTGAAAGAATCGTGATTTTTTTAGGAATCTGCATCGGAATCGTACCAACAGAAAAACCTACGATTCGCAATTCCGATTCTTTAGCATCAAAGGCGGTCGTCTTTAGTCATTTCACCGCAAATCGCAGTAGCATAAATACGATAGCCATTCAAACCAAACTGCTTGTGTATAGGGATACGATAATAATGACAGTTCAACTGGTAGAAAAACGATTTAGAATTTAAATCCTGCGTCTTGACGCACAACGTAAAATATCTAATAGACCACCAAAGTGAAGTGATTTTGGTTCCTGCTTAGATTATCGGCGAAATATTCCTATGTTATTCGTACGGGAGAAAAAGTAGGTGTAAAACATCCCTTACAGCTGACCATTTACTTACGCTTGGAAAATTCTAAGTCGATATTTCGATACCTAATATCTAAACGCATTCATTAATAAAAATTTCATTGAAATGTATATTCAAATAAAAAAGTTATGAGCTATTTAATTAGAAATAACGTCAATTAATAGACAAATCCGTAAATTAGGTAACCTGTACAACATATTTTTACGCGAGAAATTTGAAAGATTGGTTACCAAATAACATCAAATTCTCTCAGTTTTATGAGTATAACTAATTATTGAAGTAAATTTATTTACTTTATACCCATTCTATCTTAGGATAGGATTCTGAAACCGAACTAGGTATGGGAAAAGTAGGTACGGTGAACCTAACTTTGTAACTCATAAAATATACCTAGTTAGGTAATTAAAATTCTGAAACTATTATTTATTATTTATCTTATATTATTTTATCTTATATTAATTAAAATAAATATAATTATGATAGTGATATGATTGATATCATGTTTTGAAACTAACTAGTTATTTTGTATTATATTATATCTTTAATCTTGTAATAATACATAAACCTAATACTTAGGTTTCTGAATCCTATTCTAAGATAGAAAAGATATAAAATAAATAAAATTACTTCAATAATAACTCCCAAAACTGAGAGAACTTTACGTTATTTGGTAACCAATCTTTCAAATTTCTTGCGTAAAAATATGTTGTACAGGTTACCTAATTTACTGATTTGTCTCTTAATGGTTGTTCTTTCTAATTAAATTACTCATAACTTTTTTATTTGAATACACATTTCGATGAACTTTTTATTAATGAATGCGTTTAGATATTAGGTATCGAAATATCGACTTAGAATTTTCCAAGCGTAAGTAAATGGTCAGCTGTAAGGGATGTTTTACCACCTACTTTTACTCCCGTACGAATAACATAGGAATATTTCGCCGATAATCTAAGAACGAACCCAAATCACTTCACTTTGGTGGTCTATTATCAACAAAAGGTTATCAATATGCACCTACATTAACACAGTTTATAAGGTTTCAGAAGCTACTCTTTACGTTTGAGTAATATGAATTTGGATAAGTTAAATCCTTTAGTTTATGAGCTAATTGCAGTGCGAAAAGACAAAAAAATTTGATTCGTAAGGACGCGCTAAATCAGACGTCTTTTCGCAAAACGTACATATATGATGAATGATTCAATATCTTCCAATGATATCAATGCACTAAATATGCAACATTCTTTCTAAGGGTTCAGAAGTTTTTATTTACAATGGCATAACCCAAAATCATATAAATCTTTTAGTTTCACACTAACATATTTACGGCCCTATTTTCACACTACACTAACAAAAAAGTTAATATAATTTTTTTCTATTAATAACGTGAATCGTAATTTATAGAAAAGAATTTCAACTATTTTTTGATGTTTTAGCAAAATTCAGAGTAAATAGACCAATAACTCTTTCCGTAATAGGATAATAAATTGTGCAAACTATGCGCGATTTACCTTTTCACGTGACGCAATATTGAAGCTATGCATTCATAGGTGTTTCTTGTTCAAACATATGATGCTCAATCCAAGTGTTGTACAAGCTAAATTTTAACATCGTTAGAGGTGCTTAAAGATGCAAACTAATTTCTGATGCGTAAGAACGCGCGCCTCGACGATAATAATTCATTTTTTAATACATTTAATAATTATATGAAGAATCGGCATCGGATCGTGAATTGCCTTTTTCCAAGAATCTGCATCAGCCATAAATTTGGATTCGTCCCATCACTAATCTTTATCCTTCCGTAACAATATAACTTGAAAATAAGTTAGGAAAATAGCTCGATATATTGTTTATTAATTTATATTCATCAGAAAACTCTAAACTCTCATAAATCCTGGTCGTCAATTTCTTTTCTTCTTGAAAAAAATGAGAAATGTTCAATATTTTAGTGATGATCTGATATTTTTCCTGTTGGAAGCCAATTTACGTGAATGAGTTCTCTTCTAACATATAAATGTTAATTTTATGCAATTGAAAACTTGAACAACAATATTGATATCCAATAATTCATAATTTGAGCGACTCTCCATTCATCTTCAACACGTTCATTAAGGGCAAAATAAAATTATCTCCCAAAGTCACGACATGTTCAAAGTTTCCAATATGCCTTATAAAACATTGCTGACATCAGCAGGAAAAGAAAGGTCTACCAAAATAGGGAAACTTTTCAACCATAAAACATCAAGGATATATCATTTTCTGGACTCAGTATAAGATAAATTTCTAGATATTTTCCTTCTGAAGATTTAATTAGCGGCTAACTAATTAATTTAATATTATGTTTGCATATACTTTATTATATTAGTGAGTGGATATCCTAATGAATCAACAAGTAATTGTTAATTTGAATTTTTGTTTAAAAACACCTTATTTTCAATTAAAAAACTAAAAGGATAAAATCTTTAATAGGGAGAGAGGATTGGAAAAAATGTGCAGGACAAACCACTAAAGTAAGAAACACTCCAAAATACAAATACCGATTAATAAAATCAATGTGATAATAAACCCATCGCTTCGATAATTTTGGAGATCCTCTGGCGAACCTGTGAACAACTCTTTATTTCTTCGGCATCGAGATTACGAAATGATCCTCGAATGTTTGGTTCAGAGAATTAACATTTTAGGTGCATATTGAAGCTAAGTAAATAGATTTACGCTAAATGACTCTACAAATCCGTCAAATGTCTTTCGGGACAAGTAACACGTTGACCGCGATACGAATGAGCAGCGACAAGTTCTTTTAATATAAATTTATATTCAGAATTGAAGTGAAATATTGTGTTCACTTCCACAATACTAAAAAAAAAGCATTAAAAACTTCAAAATAAGTCCTCATAATTATTACACATCAACTTATAACTCTTTCGAATAATAATATTAGCGATTTGCACTAAGTAAGAGAACATAGTCCGTTACCATATTTGATGAACTCCTCCTGCCCAGCTAACCATATCCTCTCTGTCCCGCGTGGGACAGAGGGGGACATCCCTCGCTAGCGAGGGACAGGGAATTTCAGACGTCTGAAATCCCACGTCTTTCCAACGTCTGAAATCCCACTCACGTCCCACGTCTTACACAAGCGGGATGTCCCTCTCTGTCCCACGCGGGATGTCCCTCTCTGTCCCACGTGGGATGTCCCTCTCTGTCCCACGCATGATGTCCCTCTCTGTCCCACGCAGGATGTCCCTCTCTGTCCCACGCGGGATGTCCCTCTCTGTCCCACGCGGAATGTCCCTCTCTGTCCCACGCGGGATATCCCTCTCTGTCCCACGTGGGATGTCCCTCTCTGTCCCACGCGGGATATCCCTCTCTGTCCCACGCGGGATGTCCCTCTCTGTCCCTCGTCTGTTTTACGCGGGAAAAAGTACGCGGGATGTCCCTCTCTGTCCCACGTGGGATGTCCCTCTCTGTCCCACGCGGGATATCCCTCTCTGTCCCACGTGGGATGTCCCTCTCTGTCCATCGTCTGTTTTACGCGGGAAAAAGTTATACCAAAAAGGTATATCTATCTCAAGCTTTATTTACGTATCATAACTAGGTAGGTATTCATAAACAGATGTAGGTATCTACTATCTAGGTAGGCATTGATGAATAATACTAGGTAGTAGGTAAGTAGGTACGGATTGATGAACACTACCTAGTAGGTATACTAGGTAGGTAGGTATTGGTACTGGTAGGTATCTAGGTAGGTATTGTCAAACAGTTATAGGTAACTAGATAAGCATTGATAAACACTAGTAGATAACTAGGTAGGCATTGACAAACAGTTGTAGGTAACTAGGTAGGTATTGATGAATACTAATATTTACCTAGGACCTATATTGGTTTTTATATACAGTTGTAGGCCACTAGGTAGGCAATGTTAAACACAAGAAGGTAACTAATTAGGTATTGATAAGCAGATGTAGGCAACTAGGTAGGCATTGATAAACACCAGTAGGTAATTAGGTAGGTATTGACAAACAGTAATGTAGGTAACTAAGTAGGTACTGATAAATACTACGTAATAGGCAAGTAGTGATAACCACCAGTAGGTACAGATTGGTGGTTATCACTTGTAGGTTACTAGGTAGTTATAAATAAACTCTAGTAAGTAACTAGATAGGTATAAGGTAGTGATATCACCAGAAGGTAACTATAGGTAATATTAATTAACAGTTAAAGGTAATTAGGTAGTTAATAACATTATCATTACAAATATTAATAAATAACTTTATACACATTCTTATCATTTACATTAAAAAATAAAAGATACCAAAATGTAGAATATTAAATTATATTTATTTAAAATAATTTTAAGAAGCACGCAAGTAATCAAGTTGGGTAAAGATCATTTTAATACAACTTCTACCCATGTCCAGGATGGCTGAGAGGTAGCGACGCAGGCTTCAATAGTACATCACACTAGAGTCCTGAGTTCGATTCCCGAGATGACCACTACAATTCTTTCTCCATTTCTTCCCATTCAATTTGTATATAACAATATGTAATATTAAAATAAATGATATACAGCCAAATGTACATATACACTATATACATTATGGTTAGAAATTGCAATAATAATTAGTATGATCTTTTTTTATTTCTTATACATATTTATACACCCCAATTAACCGATGTAGTTTGAGCCAAAAGAGAGATATGTTCCCTTGCAGAGGGGGACATCTACACTCTGTCCCACGTCTTGCAGAGGGGGACATCCGCACTCTGTCCCACGTCTTGCAGAGGGGGACATCCGCACTCTGTCCCACGTCTTGCAGAGGGGGACATCCACACTCTGTCCCACGTCTTGCAGAGGGGGATATTCCCACTCTGTCCCACGTCTTGAATACTCACTCTGTCCCACGTCTTATTTCCCTCTATAGCGAGGGACATCTGCACTCTGTCCCACGTCTTGAATCCCTCTATAGCGAGGGACATCCACACTCTGTCCCACGTCTTGAAAACGGAGTGGGGTAAGACGTGAGACAGGTGGATGTCCCCCTCTGTCAGAGGGGGACAAGACGTGGGATCAGACGTCTTGCAGAGGGTTAGACGTCTGATGTCCCCCGCTCCACGTCTTAAATCCCTCTATAGCGAGGGGTATCAGACGTCTTAAGACGTGGGACAAACAGCTTTTGGTTAGCTGGGTGTACTATTCACAAAGGTCTTTTCAGGCATCATTTGTGTATATTATAATTTTGTTCTTATTCATATTAATAGATTGGATTCATCATATATTTCTATATATTCATGATGTATTATGGATAGTTTTTGTACGAATCAACTGCCTTAAATTGAAATTAATGTTTATATTTTGTTCAATGGAAATTCTGATAAGTGAACAAAGGATCGATAATTTAAGATAATATTTGTGGTGTCCAAAACATAAAATTGATAATACAATTTTTCAAAAATGGAAAATTGAGCTTAAAATGTGTATACTTAGTAACTTTATATAATATAATTCTTATTATACATGTTAAATTTATTTGATAAACCACTCTATATGAATTTATCGTAAAATATTTCAATTTTTGAGTAAATATGCGTATTATACAAATTACATCAAACTGTGTGACTATACAAATTATGGTGAGCCCCTCTAGTGTAGTCAAGTTAGTGTTTAACCCTGTCATAATTTGAAAAAAAAGACAAGTTTGGTACCATTAGAAGCGCAATTTCAAGTACTTCATCCATGTGAAAATTCACCAAAATTCTGTTAGAGCAAAACAAATTATTTTAATTTGAATGAGGGACTCTTAAAAAATGTCTGGAGGTTTTTCACAGAGAATTTGAAAGTTCATCTAAATTTCTAACCTGCCATAACTCCTGATGCTATTGCTATTGTCACTAAATCTTTCCTTTATTACATTAGTATTGAATTATAGCTATCATTTTCACAATAAAAAAAGTGAATTTTAGACAAAAAGTGTAATTTTTCGTTATTTTTTGAATTAACGTTGATTTGTTTTATATCATGCAATAACTATAAAAAAATTTTTTATTATTATATTACCACAGTTTAAAGATTATCGGAGTAGCCAAATTGTGTGCTATTTTATTCTATAGGTAATGGAGCGTGATGTCATTTAATTTGAACCAATCACAGACTCGATGTGTCATGTGATAATGAAGAGTGCAAAATAAAATGACAGTTTTTATATATACAGAGAAAACTCGTAGTAGACCAGCCTCCTAGTAAACAAACCTCCTATTAGACCAATAAATTTTTGAAACTGTACTGGAAAAAACCTCATACTAGACAAAATACATTTTTTGTCACCCACTGTTGCCGTTTTGTGAGAATCTCTCGCAAATCTATGGGAGAAATGAGCTCTTGTGGGAGTTTTTATGGGCTCGCTAAAAATTGTGGGAATCTATAAGAGAATTTTAAATTACTCCAAAAGTATGTAAAATAAATAAAAATATTCAAAATATTACAGTTTCTGACGACATATTGATTATAAAGTAAATAATGAGTCGGTTACTATAACAAGTTAAAACATGATGCAGGCAATCAATCAAGATTCCAGAAGCTATTGTGGGTGGAGCCGGAGCGTTTGACAACAGTTTGAAACGTATTGTCACACTTAAGGGGCCTTTACACGAGCACTGGTCAGTGCCACTATTCACCACACTGCCCACCAATTAGCTCAGCGCCTTTACACGAGCAGAATGTGCTTTGGTGGGCACTGACACTTTAGTATCGTGGTTAGCATCTAATATGCTATAAAACACTAACGCTGTTAGTGTTTTATCTTTATAATCTTTAGATTTTATTTTCCATAGGCATGGGTGCTCTTCCACTAGGCCAATGAAAGGGGTTGTTGATTGTCTGGCAATCGCTACTGACAGACAGTGGCACTCTGTGGTGAGCGTTCGCTCTCAGAGCGATAGCTTGGTCACCACCAAGTTTTGCCAAAAAGGGTGGGGCAAGTAGCAAAGTGGGCGTGGCATAGAGCAGTGTCACCACAAAGTGGCACTGAGCACTTACCGTGTAAATGCCCCCTTTAGATTATGAGAAGCAACGAAATTTGTGATATTTTATACCTAGTTAAAATTGCTATTTTACAGAGATCTGTATAAAATGAGATGAAACAAGAGAAATTCCAGATGATTAATAATCATTACGAAATGATATATAGATTATCATCATGAATAAAATTAGAGTTTTACAGTTTACGAGATGGGTAGCAGACAATCAATGACTCTTACTGCCTACAATCGCTCCCAACAGTCATTGGATGCGGAGCATTTGTTGGTAGTTTGGAACATGTTGGAACACTGACCCAATTTAAGTGTTATTGTTTAGTAGAAAAAAATATCTAGGTACACACTTGTATTAGGCTTCATGTTATAACTGTTCCTTGCATTTGTTTCGCGTTTATTTGCCTCCAAAAGTGTTATTGATACTTGTGGGAAATTTCGTGAGAATATTTACCATCATCTGGTGAATCTGTGGGAGAAACTGCACCCATCTGTGGAAGCAAGGTGAAAATAAAACGGCAACACTGTAATGTCAACTCACAGTCATTATAGTGTAAACATTACAACTCTTTTTAAAGAAAAATCTACAATTTGAATGATGTATTATATTTATATATGCTATTTTTAGGATAAAACATAAGGCAGAATCGGTTTCAGATTTAATGGTAAAGTCTTTGTTAAAAAAAGTTGATGTGAAAAGTTACAAAAAACTGGATACGGTGATGACTATTATGATTTCATAGTATGATAATTTACTTGAGAAAAAAATATTATATTCATTTTAATTGAAACAAAAAAAAAAAATCATACTGTTTCTAAATGTGTTTCCCTTCAAAACTGGTATGTTAATCACCATTAATTTGACATTAAAGTTATCATAATCAAATATAGTTATCGAAATACTAGAGTCACCGTTTCACTTTTTAGAGAGAACGATTTTGGTCCAGTTCGAAACTACTTTGGTCCAGATATTGCAAAGTTGTTCAATTTGCAGTGCATACAATACCGAGACTTTCATACAGACTGTTGTTGAAGTCTAAAAACCCATGTATGTGAAATCATAATTTTTTGATGAAATCATACAGTTACAGGTTAAATATTCTTAAATGTGCCAATGAATAATAAATCTCTCACCATTTAGCCTTGAATTCAATTTATAATTCATCCAAGTTTCTACTAAAATTAAACAATTAAAATTATTGAAGCCATTATTTATGTTTAAAAACATATGAAATTCATTTTGTTTCACATATTTAGTGTATTAAAAAACTTAATATTAATTATAATTCGAATAAAGTACATCTTGTTCTTAAATGTTTATTTCCACTCAAAATTGTTAGGTTTTTCGTCATGAAATTCTTAATAATCAAATGGAGTTATCGAATTAGCATAGTCACAGCTTATTTTCTATGCAGAAAACGATGTTGGTCTAGTAAGAAACAAGTAGAGTCAGTTTCCTACTAAACTGCCATCGCTTTATTGCAGATCACTATTTTGTGAATTATTTTAATAATATTGATCGTACAGTAGTGAAACTTTTGTCACTGGAAGATTTCTTCTATGTTAGTGTCTTTGTGAAATATTTTTTAAATCCATGAGAAAATTGGAAAGTTATGAACGTTTTTGTATTTTGAAGGCATTTTAACTGTCCGTCGTTTTATTGAAGCTCTGTGAAAAGGCCAAAAAATGGGCGATTAACTTCTACCGAGAGGATAAAAATTGTAACAGGTCCTGCAGACGGGATGGCTCTTCTATATTTAGCTAATGAATTTGGGAGGGATAAGAGAAACATAGTTTCTATTGTGGAAGATCCCGACACCAACCCAAAGAGAAATGAGGGTACGAGGAGAAGCTTTTTCCCCTCGAAATATGCGAAAACTACCCAGACAGGTTATAAGGCAGCCAAATAACACTAGTGCCTCTATTTTCGACAAGGTTGTCATTGTTATTCGTCCAAACAGTGTCTTAAATGAGACGACAACGAACGTGGAGCCCATTTCCAGGCCTCCTATGGATAGTGTTTTGTCTGACGCACCTGTTTGAGCTCAAAGATATCCTTAATCCCTATTAATAAGACTAAATAATAACTTTCCAACCTATACCAAAGTAGTCAATCTACATTTATTGTTCTAATATTTGTTTGTCAGGTGGGTGATTTGAGGGTAAAGGTTAAGATCAGTGAGGCTCTTTTTCATTCAAAAAATCAAAATAATAAAATTTTGTACACCTAGAAAGATTGCCTAGCTTATTCTGAACAAAAGACATGCTAAACTTTTTGTTATTGGCTAGAAGTTACGTTGCGTCACACAGTGTAAACATGCTCTGTATTTTATAACATGGAGTTGAGCTATATCTTATATTGTCATTGGTAGCGCGCAGGCAGCTAACATAGCCATTCCGAGCCGTGACATTTCCGTTATCTTCTCAGTGTTGTTTTAGATACGAGGGCAGTACACGCGTATGCGTCGATCTCAGACCTGACTGAGTAACGGTTCCCGTTAGCAAATCATGCAGCGTTGCAATATCCAAGGAATTCAAATGCCTTAAAAGGTTAAGCATTTTAAGCTAATTCACATAATATTCCAAGGATTTCGTAGTAAGTACTTGAAATACAAATATTTTGTATATAAAAGTCCTAATATAGGTATTAAAATCATTATATATTGATGTATTTTTCTGTATTATTTTATTCATCAATTTTTTGTACTGAAATTTCCCTTGAGATACCTTAATTTTTCATATGGCAACACTGTCATGGCAGATATCTTACCGGTGTGCAGAAAAAGTGTAGCTCCTGAATTTTGTCCTGAAATAACATTTTATAAGTGTTTTACGTGTGTCAAAATTAGGTAAGAAGTGAATATTTATTTAAAGAAAGGTTTATATAATTATAAGGTTTAATCTGAACTAGATAATCTGTTTTTTGTTAAAGAGTACATTTGGTAGTCTTACTGCAATCATACCTTGTTGCCATGGTAACTGAATAGTTCTTTGCTTTATATTGTTTATTTAATTTATATTAGTGGTTGTATAGATGGTATCTGATTTAGGTTTTCTTTTTCAGTATGCTGTCCTTTTCAGTTGAACTGTTGAAGTAATAAAGTCTCAAATTGAACCTTGTTTCACCGCCCCACCCGTCATATCATAGTTGTGAACACAATTCTCACATATTTTACAGATGAATACATTCATTCTTCTTAACTATACCTAATTATTTAGTCAGTTCTGTTCATTCTTGGACCAACAAGTAACGATAAAGAGTCTCGCTTCAAGTATGTGATATTATTTTCATAATTTGTTGATATAATGGCCCAAATATTATTATTTAATAAGCTTTTTTTGTGAATAACTTTATTTTCTTTGATTTATATCTTGATAATACATAAAATAAAAATTCCAAGGAAAATATTGCAATTCCAAGTATTTTTGGGGTAAAATTCAAAGGATTATATTTATTTCATCTGGCAACCCCAGTGTTGCCATTTTGTGGGAATCTCCCACAAATCTATGGGAGAAATGAGCTCTTGTGGGAGCGATAAAATTTGTGGGAAACTATGGGAGAATAGTAAATTACTCCAATAGTATGTAAAATTTATAAAAAAAATCAAAATATTACTGTTTCTAAGAACATAATATTAATTATAAGGTAAATAATGGGTCTGTTAGTACAAGTTACGACATGATGCAGGCAATCAATCCAGATTCCAGAAGCTATTGTGGGTGGAGTCAGAGCGTTTGGTAACAGTTTGTTGCCACACTACGATTATGAGAAGCACCGATATTTGTGATAGTTAAAATTTCACAGCGATATGAAATAGAAATTCCAAATGAGTAATGATCATAACGAAACGATGTTTAGACGGTGAATAAACTTCGTGCTGTACAAGTTTCAAGGAGTGTAAGTCATAAGCCCCTCCGGTCATGGGGGGGGGGGTACGGTCAAGAGCCCCCCCCCCCTCCATGTTTTTTCAATCCTTATTTACCTAGTTAAACAAATGAAGAACTAGCTTAGATAGAAATAACTGAGAGTTGCTAATGTAGTTTGTTATATCCGCTAGTTTGTTGTACTGCACACTTCATGATTGTTCAATGACCTGGCAAGGGGGTTCGGGGGGCGGCACGCCCCCCAATATACATTTATTTTATGTCTAATCAGTAATGAACTACAAAAGTGTCAATAAGGACTAAATCATGTAGGTAGGGGGGGGGGGGGGCTTATGACCTACACCCCCGGTCATGAGCCCCTGTTTTTAATCCTAATTTATCTATATTATTTAATCCTTATTGACACTTTTCTAGTTCAATACAGATTAAACAAAAAATATATGTATATCGGGGGGCGTGTCGCCCCCCTGCCAGGTCAATAAATAATCATGAAGTGTGCAGTACAACAAACTAGCGGATACAAAAAACTACATTAGCAACTCTCAATTATTTCTATCTAAGTAGTTCTTCATTTATTTAACTAGGTAAATACGGATTTAAAAAAAAAGGAGGGGCTATTGACCGTACCCCGTTTCAAGACCGGTAGCAGGCAATCACTGACTGTTATTGCCATTTGCCTGCAATTACTCCCAAGTTAAATCACAACAGTCATTGGAGGCGGAGCATTTGTTGGTAGTTTGAAACGGGTGTAGGTCATAAGCAAGTGGTGAGTCCAAAGACCATATAAGATAGACGCTCAACTTCATGTTATAAAATACAGAGTATGTTTGCACTGACGTCAGCACTCTTGACCCAACTTCTAGCCAATCAGCGTTAAGGTATAACTACAACTTAGTGTCGTCTAAGACAATATCGTACGTATATAGGTTAATACTCGCTTGGTATACCCACAGATCATTGAATATAGGGAGATGTTTCACTGCTACGTGGACGCTATTGGCCAAATAATTATTTAACTGAGAGCGTATCAGCCAATCAGAGAGAGGGGTACCGTGACGTCACAAATGTACTACAAACGTACGAACAAAGGAGTATATGTATACAGAGCTACATTTTCTTTTACTACCAATAAGGGGAAACTAAAGTAGTAATGTATATTTTGATTTTCAGGAAAAAAGGTTAATTTAAATTTAATATTTTAACATATATTTATTATAAATAGAAAACAAGAATCGAAGTCGTAACTAAAATATTTCGAGCAAACTGAATAGTGACTTATTAACTGTTCAGTCTCAACGCCGTTGTGCAAGTCTTTAACCACATATTGTAATCATGTTTTCTGGACAAAAACAACCGATCTTTAAATGTATTGATACAATTATTGATAAATGAACATGATACAATTATTATTAAATTTAGTCACAGACTACAGCGCACGTCCTCATGCTAACGATATTGCATCAGAAATAAACCGACGCTCCGCGGCTCCAAATTCATACTGAACACACGTACAAAACATGTACAGAACAGAAATAATTATATTACTTAGAAATATATAATTTAAATACCATTCTCTTTATGTCGTTTTTGAATAATTAAAAATGAGTAATGTATCAATCGTAGGCAACTCCAATATATACGTCACGGTACGGACGGTACCGGTGCCAAGTGTCGCTAGAAAATTGAAAATACTGTAGTGCGACATCTTCCTATATTCAATGATCTGTGGTATACCTACTTATGACTATTCTCCGAATAGAAGGTAGATTATATTGAAAATACTAAATTGAACCGAACCACATATGCGATCTTGTAAACTTAATCTTGTAATTAGTTCTCTGATTCCTAATCAGTAGGGAATATTTATATATCTAATGACTTCACACGTTAAGATTATCCTTCAGTGAATTTCAGGGGGGGGGGGGGGGCGTTCGTTAATTATTGTTTGGTGTGACGTATGATACTGACCGCTTCTGATTGGTTGTTATTATTTTTGCATGTGCCCTATCAAGTTGAGCGTCTATCTTATATTGTCTTTGGTGAGTCAGTGGGCAAAATAATATAGCGTCTTGGGGGACGCTTTCAAACCATAGCAAATCGCGATCTGCCAGCCCCGGCAGTGATTATCAAGACATGATCAGGGCAGGGTGTGTTATAATGAGCTGTCGCGCGATAAAACTTTTTTTATGATGTTTTCATACAATTTTTGCAAATGAAATTCTTGAGAAGTATTATGAAATTCTTGAGAAGTATTATAATTTTGCACTGGAAACAATTTTTAATGAATTTAATAATTAATGAATATTATATCGCATAACATCACACAGCAGAATAGTTTTAAATATATACACATAGTGAGTTGCTCTTACGGAACTTTGACATTTTTCTCACAATGCATAATTTGTATTAACACCTAATTATTATTTGAATACCTAACTTATTATCATTAATATAGTAGAAATGCAACAATTGTGCATAACATAATAGCTTTAATTTGACTCCCGTTACCATTATTTAAGTATACTGTAGGGTGAATTACGAATTATCGGTCAGTTTCATATCTTCGGTCATATAAGAAAAAACTATATTACAATTGTAATTTAAATTTTATTGTAGATACCAACTAAAATAGAATTTACCTAAAAATCAATTGCAATATAGTTCTATCTTATATGACCGAAGATATGAAACTGACCGATAATTCATAATTTTCCCCAGATGTAAAAATTAATTTTCCAATATTGTTTCGATTTCAAAGAGGAAAACACTAGTGGGTAACATTATTAGAATCCTCATATATTATTATTATCAAGAGTTTAATATAGGTATATTAATTTGCAGATGTTCAAAGTTACCGCTACCTGTATTTATTTAATATAGCGCGTGGGTTAGTCACTCATAACATCTTGCGATTGCACTGTTTACATCTTATAATTAATTAGATAACATTCATTAGAGCAAGCCATGACGATATTTGATATGGGTGTAGTTGTTAATAAAGATAGATGTCAAGAGAGAGCAGTAAAACCAAAGACAATATAAGATAGACGCTCAACTTAATAGGGCACATTCAAGAATAATAACAACCAATCAGAAGCGATCAGTAGCATACGTCACAGCAAACAATGATAATCATAAAGTAAATCGTTATCTGATCCCTTATCAGTATAGAATATTTATATTTCTAACGACTCCACACGTTAAGACTGTCTGTCCCTCGGTGAATATAGTTCGTACGGTTTGTCAATGTTTGCTGTGACGTATGCTACTGAACGCATAGATCGTTTCTGGTTGGTTTTTATTATTCTTGCATGTGCCGGAGCGAGCTGTGCAGCATACCTCTCCTGACCACGTCACTATAGCTACTAAGGTTTTGGACCATCCGACCCAGCGTCCTGCAATCGCTGATACACTGTCTCACTCTCCTATATGTTTACTCTGGGGTCACGAGTCCCCCTGTTTTTAAATCCTTATTTACCTATTTAATTTAATCCTTATTGACAATTGTAGTCCATTAATAATTAGACATAAAATATATGTATATCGGACCCCCCCCCCTGCCAGGTCATTAAATAATCATGGAAGTGTGCAGTACAACAATCTAGCGGATACAATAAACTACATTAGCAACTCTCAGTTACTTCTATCTAAGTAGTTCTTCATTTGTTAAACTAGGTAAATAAGGATTAAAAAAACAGGGGGGGGGGGGCTCATGACCGTATAACATTGACCCAATTTAAGTGCTATATTTGTTAGTAGAAATTGTCTATAAACTTGTATTAGGCTTCATATAACTGTTCCTTGCATTTGTTTTGCGTATATTTGCCTCCAAAAGCGTTATTAATAATTGTGGGAAATTTCGTGGAATCTATGGGAGAAACTGTACCCATCTGTGAGAGCAAGGTTGAAAGAAAACGGCAACACTGTACAACCCTGAGCAAATGTCAGTGTTATTTCATTCATATGATGGAGTGGACGCAAATTGCGCGTGCTCCGCCTAACGCTTCTTTAATTCATTAACATTGCATATGTTGCTTAAATATTCATCAATCAATCTTCTGACATCAATTAAATGCCATGAGTTAAAACATTATTTAGCAAAATTATCAGATATCTTAAGTAATTTGCTGAGTAGCGTGAGCGTAGACATCAGTTGTTTACTACAACAAGCCTGAGTTTTCGAAGAATAGAAACTCTAAAATTATTTAATAAATAAATATTTTTAATTTGTACCTCAGATCACCTCCTTGAATAAATATTTTTATTTGGAAGAGTTAAATAAACTTGATTAAAGTTATTTTCCTCGGTTGTATTTAATGTAATACGCCAAGGAAGCTCATTTGACTAACGCGCAGAGAGACAAGGAAGCTCTCTTGACTGATGCGCAGTGACGTCACTAAGGTGCTAACAGGATTGTCACGCTTATACGTTGTTGAGAAATCGTTTCGCCCCTTCCTCCTACTAGTTGTACTTCCATGGTAGCGCGCTAAAAGCAAACAAACTCCGAGGGAACGTCACAACCACGATGCGAAGAAAATGTCATTTTGGTTTTCTATCGAGCTTAAGTTTTTATGCCATGAGCGGTACTGTGCACCATAGATTCTTGTCTTTCCGACAAGAAAAATAACTTACACAGAAGAATAACCCTATAAACACGGGTGCTAGGATAATTGCCACCCTGATTATTATTAGAGTTGTGATAATATGCTTCAAGTAATAATAATATCATGGAGGAGAAAATGAAATTCTATTGAATTCTAAATAGTAAATACCGCTGGTTGGTTTTAAACGAATCAATATTGTTTAACCGGTTACTATTCAGTAGTCCGACGCCCCACTAGTCCGATACTTTTGTAGTTTATTACTAATTTAACATAAAATATATGGTATGTATATCGGGGGGCGTGCCGCCACCCGAACCCCTCTGTCAGGTAATTAAACAATCATGAAGTGTTCAGTAAAACAAACTATCGAATACATCAAACTACATTAAATGATGAAATCAAGTAAGGGATTGCATCATAAATTAATATTAAGAATAAAGTAAAATAAAAATTATTTATTATTAGATTAGTTATTAATTGAGTTTACCTATTCAATTATACTTTTTATTTTAATCAAAAAATAAAACGAAAAAGTAACGCAGAAAGATATAACTGTCTGACTATTGGGGCGTCGGACAATTGAGAAGTCTCCGTTTATAATAATTTTAGGATCATGATTATGAAAGCATATTATTACAACCCTAATTATTATTATCAAGAGTAGTAATGTAAATACCTATTGTTTGTCCATTATCAATTAATAATGTATAAATATAACTTTACTGGGTGAGATATTAAAGACTTTTATCAACAATTGATCAATGATGTTGTAAATTGATAACATTACTTGGAACATTTTTACTGTAGAATACTAATATTAGGTGTCATAGAATATAACCGGTCACTAGAACAGAAAGAAAAGTTTGAAAATTCATAATGAAAAATGTAAAAAAAAAAATCAAAATATGTATATAATTTGAGAGACATGCTGTAGCTTGCCATATATTAAATTAACGATCACGATAAACACGACTGCACAAGGAAAGATTATCGCGTTATCACTAGGATGAAAATGAAAAAGGTTCAAATAGCAATCGCTAAATATAACAGAAAACACTGCCTTATATTAACTGAGAAGAGCCTTTTATTTTCAGTAAAAATAGCTTGACAACGCGCGTGATTGGATAGCAGATAAGAGTGTGCGTGACGAAAAATATATTGACCCAATCAGAAGGTTGTGGAGTCAACTTCACAGTAAAAGAACTACATTTTCCCGCCCATGACGTCACGCTGCATAATCCAATCGGCAACGCTATTCGTCGATTAATTTAGTGTTTTTTTCGTAAATTTGTTTGGATTAGGAAGTACAAACAATTTTGCGAAAAAAGTATTTTGGGGCTAAAGTGAACAGTGAGGAGGTTTCAGAATGTAAGACTTGCTCAGATGGTTTAGATTTACAGCTCTGGTGATGTTTATGTGTCAACAATATTTGTCCGATTTTCTCATCTCTGAGTTTGGCTGCCCATTATTTTTTTTAGTCTTGCCAGAGAAGTTACGCCTTTCGATCCGTTGTAAGGCTAAAACACGGCATAAAACTTTTCGACGACAAGATAAACTTTTCTTTGCGTAACCTGTGTTCTTAATGATATGAAAGGAGAGTGAAAACATTTGGTTTTCGGTAACATTAATTGTGCAAAGTTTACATAAACCATATTCAGTATTACTATACCATCTTTTAGTATATGGATAAAGATAAACTGAAAAAAACATTAATTATCATTGGGCAATATGTTTCATGATTCATATTACCATCTAATTGTATCAATTTCAAATTGAATTACACATACACTTTGTATTGTATGCTGAAGTAGTATATAAATAGATGGTAGTTTCAGTTTGATATATTTTTACTTTAAGACCAATAATATTATCCGCAGGAAGATGAATCACATTTATTACCGATTCTCAACCTTTTAACATAAATTCGTATTTATATATAAATCTTTAAGAATGAAAAATGGATCCTAAAGAACATGGATTGAGAATTGATCACAAACTCTCCTCAATTTTTTGATTTCCATCATATTACAATTCCATAAAATCACATCTGGATCTCTATAAATCTCTGTGAAAGCTTTCAGTGTATAGCCATCGAAATTGAGATTTACGTCCATCCCTTCCAATCCGAATTTGATAGACTCAAATGTATGTCAAATCATCGCCAGCAAATTCTAACCATAGTCTGTTATATAGAAAAAATATATTGAGACGATGGAAAGTCTTCAGGATTGAATATTACTTTTGATTACTATGAAAACTATGTGTTATGTTTGTTATTTGTAATGCACTAGTAAACTTAACTTTTCATGGATTGAATTTAATGTTTTGTTTTTGTTTAAAAAGACAATATTTTTCCATTAAAAACAAGAATTTAATGTTAAGTATATCATCATTATAACCTAACAATTTAATATAAAAATGTTAATTGCATATTCCGAAATTACGAATGAAGATTCATTGATATAAACATTTAAGTAATACTAAATTCAATTATTTGTTGCAGTCACATTTAACCCTTTAAATGAACAAGTGGTTGATAAATCCAAAAATAATACAATCATAAACTTCACAGGTTAAAATTTCCAGTGAGAGTGATTTTCCATCTTATTACTTACGTGTTCCGTTCACGCAACACTTGGCATATATGGGTTAATTATTACTAGTTTAATAAAAAATATTTCGGTAACAATTACTCTGCCTGCTATTTTGACACTTTTTAATTATTTACAACACATGTAATGCATGGATTTCTGATTAGTGGGAGCTGGAAATCAAAGAAACAATTGAAAACCAAATTCAAATATCAAAGTAACCAAGTAAAGTGTTCTATGTAAGAAAAATTTAAGCAGAAGATAATTACCACTTCAGTTTTTCTAATCCTGAATATATAACGACAATGTTGGTTTAACCTGTAAAGCTTGTGTTGGTACTATTCTTTGTATTTTGAAATGTTTTGAAAGAACATTTTGCATCCATGTATTTTGGGGTTAAATATAAAAAAAATGATTTAACCAGCAAATGAATTTTGTATACTTCATCTTTTAATTCTGAATCTATCGTCAATATTAATATCTATGCTTTTTAGTACAAAAACCTCGGGACTGTATGAGTACCAATTTCACACAATTCTTTTAGGTTAAAATAATAATATAGGCACTTCACATTAGATTCAATCCATGAAAGATTAAGTTTACATCCGCATTACAGTGCACTCAATACAAAATTATGATAAATAACATAGCAATTGTCCGCATGCAGTTGTCTGCATGTCAGGTAACTACAATCTTGTATGTACTTAGTCAAGTTTACCTCACACGACTAATCTAACTATTAGTGAGCGGTAAAGTTGAGTAACTCCTTGTAGGTTATTCAATCGTTCGACACATGCAGTGAGTGGTTAATATGGGTAACGAGGTACCCAACTTTATTTTTTTTTTCATCCAATGGATTGCAGTTCTCCCAGTACTCCACGAAGTTTTGTTCTGCACTCACTTTCCACCACTTCAGTTTAAACCAGTTGAATTTCTCGGGCTTCGTGTTAGGGCATTTCAATGTGATCAATTAGGATAGAGTAGAAAAACACCTTTCATTTCCTGTACATTGAAAAAATGTTTTTTTTCATAATATAAATGTACTGACCAGTAGTGTAAATTACAATTCAATTTTCATTTTTGGACTTTTCAATTTTTCCGTAGTCAGTATCGTTTGGAAGGAACGAATGCCCAGATTCCAAATATGCATGTGTCTATACAATATTATATGTCGAACAGAAATACTTCATATATGCCAAGATATTCTTGTTTCGGTTTTGACCTCCACAAGCATCACTGAAAGAATTAATTTCTGTAATTTTCGTTAGATCCTTTCCTAACAAAAATTGGTGAAATGATGAAGCTACTTCATTACTGCCTCTCTTTCCCTCCTCCTCTGTCCAAACACACATCTTAGACTGCTTTCTCCATCTGCCACTGATTCCAAGATTGTATAGCCACATCTGTTTCTTGTAGAAAGCTGCTGAAGTATTGAGATATGGCAAAGGTTGAGTTTTTTGCATGTTAAAAGTTAGGCAGATCATATCTTCGTAATTCTCTCCTTAGTGCTGCGAAGGGAGCGCGCTTCCTGTGCTCTGCTGAGGTGCATCTGTCGCTCATGCTCATCTCCCTCAGAGTGTTTGAATATATTGCAATGAGCGCAGGTGTCATTCTTCGGTGCATAGAAGCCAAGCCAGCATTGTATTTTTCTACCTCCCGACGGAACAAAAAGTATGAAATAGCACTATAAGGGTATTAATAAATCCAACAACTTCTTAATGTTGAGGTCAGGGAAAAATATAATTTCGAACTATATGAATGATGAGAAGAGAATTTAGGAAAACAATTTAAGAAATTTTGAACGAGGCTCAATAACTCTTCCGAAGTTTTGTTGTTGGAGGAATTTCGACCTCTTCTATCGGGAGAAGAGGTTCCCCTCTGACTTTACCTGTTAATTGCGTAGTCCAGTCTTCAATTTATTATACCTAACTTATTTACACACTTTGAAACCATTGAGACTCGAGAGTAAAGGCACGAGATTTCGATCTTCTGTTTGCTGCGACCCGCTACGACGCAGCCTAAGAACACCCTCTCAATCTAGTTGCCAAATATTCGATTGTTTGTATTAGTTTGAGAAGAAATGTAAATGAATTTCCATATTGGAGCATGAATATTTGGTGTAAATGGATGTTATTTATTGCTGCGACCCGCTAAAATCTAAGAACACCCACTGATTGTTAGTGGTGATTTTGGGAAATATTGATCAGGTTCGATCGGAACACGCTGTAAGTGGTAGTCTGGCTTATTCGGGGTACGGTCAAGAGCCCCTCCCCCAGTCATGGGGGAGGGCCCTGTTTTTTTACTTTTTACTGCACACTTCATGAATATACATATATTTTATGTTTAATCAGTAATGAACTACAAAAGTGTCAATAAGGATTAAATAATATAGGTAAATACGTAGTGACAAACAGTGGGGGGGGGGGGGGGCTCTTCGCTACACTTTTTTGTGAAATGAAAATAAATTTTAAATGTCTAAATTTGATTTAAAAAAAAAATTGTATAGATTTGTAATTTCATTCGATATTGACGCTGAAGTTAATTCTTCTCCTTCTATAAATCTATTTTCTCAAAAATAGCTTTAATAGGTAACCCGTGCAATTGCATTCACTAATATTTCTAGCAAGCAGAATTTGGCTAGTATAATCGTCATATAATAGTCAAAATTAAAATTCTGTGTGGACTTGTTTTGCACCTTCTGGCACATATTAAAGTTGGCTCCTCATCTTCTATAATGAACTGATTCGATTGAAATAAATTTCTAATGATAACTTTATATGATCACTTCAGAGGGTAGGAAACTGAATTACAAAATATTTCAGTGACTGCGTGATTTTTCTGTGCACCTGACAAATATTCTATAGTCGCAGCTCTGCCCGGGGTGTTATGTCTTGTTTCACTTACGGTATATCTGTGGTGCTTCACAGGCATCTTTAAATGAAAAAAGGCAAAAATTAGTAGAAATAATTCATCATTAAGAATTAATGATAACAATTTGTTTCTAGAATATTTCCTCAATCATATATCTCTTAAGCACAGATATAGCTTGTTAGCATCTTGGACAGCACGTCCAAGATGCTAGATTCCATAAAACGATTGAATAGCAACCTTCGCTCAAATTCAGGAATAGCCGAGCACTTTTTTGTGGCAGGAGCATGCCACATCTCAAATTTTCTTCCTGGTACCATGTTCCCCTTCTTGTTGCAATAGGCTTTGCCTTCTTCTCTCCTGGCTTTGGCATCAAGACATCTCTTAGGTCTCGATGCCTATTTCTGTTAAAGATTGGCCGAGACTTCCAACTGAGAAGTGAAATCAAATGAACTATGGTGAGCAAAAGATATCGAATCTATTAAACTACGTACAGAGTTCATTTTCAAAAAGAGTTATTTGTACATAAAATTTAAACTGACTGTAAATTTACCAAATTTATCATTCTATTATCTAAATAGTATTCTAAAGATTGAAGGAAAAAATATTAGTGAAAATTAAGTTTAATACTTATCTTAATTATCATTGAAAACTAGTGGGTAGTACTGGGAACCAGTGCAAAATGCACAGTAACGTGTATACATTCCTATATTCGATAATATAACGGGCATTACTTAGTGGTTTTGGTGATACACAGCCCATTTTTCATTACATTTCATATTTATTAGATACCAGTAAATTAAAGTAATTTTCCATCCCGTAACGTCATCAATTTGTGTAGAATGCTGTCGTATACAACATAAATTATTATATGAATAGCTGTATTTTTTGGGGGGCAGGAGCATTGCCCCATCTCAAAGTTTCTCAATCGTAATTATTATATCTGAGTTATTGAAGTATATCACTGATTTTGATTTGACTTGATTGATAATATGTACACAAGGATTTGGACAAGATGTGGAATTACTTTTAGAATTACAGTGTTAATATAAATTCATACAACCTGTTACTTTTACCCTTCATATTCATTGGCAAATTACTAATGAAGTTATTCGTTTGATACGAAAATACTAAATAAATGGTAATGTGTTTTTAAATATCTGATTCGTTTATGATATTCTGTATTTTCAGAAATCTATCAAATTATATTGAGCTATAATTAAGAAAGCCTATATTATACCACATGATATGAAATTGAAATGCATTTTCAAAAATAAATTTGAAATATCGTAAAAAAGTAAATTATGTATACAGTTTACGATTCAGTTGTATGGAAAATAACTAAAAACAATTATTAATCAAGCTCTTATGTAAATTCAGGGATTCCATATACTTACTCCACTATACAAATATACAACAGTCGCGTTCACTGCAAAGTGTTACTTATATTTTTGTGCGAATAAATGACCTGTCATAAATAAATTCTACGTTAGTAAAAAGTATATGATTTGAAAATCGACGTTTCTAAGGTGCTCTACATTTTGAAAGAATAAACTTGAAGGGTTTGGATTTGGATATGTGCAGTAACTTATTCGTACCTGAAGCAGATTCAAATGGTCCAGCCGTGTCAAAGGAGCTATCACCGTTGTAATGAGCACTGTTTGCCTTTTCATTAAATTGGTGCATTTGATGATCTTCCTCTGTTAAAAGTAAGATAGAACTGATATATAAAATAACTAGAAATATATTTGTCAATATTTCTCAAAACTTTTGTTCTACTTCAAAAAAATTCATAATAATGTTATAATATTAATATTGTGTTAATGAACTACATTTAAAGATCGATACAAGTTGTTTTTGTCCAAAAAACATGATTAGAATCTGTGGTTAAGACTGAACAGTCACTATTCTGTTTGCTCAAAATATTTTAATTCCGACTTCGATTCCTGTTTTCTATTTCATAATAAATAAACGTTAACATATTATACTCCAATTAACATCTTTTCCTGGAAATTAAAATTTACATAACTGCCTCAGTTTCCCCTTTTTGGTAGTAAAAGAGAATGTAGCTCTGACCGTTATACATATATAAATATACTCGCTTGTTTTTACGTTTGTAATATGTGACGTCACGGTACCCCTCTCTCTGATTGGCTGATACACTCTCAGTTAAATAATTATTTGGCCACTAGCGTCCAAGTATCAGTGAAACATCTTCCTATATTCAATGATCTGTGGCAATGCATGTGGCTGTATCCAAGGCCATCTATAGTGTATCAGGCCGGACCATTGCTTTGAACAGCTGATCGTTGAAATTATAACAAACGGCTACGCAGCCATTGATTTAGATAGGAATAAATAGAAAAAAACGGTTGGGCTCCCCTTTAATGGACTTATTTTATCAGTTACGAGATGAATTTCAATTTAAAAATTTTACAGTGTATTCATTGGAATCTCTGCTATATACTGGAATATTTTTATTGCAAGAAATTCTAGTTTTTAATAGTGAAAATCTTTAATTCCTCAAGTTTTTCCATAGTTCATACCTTAATCGGCTAACTATTGATCACACTATCGTACCTACTGAAACACTAATATATGATTTACCCTAATTTATATTAGCTACCTACCATTGAGTTACAACACCAGTACCTAATTAAGTTCTACTATTGAAAAAGTACAATGATTAAAAAATATGACATAGCTATGGACTATGGGGGTGTAGGTCATAAGCCCCCCCGGTCAAGAGCCCCCCCGGTCATGAGCCCCCCTAGGTCATAAGCCCCCCCGGTCATGAGCCCCCCTGTTTTTAAATCCTTATTTACCTATATTATTTAATCCTTATTGACACTTTTGTAGTTCTTTACTGATTAGACATAAAAATATATGTATAACGGGGGGCGTGCCGCCCCCCGAACCCCCCTGCCAGGTCATTAAACAATCATGAAGTGTGCAGTACAACAATCTAGCGGATACAACAAACTACATTAGCAGCTCTCAGTTATTTCTATCTAAGTAGTTCTTCATTTGTTTAACTAGGTAAATAAGGATTAAAAAAACATGGAGGAGGGGCGTGACCGGGGGGCTTATGACCTAGGGGGGCTCGTGACCGTACCCCACACTGGAGAGGCCCCAAGTCTCGACATTTATTTCACTCTCTGCTCTCAAGTGGACACCAGCCTTAAGACAATATCGTACGTAGATAGGTTAAAACTTGCTTGTAATGCCTAGTTTTGACTATTCTTGGGTTCTTTACCAGGCATGGAAGTACTACCCGCGCAAAAAATGGATATTCCCAAAACATTCTCGGAATATTCCATGATGATCATTTTTCGATATTCAGGGAATGCAGTTTTTTGACACTTTTATGGAATAGTCCCATAAATCACAAGGGAAACTCAAGGGAATCGCAGAGATGAATCTCAATGGAATAATGAAATGAAGGAATACCAATGGAATAAGACATTAAAGTAAGAGGGAATATTGAAGGAATACCTATGGAAGAGGACATCTAAAGGAAGAGGGAATATTGAAGGAATACCTATGGAAGAAGACATCTAAAGGAAGAGGGAATATTGAAGGAATACCTATGGAATAGGACATCTAAAGGAAGAGGGAATATTGAAGGAAAACCTATGGAATAAGACATCTAAATGAGGAGAGAATATTGAAGGAATACATATGGAATAGGACATCTAAAGGACGAGGGAATATTGAAGGAATACCTATGGAATAAGACATCTAAATGAGAAGGGAATATTGAAGGAATACATATGGAAGAGGACATCTTAAGGAAGAGGGAATATTGAAGGAATACCTATGGAATAAGGCATCTAAATGAGGAGGGCATATTGAAGGAATACATATGGAATAAGACAACTAAAGGAAGAGGGAATATTGAAGGGATATCTTTTGAATGAGTCATCCAAAGAAAGAGGGAATATTGAAGAAGTACCAATGGAATAAGACATCCAAAAGAAGAGGGATCACTGGCCATGTATCACTATTCACTTGAGTGCATAACTTAATTGTCACATAGCTATACACCAAGAAGTTTAACTTGAACAAATAACTGTATAAAAAAATCTACGAATATTACCACTTTAATTACAGGACACATTGCTTAAATCTAGGTATTTCCACAATTGTCCTTTTGTACTGGGATGAAATGAAAGAAACTAAACATAAGTCAATCATTCTATTAAAATATCAAATAGTACATGATTTAGAAAGAGCATAATGTAATCAAGCACAAATTAATTCCTGGGCAACTTGTTTATATGTTGTTGAGGCTCTATTTATGTTCTATAAACTCTCAGTATTTTTCACTAGATATTTCTTATTTATTCTATACCGCTATGGTTGTACTTTTCAATTGCAATGTTTTCAACTTTTATGTAGTTAAGAAAAGCTCACAGGTTTCATTTCCCATCACCTTCTCATTTTCTTCTTCCATCTGTTAATGCAGTCAACACTCAACAGTGCTATCGTATCTTTTTGCGAAATTGTTGACCACTACAATAATTGATTGGTGGTAGCTTAATTTGCTATGAGCTACTTTCCTGTGTGACAACTAGTACAAAATCTTTTCCATTTGGTTCTTTACATTAACCTGGTGCAAATTCATTCAATCAAGCACTTAATTTTGTCATTATTCTTAAATTCATTGATATTCTCGACTATGAAGTGAATCTAGTGGTGTCAGAGAAACTATAGTTTTAGTGCATGCACTTCATACTATATAGTACACACAATGAAATGAATAGGACATGTCTCTAGATTTGTAACTTCTTAAAGTAAACCATATTGCCAGAAACTGTGACAGTGGTACCTAAAAAGAAATAAAATAATTAATTATCATCTATCAATAATCTGTATTCAATAAGTTAATCCATAAACTAAATAAAAAACATAAGTGATTCATTCAAATTTTAAAAGATGAAAAAGTAGATAGTAAAGGGAATACAGAATTAGATAAGGAAAAAGGTTTTGAGAAACCATAAGGGTCAAAAAAGTAAAAAAATCAAATTAAAGTAAAACAAGAAAGGGCTCATGAACGAAGAAAAGCTATGAACATTATTAACACTGAAAATCATTATTGGCACTTTTAAAATTTTAATATTAATATCTAGTCAGTTAAAGAACAGGTCACTGAAGAAATAATTTTATGAAATTTTATATTTCACTTACAGAGGCTAGAGAATATATATTGTTTAACCTAGGTTATAGCTAAATATTCATAAACATTTCGTAATAAAAATTAACATAGTGAACCCATTTTCAATTAAAGTATAAACTGAGTATATATGAATAGAAATAGGCCTTCAAACTAAAATACTACGGTAAGTAGGTTCATGCAGGTAAATTGCAGCATTTTAATTTTTAATTGCATTTCAATTCTAAACCAAAATTCCATTAATATGTTGCATAGCTATCAAATGGAGCGCAGTACATGCTATAATTTATTAATTTAAGTTTTTAACGTGTGTTTTGAATATATGATGTGTATGTTGCTAGAAGCCGCAGTTAGTTAGTGTGCCGCAATTTACATGCTTGACCCTACTCTTATTCCGTTATCACCAGATATCAATACTTAACTTTAAACCAAAATTTAAAATTGTTGAGTGATAACTGCTGTTGATGAAATATGAAATAATGGTGTACATACGGTAAACATTTACAATCACAATACTAACCTCTTTTTTCTTGAATTGACACTAATTTAACTACTATCTATTATAGCCCGGCCGTCAATTACGTCTGAACTGCACTGCTGCAAGGCGAAAACTAAATTGGATAAAAAATATTTTGGCTACCTGATTCGCAACTTTTAGTAGTTTCGCATTTCATACAAACGAAATAAGTAATTTTTGTAGGTACTACTAATTTCTGATAGGGAGCCAGCATTAAATTTACTGATCCGATATTCTATTCATTTAGATCGATATTTTTAATTTACTAGGTTGTTTAGTATCTGCTCTAGAACAAAAGGCCATAACGCTGACGTTTTGAAATACAAGAGACTGGAAGAAGCAACCAGAAAGGAAACTGACTTATAGAAGAAGTTACATTATAAATCGGTGACAAAGCTCATGGATGCAGAAAAGCTCCGTGAAGGAGTTTTGTATTAATAGAAGATGAAAATGGAAGCACATACCTAACACGAAAATCTAACACCTCATAGACGAAGAGCTTAACTCTTGCGCTATTCTCAAAAACTACAAGTAGCGTTAAAAATTATATAGATGGTAAAAATTAGAAGAGAACATATGAAATCCAAATTACAACAGTTCATCTCACAAACTAACGTTTCTTAGTTTTCAGATTAGACAACCAAACTCTTAAGGAAATAGAAAAAATCATCGTTCGATTCAATTGACATTCCTTTGTTGTTTGAAATACATACTTTAAATTTCCCTTCTTCCAGGAACATTCCTTCATATATCCCAATGGGATATATTCCTTATCAAAAATATTAAAATAGTTCCAGGGATATTCAAAAGTATTTCTTAGGAAGTAAAATTTTTCATTCGATTCCCGTTTCATTCCGTCATTGTTTCACTAAGAATACTGTAGATCCCAAATGTTCCAGGGATATGCCTTCGTTATATTTTTTGAATACTATTATATGTAACTAGCTTGAAAATTCTTGTGATATATAAGGGATATTCATAATGGAATGCTATCAAAAATATATATTCCAACAATATTCCAATTTGTTTCGCATGGAATACTATAGGTATGATATTCCCTGAATATCCTAGGATGATATCTGACCGAATACTGTAACTCTCCAATATTCCTGGAATATTCCCTCGTATAAGAATTTGAACAGTATCCAATATTATTGTTACAGGAATATTCCTTCATCATCAAACTGTGAGTGCAGACTAGGATGGAATATTGTAGATATTAAGGGAATATCCCAGGAATAAAACCTTCTTGCCCGGGTAGTAGTTCTCAGAATAGCGGCGCAAAATATATACTACAGATACCAAATTAATAAAATGAAAATTAGATAAATAAGATTTATTAATGATAACCAATATGATAATAACAACCAAAATGATAACGATACATATTACAAATACAGGTATAATTTCTAGATATTGTGCTTCTGATAAATTAATATTTTATGCCGCTATTCTGGGAAAGACCTCTATTCTTCGTTAAAAGGGGATATATTGTATTTAGAATACTAAATTGAACTTCATATGTGATCTTATAGACTTAATTGATCATAAAGTAATTAGTTACCCTAATCAGAATAGAATATTTATATTTTTAACGATTCCACACGTTAAGACTAGAGACTGTCCCTCTGTAAATATGGTTCGTACGTTTGTCATTGTTTGCTGTGACGTAAGCTACTGAACGCATAGATCGTTTCTGATTGGTTGTTATTGTTCTTGCATGTGCCCCATCAAGTTGAGCGTCTATCTTATATTGTCTTTGTCACGCTCCACCGGTCTCTTTCTTCTGCAACGCTATTGGTCAGTTTTAGGCTCATACTATACCGGCAGTTCCACCGCTGCGGTGCTACTGCCCTGTTTACGCATCTTCAATTAATCACGTTTAAATTAATGGGAAAGCAAAGTTGCAAAATATGCTGGCGGTGCTACCGCCTTGGCAGTCTGCGTTGCTACGGCGCTAGTAGCACTGGATCTGAACGCGTTACCACCGCCGCAGTAGCACTGCTTGCAAAATATACTGGGCAGTTTCACCGCGGCAGTCAAAGTATAAGCACATACACAGACCAGTTTAAAGTAGAAGATAGTCCAATACAGCTAATATTTAAAAGAATATGTAGCCATATCTTTTTTATATATTCTTAACATAAATTTTTGTTTACAAAATTTTCTATATACATATATATTTAATTACATAAATTTTTATTTAGATACATATTTTTTGTTTAGCTACATTTTTTAAACTTTTCAAATTTTATATAATTTTTTCTTTTACCATTGATTCCCCATTAATTTTGAATCAACATTCAATTTCTATTGAAACTACGTTATTTATAACGGGGAAAGTACACTGGTTTTAAATATCGTGGTATCAACCAATCTTACTACATTGCATTATTTCTGATGTTATTACTAAGTATATTTTAAGATATCTCTTAATGCGAAAATTATATTTTTGTAATGGTAAATATTCACATTCCTTCATTGTTCCAATATATTCATATATAATCTCATATAGACCTAATTCATTTTCCTATATTTTGAACATGTTCGTTTTTTTGTTGTTCACACTTCACGCCAAAAACCAAACATTCCGCTGCTCTAAAACTTAGCTTTTTATTAAAAGTTTGCTTTTATTAAAGCTAAAAGTTAGCGTTTTATATAGCTCTAGAAATGAGCTTGTAAAATAATTAAAATAATCGTTAATCTTATAGAGCTGTGTGCATACTTCAGATTTTTTTCAGTCAATATACACCTATAACTGAATAGTGTCGTAAATTTATTATTTTTAGAATGACAGCAGAATTCTTGCGACCGGTAACTAAAAGGTACCTATAGGTTGATTATATGACCAAAAGCAAATTTAGGAAAATCATTCACTTGCATAGCCTATATCCCTAACATTTTTTTAATAATCTGTTATGCCAATTAATGTTTAAAACACTGTATAGACTGCAAACGAACACTGCAAAACGTATCTGGTGCGGTTTCACTGCCTAGTATACTTTGCAAGCGGTGAGAACGCGGCAGTAACGCCGCGTTCTCACCACCTAGTATACTTTGGATTTTAAGAAGCAGTAGCACCGCCAGTATAGTATGGGCCTAAAAGCGATGTCTCCCATATGAGAATGGTCTTCTCCCCTAGTCTTTATACTGTGATAGTGAATGGCATCATTTTTTCCCGCCACTGCATGACGTTACGCTCCACAATCTCATCTGCAACGCTATTGGTCGGTTTAATATGTCAATTTTCGCATATGAACATAGTATATCGCTAAATATCTAAAGTCTAAACTGTTGTTGTACATCTTCCTAGAGATTGAAAATTTGATTTTTTTCCGTAATTTGAGTGAGAGGTGTCATTTTCACGCATTTTCATAGTAAAGTAATTATAAATTTATCCCCACAATTTTATTTTTAGAAAAAGCTGGCAATGTGTCTTAATTAATATATTTCCTAGTGTGAAATACATGCCAATCTAGGGTAAAACTATCTACGGTCATGGAAGGCCTGTCAAAACCATTCCGTTATCACCTCAGTATTATTTTAGAAACGAGGGTGAGTTACTAAAATGTTACTAAGAGCTGCTTCCACAAATTTTAAAGTATTTTTTTGTTGTTTGAAGTGCTATCTATAAAAATCTTCCTACGTACTAATTGGTTATAACTTATTAGGTATTACATCTTGAATTGAGTTTGAAACGTGCTGAAAAAAATTGATGTAAGTTTATGTTTATTAAATTTAAAGTTTTCTCAAGAAATTGTATGGTTGATTTTGTACACAGTAGGTAGGTGGTACCTAGGCTATATATAAATTAGTAAAATTGGTAACCTACAAAAAATTGATATAGCATTGTAGTGTCATGAAACCTTTGTTACAAATAAAGACTTTTTATTATTGCAATATTATGTTTGGCGTCTTTCCCATTTGACGACCCCCACCAAATTTAATTCAAATTACTTTTTTATATGTATTTTTGTCCATAAAACCCGAAAATCAAAACCATTTCTTGTAGAAACTAATAGTTTTTGAGATATGAGGGTTTAAATTTATTTATTTCCTATGTATTACTGAAGGATTGGGAACTTTGAAAAAAACTCGAGTTTTCACGCTTCTTGGTCAAAGATAACCGTAATGCAAGTTGTTCCATCCGCTAGTTTGTTGTACTGCACTCTTCATGATTGTTTAATGACCTGGCAGGGGTGTATGGGGGGCGGCACGCCCCCCATCACACATATATTAGCATTGAAGTAATAAATTGAAAATATCACAGAAACTGGAAATATATTCGATATATGTATTTCGGGGGCGTGCCGCCCCCTGCCAGGTCATTTAATCAATCATGTGTGTAGTACTACAAACTAGCGGATTCAACAAACTACATTACTGATCAATGTAAAAAATCTATATTGATTAAGTAATTTCAATGAAAACACGAGTTTTTTCATAGTTCTCAATCCTTCAGTAATACGTAGGAAATAAATAACTTTAAACCCTCATATCTCAAAAACTATTAGTTTCTACAAAAAACGGTTTTCGATTTTCTGATTCTATGGACAAAAATACATATAAAAAAATTTATTTAAATGAAATCTGGTGGGGGTCGTCAAATGGGAAAGACCCTATGTTTGTTCTAATTTTAACAGTAATCAAAGCGAGTTAAGCAGTTAGTTTTTGTTCCTTTTGCAGCGAAAAAAAATTTCATATAAATACTTTTATAACTTTCGATAGATTATCAAATTCTAAACAATTATCGTTTGAATCAACCGAAAGGCAGAAATTAGTCTTTCAATTGCTAATGTTCGTATGGAATAGCAGTTATTTTTTTGTCTACTTTGCAGCAGAAAAACGGTTATTTAGAAAAAAATTGACATCATTCAATACATTATTAAATTTTAAAGAATTCAAGGTTGTATCACGCACGAGTTTAATCTAACGTTTAAGAGATATTCAAGAAGAAATGCAGAACATTTTCTTTTCTCACACTAATCGGCGGAGTGCACAGCTCTTTTTTTTTGGTCTATTTTTCAGCAGAAAACAATTGTATTAAAATATTTTTCTATCGTATGATAGATTAATTAATTTAAGAGAACTCTGAGTACGGAACTACCATTCAAATATGTAAGCTTTTAGAGAAAAACGCATTTGTCTCACTTTTTCACCACAATTCTTCAAGAAATCGTACTTCTACCAATTTTTTCTATATTCGTTTAACTGTTATTGTCTGAACCTGCCTCAAATAAAAATACTCCCTTCTATTCGAAGAGAATATCCCGAGTATATGCGTTCATTGATCTATGACACCTTCAATCCTCATAAAAATTCTAAAGAATGCATTAGTCTGACAATAGAACTCTGCATTGTCATTTGCATCGTTGGGTGCCCATATTATAGAACCTCCTAGAAGAGGTCCGTATTGTTTTAAGGTCCATGGGCAAATGTATCATCAAACGTCACACATGTATCCGATTAATGGTGAACATAGGCAAAATGCCCAACTCTATGTCATTGATTCATCTTCCGCGAACAATATAAGACTTGCAAATGATGCAAATCAACGAAGCATTCCGCAAATTTAGATCGAATAATTAGTGAAAACAACGTTTATGCTGCTTAATATAAGACTATAAAAGAAGTTGAGTATCTGGAGTATGAGAGCACTTCGTGAAGGCAGAGAAATGCCTATTGTCAACGGTGACCGAAAAAAAGCCCACAAGAAAAATGCCCGCAGCTACATAATTTTTAAAATACAGAAAAACATGAGGGTGTTTTAAGTAAGGGCGATATTGACAGTACATAATTGATCGTGCGAATTCAGTATTGTCAATATCCCATATTGTCAATAAAAATACTGTCAATACATATTGATCGCGTGAACCCTGCGATCAATAACTGTATACTTGTTGAAATTAAATTTTATAGTACATAAATTTGAAAATTATCCGTGAATTTCATTGTACCATTTCAATTATATTTAGCCCCCAGGGGCTCTATCCTGATGCTCTCTGAGGTGAATGAAAGAGATAAGGGGTGGCGTCCCTTGTGTTCTGAACTGGTGTAATTTGGATTATGTATTGTCATTTATCACATTTAGAGGATAGTGCTAGGTAAATGCTCTTTAACTACGAGGTCTTAGATTTTTGTGTTAGGTAGGCTCGTAAGTTTCATTTACTATCACCTCTTCATTTTCCTCTTCCATCCGTGAGTGCAACCACTGGTGCTTGAGTCACTTATCGTCTCATTCCTTGTTAAGTGACTGCATTCACGGAATTTTTTTTTTTAATCCATTAGCTTTGTCACCGACGTTGGTAAGTGACTTTGTTCATGTAGCTGTTTTCCTTTCTGATTGCTTCTTCCAGTACTTTTTCTAAAATAAATTTTTTGTCATCAGGCGATATAGTTGAAATGGCTGAAATCTGACGTTAAATCCTATTCTAAAATAAATATAAAATCAACTGTATTGTAGGATATTTGCCGTTAACTTATGCCCTTATTTAAAACACCTTTATGCTTTTAGGTATTATAAATATTAGGTAGTTGTGGGCTTTTTTCCTTTGGGCTTCTTTCCAGAAACCATTGTCAACATTGTGTTTAACAGGGTTCGCACTGCAGTCAGAAGAACAAATAATCTACTGACTGTGAATGAAATTGCAATGGTAGCCTCTCTTTAATAGAGGTTTTCAAGTTTACACAAGAAACTAAGATGCTCCATTGATAAATCTGAATATTTTGAGTCCCAACCTGGTTCCCATGACTTATGCTTTATTTTTCCCATTCAGTGAACCAGGATGGCAACCAAATATGAGGGGAAATGTTAACGACAGACCGAATATTCATCGGAGAAATATATCGATGTTACAACATAAAGTTGCTCTCACAGCATTAAGAGACAATGAATTCAACCCAATACTTCACGTTGTAAAAATTTTCCTGCAATGGGTAGTAGATTCCTATATCCAAGTAGAAGCAAACAACTTTAATTTCATCAAGAATCAACTGAGAGTAGAACAGTACAGTGGAATGGTAGATCATTTGAATAACGCAGGGAATGATTTACATGTAGGAGTGCAAATAGAACGAACTCGTAATTTTGCCCTCATCTTCCCAAGGTTCTCCACGGAACCACGAAACATGAGAGAAAGATACCAAGATGCTATGGCCATTGTACGTAAACATGGTCCACCTGATTTATTTGTCTCTATGACCTGCAATCCAAACTGGACGGAAATTCAAGAAATTTTGTTTAATGGCCAAACTGCTTCAGATCGACCCACTTTGAAAGGAATTTCAGATTGAAACAAGAATGACAGCAAACGGTTATCCATCATATCAACGACGTGTTGGTGCAAGTGTACAAGTAGGAAGTAGTACCTTTGACAAAAAAAAAATCCTTATGCATAAATTTCGAAATATGCTCCTCAGTTACTTCTGTTGAGTACATTTTCAAATATGTATACAAAGGCTACGACTCTATTCATTTAAATGTGAACGAAGTTGCAGGAAACGTTATACAGCCAATTACGAAGAACTAAGTATATACGATTTATCACTTGGTAACTTATTTAACAGGGAGGAATATACCTAGAACCATGAATTCTATATCAGAATACCATGCAGATACTTGTACTCTGATGACAGTAATGGTGAGATACATTGATGATTGCCATAAAACCTTCCATATAATCAAAAGTTTATATAAGTAACATAAAATGTTTCATCACGTCTGTATACTTGGGTAAAGTATGCCTTTCTACCTGCATTCTCATTAAAAGTCAAAGAAGCCTCTTCAAAAGAGATAATAATAATGTCAAAGTTTTCCTCACTCTCAAAAATTGCTATGGTTATTATTTTATTTTTAAAGAAAAAAAACTTATATCATCAACTAGCTAAATCCTTTAGAATTTTGTTACTATATAAATGAATTATGCAGCTTTTTCTTACATTAGAATCAACGTACTTATATCAAGAGATAATATTGGAACTCGTTATTACCGTAATGAATTTTTATTGATGAATATAATCACTATTTTAACAATTGGATTTTCTCCTCTCCATCGTGGTAGCTATCCCAATAACAGTACTTGTATTGATAAGGTTAGTGAAAACAGTTAATCGCTGTTCGTTGGTTAACAATTAATCACAATAGCAGTTAACATATCTTTTTACCAAAATAGTTAACATAAACTAGCTGACAAGAAAATTACGTTAGCCTTTCTCTGCATTAAAACTGTTGATTTTAAGGGATGGATGTGCTTGATGAGCTGCAGCAACTCTCATAATGTTTGGTTTACAATTTGCGCAAGAGTTGAGACTGCAACTGCGCAGTGGTTGCAGTCTTTTACAAGGAATATTTATATTCGTCTAGATTAGACCCCAAGTGAAGCCCAGGGGGTCGGTAACGACCAATTTGGGAACCCCTGGTATATAACCCCATTAGTACCGAAATAATTAATGTACCTGTTCCAATTTGTGGCAGAAGAGCGGGGGAGTCAAAATAACCCATTCATTATCTTTCTATGATGAAATTCTTATACGGTAGAACTTCTATAATGAACTGTGAAGTGAATAATCCTTATTAGTAGACTCCTGTGCAATGATCTAACCTCTATAGTGAACGCATTTAGTTAAGTCTGCCACAAATTGCTTTAAGTTTTCTATTAGCTGTATTTCATAAATTAGTTGTATTTCATGGAAGAGAATTTTCTACCAGTACAACTCTTCTTCTATGGTGGAGTCATGTGTAGTGAACCATCCTTATTTAAAGTCATGAGAAATAATATACATCGTATAATGAATTTATATAAAAAATATATATATTTTGTGTAGTCCGCCATGAAAATACCAGTTTTGTGATTTCCTATTTATATTTTGTGAAAGGAGGCTCGTATAGGCTTCATTTCCCTCTTCCATCCAAACCCTATATAGTGAATAAATCTTGTACAGTGAACAAGTTGAATTTCTCTAAATAGATGTTCAACATTATACATATTTTGTGAAACGATGTTTGTAACAAACACTGTTTCCTGAAATTCCCAACATGTATGCCAAAAAACTTACACTAAAATCAGGATATCAATCGCTCAATAACAAATAATTTTTGTACATTTTGTTATTCCTGGAAAAGTGTATATCTTGGGTTTGTATGAAACTGAAATATTTTGCTTATTCTTATCAATGCAATTATAATGCAAATACTTTTGTTTAATTAAGTATGAAATAATTTTAATTAAAGAATATGTAATAGAGGCATGCTCCTGAATGGTCAGCTTTATTGTACTCTAAAATAGGTTTTTGATTAAATAAAACTCTTCTATTAATTATTATCGAAGAGGCTGTCATTATTAGAGATAATCATCGAAGAGGCTGTCATTATTAGAGATAATCATCGAAGAGAATATCATCCTTGGAGATTTTTTGCTCATTAATAATGTGACACGTTTATGATTAATACTCATTAAATAATAAATATTATATATTACTTAGTAATTGCTTACTTAATATTAAACAAATTGTTTTAAATTTAAGTTAGGTGTTATGCTTAGCCTATACACAATACACATTCTTCATTTAAAATATTATGTATGAATTATTGCATGAAATATTTGCAACTCATTCAAATTTAGCACTTAAATTACGTTTATCAAATTTGAATAATGTAATTATATATAAGGTATGTGTCATGTAATAAATTGGGTTTTAAAAAATCTTCACCATATATTTTAATATACTTAATACGTCATTTACCTTTGTTGATTTTGTTTATTAAATATTATTCAATTCTCTTCGAATAGACTTTAAAATTTTTTTAAATACTCCAAATCTAAGGAACATTTCCATATCAATTCAATTCTCTCTTTTTTAACGTCCAACCACTTCCCCATCAATCCAGTCCTCTGATTTTTAACGTCCAAACACTTCCCCATCAATCAAATCCTCTCATTTTTAGCGTCCAACCACTTCTCCATCAATCTAATCCTCTCATTTTTAACGTCCAAACACTTCTCCATCAATCTAATCCTCTCATTTTTAACGTCCAACCACTTCTCCATCAATCTAATCCTCTCTTTTTTAACGTCCAAACACTAACACATCAATCTAATCCTCTCATTTTTAACGTCCAAACACTAACACATCAATCCAATCTTCTCATTTTTAACGTCCAAACACTAACACATCAATCCAATCTTCTCATTTTTAACGTCCAAACACTAACACATCAATCTAATCCTCTCTTTTTTAACGTCCAACTACTAACACATCAATCTAATCCTCTCATTTTTAACGTCGAAACACTTCCCCATCAATCAAATCCTCTCATTTTTAACGTCAAAACACTTAAATATCAATCTAATCCTCTCTCTTTTAACGTCCAACCACTAACACATCAATCTAATCCTCTCATTTTTAACGTCCAACCATTTCTCCATCAATCTAATCCTCTCATTTTTAACGTCCAAACACTAACACATCAATCTAATCCTCTCATTTTTAACGTCCAACCACTTCTCCATCAATCTAATCCTCTCATTTTTAACGTCCAACCATTTCTCCATCAATCTAATCCTCTCATTTTTAACGTCCAAACACTAACACATCAATCCAATCCTCTCATTTTTAACGTCCAAACACTAACACATCAATCTAATCCTCTCTTTTTTAACGTCCAACCACTAACACATCAATCTAATCCTCTCATTTTTAACGTCCAAACACTAACACATCAATCCAATCCTCTCATTTTTAAGTCCAAACACTAACACATCAATCTAATCCTCTCTTTTTTAACGTCCAAACACTAACACATCAATCTAATCCTCTCATTTTTAACGTCCAAACACTAACACATCAATCCAATCCTCTCATTTTTAAGTCCAAACACTAACACATCAATCCAATCCTCTCATTTTTAAGTCCAAACACTAACACATCAATCTAATCCTCTCTTTTTTAACGTCCAACCACTAACACATCAATCTAATCCTCTCATTTTTAACGTCCAAACACTAACACATCAATCCAATCCTCTCATTTTTAAGTCCAAACACTAACACATCAATCTAATCCTCTCTTTTTTAACGTCCAAACACTAACACATCAATCTAATCCTCTCATTTTTAACATCCAAACACTAACACATCAATCTAATCCTCTCATTTTTAACGTCCAACCACTAACACATCAATCTAATCCTCTCATTTTTAACGTCCAACCACTAACACATCAATCCAATCCTCTCATTTTTAACGTCCAAACACTAACACATCAATCCAATCCTCTCATTTTTAACGTCCAACCACTAACACATCAATCTAATCCTCTCATTTTTAACGTCCAACCACTAACACATCAATCTAATCCTCTCATTTTTAACGTCCAAACACTAACACATCAATCCAATCCTCTCATTTTTAAGTCCAAACTCTAACACATCAATCTAATCCTCTGATTTTTAACGTCCAAACACTAACACATCAATCTAATCCTCTCATTTTTAACGTCCAAACACTAACACATCAATCCAATCCTCTCATTTTTAAGTCCAAACACTAACACATCAATCTAATCCTCTCTTTTTTAACGTCCAAACACTAACACATCAATCCAATCCTCTCATTTTTAAGTCCAAACACTAACACATCAATCTAATCCTCTCTTTTTTAACGTCCAACCACTAACACATCAATCTAATCCTCTCATTTTTAACGTCCAAACACTAACACATCAATCCAATCCTCTCATTTTTAAGTCCAAACACTAACACATCAATCTAATCCTCTCTTTTTTAACGTCCAAACACTAACACATCAATCTAATCCTCTCATTTTTAACGTCCAAACACTAACACATCAATCCAATCCTCTCATTTTTAACGTCCAAACACTAACACATCAATCTAATCCTCTCATTTTTAAGTCCAAACACTAACACATCAATCTAATCCTCTCTTTTTTAACGTCCAAACACTAACACATCAATCTAATCCTCTCATTTTTAACATCCAAACACTAACACATCAATCTAATCCTCTCATTTTTAACGTCCAACCACTAACACATCAATCTAATCCTCTCATTTTTAACGTCCAACCACTAACACATCAATCCAATCCTCTCATTTTTAACGTCCAAACACTAACACATCAATCCAATCCTCTCATTTTTAACGTCCAACCACTAACACATCAATCTAATCCTCTCATTTTTAACGTCCAACCACTAACACATCAATCTAATCCTCTCATTTTTAACGTCCAAACACTAACACATCAATCCAATCCTCTCATTTTTAAGTCCAAACTCTAACACATCAATCTAATCCTCTGATTTTTAACGTCCAAACACTAACACATCAATCTAATCCTCTCATTTTTAACGTCCAAACACTAACACATCAATCCAATCCTCTCATTTTTAAGTCCAAACACTAACACATCAATCTAATCCTCTCTTTTTTAACGTCCAAACACTAACACATCAATCCAATCCTCTCATTTTTAAGTCCAAACACTAACACATCAATCTAATCCTCTCTTTTTTAACGTCCAACCACTAACACATCAATCTAATCCTCTCATTTTTAACGTCCAAACACTAACACATCAATCCAATCCTCTCATTTTTAAGTCCAAACACTAACACATCAATCTAATCCTCTCTTTTTTAACGTCCAAACACTAACACATCAATCTAATCCTCTCATTTTTAACGTCCAAACACTAACACATCAATCCAATCCTCTCATTTTTAACGTCCAAACACTAACACATCAATCTAATCCTCTCATTTTTAACGTCCAAACACTAACACATCAATCTAATCCTCTCTTTTTTAACGTTCAAACACTAACACATCAATCTAATCCTCTCATTTTTCACGTCCAAACACTAACACATCAATCTAATCCTCTCTTTTTTAACGTCCAAACACTAACACATCAATCTAATCCTCTCTTTTTTAACGTCCACACACTAACACATCAATCTAATCCTCTCTTTTTTAACGTCCAAACACTAACACATCAATCTAATCCTCTCTTTTTTAACGTCCAAACACTAACACATCAATCTAATCCTCTCATTTTTAACGTCCAAACACTAACACATCAATCCAATCCTCTCATTTTTAAGTCCAAACACTAACACATCAATCTAATCCTCTCTTTTTTAACGTCCAAACACTAACACATCAATCTAATCCTCTCATTTTTAACGTCCAAACACTAACACATCAATCCAATCCTCTCATTTTTAACGTCCAAACACTAACACATCAATCTAATCCTCTCATTTTTAACGTCCAAACACTAACACATCAATCTAATCCTCTCTTTTTTACGTTCAAACACTAACACATCAATCTAATCCTCTCATTTTTAACGTCCAAACACTAACACATCAATCTAATCCTCTCTTTTTTAACGTCCAAACACTAACACATCAATCTAATCCTCTCTTTTTTAACGTCCACACACTAACACATCAATCTAATCCTCTCTTTTTTAACGTCCAAACACTAACACATCAATCTAATCCTCTCTTTTTTAACGTCCAAACACTAACACATCAATCTAATCCTCTCTTTTTTAACGTCCAAACACTAACACATCAATCTAATCCTCTCTTTTTTAACGTCCAAACACTAACACATCAATCCAATCCTCTCTTTTTTAACGTCCACACACTAACACATCAATGGCTAGAAAATTCGTATTCCTCGGGTACGCTTCACAAACTTTTAATAGATTTTTCTCCGTCAAATAGTTTGTGAATTTTTATAAAAATTCCTAAAGTTCTGCGTAAAATTGTTGCCTGTGGTGGAAATAATGTAATCTAAGTTTTCGATTCCTCAACTTTCACTCGGATGAACAATTCTCATTTCTCCAAAACTTTTGGAGATATATAAATGATTAAAATAAAAACAGTAACAGCTTACAAAGTTGAAGGTAGGTTTGAGTTAAACATATTTTCAAGCTAATGTTTGATAGAGTTTTAAATGAAACAAATTCAGCTAATTTTTATCCATTATTTACAAATATAATCAATTATTCAAACAATTTCAATTCATCAAACGGGTATTTCTATTATGAAATTAACCATCTATTTATGAATAAGAGGAATTGTTACTACAATATATTCTCATTTTTAAATGGGAATTAAGGTTTATTCTATAATTATAATAGTAAATAACTTTAAATATATTTTTCATCAGTACATTAAAATATATCGAATACATTTATTGTATGATATACATAAACTAATTATATATAAAAAATTTGAAAACTGTTTCAATATAATCATCAATGATCTTTCACGTAAAATCGTTGTTTCTCTAAAGACGAGAAAATCTCCATTTTATTTATTTAGTGAAGAACTATATATAAATACAGGGTTTCCTTGATGATCGAGATACAAGCAGACAAATCTGTAATTATTGCTCATTTTAACCAACCTTATGTCATAAAGAAAAGATGGCAAAGGAAATACTATTGCTGTAAGCCATAAAAAGCACAAACTTTAACGCAAGCTGACATGGGAATCACTTCAACTTGCAATTAACTTCTACAAGAGACTCGTAATAGAAGTCATTCAAAAGCTTCTACTTTTGGAAAAAAAGTTTTACTATATTGGAAAATGCAAAAAAATGAATCAGGATTAAGATGTGCAGAAATAGCTAGAAGTTACTAATTACAACGTGTATTATATCTATAGGAATTTATAGCGTGTATACTTTTCTGCAACGAAAGAAGAGCTCTGAAAATGATACTTCGATTTTTTCCTGTTAATGCTTCTTATTTATGATTGACACAAAAATATTTTTTTAACTCGTTTGAATATTTTTAATTCACCTGATCAGGTGTAGTGTGATTAATTTCTTGGATTCAGATCTTGTAATTATTATTTTTTCAATCAGCTTTAATTATTCAATCGTGTTCTATTGAGAGTTATAACAAAAAATGTATTTATAAAGTTTCACACATAAAAAACATATTCAATGCCTATAATTTATACTTTTTCATGATTTGCCTTAATCCATTCAATTTTTCAATGTAAATAATTCTACGTACCAGAAGATTTCATTAATAGATGATATAGTTTTACTCGCAAATTTAAGTTTCATTCACAGATTCCACAAGATGGTTTTTTTTCCATAGCATAATACATCTTACAAGAATTCCCTACCATTCCCTGGTAAATTATTAGATTATTAGATCGTCGCATTGTATCTCAAATGGCTTGCAATTCCTGCCACTATAGCAAACAATGAAAAAAATCATCTCTTCGAAGAATACCAGACCAGAAGGTAAACAGAACAAAAATATACTGGCAACCATCTCGAAATTAGAGAAGACTATTAATTTAGTAAGTGAATCACTTTTAAAAAGTTAAATTACTGTTTCGTGATTCTTTTATATGATAATAAAATATATATTCGTGTGATTTTATTAGTATTGTTTATAGGCAGATAATTGATCGTACAATAATAAAGCATAATGCAATTCATAAGATGAATTTGAGGGTTCTTTAATCCGGAACTAATTATGTTCCCGATAATGAAATAAATAAGTTTTCAGTATTAGATATGTATGTACACATACATTATTCCTACATATGTGTGTACATTAGTCCTACAATCATTCTTTTATTGAAAATTATTATATGGAAGTGTTATGTAATACCTTCAATTATTAAATAGATACATACAGTATATGTATATTTTTGCAGACGCTGCCTGCATTTACCTCTGCGGAAAATAATTAAAATTCCCTGTACTTTTCGTAGATATTATTTTCCCCTTCATTAATTAGGAATCTTTTTCTTTTATAACTCATTAACTCTTTCAATTTATTTAGCGACAACTCAATCCTAGCAATTTCCTATGCATCTGTTATAATAAGGAGATTTTCTAAACAATTCAAATAACAAGCAGACAAATAATAATTAGATAGAATATGTATTACACATAAAATTATTAGACATTAAATAATATGTTCTTATAATTAGTATACAGAGTAATACTTTTGCCTTCTTTCAGAGACTCAAATTTAATAGTTATATTAAATATAATTATTATTTATTATTATTTATTTATTGTATATACAATAAGAATCTTAAATCGTAGTCTGTGATTCTCTTCTAAATTTAGTATCTTCTATAACATAAAGTTTCCACTATAAGTTTTAATTTCAAATGGTCATTAAGACATGCAGAAAGATTCATTCAAATGCAATATTTTCTCTCTCATTAATGACTTGATTTATAAATGTTCATTTATTTTATTAAATCATTAATTTAATGCAAATTTTGGTATTCAAATGCCTAAGGCTTTTACAATTTTGAAGATATAACGGCATTGGTTTTTTTGTATTCGATTCTCCAAGAAATTCTCTGCGAAATTTTTTCAGCAATTTTTGATTTTAGAATCATTTTTCGAAATATTAAATTGAAAAAATATGTTTTTCACGAAAAATTTAAAATTTCGAAAACCAAATCGGAAAAAAAGGCGCTGTTACGATTTAATTTTGTAGAGATTAGATTTGCGCTTCAAATGCAAAAAAAAGTAAAGCCGTAGGTTCTAAATTGTAGAAGCCTCAGGCTTTTGGAAAGCAGTTCGAAATTCGAATACAGGCAAGCCTCGCTTTAAGTACAACTCACTTCAACTAAAGTGGTACTTATTTCGAGTCATGTTTCCAAATAGGAACCGTTCGTAGACATAGAAAACGGAGACATTTTTTTGTGATTATTTCACGGTAACTAAAAAAAACATCAAAATTATAATCCAAATGAGGTTATTAGAAGCAATTGGTTCAGAAATTCAACATGTCCTATTATAGAGTTAGTTCCGTGTTATTGCACGGTTCCATATTTTTGAACACATGAAGATCTTAATCATTATTTAACTTTTATTTCAAATGGTATCCATGATACCAATTAGAATAGAAGTTAAATAATAATTATAATATTTTCTTTTCTGACGTATCCGAAATTGTAGAAGCAACCAATAATTTGGAACTTAGTACCCTACTACCAAAAATAATTCGTAGAGCATAAAATTAGTGTTTGTTAAATGTAGAACAATAATTACAGAAATCTAATTATCTATTAATTACTATACTTAACGATACTGAGCGAGAGTTAAGCTATGAATGGATTTTAAAACATTTAATAAATGCACGACTTTAAACTTTTTCATCACAGTCACAAACAATGAAAGACTGTATATTATTAATAATATGCTTATACACGTAGTACTCTAATAACTATAAAATAAATTTTAGTCGTGATTTAGTAACTAAAGCGGGGGATGCCTGTAACTCGTTTTCTATGGGTCTAATCAAAAAAATGCAATGAGCAAAAAACAATGGAGAATTCAATTTTATATTTGGGTACCAAGTTTCAGAACCGTAACTTCAATAATAAAATTGTTTTCAAAAAACATGTGCGGTCCCCTTAAAATATTTTCAGATTTACATTGAGTTGTACAAAACATAGTGCATTAACTTTTATTCCCTTTTGTTAAATATATTTCTAAAGAGGAAATACTGGCATATTGCAGGAATAAAGCAAAATTAGTATCAGATAAATATGAAATAATGGTCCATTACGGAAGATTCAGGCTTTTCGCACCATAGTGTGAAGCAGAAAATTCAATAGAATTGTAATCTCAATACAGAGAAATATGTTAGCATATTATATCTAATGTAATTTGTTTGTAATTCTGAGAAACAGAATCTAACTGGGAAAATTTAACTTGTTTCTATTTTCCTATCGATATAATACAATGTTTTTATTATCATAATTGATATGTATATATTGTAAATATAACAATATATAAAATAGAAATTATTATTTAAGTTCTTTCGTTTATAATCTTCTGATAAATGAGATAGATACATGTTTTAACTTGAAAAGTAAACAGAGGATGTCGTTTGATATATTAATAGGAATCTATCAATATAATTGTACGTACATCAAAAAGTTTCAAATTATTCATAATTTGAAAAAAATAATAATACAATATTACGTTCTGTTCCATCAAATTGGCATTCCCAAAAATTAAAATAAAAATTATTTTTTTTAGATTTTTTGTTAAAATATGGTTACATTTTCCCATAGACTTTTATACAAGTTGCTGAATAACATATCAACTGAGCATACTTTTGTAAATAACTAAATTCTGAATAAAAAAACCCACGTCTCTAAGTCAGAGATTAAAGATGGAATAGGCTTTAGAAGTTAAAAGAAAAGTATCAGAACGGCCAATTTTCGATTTATTTTATAACAGTAGTACATTTGTATCATATACAGGAAATATTAATGTGAAGGCGAGTAGAGTAAGATCTCACCATTATTTAGACCGTTTTCTTTGGTGATATCAGATGAGAAGCTAACAACTTCTTAGCACCTTCATTCACGCTTAATAATTATTTATTAAGCTTACTCAAGTTCCATTTTCCGTGAGTAAAGAATCTACGTAAGCTGAACGATAGACTCTTTATCCACAACTGTTGGATAGAAACAAGTTTCATTTTATTTACCCTTCAATAATTATCATTAAAAATTATGGGAAAGACCATTCTATATCATTTATTGTTTTAAAATATTTAATGTGGATGTTCATTTAAAAATAATAGATATTAGCTACCTTAGTTATACTCATATCCATATTCGTAAAAGTCATATTGGGTGTCTTTGATGTTAATCAGAGAGCTGAATTTATTGTTACCAATATTGAAGGTTCGTTAAAAACATCCCTAACTAGACTGTTCTATGAAACAGATTCTGAAATAAATCTCCAAAGAAGATTCTAATCAAACTAATTCAATATTCTCAGACTGAATAAAACTTCAATGAAGTTTTATTTGAAGTTTTATAGCAAGAGATTCTGCTTGTTAGACTGCATACATGTAGCTAAAATGTATTCAAAATTTAGTATGTATTGCAGATTATACAGTTTGATCATTATAATTTCTTTATTTTTCTCTAATAATTTATTCTTTATTCGTACAACACAATTTTTACATTAATCTATGGAAACAATTATTATGTATGTGTTAAAAGCACGTGGTCAGTTTTAGATGAATTGAAGCAAGTAAAGATGACGGACCAGGGTCCGTTAACTTTACTAGTTTAAATTCTGGTCCGTTATGTTTACTACCTTCAATTCTGGTCCGTTATATTTACTTGGTTGAATTATCTATATTTGACCAATAATTGGGATAAGAAAATAATTTTGGAATCATAGATATCACATTAAAGGATTTAAGCAGAACTTTTTTCCATTTTTCAAAATGGATCACGTTTTTTTTATCAACTCTTTCAATTAATAAATATGCAAAATTAATGTATAATCATTAATATTATCATTTATAAGGTTGTATTTTTATAAAATACTAAAGCAAATATTTTTCTAAACTAAAAAATGTATTATGGTCCGTTAACTTGACTAGCTTATTTTCTGGTCCGTTATCTTTACTAGGTTAATTTCTGGCCCATTATCTTTACCAGCTTCATTTCTGATACGTTAACTTTACTTGGTCCGTTACTTTTACTTTGTTTGTTTGTTCATGCTGTACCCCAAAGCTGTAATTTTACTTACTAATTTATAGGGACGTTATTAACGTATGAATTTTAATTTATATTGATCAATTTCCTCATGTGTTGATTTTTTTAAATTTAATAATATTATCGTTGTTCATATTTGAATCATTGAGGTAATTTCGAAGGTATATTACTTAGCTTTGCTGTCGTATAATAAACGTCAATAATGAAAAAAATGTTCCGCATTTATATATTGAGATGAACATCACTTGTCTGTCAACTAAAAACAACAAGGTACAGAAAGCCCAAAAAATTAGGTATACATTCTGTCTTATAGATTTCATATAATAATGTTATTTATTAATCATTTGAGGTTACAATATAAATTAAGGTGGTTGGTGAGCCATGCAGACGTAATTCATGACAAAAAGGGTGATTTTTGCATGTATCTGGAGGATTTCCATGAGTCTCTTTGATGATTTTTATTGAAATATTTAGAATATAATCGCTATCGATTTTTTCTCACAAGCTGAATCAAGTCAAATCTCCTATAGCTACAATTCATATATAATATTTTGATAATTTTTGTTTATAGTCTATTTAATGGGAGAATTTTACCAAAAAACTTATCCTTGGATGAAATTCAAATAAAATTATAAAGTACTCTCTGATTTTTAACAAAATTTTACATATTAGGGGAAAATATAAGATATAAATTTTTCTTTAATTAAAGTTATCAAATTTCACATGTCAAGAACTTTTTCTTGAAAAAATTGCGTAAATAATAATTAATTATGAACATAATGAAAATTGAACATATTTCTTATTAGAATACAAACACATTTTCTCTCCTCATCATCAAAAACAAACTCAACTAACGATTAATCAACAATTTGTTCAAATTTGGGCTAAAAAAATCATAAATTTCAGTATATCATTAACTTACTCAATAAATGATTTTTAGTTACAATCTACCAGAAATGTACTTAGAAGAATTACACTATTAACAATTATTATCATTCGGTTAATCAATTATTGGGGATTCCATTCTGATCAGTTTTTTAGGGTCGGACGGGGTATCACTGCTCACAATCCCGCAAACTCTTGACTTACTCGAGAACTAAATCGACTAGAAAAAACTTTTTCTCGTGATGAAATGGTCATGAATGAGGATGGTTCTCAACCAGTTTCGAAATAATACATAAGTAAATAAAATACGTATTGACAATTTTTCGTGCGCAACTTTTAGTGAGTGTATAGGGGTATCACTGCGCATTGCATAAATACAGCACTTTTCTCCCCCACCTAAAACCCTCCTCTCCCCATTTTAATACCCCTCTATAAGTAATACCCAGGCAGAATTTATCGGTGAAATTATCGGTAATTATGGGGTAGGTTAAATATTATCCATAAAATACCGATAATCACTCACGATAACTATATATGGCATAAATTTATCCATAATTATCGATACATATTGGAAATATATTATCGATGAAAATTTGACTTAAATTATTATGATAATTATGGAAAAAATCATTCTATTCATTATCGATGAATTTGTGATGAATATCTTTCGATGATTTTCGATAAATTTGAATTAAAATTTTATCGATGCAATTACGATGATGATTTATACATAAAATAACGATGATGACACTCTATGAATTATCGATAAACATGTATCGTTAATATATAGGTAATGATCGATATATATTATAGATAAATCATCAACTAATTTTATATGTAAATTTTCGGATAATTCTGCGACGACGTTATTCTAAAAAATATAGAAAAATTGGCGGTAAAAATTAAAAGATAATTATATAAGAAAGTAATTTATAATTGAACAACATATTAATATTTTAGAAATTATTGGAAAAATTATGGATGACAATGCTCAGAAAGTTATCGATAATTAAGTCCCGAAAAAGTAAGATTAATTATCTAAAAATAATATTAATTAATTATCGATAAACTTATATATGTAATTATATCAGTTAAATTTTCGATATTCTTATTAGATGAACCATCAATAATATTGCAAGGAAAATATGGATAATTCTTCCTCTAATATGATATAAGAATTATCTGTAAATAGAAAACAAAAATTAAAAGAAAACTATGGATGAATTTTATTAAATAGGTTAGAATAATCAGAAATATAAATATGATTTACTTTCTTAGATAAATTACGGTTGACAACACATCTAAATTTACCGATTATTACCCAGGCAGCATTACTTTATTGGGACGCGCTTGGGACAATGTTGTGTCGTTCGGACTTGCTCGGATACTTGGGGAAAAATGTCGTCCCAGTAATGGGACATCACAATTTAACCAATATTGTTTTCCAAGTGATGTCCCATGTTATCACAATATTGTTTCCTATTTTCGTTCCAATTGAGTGTGTATAAGTTATTGGGTGTGCATTATTACTATCATGATATTTTTTTTTGTGAATTGAGTCAAATTATTACAAATTTTCTTTTAAATAAATGTTGTAATTAAATGCATATGAGATTATCTTTGCTATACCTAGTTGATAGATAAATTATAATTCATCTCGATCCTATTGTATAATGTGGTAATCAAAGGATTGATTAACAAATGAATATTATACAATTCATTTCCTCAAAATTTCATGAGTGCACTTATTTTATTTACAGACATGATCTGTGATCTACTGATCTTCTGCGCATGTCCATTGACGAATCAGTTGGAAAAACTTGATATTAAGTTTTGAAAGCTTTGGTATAATATTAAATAATAATGAGTTACAGGTCGTTTCTTAGATGTGATAGTACAATACCTATTTGATTAGCTTTACTAAGAAAATACGCTATGAATCGTATACTTTCTGCAATGTAAGAAATCTAATCCAGCGATTTTAAAGGTATTTATTTTACCCTAAAGCGTTAATCTCAGAAAATTATATTAGGTATATTATTGATATCCTACTCTCCACGGGTATTTCCGCATGAAAAATTAATATAATTAATTTACAACATTACATTTTTTTTAAATTCCACATAATATGATGATTCATAACAATAAATTGATGGATATATTTATTATTCGGGGTAAAACCACATTCTGAAACACCCTATAACCGCTTGGGTTGTTTGACTGCATCGTTTGAAATGGAAGATGGCCGACTGGTCACTGACGTTGCTGTATTGATCTTATCCGCGCTCTACTGTATTCTGTGATAGTTCTAGCTAATACTAAAACTTTATTAATATTACCTATAAGATAAATGTCTGAGGCTTGTTACAGCTTAACTATATACCTAGGTACCTAAATATTCTATTGAAATATTTCCTATTTAGGCACCTAAGCTCCTAAGTCCTAACTAGCTAGGTAGGTTGGTAGCTAGTTGGGTGAAACCCTATATTGGTACTCTAGGTATAGCTAAGAAATATTCCTCTAAGTTTCTAACTAGGTATGTAAGCATCTAATACATCTCTATTAACTAACCTACCTCTGTAACCTAACTAGTTAGGAACTACCTAATTAGGTTAGCACTCTACTTTCCGAGGAGGAGGAGTTTACAATTAAGACTAGGTACTTACCTAGTACTGCCTACCTACTAGGTCATTGAGTCACGTACCTACCTAGCCGCCTAGGAAACTATTTAATTAAAACCCTATTTGCCGACCTAGTAAAATAAGTAAATATAGGTGTACCTACATGGTTTAAAATTAGGCTTTCTAATTTGCTAACTAGGCTGATAAACACTGTGTTACTTATCCAGACAGCCGTCAGCCTACAGACTGACAAGTGACAGCTTATGCCTAGGCTGTACCTATCTGTAAGTGACCCCATGATGATGTTACAAACTTACAGAGTACCTATGTCAGTTAAAGCCAATTAATTGGCTTAGATTTGAAATGGTCAAATCTCAGATACCTATGTCTAATTGGCTTCAAATTTTGAATTAATTCCTATGTTTCACAGTTCCCATGTTAATTAATTGATTTGGCTTGAAATCTTAAAAAAATAAGCCAAATTGGCTTGGCTCCAAATTTCTATATAACATTGGTTCAAAAATTTAAAATTGGCTTACAATTAGGTATCCAGCCTCTGAAACATGGTACCTACGGTCCTACCTATTCATCGCACTACTCACTAATTTGTCATTCAGTCTGGTTAATGGTCACCTGCCTAAATTAGAGTACCTACCTAAATAAGGCTACGACCCGCTACGCGGTACGCCCTACTAAACTAGTTAGCGTACTAAGTAATATGTACCCAACTGTTTTTGGCCTCAAACCACAATGACACTACCTACCTAATATAAAATAATAGTTTAACTGCATAATACTCATAGACCTTTACAAAATAATTCAATATAAATTTAAAATAACAATTTGATATAAATTTAGCTAAATAATATAGTATATCTCATAATCTCTCCATTTTTCTCTCCAGCTGTTACCAAAATTCACCATAATTCTCTCCAAAATACCATTGTAGCTTGCATAAGAGAAAATTAGATATTTCTCTCCATTTAAAATTAAATGGCTCAAAATAACTATGATAAACTCGCCATTAAAATGGCGAGTTTGGACTTTGGACATGCTTTAGTACCTGGAAATATAGTTTTCCTTAACAAAATAGTTTGAAGTTGAAGAGGCGCAATTTACCTGAGACCAGAGTATCTGCCCTGCGTCACTGCGTGCCTTGTTTGTTTCAGTTTTAGAGACAAAAACTGGCAGGAAAAATTATCTACCAAGGTAATAGGCCATATCCCGCCATAGTAGGCCAGTCTGTATTTTGTGATAAATTTTTCCCCTTTGAACATAGTATTCTGGCAAAGTCGGTGGATTTCTAGCTATTAATTCATATGTTACCATTAATTTTCAGTGGATGAATTGGGAAAATATTGATGGATCAGTCAAATTACTGAAATTTATGGTGTTTTTTTCAGCTTTTTCAAAAATTCAGTGGGATTTTGTGCAGCAAATACAAACTGGATAGTAGGCATAGTCACATATCACAATATCATAGTATCCTAAATAAGAAGTAACTAGTATCTACTGCCTAGTCTCCTAGACTCCCTTCAAATCTTTATCTGAACCTATTTGGCATTTTGGCTGGTTTTTTAACTTTTATAAATCCAGATACGGTTGAAGTAGGTACCTAGAATGATCAATGATGCTAGTCAATGCCAGTTATGTTTATATCCATGAAATAAGTAATAAATCCACTAAATTTGAAAAGTGATTACTGATTAGGTAATGAAGAAGTTACTGATTAGTGATTAGGTAATGAAGAGTATTTAGTTTGAAATTTAATGTTAAGTGGGTAGCTAGTTGTTTCAATTTAAATTAATGTAACTATTGGAACTTATTCAAAATTGTTCATAGAAAATGTCCCAAATATCTTCCTATTCTGCAACCGCCAACCGGCACAGTTTGATTTTTATCTCATTTCTCTATATAATATATTGGTTGTTGTTCTCAATTGAAAAGTCGAAACCACTGTGCATTTGGTATCATGTACTGAATTCCACTGCACTCCAATGTCTCTCCTAATTTCTCACAAATGTATACAATAATTACATGCATGTAAATGTAGTTACAGTCTCCAAGATCTTGCCAAAATACATTTGCCACCAGAAAACTCCCCAAAGTAGGGTCACGCAGGTAAATTGCGGGAGTCTCTAAAATATTTTGAACCAAAATTACATTAAAATGCTGCATAGCTATCAAAAGAACCGCAGTGCCTGCTATAATATATTAATTTAAGTTTTTAACGTGTGTTTTGAAGCTATGATGTTTCTGTTTTTAGAGCAGTGGTTCTTAACCTCGGTTCGATCGAACCCCAAGGGTTCGGTGAGTCACTTCCAGGGGTTCGGCAGTTTGGCTCATTAAGTTGTTTGTTTATATGCAAAATTCATGTTTAGTTCCTTTTGATCATTGAGCATATTGATTTAGTGTGCCAGTGCAAACGATGCTTGGTACAGTTTGTGCACTAATACAGTTTAACTTTAGTTATGTACATATATTTTTATTTTGAGGGGGAAAACACATTTTATTTTCCAACTACAAGGGTTCAATGAATGCATATATGGAGCTTCTGGGATTCGGTACCTCCAAAAAGGTTTAGAACCACTGTGTTAGAGGCTGCAGTTAGATAGTTGTGCCGCAATTTACCTGCTTGACCCTGCGGCAAATGTGCCATACTTTGCAAATTGGACTCCACTGACTTTTTCAAGGAGTTGAAAATAATTCAATGACATGTTTTCACTAACTTGGCTGATCCTGTGCAATGTTTCAAAGTATAGCAGAAAAGTCGCCAGTGTAGTGAGAAAGTTATTTTGTCTCCCCAGTTTGCACTTTTCTGAAGCTAGGTTGCAACATTCAAGATATTGAAACAGAGAATGTATCAATGTATAACCGTATAAGAAATCGTAACTAGGCTAATAGTATATTGCTATCAATTTACTAATTTCTGTATTAAATTTGCTATGAACACGTATGAATTATCCCTATATGTTACATTATTTTTACCGTGAACAGAAAAAGAGATCTCTTCAAACTCTTTACCAGTTCATGCAGATTGGCTAATTTGGCATTATCTTTGTCATTCAGTCTGCTCACCTGTCTTAAAATGGGGTAAAGAAGTTAAATTTTAGCCCACAACTGACTTTGACTTCAAACCACAAAAACTATCTAATAAAAAGCATACCTACTACATAGGTTCAAAACCCTCATAAATGTAGGTAATTTAAAATGTTTATGGTTGTAATTTAGGGTGACCAGTCCTTTCGCCGAAAACACATCCGCCGCACGCCACTTTCGGCGAAAATGTAAAAAAACACTATACGTTATAAATATGAAGAGATATTGTCCACCTAAAGTTATGTTAGTGGTCTGTTTTTATTTTAGAGGGGGGGGGGGAGGCTTGTCCCCTTCTGGTTAGATTTAATAGTGAAAAAATGTATACTATAGTCTATACTGTTATTTACTGTAAAATAAGTATACCTTATTTAGGTAAATAATTGTCATTTTTTTCGGCTCAAGTGTAATGCGGTGAAGGTGTTTTTTGACGAAAGGTCCTAGAGCCATAATTTACCTAAAATTACCTGTGACCAGAGTTCATATGTCTAGATGCCTTGTTTCAGAGACTTGGAGAAAGTGACATGTAAAAATAGCCTATAAAGTATAAGCTGTAGCCAGTCTGTAGAATATGTATCATTTTTGTGTTTGTTAATAACCTGTGTTTCAAAGTACCTAAATGCACAAAGTCTCCAATCAGCTCAGGACTTTCTCTTAATAATATTGAATTAGCTACAATATCAAAAGTGGCAAAATTTTGGAGGGGTGAATTAAGTTGTAAAACATGTGAATAACAAATAAATCACCCTCGTATGGTCATTTCTAAGTATGGCAGGAAAGTTGCCCGGGTTGTGAGAAAATTAATTGGTCTCCAAGCTTGGTAAACCTAGGTCACCTAGTTGTCATTGTTATAATTTTTAATATCTTAAATGTGACTACCTTATTTCAGTTATCTTGGAAAACCAATTTATTTTCTCTCTATAAATAATTACAACATGCCAAGAAAAAGAAAAAGTTTCACTGAATTGTCTTCTCGACAGAAACGAAGAAGATTGATTACAGTGAAACTAATTGATTCAAGAAACGGTGCATCTTCACCTGAAGAATTGTCTACAAATAGAAATAATTCTGATCGATCTCCAAATAATGATGCATTACCTATTGTTACATCCAAATACCCTGACAGGTCTCCTTCAAACAGTTCTGGATCTTCGCCCTGTCTTGATAATGAATCTATGAGTAATAGTTCAAGTACTATCAAAGAAACCTCTTCAAATGACTCATCAAGATCCTTTTCTTTGCTACACTGTGATAATCAAGATGAAATAACTGATAATTTTTCTAATGTACATTATTCTGCTGAGAACTGCACACATTTAATTGAAACATCTTTATCTACATGGATAAAGAGGGAAAAAAAAGTGTCTCATGAGTCAGTGAACAGGTTACTGGTAGAGTTAAGGAATAATTTTCCTTCTTTACCCAAAAGTGTCAAAACACTGCTCAAGTATGATAGAGAACAAAACATAGTTCAACCAATGGACAGAGGTGAATATATCCATTTCCCAAATTGGTTAACAGGTATAATGAAACTGATCAATCAAAATACTAATTGTGTTAGAGTAGTGGATTTGCTAGTCAACATTGATGGTATACCATTGTTCAACAATACCATAAAGTATACAGCTTATCCATTATTGGTAAAAGCAATGAATTTTTCTGATGATCATATATTTTGTGTTGGTATTTATTGTTCAAATAAAGTAAATCACACAGGTTTTCCTGACTCTAGCAAATTGCTTGAAGCTTTTTTCAGTGATATTGAATCTCCATTAGATACTGCACATGGTTCTGTAAAATTAAATCTGAAGGCTTTCTGCTGTGATGCTCCTGTCAGAGCATCACTGAAAAATATTGTTAGTCATTCTGGATATGGAAGTTGTGAAAGATGTACCCAGCATGGGGAATATCATGGGTCTGTTGTATATCCTAGAGTTACTGATACTCTAAGAACTGATGAATCATTCAATAATAGGACCCACCAAATTCATCACAAAGGTGATTCACCCTTAGAGTTGATAAATTTCCCTATGGTTTCTGGTTTCATTCTAGATTATATGCATTCCGTATGTATTGGAACAATGAAACGAATATTTTTGAGATTGACTACTTTTAACAAAAGAGGGAAAAATGTTAACTTGTCCACCAAAATGAAAGCAGACTTGCAAGTAAATTTAGATGAGATTCAGCAGCACATACCCTCTGATTTTAACAGAACTTTGGATGGAGGCATAAAAAATTTGTGTCACTGGAAGGCAAGCGAACATAGATTATTCCTTTGCTATATAGGATTTGTCCTCTTGGCTAATGAAGAATTAATTGCCCCTGAATTGTATCAAAATTATCTAAAGTTTGCTATAGCAATGAAATTCTTTCTGAGTGATGACCAAACAGTGAATTTGGAATTAATGGACTCTTTGATGAAGGACTTTGTTTCTTCTTCTTCCAAATTATATGGGAAATCCTTTGTTTCCTATAATGTTCATTGTATGATACACCTCATAGATGATTATAAAGTTTATGGAAACTTAAACTTGGTTAGCTGCTTTTGTTTTGAATCTTATTTGGGAGTACATGTGAAAGGTGCTGTAAGGAATGGTTTTAAACCGTTACAACAAATTATTCCTCACATAACAAGACAAAATATGAATATTTCTGAGCCTCGTGAAAGAAAATTCAATCCATCTAGATCAATGAAGTGTAGCCATGTAAATAAATCAGTACATTGTTTCAGACAATTAACTATGCCAATTGGAAGTAGCATCAAAATAAGCATAAGTGATAAAACTTCAGACAGTTGTATTCAACTGAAAGGAGGGGACATTGCTATTTTGATGGGAATCCATTTATCTGAAAGAAAAATTAAACTTCTTGTTTCTTTGTTCCATACTAAAGTATCTTTCTTTGATTCCCCTATTAAGTCTGACTCTATCGGCATATACTTAGTTTCTAAATTGACTACTCCTAAATGGGTATCTTCAAAGAATATTTTTGGTAAAATGATGCTCCTTCCAAACAGAAAAACATTAGGAAGCTTTGTAGCTCTCTTGATGCCTCATACTGTTGTGTGATGCCATGGCCTTCATTTGACATCATGCTAATCTTTATTTCTTCATCTCTTAAACTGTGAAATGTCGAATATGATTTATTAGTATATATGAATATTATATATATATGTTACTTTGAGGAAGTTCCATCATTTTCTGTAGCTAGCTAGATAGCTAGCTAACTATACAAGTCTACCATAAATAATGTGTATTTCAAAGGTAACATAATTAGAATTGTATTTCTTATTGTAGGAATATTTTATTTATTTTGTTTAGTTGTGCTATCCAATAAATTTAACCTTACAAAAAATGGAAGAGGCCACTATAAATAGCGTTGGTGGGGCTATTTGTCAAAATGATTCTTATTTTTCTGATTGAAATTAAATGATAATATATAAATATTGATTAGGTGAATTATTTGTTTTAAACTTAGCCACATTCATTATGGTAGAATAGTGCTATGGTCTTTCATTACAAGGTTCATATTAAAGTCCTTGTTCTTATTTTCTTGGTTTTGAGATGGGATGTTAAACCCCTCTTAATTTTATATCTTGTTTTAAACTCTCATGGAAACTGAAGAATCATTTTGTTCAGGAGGTTTTATAAATATATAGTACAAAATATTTGCACCTTGGTCCATGGGCTGCTATCTTACTAAATTTATATCTTTGTTAAGTCATTATTTCACATTTAACCCATCAAGAACCTTAAACAATAAAATGTTTGACAAAAAGGTTAAAATCAATAGATGCAAAACATTATTTTCAAACATTTCGAAATATAAAGAATAGTACAAACACATACTTCGCATTTAATTATTTAATAATTTTTCAGTGGGTTAATTGCTCTTTTTTATTTGTAAAAACTAATTTTGCTGCTAGATTCAGAATTAGAAACTGAAGTATTGATTATTGTATTTCTATTTTTAAAAATTCTCAAAAAGAACACTTTATTCAGTAACTTTGAAATTTGAATTAGTTTTTCTATTGCTTCTTTGCTTCTAGCTCCCTCTGATCAAAAATCCATGCATTACATGTCTTTTATTTGAAAAGTGTCGAAGCAAAGTATCTGAATAAGTATTACTAAAATATGTTTTAAATTTTAGGGATGAGACGAAGTATCAGAAGTATCGTTAATTTTCTTGTATCGATATCAGCATTATTTTCTGGTATCAGTTGTTCTGATATTGTTTTAAGCAAAAAAAGTGCTGATACTTTACCTATAACACTAGTATATATTTAAAAAAATTATATTATAATTTATTATTTATCTGTTAAATAATATCTATTCCATCAATTTAAATTGATGTAACAATAATTTCATATAGATAGGTAATCCTAATTTTCAAAATTATTAATTTCATTCAAATAATCAAAGTATTGGTGAAAATCTATGTATAGGTATCAGTGAAAATCTAGGAATCGATATCGATGAAAAACTGTGGTATCGGTATCGGCAAAAAAAATTGATTCGTACCATCTTTATTAAATTTGTTATTACACTAATAACAAATCAAATTTTAGTTAACTCATATATGCCCAGTGCTTTATGAAAACAACTCTTAAATAATAAGATGCAAATTCACACTCACTGAAAATTTTAATATGTAAAGATTGTTTATTTTCTTAAATTTTTGAAAAGAAAGTTTTGCATTTATAGAGGTTACTATTTTGTGAACCATTTGATTATTTAAGGTGTTAATTGTGCAAGCAAATGATTGTAACGAAGAAAGAAATTTAATATTACTTCAATATTGATTTCCATGGTTCTTCATTCACAATTTCAGACTATACAATTATCATTTTTATAATAAAATTTTAGGTTAAAATAATAATACACTTTACATCAAATGAATTCCAATAAAGGGTAACTTTACAAACTCATTACAATTCACCCAAAATAAAATTATAATATATTTCAGTTGTCTGCTATGGCAGTTGTCCTAGAGCTACTCTCCTATATGTCCTCTCCTTCAAAGTCCCTTGTTTTATTTTTGGATTAATATTAGTGGACATCTATTGGAGTTACTTAGTGATGAACCAATTTTCATAATGAAGCTATGATGATTTTTCATTCTAGATTTAAATTATATTAATAAAACAATATCATGGCTCAAAAATACAGCAGATTCTTAGGTGTAATTTTTGAGGACAGATCTAATGAAGTTATTCCTAAGCGTTGGATGCATTCTGAAACGGGGCAAGATAACTGCATCAAAGTGCTCTTCCCACCAGGAGATGTACAGTCAAAAGCTAAAAAAGAGGAGAAACCGGGGAAGAGTTGGACACTGCATCCTGCAAAAGTGCTTGCCCAATCTGGTTAGTAGTTGCATTTATCCTTTCATATGTTTAAGATGTCAATTGATGTTGATTTCAGTTATCTAAATGGAATAGAAAAATGAAATTACATAGCTATATGGTATTCTTTCAGGAAAATTCAAGAAATGTGAGAAAAAACTCTATGATGCTTGTAATATTATGGACACTACAGCCACTGAAATGAGCAGTGATGCAGACTCATCAGATTCTGAAACAACAGATTTTCCAGGCACGCAACTAGTCACTGTGTCAAATGCATTTACTCCTCCCATTGTGCGAAATCAATCTCAAGGTAGCGGATCAGCTAATATGCAGCCTAGTGCATATGAGAAGTACGTTGATATGCATCATACTTAGCTCTTAATGGTCTCTTATCTTATTTTGTGTATTAGGTAGAACTCTGTAGACTTTCATCTATTTTTGTCATTTTTATTTATTTTAACTTTACAGTTCAGAACTCGATGAAATTGATCTTTGATAGGCTACAAAAATGTTTCCGCTTTCAAAGACTTGTAAATTGTTATAGCCAATGAACGAAAAAACTGTATCATGGTCACTTTGTCTCCGCCTCTTATTGTACTATTAACTGGTAAAAACAATTTTGAACTGATGGACATAGTTTAAGAACAGGTGAGGGTGACTATTTTTTATCATTGCGTGAATGTTACTCTTAGAGCTAACTCAGTAATTTTCTTACTAAAAGACATTGAATAAAAGAAAAAAAAAATAATGATAGACATTTTAATTGAGGGTGCTCAATGCTTATACTTCTTCCTCAGAAACTATATGGATATGGAACAACTTCAGTGACATTTTGATCTCATTGAAGCTTTCATTCTGAATATTCGTTCTTCGCTTGTTCATTGCATGGTTAAGGCTTGTTTCACACAAGCATTTTCAACAGCGCGAAAAAAGCTTTTTCTTAAATTGTTTTTTTTTATTGCTGATGGAAAAAACGCAAGTGTGAACACATTTTAAGAAAAGCTTTTTTTCGCGTTGTTAAAAATGCAAGTGTGAAGCAAGCCTCAACCATGCAATGAACAACCGAAGAACGAATATTCCTAGTGAAAACTTCAATAAGATCAAAATGTCACTGAAGTTGTTCTATTTTCAAATAATTTCCAAGGAAGAAGCTTAAGAACCCTGTATTAAAATGTCTACCATTTTATATTTTTTCATTTTATTCACTGCCTTTTACTAAGTAAAATCACAGAGTTAAATCTAAGAATAACCTTCGCGCAATGACAAAAATAATCACCCTCACTCTTTGTTCATCTGTTCTTAAACTATGTCCATCATTTTAAAAATGTTTTTACCTGTTAATAGTACAATAAGAGGCGGAGAAAAATAGACAGAGATACAGTTTTCTCGTTCATTGCTAAAGATTTACAAGTATTTGAAAAAGCGGAAACATTTTTGTGGCCCATATTGTATCATAATGATTATGCTTCATACAATGTCAAGAGTCGTTACCGATTATTATATAAAAATCATAGCTTGTTATAATTCTGGGTATCAGCTGTGATGACTGAAGTGGAAGGGTTGTAGTGTCACAATTTTTCATCAATTTGTTGTAATTTCCATCTCACTAGGATCCTTGAAGATAAAATTTCTGAAGTTCAGAAGTCTCTTGATAAGGCACTGAAGATGCTAGCAGCAATTGCCGTTTCAGTTGAAGAAGGCTTTGAGAGTGTCATAAAGCCTCGTGAGTTAACTGAATGTCCGAACCCAGCTGCTACCATGGAGGAGCTGAGCAATCTACTAAAATTTGAAGATATAGTAAGTAGCAACTATCTGAATTTTATTTCCCAACTTTCATATTTTGATATATATTAGATATGCAGCTATGTAATGATATAATAGTTAGTTTTTATGTATTATATATTTTTTAACACCAAACTTACTCAAGAATATAATTAACAGAAAGTAATTCTTGGTAGTCAGAAGGGCCATTCTCCTACCGATACTGTAACGAAAATCTTCAGAAGACTTATGACCAGAGAATTTGCAGCTACTTTCAGCCTCAGTGGGTTGGGGGACAAAAGGAAAGCCACTAAAAACAGCTTCAAGGATCATGATGTTGCCCCATTAATTTATGGTATGTAATGTTGATATTTGTGTATATTGCAAAATAATGCATTAAATTAAAGAGATCGACAATTGAATAAAGGATCAAGTGTGATGATTGTAAAATTTGTTTGCCTATGCAGTTCCTAAACTGATGTGATCTGGATCCTATAACTATCACATATATATATATACCATTTGTCAGTTATTTGCAATTAGTGGGATAGTGTTATGCTTTTGAAATAGCTACAAGTTCTTAGCTTTATTCACTATCACTTTCTTCATTCTCTCTTGCATTTTGTATATATTTAAGATTTAATTTTCGAAATCGAACTAATTAATGTTAAAATTATGTTACATTTCTGCAACTGAAATTTTTCTTCTATTAAAGGATTGCTGGAAGTCCTACATGTGGGTGTACCGAGATCAGATCTGAATCGATTCATTTCTGCAAGTCTCAAGAGTTTCAATTATGTCACTCCAAAGAAGAGGAAACAAAAGGAAGGTGAATTAGAGGAATCTGCAGCTAAGATTGTAAGACCTAATTCAGATGCCAATGATGTTGAAGTGCAAGCCCAAGACGCTGAATCACTACCAGAAGTCCAAGAAACAGAGTAAACTAAATTTATTAGATTAAATTAGTTGAGACGTATAAAGTCACCTACTGTGTCTTAAATGCCCACTCCAGTCAAAATCAACTCGCTAAAAATTTAGTTGTAAGTTTTCCTGGTCTGGTTTGGAAACAAGTTTTTTGTTTATATTAATAAATTTATTTTCCAGCCAATATATGTGTATTACTTCCACATCAGAAATTTATCCATATATTAACTAATAGCTAATATCTGTAAATAACTAAATTCACCAAGGATAAATCATCTATAACAACTATGGATAATAAAAGTGATAATTTACCATAATGGTAATTCAATCATCCTCGGTTAATAGCAAAAAAATATCCGTAACATTATTTAATTTATCCATAAATCAACTAATGATATCTGCAAATAACTAAATTCACCACGGATAAATTATCTATTACAATTATCGATAATATGGATAATAAAAGCGAAAATATTTACCATAATGGTAATTCAATCATCCTTAGTTAATGGTAAAAATATCCGTAACATTATTTAATATATCCGTTAATAAACTATAAATATCTGTAAACTTGGAAATTTACATGGATAAATCATCTATAACAATTGTCTATAATATATGTGAACGTTACCTCTCTTAATGCACGGATAATTTTACCATTATTGTAAATCACATCCATTATCGGAAGGAATATCCATTATTTCATTTAATTCATCCGTAAATTAACTGATAATATCGGTAAACTACGAAATTCACATGGATAAATTTTCTATTACAATTATCGATAATATGGATAATAAAAGCGGACGCTCCCGCCCTTAATGCATGGATAATTTTTCCATAATATTCATCTATAAACTTCATATTTACGGATAATATTACCATAATTTTCTGCCTGGGTACCCCTCTATACGCCTATAAGTACATACCCAGTAAGCAATGTAATATTATAATAATGTTATTCTAATGTTTGGATGTTATATTCAAGTTAGATGTTATTACTAAAATGTTAGTATAAGGTTATTTTAATATTACCATATAATATCGATAAATTGGTACATTATTATAATGTTAATATAACATTAGGCCATAATGTTATGTAAGGTACATTTAAATAATGTTACTAAAAAACATTAGAAGTAGGTTAGTTGAAAACATTAAAAAAACCTTAGAACTATAATATTATAAAAATGTTATGAAGTAGTATTAGAAATACATTTTCATTATAACATTAGTACATAATGTTATTGTAACATTAGAAAAATGTTTTTATAATAATTTTCTGATAATTTTTTTCCATCAAATTATGTTTCTGATAATGACCGTACTAATATATTGTGGGAACAATTTGATCACTAAAATACTTGCGCATAGTTTCCTTTTTTTGTATTTTATCTCCTAAGTTTGGACATTTATGCTAATCATCTCCGTATCGTATTTTTAAAACAGCTGCAATTACGTTGAATATAGGTTTAAGTTGAGGGCAGTGATAAAGCATATTTTTTGTTCGAATTCTCTAGTTTTTTATTGACTACAATTACGATTTTCGCTTCAGTTCAATCAATTCACATCACAATAGATAGAGCAATCATTCTAGATTGCAAATAACATTTCAATGGACTTATTCTTCAATTATTTGTCTCATACAGTGAAAAAAGTACGAAACTGTATCCGAATTCATTTGTATGCTAGCGCATTCGAACACAAAATAAGCTTTATCAAGGCCCTAGGTAAATCTATCCAGTTTTATATTCATTCAAGCTCGTTTAATTCGTGTAAATAAACAAAAACTTTAAAAAAACATTTTTAGTTACTTTATTTATTGCTGTATACATAAAAGGTATTCGAAATTGGCTATAAATATTATATACCGGGTACCTAGTACTTAGGTACTCTATACTATTGTAGCTGATGGTAACCTTTCTGTTGTTAAGTATATTCTTTCAAGCTAAAGAAACACCGTTCATTTCGTACATAAAAAATCTATTTGTTTCATCAAATCAAATTAAATGTCAAAACAAAGAAGACTTCATATTGCTGAGTCGTAAAAAATAATTAATTACGTAACATGTTTCTTATAATCAGAACATGTTCAAGTTAACGTGACGTGTGCTTAGGCGGTGGTGCCAGACGTACGAAATCTAACAAATTGCATTCTTAAAGTGTATAATGAATAAATAATAAGATGAGAAATAAAGTACACATATTTTTAACTTACGACAATAAACTGTATTTTAGTATTTGTCTTTACATAAGCTAAATACACTATCTTCTTAATATATCATCTAAGTTTCCACGTCGTACACCTGGCAGCATAGAATGATGGCGCATTATTTGACAGTTCAGATTCAACACGCGTGCTGAGTGATTGTGAAACCTATTCTGTAGTGTCAAAATGCCTAACAAATATTATCATATCAAGAAAAAGCAAAAATTATACCATCAATTAGTTGAAGAAACATCTACTGATGATATTGAACTAGTTGAAAGTGTAGCAGTACCTGGAACTTCGAAAGAAACAGTGTCAGAATTAGTCATAGGGACAGAGACAGCAGATATGAGCGGAGAAGAACATGAAACATTAACTGAAAATAATATATGCTTAAGTCAGGATGTTGAAACAAGGGAGGGGTGTATTAATTATGTTAGTGATTCTAATATTAATAGTGATAATAATTTTGATTGTGAAAGTGATACTGAAAGTGATGGATTTGGATATACTAGTAGTGACAGTGAGAAACAAATCCATCTAAGTGAGTCCAATGAAGGTACGGAAAGTGCTAAAACTTCTAGCCCTAACTTTAAAGATTCATTGAAATCTTGGGCACTCACCCACAAATACATTCTGCTATCAATGATTTATTGAGATTGCTCAAACCATCAAATGATGGACTGCCATTAGATGCAAGAACATTGTTAGGCACCAGTTCCTCTTCCATCATTGAGAAGTTTGATAGTGGAGAATTTTGCTATTTTGGTGTGGAATATTGTTTAAAGAACTTTCTTGAGACTACCAAATTAGATATATACACTCATACACTCTAACTGTTTGCATTTAAACTTCAACATTGATGGAATCCCTCTTTTTAGATCTTCAATATCTTTCTGGCCAATTTTATGCTCTATACATGATATTGACATGATGCCTCTTGTTGTAGCAGTGTACTGTGGTGCTAAAAAGCCTGAAATAAATTCTTATTTGCTTAAATTTACCAATGAAATGAAGTGTTTACGTTCAATTCTTTTCAATGGCTTGGAATATTCAATCATAATTAGAGCTTTTATATGTGATACGCCTGCTAAGTCCTTTATTATACAAGTAAAGCAGCATGGTGGGTACTTTGCTTGTGACAAATGCCATACTAAAGGAAAATATAATGATAAAGCTAGGTCTATATCATATGATAAATGTGTGAAAGAGGCGCGAAGTGATGAAGAGTTCAGATCAAAATCCTCTGTTGGTCATCATATAGGTGATTCACCATTATTGTCTCTACCAGTGAACATGATAACTGTCTTTTGTTTGGACTACATGCATTTAATTTTATTAGGTGTCTGTAGGAAATTGCTTCATTTTTGGATGTCTGTCATTCCCTTTAAATTATCATCATCATCAAAAACTCAAATATCAGAATGCCTAATATGTATTATGCAAAAAATATCTACCTGTTGAATTTAATCGTAAACCAAATAATTTCAGTAATTGTGAAAGATGGAAGGCATCTGAATGCCGAACATTTCTATTGTATGTTGGGTTATTATGTTTGAAAAATCATCTAACAAAAAAACAATGGAACCACTTTTTCACTCTTTCTGTTGCAATCAGAATTTTATGCTGAAATACTCTCTCTCAGGACTTGGATCTAGGTAATTACGCAGAAAAATTGCTCACATCATTTGTCAATGATTATGATACAATCTATCCAAATGCAAGCATTGTCTACAACACTCACTGTCTTTTGCACTTGCCAGATATGAAGTCCGGAGATTAGGGTCATTAGACTCCTTCAGTGCATTTCCGTTCGAAATTTTTTTAGGAATTATGAAGAAAAGAATTAGAACTGGAACAAAACCATTATCTCAAATTGCTCGTAGATTGTCAGAAGTTGGTAGTTTTACTTTCTCTGAAAAATCAAATAAAAAGTATAGTAGAGTAACTGTAATCAATAAACTAATTTTTATTATTGGTGAGTTGAAAAATTCATGTGTTCTATTAGATGACGATACTGTTGGCTATATTGTTGGACAGAAGAATGATATAATACAGCTCAAGATTTTTATTGATCAGTCTCCGTTGTTCATCAAGCCAATCAGTACAGCATTCATTTATTTATATCAAACAGGATTTAGCACTAAAACATTTCTATGAAAGCAGAAAACATTGTATCAAAGTGTTTCATATGTCCATTCTTGGATGGTTATGCTGTAATTCCTCTTTTATAATTGTTTTCTTCATACATTTAATTTATCTCATCAATTTTATTTCTTTGAACCAGCATGTAAATAAAATGTATAAAATTGTAATTTTCCCAAATGAAAATAGTGTTGAAGGTGTGCCCAATTCATGGGTTAAGGAAGTGGGCAAAGCAACATTTTGCTTTTGGCCAAAGAAAACTGAAAAAGTGACTCATTATGTGAAAAAAAAAAGAAATTCCTCGTGATGATTGGACAATGGTTCCCTGTATTGTCAAATGTATTGCGGAGACATTTGAAGAAATAAGAATAAAAGTAAAAAGTGCGGAAAATATTCCCACTGCAGTCGAGAGCAGTGATTCTGATACACCTCAGACTATAGAAAAGAATAGAAGGAAAAGACTGTTCTCAACTGAAGATGAAGAAGAAGACCCGGATCTTCCTCCTCCACCTCAAAAAAAAAAAACAGTGCACTTTGTCCCGTAAGTATCCAATTTTTTATTTGAAACTTATTATTGATACTTAACAGATCAAATATTTATACTTGATATTCATTAATTTGCATTTATATATATTCATATTTCTATAAATAATATTCTTTTAGTATGTCATCTTCATCAATACCATAAATAAATAATTAGTTCTGACTGACAATAATTTCACTAGTATAGCTTAATAGCTAGCTACTGTCACTAATAGCTAGAGTTTATAATAAACTTCCTCCGTGATGTTAATTATTCATTAATTGTGAGATTATAATTTTCTTTTTTTTCCTCTTCCTCTCTTGATTATAGCTTTTCAAGGCCAACTAAGCATGAGTAAGTAGGCCTTCTTTCATTTTCATGCTTTGACAATTCTTTTTGTGTTCAGTTTTGCTAAATTTCTTCCAGTGTGCATTTGTGTCCCTACCAACCAGATTGTATTGTATACACAAGTTTGTCAAGATCTCGGCGGAGTTTTTAGCCCATTTTATACTCATTACAGCGATTATTTCCTTGGGTTTTGAGTCCTGGCTCATGATATGGAATTATAAACACCAATCATTATTTAGTAGTTACTGTTACATGAAGTTATATGAGTAATAGGAATTTTAATATTTATGTATCCTTCTTCAGAAAAATCTACACCATCAAATGTGGAGGCACGTGGCTCGTGTTATTCTTGCGAAGGAATCCTTCCTTTGTTGAAAGAAACACGAAATTTGTGTTTACAAAATCGAAAATCAAATGATATCATCCACAAAGAAATTCTGAAGCTACAGCATGAAATCAAATATCTCAAATCAACCCAATTAAGTGCTGTCAAAGTAAATTCAAAGAATCATGAATTCAATAACTTACCATTTAAAACCATTCAAAATCTAAATGACTTTGAGATGGAACTGACAAGGATGCCTTCACTTTATTTTTGAATAATTTTTTTTTTTTGGGGGGGGGGGGGGGGGGGTTAATTACAAAAATTCCCTCCAAATAATGCTGAGGAGAGTTCTATCTCCTGAGGTGGGGATCTTATTCAGTTTGAAAGGGAGAAAGGATCTCAAATTGAAATTTGAAAGCTTGGAGACTTTCTCTTGCATTAAAAGTAATTAAAATTTCTTTATAAACTATAATAAAAATCAGCAGTTACTATATGTAATATATGTTTGAAATTTTCTGATTGAATTATCATTCTGATTCTTTGTTTTAAAACCTACTAAAATATTAAATAGCTAAATTGTTGTGGCTATTGAATACTGAAGTAAAGTCAAAAGTTAATGGAATGGATACTACTATTACTATAAAGTAATAAAAGTATTAACTATTAATATATAACACTTTATTTGAAGTTATATAATAACACTTCAAGTGTAATATATAACACTTCATTTAAGTCAATAAAGTTCTAATAATTCACTCTAAAATGTTTAATTTATTGAAATAATCACTTGTATTTGGTTTTCAAATTAATGTTCACATTTATGTTGTTATAATTTTATACAGTTAAGTCAAGATTTGAACTGAATCCACTCCAATAGAAAGATTTAAATGAGATTCCATCTCATTTTAATTTTTTGTGAATTAGATTGGTTGTCGATTAAAAATCATCTGATAATCAAATCTTTTTAAGAGGCACATTCCACATTGTAAGGTTATTATTGTTTACTGTTAGTATCAATCTGATTTTAATTTATATTTCCTCTTTAGGAGCAGTAATGGAAAACAAATGCTATGCAGGAACAAAAGAAACTGATATTGACAAAATTGTTGGTTCATGGCTAATCCATTGCAAATACAAAATTGGGGGAATTAAATTGGAAAATAAAAGAGGAGCTGAAGATGATTGTAATGATAAAGAATTGAACAAAGAAAAGGTGGTAGAAGAAGAAATGGATGTATTAATGGTTGGTGAGACAAATGATGAGAAACAATAAAATCCCATCATTTTATTGTCAAACTTTTCTAGTTTTCTATATAGTTATGTTATATTTTTCTATATTTATTCTCTAATTTTTGGCTAATCTATTTGTTATTTATATGTAACTATAGCTGATTCTGTTTTTTATGGTAGATATTTTTCTAGTATCTGTGTTTTCCGTTAATCTTTCATTTTTTTATAGTACATGTTCTTCTATTATTTATTAACTATTTTTCTATTGAAAGGAACTACATAGCTATTGAACCTAGCTCTCATTCATAGGTTATTTATCAAATATAGTGTCATATTTTCTATTATCAGTTAATTTTATTTTATGTTTGATTAGATTTGGATATCATTATTTTTCAAATTAATTCTTTATCAATTTGAAAGTAGTTTTGTTACCTTGCATACATTCATTCTGTTACTTTTGTGATACATACTTACATATGATCTCAAAGTTCAGTTTTAGTTATGGCTGAGTCATCAAGAAGGTATTGATGTCTGAATTATTCTTAGCAATTGATCATTTCAATGTAAATTGCTCCCCTGTCCATGTTTCTCTATTCTTGTCATGCATGTGCTGGGCCGACAGGGACTGTGGTAACAGAAGTAACGCAGCCGGGTAGTCGACTCAGTGCATGCAGTGTACTTTCACTGTCATGTCTCTTTTTCATTCACCTCTCTTCATGTCTCTTATATCGCCTTAGTTGTGGGAAGGGACTGCTATTAAACTACTAAAATAATAAATAGATCAATGTAAATTGCAATCTAATAAAGACGATGGTATGACTAGATTGTTTAAAACAGTATATAATTTATCCTAAATATTTTTAAGCCCCACCACTCACCAGTAAAATATTTTTTATAATTTTGGAATAAATCAGTCAGTTTAATAAACTCTTATATACTTATTTTAAATTTTCTGGTGAGCACCTCTATAAAAAAGCTAGTGATCTCCTTATAGAAGACCACTTTGTTCATTACAGGAATGTCAAATTCCCTTAAGCTATTAGTATTATTTTATCTTATAGATATATTTCTCTGAATTTAAGATGAAACTTGATCCAAGAATTAAGATATTCAATCATTGGCTCTGTTTTTAATGGTGAAATATTATTTGATCATCCTTGTAATGAACATTTGGTTAGATGGAACATTCTATATTCACTGTTTTCCACAGGTTTAATGTGAATTTATTTCAAATAGTTACTATTAAGGAATTTCGAATGTTTCTAACTTACACATTCTATTCCACAGATGATGATACTGCCATCCTGCTGGTACACAGAATTTTGAAATTTCTTTCCTGAATCGTAGTCTTCGGAAGTAAATTGAGTGACATCCACAGAATACAACCTCCTGAGGAACGAATGTAAATAAACCTCCTTTTAGCTTTAATCATAGACAAACCCTTGTAGTTGACTCAGTTAATGCAGTGTACTTTCACTTTCCCCTCTTCTATGAGGTCTTCCTCTCTTCGTGTCTCTGTGTATCACCTCGTAGTGGTGGATAGGAGCACCTATCAAACCCCAAAACAATCTAATTTGATCTATATATTGACGTTATTTAATTGAAGTTTAAATTTACTTTCCCCTCTTCTAAGAGGCATTCTCTTAATATCTCTTATATCACTAGTTGTGAACTTGTGGAAGGGGACTATATATGTATCACTTTGTCTGTTAACAGGTATTGGCATCATCTTCAAATATGGCACTGTTTAGTGGTTTAAAAATGATTCCCCCTGAAGGGTTGGTAGTTTAAATTTTCTACTAATCTTTCGGGAGGGATCTTTGATAAATTCACATTATCATCGCTTCAGTTTCTAACAGTTGACCAGTTAGTGGATCCTTGAATTCCGATGAACCCCATGAAAGAGTCAATTGTGTCACAGAAAAGTAGTAAGTTATATTATTAATCTTTAAATATTATATTTTATAAATTTACCTAGCATCAATAAATTACCTAATGTTATTCTAACCTTTTTATAATGTTGTTTCTTTTTAAAATATTCTAATAATAATATTTTTATAATGTTATAGTAACCTTGCTTTAATTTAGAGTTAAATGAACCAATGTTATCTAATGTGAAAATAATGTTATAATGATATTTTTATAACATTAATTTAACATTACATAATATTATTCTAACCTTACCTAATATTATTATAACATTAGGTAATGTTATATAGTAAGGTTATTTTAAGGTTACGATAAAACATTACTTCAACATTCTAATTCCAGGGTTATTCTAACATCGAATATAACATTACTTTATGTTAGGAGATAATATTATTCTAACATTTTTTGCTACCTGGGTATAGGCGTTGTATGGTTGGCTCACCACTCATATATAGGCGGTGTTTGGTTGGCTTACCAACCATAGTTTATGGTCGCCAAAGCGGACTTTTGACACCTATATTGCCAACCATATTGGGTACGGCAGCCCAGGCGGCTAACATAGCCGTTCCGAGCCGTGACAATCGTCTTATTTTCTTAGTGTTGTTTTAGACACGAGGGCGAGTACGCGCGTATGTGTCTATCTCAGACCTGACTGAGTAAGTTGAGTAACGGTTCTCGTTAAGCCCCGTCCAGACGGTCAAATTATTTTAGAGAAGTGACAAACTTATCGTCAGTTTTCAAGGAGTGTCTACCCGGTCAAATTTTCTCGCCAAAAGTTTGAGGTTCACTGGCGTCAGTTTCGTCAAAATTAATGTTATATATCGTGAAAATAAAAATTATATAACTTGGTATGTATATTTTTTAAATTTAGAACAGTAAGAAACCAGAAAAAATAATTTGTTTTTAATGACAAAATATAGTCTTGAAAAGGATAGTCAAAAATAGATCATAGAAAACAATTCACAACGTAGGTAGCCTACCTATAACTTGGATCTAATACATTCTAATACAACCAAGTATTAAAGAGTCTGTCGTCAGCCATTGTAACTAGTTTTCTACTAAGTTTGTAGAAATGAAGTTTTTGTAGGTGTACCTAGCTGTAATAAACTAAAATGACGCGCAAATAAAAAAATATTATTGCCGGAAAGTCAGTGTGTACTTCAAACTTTATTGGTCAGCAAATAGTTTGACAAACTTTTTGATGACGATATCCAACATGTTTGAATAAAAAAACTGATGGAAAGTTTGACGGTTTGCTGACGCTAGGAAGTTATCGTCATTTAGTTTGTCACTTCTCTGTAAAATTTGACTGTCTGGACGGGGCTTTAGCACAACAGCTGATGTTAACTTACACATTATTCTTCAAAATACTTTAGGTATCTGATCAATTTGCTCAATAATTTTCTCATCTTTGGACATTTAACTGATGTAAGGAGATTAATTGATGAATATATAGGCAACAGATGGAATGTTAATGACTTAAATAAGGGTTTGGTGGAGCGCATACTAGATGCGTGCACTCTTACTCGTTTCTCAAACGTCACTGAGCCGTGTGCAAGGAAGTTATACATGATATAACTACTATATAAGGGACGCTCGCAGAAGAGACGAATTTGAGTTTCTTCTGCGCAGCCCCCCTCGTGACGTCATAGAGGATGGTATTTCGTATTAAATTTTTGCCACTCTTATAGCAAATTCATTTTGAAAGTATCAATTATCATAGTTTCCTTTTATTTATTTAGGTAACATTAAGCAATCAGAAAATTGGTAAATAAGATTTAATAAACATAAATATTAATAAATAAACATTAATTAATTGAATTATTTTTCCTTTGGTTCAAAATTAGTGTTTTCTATAATAAATAGTCTCGGGGATTTTTTTAAGTTATTAGACATGATTTGGTACAATTATGAACATATGGGGATTAATGAAACTAAGAAATTACAGCACTTAAATGTATTTCAACTGGACGAAATTAGTGTGCATGGCAAACTAACTAACAAACAAAGAACGCAATACCATAATAGAAAACTTTCTTGCAGAAAACTTAATTATCAGGGGTGACTCAACAAAATATACGAAATTAATTAAAGTTGATTCTAATAGAATTAATAACACCGTGAATTAATTTACTTTACAGGTCATAAATTTTCATAGGTAGATCACATAAATATAACTTTAGTGGTTCTTTTCCTTGAAATAGCATGGTTATCATACCATGCTAGGGTCACGCAAGTAAATTGCGGCGCTGTACAGAGAGTTTCTAAGACATTCTGAATCGAAATACATTAAAATGTTGCATAGCTATCAAAAGAAGTACAGTGCATGCTATAACTTATTAATTTAAGTTTTAAACGAGTGTTTTGACGCTATGATGTTCTGTTGTTAGAGGCCGAAGTTAGTAAGTGTGCCGCAATTTACCTGCTTGACCCTATATTACCATACCAAATACATGTAAATATTCGAAATAAAAATAATTGTTAGAAGGTAAATAAGTATTTTAGACAAAATAAGAGGACATATTCGTAAAATTCTTTATGTGAATGTCATGAAAATGGTATGTAGTAAGCTGTATTTATCTATCATTCAATATAAACAAAATTGCATGGTAAAGCCTCACTTCTATGACGTCACAAAATACTCCCGCATGGTTGTGGGGGTTTGGGGAGAACCTGCGCGCGAGCATACCTGTTAAAAGTTATTATATCATGGAAGTTATAGTACTGGAACTATAACAACGTCTCTCAGCTACATTATTATGTCTGTTTTTCGGTCCACTGCTATATACGAAGTAGTGACAACAGAATGACTTGTTGTTATCGTGACGTCATTAAGGCAACAGACTTTATCGAAAATTAGGGTCAAGTAGTTTGAATAACTGAATACACCATTACTCTTTTCTTATATTGGCAATAAATAAACATTTTTTTTTATAATAAAACACTCTTCGGATGCCTTAAATTCAATTTTAAAGTGTTGCTGTGATGACGTCACGTACACTAAAGTCTCAATTGTCACTACTACATTCTATATACTGGTAGTCCGTGAATATGCATGTATTAGCAATGGACTGGACTACAGACACATTTAAACAAAATGTTAGCCACCTGGCCGTGTGCGAATGCTCCCTGAACTGTCAGTCTGTCGCTAGAGTAACGTCATATGTGTGCCGTGACGTCGCCACGCGACACAGCGGAACAACAAGGTGCTAACACGATGGTCCCGCTTATACGTTGTTGGTTAGTCGTTACACCAAAGACAATAAAGATAGACGCTCAACTCCATGTTATAAAATACGAAGTATGTTTGCTCTGACGTCAGCACTCTGAACCAACTTCTAGCCGATCAGCGTTAAGGTATACCTAGAACTTAGTGTCGTCTAAGGCAATATCCTACCTATTTACGTTTATACTCGTTTGGTATACCTAGTTATGAAATGTGAATATTCTCCGAATTGATGGTAGATTATATTCAAAATACTATATTGAACCACATATCCGATCTTGTTAACTTCATTAATAATAAATTCTCTGATCCCTAATCAGTAGAGAATATTTATATTTCTAATGACTTCACACGTTAAGACTAAAGATTATCCTTCTGTGAATTTTAAGGGGGGGGGGGGGTCGTACGTTAATTATTGTTTGTTGTGACGTATGCTACTGATCACTTCTGATTGGTTGTTATTATTTTTGCATGTGCCCTATCAAGTTGAGAGTCTTATCTTATATTGTCTTTGGTTACACCACTTGCTTCTACTAGTACTTCCATGCGGCAGCCCGACCATAATGGATTTTTTTGCAAACCTTAATTTTCTGATTAGAATAAATATATATATATATAAATAAAAAGAAAATTGAAAGTCGTAAAAGAATATTTACAAAGATATATTATACACACAAAAATATACTTTGAGATAATGAGTACATTCAACCTTGCTAATGTTGAAATTTTAGTTAAATGTATTACACACTCGTTATATGTTTAATATTAACTTCCTGTTAGACTAGCTCAGCTATATTAAATTACCTATTGTTTAAATAACCGTGTATTACTTATAATGAGAAACGGACGTAAGGTCTAAAGTCTATTACATTTCCGGCGAGTGTTAAATAACACTGCATGTAGAACCCTAAGGCAGTCTGTCTTTTACATTACTCAGAGAGAGATGTGATTCCATCATCTCTCTCAATAGACTTCTAATTGTATAACATATTTACTCTTTAAATAAACTCTATGTCTTAACGTTGTTAATCCACTGTTATTTAACCTAATTCTAACAGGTTATGGGCCCAGTGAACGATAAGAGTTTATAAATCAAATTATGTTTAAACAAATTAGAAGTTTATAACAGTAATAAATATAAAAACTAAGTGCAGTGACAAAAGTGTTAAACTATATGAAACTTATACGCTCGAACGCTTGTGTAAGCATATCGTGTTAACGCGCTAATGAGGTCAATTATAATGATTGCTCTAGCGAAAAATGTACTTGTTTTTATAATATAATTATTTAGTATTTGTGCGGAAGAGGTGTCAAGAGAGGTCACAAATTACCTTTAAATCTGTGACCTTATCCTTTGGTAAACAGTCTTTCAACAAAAGGTTCTTGCGAACTAAGACTTGTGTTGCTGTTCCAATTGAATATTAATAATTATATTCAGTGAAGTTATTCTTATGAATTAGAATAATTTTAAAACATCAATTCAGTTAAACAGTAAATCAATTTAACTGCTTTGTTTGTTTATGTTTGTTAAGTATTGAATGATAATAAATACTTTCAACAAAAGGTTCTTGCTAACTAAGACTTGTGTTGCTGTTCCAATTGAATATTAATAATTATATTCAGTGAAGTTATTCTTATGAATTAGAATAATTTTAAAACATCAATTCAGTTAAACAGTAAATCAATTTAACTGCTTTGTTTGTTTATGTTTGTTAAGTATTGAAAGATAATAAATACTTTGAAAACATGTCTTCAAATAAGTTATCGGGGATTGTTCCCCTAGACGGAAATAATTACCCTACATGGAGGATACAGATGCAGATGTATCTCTTAAGAGAGAAACTGATGGAACTAAACCAGTTCCAATAGATTCCGATTCAACTGATGTGAAAACTGCCTATGCGAATAACAAGAATAAAACTCTTGCTGATATAGTACTATCTATTTCTCCGGATCAATTGTACTTAGTTGGACAACCAACGGATCCACAAGCTGTCTGGACCACCCTTCAAGAAACGTTTCAGAAAAACACGTGGGCTAACAAATTTCGTCTGAAGAAAAAGCTCTACAATTTAAAATTGAAGGCTCCCGAACTACTCGACTCCCATTTGAAAGAACTAACTGAAGTTTTTCAAGAGCTTGCCTTGTTAAATCAAGTGATCAGTGAAGAGGATAAAGTTATTCGTCTCCTATCATCACTACCAGAACCGTTTGAAGTGCTTGTTACCGCACTTGAAGCTCAGTCAGACATCCCTAACTGGATTACCGTAGCTGACACACTCCGGAGAGAAGCTGAAAAGTTGAGTATTAAATCCAATGATGCATTGGCATTATCTAATACTCAGATTAATGCTGCAGTAAATAAACAGTCAATCAAATGCCAATTTTGCCACAAATTGGGACACATGAAGAAAGACTGCTTTAAATTTAAACGGTATTCTCAAAATAACAGAACTCAAAACCAGCCAAATGGTGTAAATGTAAGTCATATAGTACTAAATCACACAATGTATGCTAATGATATCGCTCTTTGTAACAAATATGCCGAGAGTAATATTTGGATAATAGATTCAGGCTCTTCATCACACATGAGTGGTGATAAAAATTTATGTAAAGATTTTGCAAATATTAGCAAACCTATCAATGTTAAAGTAGGAAATGGAGATGTCTTACAAGCTATTTCACTAGGAAATGTTTCTGTTATTGTGAATAAACCAGGTGGTGGAAGTAGAACATGTAAAATAAATGATGTACTATATGTGCCAAATCTAGCTTTTAATCTACTATCAGTGTCAAAAATGACAAGTAACAAATAAATCTATTATTTTTGAAAATGATAAATGTAAAATTTTGAACGAAAATAAAGAGTTAATTGCTGAGGCTAACTGTGTTGGTCAACTCTATTATCTTAATACTTTAGTTCATAAAGCTGCAGTAACTGTTGATCAAAATAAAGTAAACATTCTATGGCACAGAAGGCTCGGTCATATAGGTAACGATAACTTGACTAAAATGATCCGAACTAAATCAGTAAATGGTCTGGATAGTAAATTAAAAGCTATAGAAGGCGTGTGTGAACACTGCTGTAATGGGAAAATGCATAAAATACCTTTTTCTACAAGCATTAAGAAAAATTGTAAGCCTCTTGATTTAATCCACACAGATGTCTGTGGGAAAATTACTCCCACTTCCAGGGGGAATAATTCATATTTTCTGACCTTTATTGATCATGCTACTCGATACTCCTGGATATATGTTATTGCACATAAGAGTGATGTGTTTCAGAAGTTTTTGGAATGGAAAGCTATGGTTGAAAATATTTATGGAAGGAAAATTAAAACCTTGCAGTCAGATAATGGAGGAGAATATACCTCGAATAAGTTTGAATCATATTTACGAAATGAAGGTATAATTCACCAGAAATCTATTCCTAAAACTCCTGAACAAAATGGGTTAGCTGAAAGATTTAATAGAACTATTATGGAAAAAGTTAGATGTATGTTATCTGATTCAGGAATTGATAAGGAATTCTGGGGTGAAGCACTATATACTGCAAATTATCTAAATAATAGATGCATTAATTCATTTTTAGTAAATAAAACTCCATATGAAGCATTAAATCTTAGAAAACCCAACGTTAGTCATGTAAAAGTTTTTGGATGCACCGGGTATGCCCATTATTCTCGAGATGAACGATCAAAATTAGAAAATAAAGCTACCAAATGTCTGTTTATTGGCTATGGCACAGTTACTAAAGGGTATAAGATGTATGATGTTGAATCTAAAAGAATCTTCTTTTCCAGGAATGTAACCTTTGATGAATCAATTTCATCTAAGATTGAGAGCCCTCAACTGAGTGAGACTCCTACCTCTCCACTGGTGTTCCCTTCAGAAGATTCAGGACCTGCTGGGCCTGAGAACCAAACTCCTGAAAATAATCCTCCCTGATGCGCAACCTGTACCAGCTATCAGTCCTGATGAGGATCTTAGACGATCGTCTAGAATTCGTAGAGCTCCTATTAGATATGGTAGTAAGGAGTATGATCAGTTTGAGGAGGAGGAGGGTTTATTAGTCAATGGGAATATCAATATCGAACCTAGGTCGGTATCTGAGGCTCTTAATAGCGGTTCTGAATCCTCTAAATGGAAACATGCCATGGAGAGGGAATTAAATGCTTTTGAGAAACATAAAGTTTTTGAACTCGTAAAACCTACCTCAGATTTAAACATAATTAAATCTAAATGGGTGTTTAAAAGAAAAAAGGGATCTGATGGTAGAGTGGTTTCATATAAAGCTAGATTAGTCGCTCAGGGTTTTTTACAGAGACCTGGAATCGACTATGATGAAATTTTTGCTCCTGTAGTGAGATTTGAATCGGTGCGAACCATGTTATCTTTAGCAGCTAACCAAAAATTATTTGTACATCACTTGGATGTCAATTCTGCCTTTTTGAATGGGGATCTTAAAGAAAATGTTTATATTAGACAGCCTCCTGGCTATGCTATTCCAGGAAAAGAAGATTTAGTATGTAAACTAAATAAATCTATGTATGGGTTAAAACAATCACCCAAATGTTGGAATGATGCTTTGGATGCATATCTTAAATCCTTAGGATTTATTCAGTCCTCTTGTGACTCATGTATATATGTTAAAGTAATCAATAACTCTGCATGCTTCATTTCTGTGTATGTAGACGATATTATTGTAGCATGTAAGAACTTTGATGACCTTACTAAAATCAAGACTGATTTAAGCGCTAAATTTGAGATGAAAGACTTAGGAAAATTATCCTATTTCTTAAGCATAAAAGTCGTACAAGACGAAAATAAAATAGCCCTAAATCAATCTTCATTTGTCAACGAGTTATTAGATAGATTTGAATTCAATAATTGCAAACCGGTTTCAACCGCTGCTGATGTTAATTCTCATTTGGAACCAACTACTGATGATTGTGAACTAGTAGATAAAACTAAATATCAGTCAGCTGTAAGTGCCTTGCTGTATCTATCTACTAAAACTAGACTGTTTATTTACTGCAGCATTAATCTGAGTAATAGATAATGCCAATGCATCATTGGATTTAATACTCAACTTTTCAGCTTCTCTCCGGAGTGTGTCAGCTACGGTAATCCAGTTAGGGATGTCTGACTGAGCTTCAAGTGCGGTAACAAGCACTTCAAACGGTTCTGGTAGTGATGATAGGAGACAAATAACTTTATCCTCTTCACTGATCACTTGATTTAACAAGGCAAGCTCTTGAAAAATTTCAGTTAATTCTTTCAAATGGGAGTCGAGTAGTTCGGGAGCCTTCAATTTTAAATTGTAGAGCTTTTTCTTCAGACGAAATTTGTTAGCCCACGTGTTTTTCTGAAACGTTTCTTGAAGGGTGGTCCAGACAGCTTGTGGATCCGTTGGTTGTCCAACTAAGTACAATTGATCCGGAGAAATAGATAGTACTATATCAGCAAGAGTTTTATTCTTGTTATTCGCATAGGCAGTTTTAACATCAGTTGAATCGGAATCTATTGGAACTGGTTTAGTTCCATCAGCAAAATCCATCAGTTTCTCTCTTAAGAGATACATCTGCATCTGTATCCTCCATGTAGGGTAATTATTTCCGTCTAGGGGAACAATCCCCGGTAACTTATTTGAAGACATGTTTTCAAAGTATTTATTATCTTTCAATACTTAACAAACATAAACAAACAAAGCAGTTAAATTGATTTACTGTTTAACTGAATTGATGTTTTAAAATTATTCTAATTCATAAGAATAACTTCACTGAATATAATTATTAATATTCAATTGGAACAGCAACACAAGTCTTAGTTCGCAAGAACCTTTTGTTGAAAGACTGTTTACCAAAGGATAAGGTCACAGATTTAAAGGTAATTTGTGACCTCTCTTGACACCTCTTCCGCACAAATACTAAATAATTATATTATAAAAACAAGTACATTTTTCGCTAGAGCAATCATTATAATTGACCTCATTAGCGCGTTAACACGATATGCTTACACAAGCGTTCGAGCGTATAAGTTTCATATAGTTTAACACTTTTGTCACTGCACTTAGTTTTTATATTTATTACTGTTATAAACTTCTAATTTGTTTAAACATAATTTGATTTATAAACTCTTATCGTTCACTGGGCCCATAACCTGTTAGAATTAGGTTAAATAACAGTGGGTTAACAACGTTAAGACATAGAGTTTATTTAAAGAGTAAATATGTTATACAATTAGAAGTCTATTGAGAGAGATGATGGAATCACATCTCTCTCTGAGTAATGTAAAAGACAGACTGCCTTAGGGTTCTACATGCAGTGTTATTTAACACTCGCCGGAAATGTAATAGACTTTAGACCTTACGTCCGTTTCTCATTATAAGTAATACATGGTTATTTAAACAATAGGTAATTTAATATAGCTGAGCTAGTCTAACAGGAAGTTAATATTAAACATATAACGAGTGTGTAATACATTTAACTAAAATTTCAACATTAGCAAGGTTGAATGTACTCATTATCTCAAAGTATATTTTTGTGTGTATAATATATCTTTGTAAATATTCTTTTACGACTAATAGTATAGCCTTTATAAATAGACGAACCAATAACAAAAAAACGTATGGGGTAAATTGCGAGTTATGGGACGATTCCACAATTTCGTCCGATAACTTGTAATTTACACTAAAATAAACAGTAGCTAGTCACATAAATAATGATTGAATGAGTTGGAATTTATAAGCTGGTTAGTACAGTACCATCAGGGTACTCTACATTTTCGTGATCTGTGCGATTATCAGTTTCAAGAGCTACAGTAGTAGAAGCTGAAAAAAACATTTGAATATAGGTTAGCTATGCTTCTTTGATTAATTTCACTCACTTGAACAAAAGTCATCAGTTGGAATTCATTTTAGAAATGTTGTGTAACATTAACTAACATAGCATTAACTATGTTATAATTAATTGAAAAACGTCATTCTTATCAACAGATAATGTCTTCAGAAGTCGTTATTAACAAATAAACATTTTAAAGGGACAAATAAATTGGAAACATTGATTAATAATTTAAAACTATAGCAGCATGAAATCAAAAAAACTTCAACGCTAAGTTTAAATATCCTCTGATAATAGCTATTAACTAACATAGCTGACAATGAAATTAGCTTTTTATTTACTATAGCATGAAATTTTTCTAGATTATTATGTGAACAAAGTTTAATTTTGATTTTTCATTAACATTATTGCACTTCAGCACTTACATTTAACTCTTAACTTCCTGCCACCTTCCTAATCATCAACTCCCTTGAAAACGCGTTGGAATGAGAGGATATAGCTTCTTTTTGAGAAAGAAGATCATTTGATTTGATGATATCTGCAAAAAGTCATGAAGTATTTGAAAAGAACGTCAAATAATGTCATCATAAATCGTTTTAACAAACACACATTTGAAATGGACAAATAAGTTAGAAATTAGAAACACTGAATAATACTAACCAAAGACAAAATTAGAGATTTGATGATCTCTGAAGCTCAGCTTCGAGTTGGGAGTTCTCCCTTTTCCCAAGCCAGTTAGAGAAAATTTAGCAGCTTTTTTTCTTTATCAGTTGTCTTGCAGTCTCCTGTGGTAGGTGCGAGGTAATATTGAGAGTAGAGATCTGAAAAGGATGAATTATAAGATTATTTCATGCTTAACTATGTAAAATTGATGGTTGTAGGTACTTCATGCAATGCAACTTGTTAATACCAAAGAATTGTTTTAGACAACCTGTCTAATCCTTCCAATGTGCTGGCAGGTGTGATACTTTCTGATGTACCTCCATCCAATCTCCCTGTTATTTCATCCAGTTTTTTTTCTAAAGAAGCAACTTTCGATTTGAGTTGGAAAACTTCATCAGAGCATGATGCACACTGGTGCTCATTGGAAGAACTGAAATAAAATAGGCTACATGTTTAAGGTAATTCACTCAAGTAATTCCTTGTGTAAAAATCAAAATTAGCTAACTGAACTCATACTAGGGTAAGTTCCAAGTTATCAGACAGTAGCTACCACATTTTCAGACAAATATATAATAATTATATTATATCACTTTTATTTTAATTGGTAGCTATCCATGATACCTGCAGATATCATTTTGATACCAAATAAAATAAAATTCGAATATTAATTATTAATTTATTATATGCTTTTCTCTCACGTGTCCAAAGATGTTCAACCATCCGATAACTTCCCCACAATACAGATACACTTTCATTACTTATTCTGTATAAAGTATGTAATATTGAATTTGATATTATATTTCAGAGTTTTTACTGCCAGGAGAGAGTAAAAAATTAGCCACTCATTTTTTTTATATGAACATGAGTTAAAATAATATAGAATATAGCTACTAACCAAACATGTTGATAAGTATATTAGACAATCTAGGACCCTAGGTATTTTAATTTGATAACTTAAATGGACATGACTAATTTTTTTAAGAGAATAATAAACACCATCTAGCTATTACATTTACTTTCATATTTCTATTGAACAGTTACATTCCACATATTTAGCAAGTAGCTAGCTACTATACTATAATACTAGTAGCTAGAGTATTAGGTATATACAGTAGCTATAATATTTAAATTCAATAAAAACTTTGAGACAGAAAGTTAATGTTAAAGTAGTAAGAATTTACAATCTCATTACCTACATGCTTATTGCTTATTCAAATTATCAAATGATATAAGATGAGAGTTGTATGCACATCAATGATATACAGGGTAAGTTTGGAAGAAAATGAAAGTGCATATTATAATCCAACGAAAAATATATTTAATAATTTACAGTTATGTATTATTACATAAGGGTTTTAAGAATTCAAAAATCATAAATTTATTCAAAATGTCCCCCCTTGTTTTTAATAACAGCCTCAAATCTCCTCCAAACTCCTCCTACTGCGGCACGCAACTGTTCTTGTGAAATTTCCTTCCAAGATCTCTGGAGCGAACGCTTTAAATCATCCACACTGCGATGGAATTTACCACAGGCCTTTGATTCAAGAATGGACCATACCGAAAAGTCCATAGGATTAACATCTGGGGAGCAGGGAGGCCACATTTCTTTGAACCAAAACCGTGGAAGATGGTCATGGCACCAGTTTTGAGTGACATTTGCAGTATGTGAAGTCGTCTTGCTGAAATGTCCATAGAGTGTCACTATCGAAGTGATCCTTAGCTGACTCCAACATTGGCGTCAAAATATTCTCAATATAACATTTAGCATTGATTTTGGCGCCTTGTTCCACAAAAATTAAAGGAGATCACCAAGTTTCTGAAACGGCGGCCCAGACCATTACTGAAGCAGGTTTCATGGTTCTGTGGACAGTTTTTTGGTTGTCATTTTTGCACTTTTACCAATTATTCTGTCATTCCCCCGGTTGTGAGCCATTTCCACTGTGAAATTTTTTTCGTCAGATCAAACAATTTCACCAGCCGTGCCAGACTTCAATTCTCTCAGAAGTGCTTTGCTTCTCTCCAATCTCTTTTTCTTTACAGCTTCTGACAGAGTCTGTCTCTTTTGGAGGGTGAAAGAGGACATCTTTAGGTCTTCTTTGACAACTCTTCTCATTGTTCTGGGACTCACATTAGCTGTTTTGGCTAACAATCGTATTGACCTTTTCGGGTTCCTCCTGATCTTCTCTCGGGCACATTTTATCAGTTGTTTGGTGCGTAGTGAGCGTGGTCTACCACTTCTTGGACGATCAGTCAAGTCTTCTCTCTCATTAAAACGCTTCACACACTTCCAAACAGTCGATCTCGCTATTGAGAGTCTTTGAAATAACGGAATCTGACTTCCCGGCACGGTGTAGAGCAATAAAGGCTTCTCTTTTGTCTGACATTTTTGAATTGACTAAATTTTTGTAAAAAATAACACTGCCACGTCATAATGTAGTGTCTCTACTATAGTTCAAACCCTATCACCTACTTAGGAACTTATTTTTAAGAATTATATTAATGTTTGAAAAATTGCTTCCAAACTTACGCCCCACCCTGTAGCTCTACACCAGTCTGCATAATGTGGAACATTTCTAACAATTTCTGCGAGAACAATACTGAATTTCCTCATATATTTTACTTGGTGCTAGGACAATTGCCACCCAAGTAATTAATATCAGGCCACCTAACTTTAAAAATGGTGATAGAATATGTATATTATTGTTGTACGATTAATAATTAATTATATACAATATAAGATAAAAAAAAAATATTATTCGGTTTCTGAATGTGCTTTTTAAATCTTATATTTTTTAAATCTTATGTTATTGAATACATTTTACCACTTCTTTAGAACGATTCAAAACTGTTTAATTGCCTTCGTCTATAACATTTTCAGGATTATGATTTTAAAAACGTATTGTCACAACCCTAATTATATTGTCAGGATTCTTAACTTGTACATTAAATTACTGGGTAGTAATATAAATACCTATTGTTTTTCCTTTAGCAAATAATTATAAGTAAAGACCTATTCCGGGCGAGATATTTTAATTCTATTTATGGAATATCGTCTGCTCCAGAAATTTGGTTTACTAATGACTGTATCACTGACATTAAAAGGAAATTAAATACAAGGGACTTGAAGAAGCAGTCAGAAAGGAAAGTGGCTCCATGAACAAAGCTCATGGATGCAGAAAAGCTACTCTGTGAATGCAGTCACTTTTGTCCGCGGGTGGCAATTGTCCGGTCACGAAAATAAGATCCATGACGTCGCAAGAACCGAGCGCTGATTGGCGCAGCTGCACAGAAAGGATGGGCGGGGCATCGTTGCGTCTATTCCACTTTGCGCTATTCATCTTGCGACTATTTGAAGTTGAGCTATTTTCATAGCACGTAATACGTTTGCGCTTAAAATTATATCGTTAGTTGTTTGATTATGAATTAGTTGTTTTCTTAATACATTATTTGTAGTTATGAGTTTCTCAATTATTCTACCTCATTTCATACGTTCCTCAATTATTGTATCTTTTATTTTTGTATCGCTTTTTGAATGTTTGTATATTAAATTACTAATAAATTGTATTTTTTGGAAATAAAGTTTTTATAATTAATTTAAGGCATATTCATATACCTTGAATTATAATACCAGTTATTATTTTTCTCGTTTTATGAGTTTCTCTAATTATGCGTTTCTTAATTATGTTTCAAGTAATTGGTGGTTTTTGAATTATATTATTTGATATTACACTGTTTTAAATTAAAATATTGGAATTTAGTAGTTTCCATTTTGGTTTTTCATAATTATTTTATTAGTTATTGAGCCCTCCCATGTTCTTCAGTTACTTTTTGGCTCAGCATTTGCTGCTGCTAGTAAATTTGCATTGTGCTTCGGCCACTTACAAGTCTTTGCTCTACTATTCCACAAAACAATCCATTTTTTGGAATAGTGTCGTTTGAATTTACAAAGGCTACCCCTATATATTTTTTGACATCATCAAATATGATGCTTTCCATCATTAAATAATAAATATGCTAAGTAATAACATATGATAAAGAAGCTGAGTTATTAATAAGAAAAACAAAATTTAGGACATTGAGGTTAATTATTTCACACTAGAGCTACCAAGCAGTCAATTTGACTTTTTTTACTTTTCAAACATTTATATCTCAAATATTATTATTGGTAGATACTTGAATTTTTACATTTTTAATATAACAAGACAGTGTCTTGTTATATTAACAATAAAATTTTTATATATCTACCAATAATAATTTTTGAGATATAAATGCTTGAAAAGTAAAAAAGATGCAACAGACTGCTTGGTAATATTCTAATTTTGGAATTTATCACAGGTGTGGAGCAGAGTTATTGAAATGTATTGGTCTTTGTATGGTAGAACAATTAATTTTGTAAATATTGGAGTGATATCTGTGATTATACTTTCATTTTTGTAAAAAAATGCAATTCATGCCTACTTCTCTTGATTCAACAGGCTCAGTGAAATAATTGCTTCTCTTGAATAATTCCACTTCTAATTTTATGCAATCAGATTCTTCATGAATATAATTTATTTGAGCAACATCACCAGTTTTTAACTGAATGAAGCTGTTTCCATAAGAATTAGATTTTGGTGCTAGTATGGTATCAGCAATATTACATTTCTTCAAGCACTTAATGGACATTTTACCATGACTACAAGTTTTATTGTAAGAGTTTGAAGTAGTAATATCAAGGGCTGGAGTTTGGTTAAGATTATAAATATGATTTTTGATTTGTGCCAATGGTTTGTATCCAGCCCTTACAGCACCTTTAATATGAGAGCCTAGGTAAGTTTCAAATGTGAAACAGTGAACTTTATATAATACTTCATAAATGGAATAATCTTCAGTAAGATGTATTATGCTATGTACATTCAGGCGGCTAACATAGCCGTTGCGAGCCGTGACAATCGTGTTCTCTTCTCAGTGTTGTTTTAGACACGAAGGAGAGTGCACGCGTATGCCTCGATCTCAGAGCTGACAGAGTAAGTTGAGTAACGGTTCTCGTTAGCACAACAGCTGATGTTAACTTATACATTATTCTTCAAAATACTTTAGGTATCTGATCATTTTGTTCAATAATTTTCTCATCTTTGGACATTTAACTGATGCAAGAAGATTAATTGATGAATATTTAGGCAACAGATGCCATGTTAATGACTTAAAAAAGCGTTTGGTGTAGCGCGTACTAGATGCGTGCGCTCTTCCTCGTTTATGAAACGTCACTGAGCCGTGTGCGAATGCTCTCTCCTCCTTGAACTGTCAGTCTGTCGCTAGGGTAACGTCATATGTGTGCTGTGACGTCACCACACGACACAGCGGAACAACAAGGTGCTAACACGATGGTCACGCTTATAAGTTGTTGGTTAGTCGTTACACCGCTTCCTTCCACTAGTACTTCCATGTGTACATTATAAAATATGAAAGAAGAACCATAGATATCAGCAGCATTTTTTTTACAATATTTTCAGTAGATATGGTCGGACGGGGTATCACTCCGCACCCCTTATAGTTTAAAACCACTTGTTTTAGCCTAAATCTGATAGCACCATCATTTCAAGCATCTTCTTTTCTTTCATAAACATCATGAGGCACCATTATCCTATTAGTATTTCTAGAGTTAAGTCGCGATGTATGTTGTGCTCTCAAAACGATCTGAAAAAAGTTTTAAATCCCGCAAACTCTTCATTAACTGGAGAACCAAGATTTATAGATTCATATTGTTTTAGCATGTTAGCACAAACAATAACAGTTACATTATGTCATATCTTTAACTTCTCAGTTTTATCGGTTTTCCCGCCACAACCGTGCTCAGTGATACCCCAGATATTTTGAAGGTAGAGGGGTATCACTGCGCATCATTAATAACCATATTTGTATGTAAATAAATATAAAAATTATGAGGTTTTAGCTCTTAATTAAGGCATAAATACTGAATTAGGTGTTATTTAATTATAGATTTGATTAACAATAATTTTACGATCGTAGTAGCTATGTAACTTGATTTGGGGGTATTAAGATAGGGAGAAGGGGTATTTAGGGGGGAGGGGTGAGAGGTAATTGAAATAAATATTGATTAACAATAAAAGTACGATCGTATTATATCCTTGATATAAATAAATAACTAGTTGCGTAAAATTTAAGAGTTGAATTTATTGCAGATTCATTAAAAAGTAGGGACAATTAGATTGGGGAGAAGGCATGTAGAGAGGGAAACACAGACGTTTAGATGGAGGGAGGGAGCAGGATTTAGATGTGAGAGAGGGGGAAATAGATTGGGGAGAGGGGGATTTAGATGGAAGGAGAGGAATATTTAGATGGGGAAAGAAAGGGTTTAGATAGAGGGGAGGAGGGACATTAAAATGGGAACCGGAGGTATTTAGGTACCCCTTCCTGTGCGCAGTGATACCCCGGTGCTCTCACTAAAAGTTGCGCACAAATAATTACCAATAAATATTTTATTTATTAAGCTATTATTTCGAAACTAGTTGAGAACCATCTTCATTCATGACCATTTCATCACGAGAAAAAGAGTTTCTCTAGTACATTTAGTTTTTGAGTAAATACAGAGTTTGCGGGATTGTGCGCAGTGATACCCCGTCCGACCTTATTTGATGAAGGTTATGTTTTTAACTTGAATTTCAGTGTTCAATAGTCTCAAAGCTAGAGATAGTAATAAGAAATTTTCATATATTGCAGTTGGAACAATATTCTTATACTTAAAAATGACAATTCCAACATACAAAGCAAGTTATCTGTACTGTGATGCCTTCCATTTTAGAATAACAGCAAGTCCTCACTCCATTTTACGAGAAAAATCGGAAGGGATGAATTTATTGACAACTTTTAATTTTTCGGAAATTTTTGGGCATGAATGAGTGGATAATCTTACTTTTTTGTTTTTAATTTTATTATTTAATAAGCTAGATAGGATTCTTTTCATAACACCTAAATAGCATAAATGCATTTCATCTAAAATGAAACCTGATACCATGTTACAATTATTTTTTTCTAAAAATTTGATTTGTGATGATTTTGATCAGTCCTGGTAGAAAAAGATTCATTTGTTCTTAATATACATTCAGTGTTTGGGAATACCAGAGTACAGTCGTGATGCTCCCCTCTAACAATACAGCGTTCACAACTGCTATAACCAGTAGGAGATATTACATTCTTAAGGGCAGCTCTGTGAGTGACTGCTCTGACAGGGCATCACAAGAGAATGCCTTTAATATAACAGGTACTGATTCGCCATTATAGTTAGTGATAGTCAAATTATTTAGATCAGAAAAAACTTTAGTAACAGAATATCAGGAGAAGTCATACTTTTATCTTAAAAAGATGTGCAAAAAATTCCACAGCAAAAAAATTTTTTGGGAACTTCCAAGGATTTGAACAAAATTGGATATGCGGAATATATTGCTACACCAAGAGCATTGTATAGTGGAATACCATCATGTTCATCAACAAATTAATACTTTGGAAGATCTTCCTAGTAGATCTTACAAGACATTCTAAATTTTTAATCCAATCAGGAAAATGAAGATATTCTCCATTTTCCATTTCTTCAATCTTAAGATTAGAATTATTAATTAAGATTTTACAAGATTGGCTTAATTTTGATAACAACCTATCTACACTAGCATGATGCACTTGCTTTTCACTTGAGATCCAGTCTGACAAAATACTAACTAAATTTGAATCATAATTCTTATCACAATGTTCTTTATTTTTCAGACTTTCATTAATATCAGCTGTATTGTCATTAGTTGTCATCGATGACTGACAAGGATTTTCAAGTGAATCACACTCTACATTTTTAGCACTACATGCAATTGAACTAGGACTAGATACATTAGAATGGCTATCATAAGCAACATTATCTGAATCACGGTGTTCTTGAGCACTGCCATTTGACGTTTCATACTCAGATGTTCGAATCAGAGTTGAATTAGGAATCAAACATTTAATACCTGATTGCCTAATACATTTTTTCCTTCTTCTTTGCTGTCTCTTGCATAACTCTTGATGTTATTTTTTGGCATCGTTGTATATGAGAATAGGTCGCACAGAAAATATCAAGATGCCAGTGAATTAAATCTTACCGCTCAAATAACGCATCATAGGTAATCATTTTTAATCTCTAGTGGTAATTTTATATTAGTTATTTGCGTATTCCTTATTTTAATGATATATTTGATGAGGTTATTTGAAATAATATATGTCAGTACTTTAATTACTTGGGATTTATGTTAGTATGACTATGAGTAGATACTCTGAACGTTCCTTTCTTCAGAACTTGTAAGGTTTTTCTAGGTACAGCTATACTTACCTATTTGTAGTAGATACCCAGATAGTTACATGCAATGATGACAGACATTCATACATGAACGATCGTATAGACCTATTTTACCATATAATAACCCAGTTTTAAACTTTATGAAATACAGTGAAACTCCTGACAATATTGTTTCCTTCATAACTCAGATAGCCACTTCATGTCTCGGATGCACTATATAGTTCTCTATGATTGAGATAGTAAAGAAATGTTCATTGTAGGATAACTATGACGCAATTCTTGACGTATGTCATTTTCTATAATTTAAACATAGAAAATAATTCATAACTCAAACGTTAGTTTAGTTTTTAGCAACCGATTAACAGAGAGGTGATTGCTTGCTTACATTGTTCTTCATGCCACACTATAAGTATAATAATCTAAATTTTCACTTCATTCTTATTCATTTTATATGAATTAACGTATTGAATTATACACGACAACATATTGTGTATAGTGAGCCGTTTATTTAGTGAGCGGTGAAAATTCACCTCTCCCACTCAATCATGAAGAGTGTAGCAATGCTTTTAGAAAATTAATTTCTAAAACTTCAATATTGAGGTTAAAATAAGATTTTTATAAGAGATTATTTTAAAAGTTTCGTTTAAAAGATTTGCCTTTTTTTTATTCATCGGAACATTTAAAACAGAACGAAGCAATTTCACCAAATTTCTCAATTGTATTCACCACATATAATACATTTTAAAATGAGATTTAAAATTGTTACATGTTCTCAATGTTTGACAAAATCCACCGATACCAAAACGTTAAATCCTGCTACTCTAGTAAATTGCACAGATGTCGTGATGCAAACAGATGACAATATAATTTACCGGTACTGTATATGAGTAGATAAAGCCACTTAATAAATGGAATTGAAATTTCCCATGAGGTGTTATAGTGTTTGTGCCATTGATAATTGTTCAGGTGTAATTATTCTATGTAATAATATACTATAGCGTACTCTTTTATTGCATATATAATACCACTGCTCGAACTGTTATATTTGTGCTTGAGCTGTGTGGTTCAAATATTTAGAAAATTCGGGAGACCTAAAATCATGCTTAAATATATTTACAAATACAACAATAAAATAATTAACTACTATACTACTAATTGACACTTTTGATTTGTATTTTTGTGAATTAATCATTGCACAACATCACTGGATATCAGACATAGAATTTACACACAATTAAATTAACACACTTGTATGGATACAGAATCGAAGATAATCTACGAAATTACCGTTTGTTAATCATTTCTTTAAGGTATATTTCAGTTATTTTTGAGAAAAACTATTTGATTTAATAGATGTAACTGTGGCTGAAGTTCCACCATTCATATTAGTTTCAAGGCTAACTAATAAATCACATTCTCGTTGTTGTAGCTTGCAAGATAAGAGTCGCAGAAGAAGTTCGATAATCTATGATCTATTGCCTCACTTGTAATTTACCGCCTATTATTTACGAGGATACAAGGTGGGATGATTGTCTGAGATAACAGGCTAGCTTTTCCGATTTATATATAGTTTCTTTGCAAGTTCAAAATAACATTAAAATATAAGGTGTTCAAACTGTTCATCTCAAAAACATAAGATCTATATATAACATGCGAGCAAAACAACGCAATGTAATTACTGACTGGTTATCGAAAACAATCATCCGTTTGAAACGGAGATCTATCAATCCGACAGCTTGGGAATTAAATTTCATAAACTCCATGATGAATTTTTTTCATCTATATTATGCGAAGAATGGACTATATAAGAAATTAAACAATAATTGAAAACTGATATTGACCAAATTTTAACCTAAAGTCTAAAGTGTTTTTGAAACTTTCATGTAATATCAATTCGGAGAAAATTATTTTTCATCAATTCATAACTTTTAATGACATAACACATGTTACTAACTATTTTAACTTCTTCAAAAAAATTTGCTTCACTCTTTTTCGCATAGTTCATCCAATTCACACTCTCGGCAATTTTCGAAATGATTAAAGCCTCCTCCCAGGTAGCAAGCAGATATTGGGGCAATATTGTAATCTTGGGACTAATATTACCCCAATATTGGGGTAATATTGTGTTATTCCTCACATTGAACGGAATATTGCCCCAATACTAATGCAATGTTGGTTTCAATATTAGCTTGTTGATGATATTATAAATTTCTTTTGTATTGGTTGGTTTCTTTCATATCCGTTAATCGTTCTAAATTTTTTATTTGATCAATTTAATATTAGTTATAAATATCGGGTTCAATATTGGGGACAACATTGCCCCAATATTCGGAATGATAAAATAATTTTTACATTGAATTATATCAATTTGACAATTTCATATATCAAGCATTAATTGAGTTAAATTTAACTTGTAAAATTGTGATTTGAAAATTTTTAGTTTCAATAGTTTGAGATATATACTATATTAAATTGATCAAAATTTGGGCGAAATCAATTTAATTATAATAGCTGAAACTAAATTATCAGATATAATTATTTAAAAATAATAGTTAATAAATAATAACTTAATAATTAACGTATATTTATTCATTTTTAATGTATTTAGGTACCTGCTTTGTTAAACAATTATTCGAAAAATGATATTGCGTCATTTCTTAGTTTAAAAACGATGAAGATGCAACACTGCTACCTAACAGTTTTCCCGCAATTTACAATCAGTGTTAGTTTTGGAAAAAAAGTAGTGTAAAACATGACAGAATAAATAATAATTATAAATCCAAATGAATATATACTATCTTTACTTTTAATATATGTACATATTATTCTTCTGTGTTCTCTCTGTCATTAGAAAATTATTATTCAACGGTAGATTGCGACATTTCTTATGCTATAAACAGTAGAATGGCAACACTGCTCCATAACCGTTTTCCCGATTTTCTAAATAGTGTTCAATTTTCAGCCGAGATCACTGTGTATCATTTCGCTCTGTATTTCTTCACCTGCTGCAAAACTTCTTGTGCTATAACCTTGAAAAATTATTTAAAAAACAGTTATGTCTCTTAGGAAGAACTATTATAAAATAAAGAAATCTTGTAGTGACTATGCAAGTGAACTTTTAAGTGAAAATGCTCTTCCATCTTCCTCTCTTCTCCAAGACAATAACCCTGTCCCTGTCATTGAACAAAGTGAGAGTGAATACTGTGAATTTAATGTCAACACTGAAAATAATAGTGATGTGCACTCATTGAATGAACATCTCTCAGAGAGGTGTTCTTCTTCAAGTTTTTCTGATCAACCAGAGCATGAGCTGCCTCCATCATCTAGTAAGAACCTACCAGATATTTCAATAGAAAAAAGTTAAAATAACCTGAAAAGTGAATTAAAACAGTGGTATAACCAATTTAATATTCCATTAAATGCATTCAAGTCTTTTTTGGGCATATTAAAACCTTATGATAGCAGTCTTCCATCAGATCCTAGAACTCTTCTTCAAACAAAATCAACATCAATTGAAGAAAATCTTGAAGGAGAATTTGCTTATTTTGGATTAGAGAAGAATTTAAAGAATAATATACATTTTGATTTAAGTTGCTCTTTTAAAATTAAAATTTTAAAATTGATGGAGCTCTTATATTTTAAGTCCAAAATAGTTCATTTTGGCCTATTCTTTGTTCTTGTACTGGAAATACTTCAAACTACTCCTATAATTCGACTTGTCCTTTTATAGTTGGTATTTTTTATGGAAAAGAAAAACCAGAAATAACGCAATATTTAGATAAATTATGTAGTGAGTTAACTAACTTGCTAGAGAATGATATTACCATTAATGATAAAATTTATAAAGTACAGCTTCGCTCTATCATTGCTGATGCCCCTGCAAAATCTTACTTGAAGCAAATAAAATCACATGGGGGTTTTCCATATGATTACATGCATCTGATATTACTAGGCATTGTGAAAAAGTTACAAACCTCCACTTGAAAGTAATTCCTCATAAAATTTCATCTGGGCAGAAAGAAATAGCTGAGAATAGAATTCAGATGATTTCAAAAAAATTTCCATGTGATTTTGGACGCAAGCCTCGTTCATTCACAGAACTTGATAGATTCAAAGCTACAGAATTCCGTACACTTTTGTTATATACAGGTATTATCATTTTTAACCCTTTACCAAGCCAATGAAGCGAAATTTGAAATTTTGATCATGAATTTATATACAAAATTCATTTCTAAGACACTTTTATTCATGTGTATTTTTCCTTATTTTGCATAATTTTCATGGAAATTTGATAAATTAAAAAGATCATATATGGCATACCGCCGATTCCCGACATCAAAAAATTTATTATAATGAAAAGAATATTGTAAATTAGGTACATATCCTTTCATTTAGTGAGAAAAATTCTGATATAAAATATGACACTATAGCTACTATAAAATAATTCTCCATTTAAATTGAAACAATAATAATGAAAATAAAATTATGAATGGTAAGAAAAAGAAATTTAATTAAATAATACAGTATATGTGTCATCTAACGGCATTAAAAGACAGTTTAGACATTCGAAATTCCTAAGTCAGAGAGCTGAAAAATGATACAGTATTGTTGTTTATTAGAAATATTTTTAGTACGACTGATTGTAGCTGGTTTTAGAAGTAATTTCATACTCGTTCAGAAACAAATGTACATTGCCAACGGAATAAGCAAAGTATGAATGTGCATGATTTCCTTATTCGCCGTCTATATGTTATCCATTCACTCTCCTGCCCTTCTTCTATTTCTCTCTGTTCTATCATATGTTTCTCCAAAGCCTTCTCAATTCTCTCTTTATCTCCACTGTCATTCATACTAATGTTCTTCACTATCACCCTGTACTTCACCTTCACCACCCCTTATATAGCTTCAATTTCTCTTCTCAACTCATATTTCCCTCAATGTGTCTTCTTCGTAATCTTAATCATCTTCATCAGTTTCTTCAGTGTCTCTTTTTCTTCATTCATCTAACTATGATGACCAAGTGATTGAATATCTCCCATTCATATTCCTTTCCCTTCCCATCATTACCACTCTCATGTAAACATGCGTTTCGCCAAGTGGCTGGTGCATGTTGCCTTCACATTACTCTTATCTATCCTCCTCTCTTCCCCTCTGGGTGGTACATAGATGCTAACCAGTCCCTTCTCTCTCTTACTGCTTGTTGGCCACACGAACAACTGTGTTCCTCCCTTCACTTCTCCATATCCTTTCATCATTGGTATTTTGTCCCTCTCACTCAACTTCGTTTTCTAAACCATTAACACATCTAACTTATCCACCATCAGCTCTCTCAGCTCATCCTCCTTGCTAGAAGATGACCGCAGACCACAATTCTAGTCTCGTCTCTCAGTTCTCCCTTACCATTACTCCTTCACCTGCCCCTCTCCTGGGTCTACTTCCTCCTCACAGCTCCTTCACTTCCACTGTTCTTTCCTTACTCCTCTACCCAGTGCACTTCTGGTGATTGAATTTGCTGCTTTTTGGCAGTGCAGTGGTCTTTCTTCTGTAGTGAGGTTCTGCTGGCAATCTTGATACTTTTTGTTTTCCTCCGTCTGCTCCTCCACTGCAGCTCCATCTCTCGCTCCTCTGATACATTTTCAGGCCAGTGCATGCTTTGTGGATCTCTATCCCTCACTGCACCTACGTTGTTTTTCTTTTGCAGCACCCTGCCACACTCGGCACAACTGACCCCATTTTCTCTCTCCACATCACACCGAAAGCTATCCTCTCTTACTTCCCCCCAGTCACCTGACACAGATATCGCTTGTGCTCCTCCAAAGGATACAGCGTTTTACTCGCTTCATGCGACTGAATGATGATGGGTAAATTGATATTAAGGATTTTAAATCAATTATACATGAAAGTTCTAGTAGAAGGAAGCGGTGTAACGGCTAACCAACAACGTATAAGCGGGACCATCGTGTTAACACCTTGTTGTTAGCAATTAGTCAAGTGAGCTTCCTTGTCTCTCTTCGCTTCAGTCAAAAAAGCTTCCTTGGCGTCTTGTTGTTCCGCTGTGTCGTGTGGTGACGTCACAGCACACATATGACCTCACCCTAGCGACAAACTGACAGTTCAGGGAGCATTCGCACACGGCTCAAGGGGCCTTTACACGGTAAGTGCTCAGTGCCACTTTGTGGTGACACTGCTCTATGCCACGCCCACTTTGCTACTTGCCCCACCCTTTTTGGCAAAACTTGGTGGTGACCAAGCTATCGCTCTGAGAGCGAACGCTCACCACAAAGTGCCACTGTCTGTCAGTAGCGATTGTCAGACAATCAACAACCCCTTTCATTGGCCTAGTTGAAGAGCACCCATGCCTATGGAAAATAAAATCAAAATATTATAAAGATAAAACACTAACAGCGTTAGTGTTTAATAGCATATTAGATGCTAACCACGATACTAAAGTGTCAGTGCCCACCAAAGCACATTCTGCTCGTGTAAAGGCACTGAGCTAATTGGTGGGCAGTGTGGTGAAAAAAGTGTGGTGAATAGTGGCACTGACCAGTGCTCGTGTAAAGGCCCCTTCAGTGACGTTTGAGAAACGAGGAAGAGTACACGCATCTAGTACGCGCTCCACCAAACGCTTATTCAAGTCATTAACATTGCATCTGTTGCCTAAATATTCACCAATTAATCTTCTTACATTAGTTAAATGTCCAAAAATGAGAAAATTATTGAGCAAAATGATCAGATACTTAAAGTATTTTGAAGAATAATGTGTAAGTTAACATCAGCTGCTGTGCTAACGAGAACCGTTACTCGATTTACTCAAGTCAGGTCTGAGATAGACACATACGCGTGCACTCACCCTCGTGTCTAAAACAACACTGAGAAGATAACACGATTGTAACGGCTAGGTTAGCCACCTGCAATTATATGACAGAGTAGGGGTAAAAGTTGATCTAATTCATGACTCAACCCTAATCTGTGTGATTATTTGATTATATAAACAAATTTTCTTGATCTCTTGCTCTTGAGCAGTGTTCATTACGAGAAATAAGTTATGATATTTTCATCATAGTTTTTGCATTTAACCAGGTAAATCATTCAACATTTTCTGCTATTATTTATAAATTATAAAAATATTAAATAAAAAGTCATCTCTATTCGACCCAAGTGATTACATATGATCACTTAATTATCCTATACGATGAATCGGTCAAGTGATCATATATGATCACTTATCATATACGATGAATCGGTCAAGTGATCATATATGATCAACTCATTTTTTCAATGGCAATTGTGTAATAACTATAAATATCTCATAGGTATAGTTACTAATACATGTGGTATAGGATATGATAAAGTTATTTTATAGGGTGAGATGCACTCACATGCATTTTGGAGCTGCTACACATCAAGTGAAAATACACTCTACGAGTCTACACTACCAATTTTTATGTGCTGTTACACAACGTTTAGTCAAGTCCACCCTAATCGATCCCTGTACAATTTAAAAGGAATTGTGAAGTGTCACATGATAGCTCTGAATACTGTGATTGGTTTGATGTGTGTGTCTGACTTGTGAACAACATACACTGAGTGCTGTGACGTTTTCTTTAGTGTGAATTTAAGTGATCATATATGATCACTTGCCCGGTAACGGGTTAAAGATATTTTACCTATTTCTCTCTATGAACAATTTGTTACTCAAATGTTCATAACAAGAATATTGTGTTGTAAGGATAAGGTGAGAGAAAATGAAATACTAGATTATGCTGAAAAACTTTGCATATCTTACGTTAAACAGTTCAAAAAAAAATCCATCTATTAATGTATCATACAATGTACATTCATTAATTCATATTGTTGATGATGCTAGAAGATTGGGTATTATAGATTCTTTCTCAGCATTTCCATACGAGAAATGTTTAGGAAATATTAAACGCAAGATACGCTCTTCCAATAATCCACTATCACAAATTAGTAGGAGAATTAGTGAGGGTTATGCCATTCACAAAAGAGATCATACAAATAGTAACCACTTTCTAATTGATGGGCATAGAATCATTCCAAACCAACTTAAAAATTCTTGTGTTCTTCTTAAGGATAGATCAGTAGTTAGAATAATTAAAATAGACATTGATTATATTTCAGTGAAAAAGTTTAAAATTATTAAATCTGCTTCTAAGTATCCTTTGGATTCCTTATTATTAGATATTCACATTGTTGAGATGACCAACAATGATGCAGTGATAAGCAGTCATGATATTCAGTGTAAATGTGTCTTGCTTCCATACTCTAATAAATTCATGGTTTTTCCATTACTATGAAGTGCGAAGAAGGGACAAGCGTTTTTCATTTCTATGATTAAATTTGATAGGTGAGAACTCGGTCTGTATTGGCGATCTGAACTCTGCGAATTATTCACAGAATTTGGGCCAGACTGTATTTTTCAGAATTTTTTCCCTTCTGTGTCTGATAATAAATAATATTCTAGCCAAGTTGGTGGATTTTTAACCATTTATTCCTATGCTACCATTAATTTATGGTGAATAAATAAAGAAAATGTTGATGGATCCTGGTCTGTATTTGGTGCACAAAATCCCACTGACTTTTTTAAAAGACTATAAAAAAATCCACCATAAATTTCCACCAACATTTTCCCAATTTATCCTCCGAAAATTAATGGTAACATAGGAATAAATAATTAAAGATCCACCGACTTTTGCGAGAATATTATTTCCAAAGGGGATAAATTCCACTGACATGTCGATGGAATTTACCATGAAATACAGACTAGGACTTGGATCAGCCAAATTATTGGAAATTCTTAGTGGATATTTTCACCTTTTCGAAAAAGTCAGTGGGATTTTGTGCACCAAATACAGACTGGATTTTTGTCTACTGAAGCCAGTGTGCATTTGAATGATTTGATGATCATTTCAGCTGACAGGGTCTAGGAAAATTGGTCGAATGGAAAATTGGTCGAATGGAAAATTGATCGAAAGGAAAATTGGTCGAAAGGAAAATTGGTCGAATGGAAAATCGATCGAAAGGAAAATTGATCGCACAACAACGGATCGAAAGGAAAATTGATCGAATAGATCATGCAGCTTCATTTTTTTCTTCCATCTTTGAGTGCAGTAACCGGTGCTTAGTGTCCCTTTTTGTTACTTTCCTTGCTAAGTTACTGCACTCACAGACTAGCTTTTCCACATCCATGAGCATTGTCACCGACGGTGTTAAGTGACTTTGTTCATGAATCCACTTTTCTTTCTGACTGCTTCTTCCTATCTCTTGTATTTAATTCCCTTTTGCAGTCAGTGATATGGCTTTTGGTTCCGAAACAAACGTTAAACCTACTGAATTAATTAATTATTTAACTTTCAATTCACAAGTTATCTAGAACTATCTAAATTCTAGAACTAAGAAAACTTAAAGTTCTTCAAATTATAATATATTTCAAAGCATATAATTCTCTGTTATAGATAAGCAGTTGATTGAAGAAATGTTATACATAAATTATTATTATATATTATTGTATAAATTACTATTATTATATATAAATCATGGTATAAGATCTACTAGCTGTAATATATTGCAAGTAAGTTTCTCTGGTAATCCATGGTTTTAGTTATCATTGTCAATTAGTGTAAATAGATCCAATATCATTTTCCTTTCGATCAATTTTCCATTCGACCAATTTTCCTTTCGATCAATTTTCCTTTCGACCAATTTTCCATTCGATCAATTGCTTTCGGTCAATTTTCCGGATCCCCAACTGACAATTGGGAAGATTGAACTAAACTTCAATCTATTTTAATAATTCATATATTTTTCGCAACATTGTAAGTTATTTAATTTACAATCAGTCCGTTCTCTTTCGCAACATTGTAAGTTATTTAATTTACTATCAGTCCGTTCTCTTTCGCAACATTGTAAGTTATTTAATTTACTATCAGTCCGTTCTCTTTCGCAACATTGTAAGTTATTTAATTTACTATCAGTCCGTTCTCTTTCGCAACATTGTAAGTTATTTAATTTACTATCAGTCTGTTCTCTTTCGCAACATTGTAAATTATTTAATTTACTATCAGTCCGTTCTCTTTCGCAACATTGTAAATTATTTAATTTACTATCAGTCCGTTCTCTTTCGCAACATTGTAAGTTATTTAATTTACTATCAGTCCGTTGTTTTTCGCAACATTGTAAATTATTTAATTTACTATCAGTCTGTTCTCTTTCGCAACATTGTAAATTATTTAATTTACTATCAGTCCGTTGTCTTTCGCAACATTGTAAGTTATTTAATTTACTATCAGTCCGTTGTTTTTCGCAACATTGTAAATTATTTAATTTACTATCAGTCCGTTCTCTTTCGCAACATTGTAAGTTATTTAATTTACAATCAGTCCGTTGTTTTTCGCAACGTTGTAAGTTATTTAATTTACTTTTACATTTGGTACTTCATGCTTCCTCTCAGTAAATAGATCTAACGTCTTGATATAATAATTTATATAACTTGCAGTGGTAACCAGCAAGCTTAATTATGACTTGAGTATAGAGCACTCTGTAGTCTTAGTGGTTACGTGTTGTTTCCATAAAAATGACAATACCTTGTAACCTTATAGCTAACATTGCACATGTCATGGGATGATGGGAATGAAATTATGATTACCAACTACATTAATCATTATTTATTATAGCTAATAAAATATAGTTTTGGTAATTATGATTTTTAATTGATGAATAAATTAATTGGAAGCAGTTATACCAATATATTATATTATGCATTTATTAATCTTTAGACTCAATGATTCATTAGTGATTAGACATTTAGCTACTGTAATACATGTTAATGGTCAATATGTAACATTAAATTTATCATTTACAGACTTCCAAGGTTTCTCCCAGATTCCCCTGGGAAAACCAAAAAAACCTCCTTGAGGTTTCCCCCAACCAACCCTGATGCTATAGCTACTAGTAGTTAGATATATATCTATATAGTCATTGTTTATTTATTTTGTTTTATAATGTCCAATTATCCAGTAGATGCACAGAATAATATAAATAATGATTTATACAGTAGTTAATTTTGAAATAGACAATAGTGTTGAAGGTGTTCCAACATCATGTATGAAGAACATTAAAGGTCAAACTTTGTGTTATTGGCCTGATACAAAAATTGTAGGAGGTCTTACAAATGCAATAATTTGAGAACCTTCACAAATTAACTTGGACTCTCTACAAATGCAGAATTTTTTTTTGAAGCTGAAACTTACCAAGAAATGAGAGACAAGTGCAGAGAGGCAGCATATTTAACAGCTACTGAGAACACCGATGAGGAGTCAGAGGTTGTTGCTGAGACAGAGTCTGATAATTAGGATATTATTCCTCAGAAGAAGAGAAAAGTTGCAATTAAACCAAATTTCCCTAAATCTAATTCTTTGCCATTGTCAGTAGGTGCAACTATCTCAGCAAACAACAATAGAATTATTGAAAAAATAGAAAAAAATTATGATACAATATTGAAAGCTATAACTGATATGCATAAAACAATGATGGAGTTTAGAGAGGAATAATTTGTAAGTCTTTTTTTTTTAATCTTCCATATCATGATTTATTTTATTTACCATTATTTAGCATACAGATGCTCTATCCTTAAACTGTCTATGGGAAATGGAAGAGAAGTGGATGGCATCCCTTGGGTGGGCCCCTCAACTGCTGTAATTTGGATTATATATTGTCTTCTTTATTTTACTATGTTTTATCTTTTTTTAACGCTACTTGCAGTTTTAGAGGATAACGGTAGGGTTGTGCTCTTCCACTACCAGGTCTTAGATTCTTGTGTTAGGTAGACTTGTAGGCTTCATTTACTATCACCTCTTCATTTTCCTCTTCCCTCCTCGAGTGTAGCCTTTGGTGTTTGTGCCCCTTTTTGTCACATTCCTTGGTAAGTGACTATATTCATGAAGTAGCTTCTCTACATTCATGATCAGCGTTGTGACTTAGTTTCTGACTGCTTCTACCAGTCTCTTGTATTTAATTTTCTTTTGACATCAGTGATATATTTTACATATGGCTGAAATAGCACTTCAAACCCCTATCCTCTATTTACCTACTTCTCTCTCATGTATCTGATCTCTCATAAGGTAATTTCTTCTAACTTAACAAGGGCTGTGGTGTCTGAGTTGTGGAGTCGGAGTCAAAGTTTTTTTTGGTGGAGTTGGAGTTAGGAGTCGAAAATTTGTACCGACTCCGACTCCAAGCTATAGGTATATATAAGTCACAAAAATTTAGATCCATTTTATTTGTTGTTCATCATGTTAAATATCTCTTAAGAAATAATAACTTTTCATAGATATGAATTAAATCTATATTTAAAATCTAAACATTCAAATGACTCAATATTGCTTATAAAAATAGTGTAAAACTGTTTGTTGGAGTCGGAGTTGTGAAGTCAGAATCAAGGAGTCGGTGAAATTCTTTATAAAGGAGTTGGACTTTATAAAGGAGTTGGACTCGATAAATTCAAAATAAAGTTATTTCAAAATAGTCATTATTCAAATAGGTAATCTGTGTTACAGTTATTTTTATAATTTAATTCATCTATTTCTTATGCGGCTAAAGCATCCCCTTTTGGAAAGTCTGCTGCTTTGTCAGAAATAAATAAATTCATAGCAGTAAGCTTAACTCAAGCTAAGGACAGACTTTCTAATAGAAAAAAAGAGCGGAGAGAGAGGAGCAAATAGAGATGAAGAGAATGAAGAGATAATTAGGGAGGATGTAAATGACAAAGAGATGATTAGGAAGGATGTAAATGAGGAAGATATGTAAAGCCAGGTATTCATGAAAGATAAGAGGAAATTAAGGAAATATTATTATTGAAGAACTTTATTATTAGCTGTAATTAATCTTTTCAACTACTTTAAATGGATATATTAATGTGTTCATAACTTTAATTTTGTTCAATGGATGTTTATATTTTGTTCAATGTAATTTTTTGTTACTTTATATGGTTATAATAGGACTTTGTTGTTACTAGTTTTTAGCACAACAAGGTGAGACCTCCATTTAAAAGGTCAGCGACCAAACGCAAGGAGTACCTCAAAGCAAGAAAAATAGTGTTTGTCTCTATTAAATATATTACTTAATTGTGTAGTGATGACAGTTTGAACTATTTTTCATGTGCAAGGGTTGGTGGAAATGCTCCTTACTAACTTCAATTTTCTATTTGAGCAGAATAGGTACCACATTTTTATAAGCCTTGATTTTTTGCTGTAAATTTCTAACTTCATTAGTTTCATTCACATTTAACTCATTTATATTATTTCTAATTTTTCATATTCCTTTTGGATAGAATTGACATTTGTAAGAAAATGAATTTTAAAGAGTATAAATAAATATTGATTTAAAAAGCTAGAATAGATAAAATGCATATTATTTTGTAAATGGAGTTATTCAAAATTTATCAATTCAAATTTACATATAAATTTTAGTGCATTCATAAGTTATTAATTCAACATATATGATTCTTTTAAAATTTACTATAGCTATATTGTTTACACCTACTCAACTTAATATTAGATAGACGCTCAACTTGATAGGGCAAACAATGACAAACCGCACAAACAGGAACCATATTCACAGAGGGACGGTCTCTAGTCTTAACGTGTGGAGTCTTTATAAATATCATTATTTTATACTGATCAGGGATTAGATAACTAATTACTTTGATTCATTAAGTCTATTAGATCACACATTAAGTTCAATTAGTATTCTAAATAAAATCTATCTCCTTTTAGCGATGAATAGTCATAACTAACTAAAAACAGGCAAATATTAACCTATCTAGGTGGTACGATATTGTCTTTGACGAAGCTAAGTTGAGGTATACATTAACGCTGATTGGCTAGAAGTTGCGTGAGAGCTGTGACGTCAGTGCAAACATTCTCTGTATTTTATAACATGAAGTTGAGCGTCTATCTTATATTGTCTTTGAGTTGTGCGTCTATCTTATATTGTCTTTGATGATGTAGCTAGGGATTATTCGGCACCTAGATTTGTTCTGGATATTGTAAGATGATGTACATTCAATGATTAACAGCAAAGTCTATATAAGAGAGACGCTCACTTGAAGATAACAACAACCGATCAGTAGCATACGTCACACCAAACAATAATAATTGCACGACCCCCCCCCCTTGAAATTCACAGGGGGTAATCTTTAGTCTAGTCGTTATAAATTTAAATATCCTCCCTCTACTGATAAGGGATTACATAACTGATTACTTGATATTAATTAAGTCTACAAGATTGCATATGTGGTCCAACTTAGTATTTTACACATAATCTAGTAATCATAACTACTAAACTGGGTAAACTTAGCAAGTATAAACCTATGTAGGTACCGCATATTGTCTTTGAAGACACTAAGTTGTAGGTGTACATTAACGCTGATTTGCTAGAAGTTGAGTCCGAGCACTGACGTCAGTGCAAACATGCTCCGTATTTTATAACATGGAGTTGAGCGTCTATCTTATATTGTCTTTGTTAACAGCCCTGGTGCTCATGATGTAACCTATTGAGATCCATGGTACCTTGTCTGTTGTTATTTGTGTACATCTCTTAACTGAACTACAAGCAGCAGTTTGCATTGGAGGATTGGATTGCATTGCGCCTCATGAATATAAGTATTGCAGCATAAATTATTTAGTTGTGTTAAACAAATTTTTTTTCTCTGAATCCTCTATAAAATCTCTACCTATTGTATAATTAAATTTTAACATTGTTAACTTTTTATCTGTGTCTTTAGCCATTATTTAATTCAAGATATTTTATCATATTTAATATCAACTTCTTCTTTACTATCTATAAAGATTTTGGACCTGTGTTATTTTTAATATTGTTTAGTATTTCAGTAAAATATTGGAGATATATTCTCCGGTATTACAGCAGTATATCCTCAATGTTAGGGTAATAATGCAGTTATTCTTGTGGCAATAACCCATACAATATTGGGGTAATTTTGTACTTAATCTCGGGGCAGTACTGTACATAATATTGGGCCAATAACGTACCTAATCTTGGGGCAATACTGTACATAGTATTGGAGCAATATCGTAAATATCATACACAATATTGCCCCAATTTTACAAATCCGTGTATTGGGGCAATACTGCGAGTGGTATTGACCCAATATAGGACACAATATTGTACCAATAAATTTTGCTACGTGGGCTCATGCCATGGATGAACTATGGGTTTTCAATTTGGAACTTGATATTGAATCTTCTCGTAGGAAACTTTGGTGAAAAATTTGAAGTTTTGATGAGGACGAGAGCATTGATTGAAAACCATGGAAAAAAAAGAGAAATGTACGCAATAATAAAAAAAAAATTATCTCAGAAATTTTTCATTACTCAATTTGTATTCCAATTATTATGAGTTTTAAAAATCAATTTATTTATATTATTTTTCTCAATTAATTTTTTATATTTTTACCAAGATATATTTTTTTGTAAGGTTTGAAGCTTGAGATCTGCAGAAATAAATCAAAAATAATTGCAGACCCTTCATTGAACTAAAACGTAATAAACATGAATTGGAAAATATATTTCTATCTAATGCCGAGATTGCAGTCAAAACTATTTCTTTCTCAAAATCTCTTCATTCGATATAATTCTCGTAGTATAATATGATGAGAGTTTAATAGCCAAGATGTTTGGGTGCATCTAATACAGCTCATAGAACAATGAAGTGTATCGAATTTAGTGTTTCTGCGCTATCCATTCGAAAGCCATTAGTGGATTGGCTCTGCAAGCTGAATCCAATAGAACCCGATATCACCATATTTTGATATATAATAATTATCGATATCTATTCATTTATATTTATAATCTAATTTTGAAGAGACATAATTGCGTAAATTGTTATATCCTATATAACAACCAAGAATAAATTAAAATAGTAGTTACTTCAAAAATTCAATTGAAAGATATATAAAGTTGCACATGTTTTTTGTTGTCAGATTTGAAGTTGTCCTAGGACGATTTAATAAGAAAATATTGATATAATTTCACTTTTAAATCCATTAATATTATAATTAATCATTATAAAAATAGACAGCATAACAGAGTTTCACAAAGGTGTGTATTCTATAAAAAAAATATTAGTGAATTCTTTTTTCGAATGATAGTTCAGTTCAAATAATTTAAAAGAGAAAATTAAATAGTTTTAAATACCAGAGTGATCTTACTAAACCAAAGCAAGAAAATCTCCCCCAAAACTCCCTGTTTTCATTACATTAGTTTAAATGACTGTGTAATTAACACTTCGGCAACTGCCATTCCGCCTTTAATTTGAACACGAAAACCGCCCAAACTTCAGAATGTCCCCACTATCGTCTAGTGTAGCAAAATGGGACTGCTGCCTAATTGTATATTATTATAGGTACCCCAAATTAGGCAAAAAATCTGCAAACAAAATTAATACCCTTTATATCTTTAAAATTTGAGCAGCAGTTAGTGTACTTATGAATCAATAATTTATGATGAATTTCATTTGATTGAATAGGGTGAACTTTCTCTCTGCTGTATTCTTTAAAGCTGTGTGAATAAGATGTTATAAACTGAATTAGTTATTTATAATTGAATCATATTTTTCAATGAGATTCATATCGAGAAAAGACGAATAAATCTATATACTGCTTACGTCAGTGGTATTTTGATGTTTTCTTATGTCACCGGAAGTGTGCCACTCTCCGAAAATAGCTCTGAACCCAGCAGTGAATATATTTCACTCAGATTTATGGAATCAATTTGTTTCTGAGACAGAAAAGTGGCAAGTATTGCTTGCTTACCTGATTGAAAAATTCCAGTAATCATCCGTTTATTTAACTGAATATAGAAATAACATTATATCATGCCATGTGACAAACGATTCCAGGACAAAAACACCCGTGCAAAAAGCCCCATGCGGTCAAAAACCCCTGTGCAAAAAGCTCACCAGACAAAACCCCCCGTGGAATAAACTCCCTGGACAAAAACATCCCAAGTAAAAAAACCCTAGTGCAAGAAAGAAAAAAAAAACTGTCGAAGTTAATAGCCTCATTCATTCATTCCTTATTACAGTTTCGCCGAAAATGGGTCAAATTCTTAGCAAAATAAGGTTTTTATAGTAAAAAAAGTAAACCCCCCCCCCCAAACGGATCGCTAACCTGACCTTTGGTGAGCTGTATATTTATTTATTTCAATATATATTTATATAATATTTAAAACATATGGTTATTTTAAATTTTCGATGAACAAGTTTTGGCGAAAGTGTAATTGTTTCGCATTGAATATTGTTAAATATATTTATAAAAGTGAATAAGGCTATTTATATCGACCGTGTTTTTCATACTTGGAGATCTTTGTCCGGGTGTTTTTGATCGGGAGGTTATTACACGGGTGTTATTTATTAGCTGGGGGCTTTTGACCACGTTTTAAAATAAATAACGGGGACGGAGTGCACGTTCAGTTAAAATGTTTCGGTCATACATTGCATGGAAGACTGGAGTTTTTTCAGTTCAATTATTAAAATTATTCATTTAAAACTCACAATTCATTATTCATTTATTTCATTGAATTTATATATTCTTTTTTACAATGTAAATTTAGTTCATCTGCACTTTTGTTTAATGCATGGTTACCAGTTTTAAATAGAAATTAATAAAGAGTTAATAGTATATGAAATAGATAGATTCTTTACTCGATATGTCCAATCTGAATTAGGAAATTTCTGAAAATATTAGATAGTGAAGAACAAATCGAAATAAAGAATTTATATAACCTTTATAGAATTTTACTCATAATTTGTCATGTCTTGTTAAATGTAAATGATCTAACTACAATTTAGAAACTTTACTCATGCTTAATGAAACTCAAATTTTCCAAGAGTAATGAATCTATAGATCTACAGACCCTTCACTCCTTAATGTGGGAAAGATCCACTTCCTTATATTTGAACTTCAGTTATTACACCTAAACTTTTTTTGATATAGAACTCTCTTATGTAAATTTATACAACTATTTGGTATCTGAATTCAAACATATAGACCAATAGCTAATATATTTCTGGTACAAAATAGTTGTTGCCTAGGATAGATCCATGAGAATATTCTCCATCTCATTTGAATCCACATTAGCTCAGTGTTTTTCCTGAAGCATTGAAATATATGAGCAAGCGTGACCGGTAAATTGTTGTTCAACTGTTTATTTTCATAGGGTTTATATTATCTAATGAAAGAAGATAAGAAAAAATTAATTAATTTATTGAAAAATTTCCAATAGAATTAAGTTTATTATCATTATAGATATAGTTACCTTCGAAATGTTTATTAATTTGAATTAATATAATAGCAATTGGGTTATTTTTAACTCTGTTTTTAAATATTTACCAACTATAATTGAGCAAAATTAGCTAAGGCTTTTTCTGTTAACATCAACTTTCCTCTCACTCTAATATCTAAATAAGCTGAGTTGGCTTAGGCATTTTATTCCGCATCAACTTTCATCTCATTCTAGTGACTGTCCCTTTCGTAGTGTTTAGAATGCACTAAAAAAACGATAAGTATAAAACGCTGAAGTGTTTTGTAAAAGATCCTGAAATCGAGACAAGTAATTGCATCATTCGATACATTAATATACTTATGTATTTCAAGAGGTCACATTAAAAACTTTCAAAACACATTCATAGAATGATTCACCTAAGTTGTTATAGGTTTTAACACCATATACGAAACGATTGTACGATTATTGCAATATACAGGGTGATGCATCGTAGTGTTTAATAACTTCCTTAATATTAGTTCGGTCCAGACTATCTGTCTCCTACCAATTAAGGTAAGTTAGCCACTCCTCTTGAACAAGTGAAAAATTCATAAAAAGAGTGGAGCAAAGAGTCTAAAGTTAAAGGAGTGAAAGATGAAAGATAATTAATTTTAGGCCTATTCTACAATTTTCAATTAGGATAGAGAGAGATAGTGTGATATATTCTATGAAACTATCAGATTATTTAACCAAGCTGATACTATCAATATGTGATAATTCATCTAAATTTGCTTTTTCCGTCATCTGTTATATTAATAATCTGCAGTTTATATTTATCCTATTTGGATAATCAGTAAAAGGAGTGATGTGAAATATAAATCTAATAAAATTACACATATACAGTTTCTCTGATTCCATTAAGTAACTCTTATTTTATGGCTCGCCCCATAAAGCTTGAAACTGTAAAGCAACTTCGATGTTCCAGTCATTTCTGATAGCCATTGCAGTGATGAAATCAAACGAACCAGAAGATATTTGAAAGCTGTGTATGGCAGAGCAAAAGATTGCATATCGTCCATTGAAAGAGATTCCCAGTGAAATCAATTTCAGTAATGGAGATCCTGATTATTGTATACGCGTCAAAGAATCTAACGTGGAGGAAGTCATATCATGTTATATGGGTTACTTAAGTTTAACTATTACATGGTTATTTTTATAACAACAAAATGAACATTTATATTTAGTTTTGAAGGGAATTATACTCCGAATTATTTAAAAAGGGAGGGATAATGTGAGTAAAGCATTATGTTAATAACTTAATAGGTGTTTCAATTGATTCCGCATATTTAATTATGTGATATGCTATCTTTGATTCATAAAAAAATTCTGAATGATTAAATGTAAAATTCCATCATTTAGACCAGGGGTCCCAAACTTCTTATCCCCTCGACCCCTTTGTAGAATATTTGCCTTATCATCGACCCTCTCCCTGGTAAAAATAAAAATATCTATATATAAGGTTAGTAAAAACACAAAATAAAGATAAACTTATCTCTTTTATTCATTTACTTAACATAAATTCGCCAACATGAAAAATACGTTAGCATCCATTTGAATTAATAAAGTTTGCATCAATGTGAAGGATGAGCTTGATGCGCGATGCAACAAGACCTGTGATATTTGGTTGGAAATTTGTCCAATCAGTCTTAAATCACCACGGTCCTCCAGATTGAGCTTGTTTCTCTGTCTTGTTAGAATGGCATTTGCGTGGCTAAAACCAGCTTCAACGATGTATGATGTTGTGAATGCAAGTAAGAAAGATTCGGCTGCTGATTTGAGCTTGGGATACTTATTAGCAGTATTGGTATTTAACCAATATTCGCAGAGATTCTCATTTTTAAACTGCACTTTAGCTTCGAGATCCACACTCATCTCAACAAGATCATCTTCTATGTCAGAACAATTAGCTTCATCTATCTTCAAATCAAATGGAGTAATTAGCCAATAGGGAACATACATATTCTCCAAGTCTTCGAACCGTATTTTGATGTCTTCTTCCAATTATCCAGATGTATAATATAAATCTCCAAATCGCTTTCTGAAATAGTTTCAGATTCTTTTAGTAGTTGCAAGTTTAAGAAATATTTGAAATTGCTACGAGACAGTGAAGATTTAAATAACTTCATTTTTGATTTAAAGCCCAATAGGATTGTTCGGGCTTGAATAATTTTGACATTTTTTCCTTGCAAACGCTTCTTATACATCTTTGCATTTTGAATAAAGATCTATCGAATGGAAAAGGTGATTCTTGCAATTTTTTAACTGAACACATAGAGATGGATCTACATTCTTTATAAACTCTTCAGTTAATAGTAATATAGTTAATTAATTCATGCGCATGTCTAATTAAGGAAATAAAATGTAATTTGGCAATGTGTAATATATAATTTGCCTTGTATTATTACAATATAACAATAATTAAAGTGCGTATTGTACAGTTAAGTATTTACAACAACTTTTCTCTAAATAAATATATCGTTAATACCTTCTAAACCAGTAGGGACAGTGCTGCAATCAAATTCAAATATTATAGTTGAGTCTCTGGAGTTAAAAATCAAAACATTTAAGAAACCATGATAAAATAATTGATATAGTCAAACGAAAAATACAGGAAAGGCTTTTAAAATCTAAAGTAAGTTCCTTGCAATGTTCCGCAAAAAATCTTCATTGGAACATTTTTCATATTGGGCCGTAACCTTCTTTATTCGCTTTTTTTTCTGTGTGGTTGAGGCTCATGACCAGAACTATGTTGAGCCACCTGGTAAGTAAGTGTTTTAAGTAAGTCAAAGAACTTCCAATTATGTGGATGTGGACAAACACACAATGAGGCAAACCGTCTGTTTTAAATGGTACTATAACAAGTTTTATTTAACCTATGTTAAATAGCCACGAAATTGAAAATGAAATTGAATTTATTTATAAATTATAATCATTACCGAGCATCTTTCAGTTCAACTGCTATTTAGATATTCTGACAGTCTTGTAGAATTCACAAAATGAGGTTAACCTTACTAACAATCATTCAACATTTTCGGTAATTAAGAAACAAACTATATAATCGTTGCAATTTAACAGTTATTATAAATGGTATTCATGATAACTGCAGGTAAGTAACGATAGAAGTTGAGACCATGAGAGACTAATGGGGTTCTACAAATTTCTTTTTGTTATACGACTTGAAAAAGAATTATGAAGATTAAAATCTGTGGATTCATGAAGTTTGCTCAATTGCTACAGTAACATTCCTTTCAAAATGGTGTCTATAATATAAAGTTCACGTGGAAAAGATATTATTATTAATCTTTTCTTTGTAAGTTTCGATGATAGTACTAACGGTCCACAAAATGATAATAAAGTTTTCCTATCAGGGAAATCTTTTCACTCCAATGGCTTTAATTAGCTCTTTACGCCACAATTTAAATGATCTAAATTAGTTCAAGAGAAACTTTTTAATCATGTTAGCACTAATAAGTATGAGACTAATTTATGAAGAATTTACCTATATTAGTCATTATTTAACTACACTGTTTAATTAGTGTATATCAATGGATAATGTATTAAATATAGTATCATGACATTTGGTGCATTAAACATTGGGAAATACACTGAGTGGTAACTTTAAAGCTATAGAGATAGAGTGTTTAGGCAACCAAAAGTAGGCAACCAATGTCCAATTTTATTTATCTGTAATAGTTCTAGTAAGTATTATAAATATAAAAAGCCAAATCTATTTATAAATATAATAACTAAATATAATTATATTGATATATACTGCATTTTTTTTTTAATTTTCAATAATAATAGTTTTATAATATAGATACTTTGTAACTATATGATAGTAAATCAGTCTCATTGAAAAAAAATATATAAAGGTTAATTAGGTTTAATTTAGTTTTGATTAATATCAATTATTGAAAAAAAAAAATGGAAAAAATACAATAACAATGTAAGTATCAATTTAGCAGCGGGTTCAACATGTCAACTTCGGAGCAAAAGTTGAGGCATTATCATCGACCTGAAAGGAACACATATGCAAGAGATCTCGAAATAGCAGTCACATAGGAAATTGTTTCCATTAACAATTAGTCATGCACATGTATAATATATAATAACATTTTGTCTTATAGTGTTACTACATGAATACAAAAATGCATTCACAAAGAAATTTAACGAGAAATAGCACGTGCACCGGTGGCTTTAGTCATGAATGAATAAGTAATTAAGGCCCCCACACATTACACGAAACGGGATCAGGGCCTCAGGCTCGCGCGAGCCTGCTCGGCTCGGCTCGTGCTTTCTGACTCCCCATACATTACAAGAGCCGAGCATTAGTTTGCATGATTTCTCCATTTCAGATGACCTATTCGAGATTGCAAACAACCTCGAAGAAGGTCTAAATGGTGCAAGTCTTGGTTATTGAAGAGGGGAGAACTGTCTCATGGCCAGTTAATTCAATAATTCGAAACTACGCTAATTAGGTACGTGAGAATGAATGAATCAACGTACTTGCAGTAGCTATCAATGGTGACCCCATTTATAAAAAGGAAGGATACATCAAACATACATTAAACACTTTCTGAAAAAGAAAAATTCATTATGCACTAAGCTGACGGCAGGCTCGGCTCGCACAACCCAGGCCAAATATCTGGAAGTGATAGATCAACCGAGCCACGAGCCTGATTGCGCGGCTCGTGGCTCGGCTCGAAGGCCCCACACACTACACAAACTAGCTCAGGGCTTGGCTTGTTTGCTAAGGCTCGGCTCGTTGATCGTGTAGTTTGTGGGGGCCTTAATAGTAGTTGAGGTAAAAATAATTATCACAATCGCTCTCATCCAAAATATAATATATAGTTCGAGTAACCCTGAACTTGAAAAAAATTACTACATTATGATGGACGCTATTCACCCAGTGGCACTCTACTACATAATTATAATCCATAAATCCTGATTATAAAGTTTCCGGGGAGATTCTTTGCATGGCGTATAATAAGAATTTTAATATCTATAACTTTTCATTGCAATTAACATGTATTGACTGACTAGTATGTGATGTGTGTACGTGCAACTATTATTATAATAACGGAAAAAAATCCCAACAATGATATTGCAGAGCAACTAAACTGATAACACTAAGATTTTCTTTCATACAATTTGCATGCAACCTATAAGATCAAAATGATTTATCCATATAAAAGGAAAATCTTTCAAATCATTCCAATCTCCAACATCAAGAGCTACTCTGATTTTCCCTGACAGTCTTTTGTCTATTCTTTGTTTGTCGAATCACAGTCTTCAGGCCATGGCTTCCTCTCAATCAGGATCCTAATTGTAATTGCCTGGAATCTTCCATGGTTCATTTACAGTACTGAAGCATGGCCGTCTAAAGTTGATCAGGCCAGCTCATCATGGCGTTTATAATTCAATGAGCTGTTCAAAGTGGTCCTATGATATCTAATTACTGTCGCTAAAATTAATGAATAAAGATTGCGTGCAACATATTTTCTTCGGTTTTTGAGCCATTTGCGCTGTTCATGATGTTTTTTTTCGCCTTGTGTTTTCTATGATACATATAAATTGAGAAATGTTCCAGATTATTTGCAATCAAATTTATGTGAATTTATTAATCATACTATATATAAACGTGTTTTTTTACTGAACGAGTTGCCCGGCAAATGGAGGCAAATTGGAGATTTAAGAGTGAATTAAGAACTTAAATATATAATATTAACCTATTTGTTAGGATTCAACATTTCTACTTGTGTTGTTCTGTTAACTAAGTTACCTAGTATGTTAATTACGACTTATATACCCAATTAAGTGGTAATTTAGTATTCTTTAGCACTACCTATTCCATATTTCAGAGGCTGGCAAACTGAATTGCCAATTTATAGCTTAAATTTTCGCAAAACTCCTGATCCATGTCAATTTGGTTCATATTTAATGATTCCAAGCCAAAATTAACATGTAAATTCATTCAAATTTTCAATCCAATTAGACCTATCTAAGCCAATTGATTGGCTTTAACTGATATACTCTAACATGGTCTAGGTTCTGCCAGTTCAATTTTAAATACATTTATTTTATCAGTTACCGATGAAAATTCATGAAAAAAATTCTTCTGGCCTATCAACTATGCCTTTGGCAATATTTTCATTCGTTATTAATACTTTCGTCAGACAACTCTAAATTGGTTTAAATTGCATTGCGATGTGAGGACAACCACCATTTTGATTGAAACGACCTCAAGCTCCTGTGTATATAGACGATATTTGAATAGATTAATTATTATCAGGTCAGTTAAAAAAACACTGTTATAGTAATTGAATAATTACAAATCCATTAGTATCGTTTATTACATTGTTACACAACTACATATAAGTGGCTAAAAAAATAGTCCAATTATAAAAACGGATGCATACTAAGTTCGCCATTTGTTTTGATTTTTAGGACCACTTTGAACAGCTGTTATTTTTGGGAATCTGGCCTGATGAACTATAGACGGCGTTGACTGAAGACTTTTACCTTATTAGAACCATACTTTTTGTCAGAGATAGGAGTGTGTTAATCAGTAATTACAATGATTAGTTTAATTACTCTGCCTTCATAATTTTAATGAAGAAAGTTTGTTTAGTTTAATGTTAAATTATTTTATTTTAAAAATATCCTATTTTTGGAGCTTATCTTCAAAAAAACAGTACCTGATACATGAATGTATTGATGGATATTAAACAAAACAATTGGAACATCATTCAGATTAAACTCTGTTTTATTTCTATTTGGATATATTTTAGGTGTAATAGAAACACTTCTCTATGAGTACATATATACGAGCATTTAATAGTAAAACAAATCTTCAAGGACATCTATAGCTGTATTTTCAAAAGATATCGGCTTCTAATCAATTCAAAATTAACATGGACATATTTTGAAGAACAGTGTAGATGAATGCACAGAACACACAGAATCATTAAGAGTAGTTACATTTCATTTAATGATCAAACTTAGAGATTATTTAGCTGAAGCCTAACTGTTACCGCTCTACAGTTATTAATGGCAAAACAGTCAATTATAACAAAATGCAGTGATGCACAGGGAAGAAATTTGTTGTAGACAAAATAATAATATAGTATTCATTCCATTAAACACAATGTGTCCTTATATCAGTAAAAAATCCACAAAACATATTCACAGATCTGTATATGTTCACAAACGGTTCAATTCTGTTGCGTCGATATTTAGGTTATAGGAAAATATAGGAAAAAAGGTTCTAGGAAAATTCCACTGCGGAAAATTCTACTGCGGAAGATTCCACTGGGAAAATTCTACCAAGGAAAGTTCTACTGAGGAATATTCCACTGCGGAATGTTCCACTGGGAAAATTCCACTGAAAATAAATTTATTTACCCCTTATTTTCGTAAACAATAATTTAAAAAATTCAGATTCTATAAGCTTTTTGTGACATTCATTACACTGTTTCTTTTTAAGTGGTTTAATAAGATGTAAGTTAATCTGGGTATATAAATTATCTTGGTGTTCATTTTCTTTGTGTATCACCTAAGGAAAAAGCATTGTTAAACTACTTCTACTTGAGATTAAAATAGTTCTTACTTAAAAAAAACTATTATATAAATTCTGTTTAGTATCTTGTTACACATATCTGATTATGTAGTTAAGTTTATATAGAATGCAAGTTTGAGTTTTAAGTTGAGGTAAATGAAAATATGTGTTATACGAGACGATAGTTTGTAACGAAAAGACAAAGAGTACAATCAATTACACATTGATGACTTAAACATGTTAATATAGTAATAACAATACAACAACAATAAAAATGAATTTTTTAATGTAATTTAAGGTATGCGCAATATCTTGTAGAGATATTTAATATTTTCTATTGATTTCCGCCTTCATATCTAAACACTAATCGTTTCAAACGTGAGTCAATTGCCTCGTACCTGTATGAAAAACATATTTCTATCGTCTTAATATCCCAACAGAGTGCAAGAAATTATACTTCAAAACAGTACAATTACATAATCGAAAACACAAATAAAATAATGTAAGAATAGAAGTAGCACAAAAATGCTTCACACAAATATAGTTCAAATTTCCATAGCTTTATTGGTTAAAGACAAAATCCTAAACTCTTACGTAGGAAAATACGGAGATTATAAACTATCAAGCTAGCAAGAAGAATATATTCCTGGGACATTAAGGGAATATCACAGGAAAAATCCTTCATGTCCTGGTAACGTTTAATTGACTCTCTTAATTTGATGAAAGCATGTTATAGTCACAAATTTTAGTCAATTGCTGAATATTTGTTTGTTCTTTGACTTTGATTATGATTATATAATTTTATATACAGCGATTTTCACAAGTACCTTGAATTATCTGAATATTATTTTCTAATACATTAATTTATCAACCAAGCTCAGTCATTACTTAAAATTTTAAATTTACTTCATAAACAATTCTCCACGGTATAGCAATCGTAAAAATAAAATGTCAATATTTATTTTATTTTATTTATTTCACAAAAATGTTCCCATACAATTAGATCAGGAGTACGGGAAAGAAACTCCTTGATCTTCACAATAATAGTAAAATGGCACTTTATTTATTTGAACACTTAATTAAGGCCTTTTAAGCTCAAAACTTCATGGGCAACCTATATAACATTTAAAACAAACTATTTAAAATGAAAAATGCATATAAAAGTGAATTTAGGAATTAAAACAATAACTACAGAAATAACATCCTACCATGCAGATTTAGTATAGTAACTTAGAGGAAACTTACAAGAAACAGAAAGAAAAGAAAAGAAAAAAGGTATTCCTAGCAATTATTGAGAATATTCTGTTTCAATTTGAGTTTGAAAGAATGGACATTATACATATTTCTTTTGTTAGATGGCAGAGAGTTCCAGAAATGAGTTCCTATATAAGAAATACACTGCTGAGACCTAGCTTTAGTGAACAAAGGAATAGACAGATTATTATTGTTGCGTGTCTCATAAGAATGGACATCTCTAATAAAATGAAAATCTAAGCTGATTACATTCTGACAATGAATCGTCTTATACATATAAGTAGCACACTGAAGAAAATGTAAATTGTTCAGAAGGTGTCCTTGCAATTTGCAAATAGTTCCAGAAAAGATACAAAATATCTGCATATCTCCCCCCTAACCAATTACTTTAGTTCTTCTGATACTCCACCACAAAACAACCGTCCAATTTTATTTTCTTAAGCGAATATTAATGGCATCGTTCGTTTCTCTCGACGTCTGAGCCACGTCTAATTTAGATAGCAGTAAAATCCCTTCATTGTGTTTACTGCAATGAAAGAGTGTGTGATGATCACTAATCTACATATTTAGGGAATAAATTACATTAATGTGAACTCTTTGCAAAATCTTTAAAAAGAAGTGATTATTAAATTGTAATTTTAATACCAATAAATGCAGTGATTATTTTCTTGTAATTTTAATACCAGTAAATGCATGCAGTGATTATTTTCTTGTAATTTTAATACCAGTAAACGCAGTGATTATTATCTCTTGATTTTATTACCAATAAAGGCAGTGATTATTATCTCTTGATTTTATTACCAATAAAGGCAGTGATTATTATCTCCTGATTTTTTTTTATCAATAAATGCATAGCAGTCAATAAAATAGGCGTTTTCTGTGGAATAAAAAGCGGTTTATCTGTCACCACAATTGGAAGTTCACTCAATGGACTTCAATGGAATTTGAAGGCAAGGTATTCCCATCTGCTTTTGATCTACCTTCAATAAAGTCATTTATTTCTCCACCAATATAAATATAGTGTGTATTAGTAAAATGAATATTACTATAATATTATTTATAAAAGCAGCGGTAAATTAATTTGAAAACACCTTTTTAAAGTATCAGTCTTTTAGTCTATCAATGAATTCAAATCACAAGACTGATCTAATTTTTGGAATATTCTATGGTAGACAATTGGTCTGTTGTTATATCGTATTGTGAGGCAATTGGTCAAATCTGTCCTCTGTCTCTTGTTCAGTCTGTCTTCAAAGTAAGAGTTGCATTCGATTCACAAGTAAGACAAACAAATATTCATAGGGAAAATAAATATCAGAAGTGTAATGTTCTTGAATTGTTACAACATATAAAAAGGTTCATTTTGTAATTGTTAAATGAAGAACTGTCTAAAATATCATATGATATAATAAAATCACTGTTATTATTATGTACTCTTCAAATATTTTACAACTTTTCAATTTAGAAAACTTCATATATCTTTCATATATAAATTAGTATTAGTAATATACTTAGCATTCTGAGAAGTGTATTTACACATATCCTGTATGCTTTGAAATGATCACCCTTTTTTAATACAATTTTCAATTTTTATCTACAAAAGGTAATGATCACTAGATTTAACAATGGCTGATAAAAATATTAAAAGAAAAGCTTTTATTCCAAAGCATCTCGCTGACGCTACACAGAATAACTACTGATAGCGAGTGTGAGCGACAACTAACATACTGTTCGTCACATCATGTTAGCGTTCGAATGACAGCTTGAAGAAGTATTTTGAAATGACAGTTTGTAAAACGACAATTTATAGTTTGTCTAGGTACTCTTTACAAATTAAGGAATTTATTTAATCTTCCCATTCAGGTAATTTAGAACCTATATAATAGTTATACCTAACTTATTATGAAAAGATAGTTATAGTTATTCTTTTGCAAAATAGTTATAGGATGATTCAATTGTTCGAATGATTTTTTTTCTATATGTTGATCCATTTATCGAAATTATTAATTTGATAGCTTTACAGTTGCACACTATTACCTACTATATTAATTTTCACTAATGAATAATGATTAGATATTCAATTTTTGTAAGGAAAACTTTGATTCATAATTAATATAATGATATTTAAGATGGTTGGTTCTACATAATTCTCCCGTCAATACACTTCACTTCAAGATAGTATCGCTGAAAAGGAAAGAGCGTCTATCTTTGAGTTTGGTATTCATTATGTTCGAATCTTCGTGATCAAAATATAATAATTAAAATACAAATTCACTGCAACTTTTATGACATCATCTGTACGAACTTTGAGGTAAAACACAGTTTTGTGTGTTTGGAATGAAATTTTCACAACGAATTTCGATAGCTAATATATGTATTTACATTAAAAGTTAGTTATTTAAGTTATTTATATACTAAACAAAGTCAAATTACACATGGAGCACTTATAGTAAGAAAATTTATTTAAATTCCATATAATTATTAGTTTAGTTTAGTTACTAGAATGTAATTCTACGTCATAGTAGGTTAAGAAAAATCTCTAACAACCAAATTGGGTATTGACTTATGAAATTATCATCCCTTGCTACTAACTGTCAGCATTGGATAATTGAGTAATTACAATATTACATGAAATATTAAATGGTAATCATAGTGACCAAATGCAGCAATTGGTTATCTTAGTTTATTAGATACCTATATTATCTATTGGACTTTTCAGTCGTACAATGACAGAGTAGATAGTTCTCTGATCTGATTATAATCAGTCGAAATGTTAATTAGATCGTTAAGTAGCTAGAGAATCAGTTACTCAATTAAGATTCCCGATAATGATTTAGCCTTGGAAATGAAAAGAACCAATCTTTTCCCCTTGAAACCAACTCATTCACTTTTTTCCATTCCTGAATATTTATCGAATCGATAATTTTAATTACCGGTTGGTTTCCGTTAAGTTTCTAAAGACATTTTTTTAATTAATTAAACGAATCGCGAGAATTCTCTTCCCGGTAAGTATTATAGTCTATTACAATATGAAAGTAATTAGAATAAATGACAAAGGAACACTTCTATATTAAATTTATAACACAGAAAGAATCAAGTAATAGAGAAATGCAGATATATTAATTAAAATTTAAATGCAATTTAACTTGATGAAATGTTATTTGGTGTTCAACAATGTTACTTTATGTGATGGAAGATTTATCTCATACACCTATATTATAAATAAAAGTTTGATTAATAATTGAAGAAAAAAAAAAATTTTAATAACAGAAAGTAATATTTCAAAAATGAATAAAATAAATTAAAAAAAAACATGAAACTTTTCCTATAACATATATGCTTCATATGTTCATTCCTTTTAAAGAAGGCTCATTTCAAGCTAACTACTATTTTTATTGTTTCAATCAATTCGGCCAATGTTTCTCATTATTTTGATGTGAACCCTCTGAAATTAGATCGCCTAAAATTTTTCTGAATGCTTTCTAATGTTTTTTTAAAATCAATACACTACAATACCTGTTTTATTTCCACTTTAAGTCCAAATGAAAAGTGTATACGCCAGTTGTTTTGAATGTCAGCTATAGGTTTTATTCTATCTAATATTGATTATTCGGATATAAGTATAAAATAGGCGAAACTTTTTATAAAACGCTTAATATACATCAAGTTTTCATTTACAACTAAGACGGAAATCGAATGTATATTGTCTGTTTATAAAATTCTAACCGGAGATCAAAACAAAGAGTGTACAATCTGTTTCTTTAGAGTCATACTATCGTTTTGTACAATTGGTTGACACTGAGTATGAAAATCATTGAAAGTATATGAAAAATATATATAGAGAGTATTTATCAGATTGATGGTCCCAGAAATTAGTTCTCGGATATTGCAAAAAATTGAATCAATTCTAAATCGTCGGAAGTTTTTATAGAAAAAATTATAGTGGGGCCACGGAATTTTAACACGCTATAATTATTAATTAGGATATAAATTATGTTGATGTCGTCCATAAAATGGGAACTATTGATCGCGTGTAAAAAAGGAAAAGAATTGAACCCAGTATGAACCTTGTGGCAAACCTTTTGGACACCTCTCATTCAGATGATTTCAATTCATTGATTTCTGTATAATGGCAACCAAAATAAACAAAAAAGGTATGATATTATTCAAAGAGAAGTCAATTTCAAAATATTTTAAAACGAAAATACTAATTTTATACTAATATATAGAAAATACGAGAGTTTTCAATAAAGTGGAATGGCGAATATTATTATATTATAGAATTAATTTTATATAATTTAGAGTATTAATTATTTTACAAAACCAATAAAGTTACTGAACGTTCGTAAAAATGGTGTCCTCTCCGTAAGATAAAATTTTAAATAGCCTGCTGGAGTATTTTAAGCCTTAAAGATTATAATCCCTGAAAGTTGAGTGCAATTTTTCTCCTCTGATATTAAGTTTGACGTTAAAATGAAAACCTGGATTAGGTCGGATCAAGGAGAAAAATCGGAATAAATTGTGGCGGCGAGAATGGATTTGTGTTCGCGTCAGTGAAATAATGTGTGCAGTACGTTTTTAAAATGTTTATCTACTTCTATTTTAAACCGTGAGCTTGTATATTTCTATGGTTATAAACAGATATTCATATATTAGAATTTATAACTTGCACAAAGTCTTGCATGCAGAGTTTTATAAATAAGTAACAGTTATAGATTTACTAAAATATCCTGCAGTCTCTTGATAATTATACACTAGACTGGCAGTGACCCGTTGAATCAGCGCTAATATTATTATATATTAATATTATTATGTTTAAATTTCAATTAATAATGATATGCTTAATTAGCGATTTTAAAATGAATTTCCCTGTGTTGATAAATCATATTTTACAATTATTTTGCATCGGAATAAATAAATTTGATATTTCAAGCAATTATTTTTCAAATGACAATATTTTCCATTAAAAACAAGAAGAATATTTATAGTTTGATTGAACTCTTCAATTAAGTTGTTACTAGAGTTCATTTTAATTGCGAAAAAGCTTGATCTATTCTAACTCATTTTTTGATTAGTTTGCAAGGATATTTTCACAAATTGAATTATTTAGAACTCGCACCGTTTATTTATCACTTTATAGAAGGTAAACAATTCTAAGACTATTCAAGATTTTTTATCTTTAAAAAAAACTCTGTCCGAAAATCAAAGCAGATTTTGTTCTGAGTTTAGAGACGTCTGAAACTGAGGGGTAAAATTTTAAATTTCAATGAGAAAAGAGATGTACGTCGAACTTAGTGGTGACCTGACCTTTCGCCAGAAGCCTTTTCACCGAAAATGACTTCGCTGAAAACAACTTCGAAGCACGACACTTACATCGAAAACTAAAAAAACATACCTTTTTTATATAAAGAGATTTAATCTGCCTAAGGTTAGGTTTAATTAACCCCTCTCCCCGGTGGTCAGTTTTGATAGTGGCAAAATGTATACTCTACTGTTTTTTATTACTGTTAAATAAGTATAGCTTATTTAGGAAAATAATTATCATAAGTGTTCTGAGGCGAAAGTGTTTGCGGCGAAAGGACCTAGAACCGAACCAAGTAATATCACTAGAACTATAATATTCTAAAGAAAATATTTATTGGAGAGTATTCTCCTGTTTTAGTGTGTTTTATCAATATACAAATAGTAAAGTAGATTGATTGACAGCCTATTAATATAATCTAAAATACATTCATTTACGAATCAATTCCTACAGAGCTATTAAATGCATTACAACACGCAGAAGTCGCCATTTCTCACGGGAGTCTCTATTAGATTAGCAGTGCCTTCATCTCGTATAAATATGCGATAAACTGGTCCACAATGGAAGCCACTTACAAATATTGTAAAGAACCATCCACACAAATTTATTCCGAGGAATGCTGAATTTAAAGACTGAGTTTTTTGCGTAATTTCTTCTAGTTTTCTGGAATTCGTTTTCAATTAACAAAAGAGAAGATAAATGGGAGCTATGCATTTAGGAGAAAAGCTAAAATAAGATTTACCGAAGAATAGAATTACCTTTAACCGCCATGCTAAGTCACTAACTCAATTAGGATTTTAGTAGCTTTTAACATGCCAACCTACTAACAACAATATGAATGGCCCCAAATCTGCCTCGACGATATAATGTGAGGTCCCCATTTGATTCGTGGGAATGAACCATGTGTGTCATGTATGGCGGTAATTCCTGCTGATGGAGCTCAGAACACCATGGGGAAATTCTTTTAAAACTATTGCGACATTTACTAACGGAATTATGTATTTCTCCACGACACATTTAGGTAAATCTGTAACTTTATAATTATGATTATATTTTTTTCGCTATGATTGTTCATTTTTCAATATAATTTGCGCAATCATTATAAATGCAATTTATATAATAATAATTACTTAAATTATTATCATTAGTGTTTGGATATTTAATTAGAAATATTTTCAAGGGATATTGAAAATTTCATGGGTTGAATGGTTAATTAAGTATTGTTGAAACACTTTGATTTACAAACAAATACAGTTTGGAGTTGAAATTGTTGAAACAATGAGCGGTCAAAGGTTATTTATTTCCTAGAGATCATTCAAGTTCAGGGTGAAACGGAAGCATTGTGGCCGCTGAGTACAATTCTTTGGTTTGAAAATGCAGACAGTAATTCACTAACAGGTGATGAAATTCCAAGAAGTTGAACATCCAAGAATAAATGATGCAAAATAGATGTTTTTATCTATAAATCGTATATCATCGTGAAGCTAGCAAATCTTTACTGGAATCTATATTTAAAATTTATACTTTGGATTATGGCTGTGAATCGAAATAGACTGATTCATCAATTGCAAAGAAGTTGATGCTGAATCGTTCAATTGTTTGGATAAATTATTAAAATGCTCAAGAAGAATGGTTATCTTCTGGTCATGGCTTTTGGATTGCAATCATTTGAATCAATATTGACCATTTGAAATGTAATGCATATATTTATCATGCAATTTCGGTCAATTTGCGAAATCGATCGATCGCGACATACATATTTTGTTAGGTCAGGGGATCCCCGGAGAATTCAATAGTGAAAAATGAATACTTTTATGTTTTAATTGATCTTATTTAGGGTGCTTGATTGTATAGTAAGACAGTAAAATCCGATAATGTAGCATCTTTAATTAAGGTGGTTACTCAGTATTAATAATCTACGTTGCCTAAATATATGATCTCTTCAGCAATGATCTACGTGATTACTAGAGTCCGGACAAATGCCATAAAGTCCTAAAATGCCATAAAAGCCATAAAATGCCATAAAATTGCTATAAAGTCAATAAATGCAATGGAGTCAATTATTGCCATAAAGTCCTTTAAATGCCATAAAGTCCTAAAATACCATAAACTCCTAAAATGATGCGAAGTCTTATTTTGGGCTTTTTATATTATTAAATAATTTGGTAAGTCGGTAAAGTTGATGGGTTATTTTGACAAATTTATAGAACGTTATGATTCAATCAAAATCTGTCTGAATAATTATACAAATAAACTACTTATATCACTTCAAGAATTAGTAAGTCACCACTGTATCTAGTTTTCTGTGATTATTTGCATCATTTTTTTTAGCATAGACTCTGCCATGCACAAAATAGTGAATAATATACTATTCAAAGAGAGAGATATGTAGAACCTAGGGATATTTGTAATATTTACAATAGAAAAACTACAAGGCGATAAAAATTGTGTTTTGTCTTGTAAGTGGTTTTTGCTGTACAACAATTTCAGAGTATCTTAATTGGTCTAATTATCTAATGTATGATTTGTTTAATATGAGGTTGTCTACTACGAGGGTTTGCTATAAATACAAATTTCGAATTTAATATTGGAATTAGTTTCATTTCATTAATTTCAATTTACCTTAATTTTTTTATAATACTTTTAGGTTAAATTTGAATAAATATACTATAAACTAGATTCATTGAATTTTTAAGGGATGAATTATTCATTTGTTTTCACCATTTTTTTCATTTAAACGGACTAAAAGCTGTCAATTTTATATTTCAAAATGCTGATTTATTCGTTGTAAATACCTATTTATTAATCTTAAAAGTGAATGCATAAGTCCTAAAATGTTGTATTTAGGTCCTAAAATGCCTTGATAGGTCCTAAAATGCCATTTTTAGGTCAATTAAATGCCTTTTTTAGGTCCTAAAATGCCTTTTTTATAGGTCCTAAAAGTCCGGGCTCTAGTGATTACCATCGAATATGGTCACTGGTCATAATCATTAACAGTTATTTGTTGCTTGGATGTTGATTATGTGAGGTAACATCCGTTCAAGTCTTCTATGAGTCTATGATTAATGATAAATTTTAAGGAAAAATGCATGGGTTATTGATGCAATATTGCAATTTCTCAGATTGTTGTTTTTATTCAAGTGTTCCTAATTTTATATCCATTGAACTGAATGGTGGAATATTTTCCCCTAGTCAGAATAAATTCAACTTTTGAAACATATGAAAATAGTGTGAAATCATTGAAATATTGTCCAACAATAATCATTATTGAACCAGTTAGAAAAGAAAATTAAGCTGCCGATATATGATATACAGTAAAACTCCTTTATAAAAAGTCCTGCATAGGGAATGTAGAGTCCTGAGTAAGGAAGTAGCCACTATAGTGAACAAAATTTCCTCAGTCTGCCATGAATTGCCGCCAGTCTTAGAAAACGTTTCTCCATTTTATGGCTGACTAAAAAAAGGTTCACTTCACAGTAGAGGCTACTTCCTCACTCAGGATAGTACATTAACTGTAAGAGATTTCATTATAAAGAAGAACTGCAATTACATTTTAAGTTTATATATTAATATCAAGTCATCTATATTTTATAAAAAAAATATGAAAGATTATACTAAACTTACATTTCAATTTCCATTCCAGGACCTACTGTGCTCTGATTGGACTAACACATCGTTTGGTGTTGGTTCAAATCAGCGCCTCTGTTTCTTTCTTCTAATTCCCTCAAGGGACTCCTAATTGTAATTGCAGAGGATCTCTGAGTCTCATCTGCTGCTAAATACTCTTCTCCTAGTTTGGCATAACGGAAAAATTAAGCAAAATATTAAAATGATTCAAAGGAATTCTGCCTGAGGTACGTCTATAGTAAATATTGTAGCAAACAGACAAATTTGCTGATTTTATTTATCTACTCTATTTCTTGGCGAAATTATAAAACTCCTTGTCACATACAAATGTCTCACGAAATCTCCACTTTAATTTTTGTTAATATGAATAAACAATATTGGATCTTTTGCTCTATTTTAAAACAAGTTCTACTTAATAAAACAAACAATGAAGTACCGTAGTGAATAAATGGGTTGTCTGGTACAGATATCGACGCTCTGATCCAAATTGAAAATAAAATTACTCTCGACGCGATAGGAAAATTGAACGAGCACCTTGCCATCAAATTACCAATGGCAAACTAACAAAACAGTGTTCTGAGAGTCAATTTGAAAACTGTAGATAATTAAATGTATATATTTATAAAATTATATTGGAAAATTTATATATTGAAGTGGTAGATAAAAAATATGGAAATTATTTTGAACAGAGGAAATTAATCAGTGCCTAAAATTAAAAGTAATTTTTTTCTATGCATAGAAAAATTATAATTTAATAATAGAATAGCCATTCATTCTTTCAGCTTACCATTTTCAGCTTTATATATTTAATTACGTTCAATAATACTATCAGTATATAAAGTTATTTTGTTTTGTCTATCGTCTTATTATTATTGTGTGATAAAGTTGTATATTGGTAATATTAATTTTGAAACACGTATTTACAGTAGAATATTAATAACAGGTATAATATGACATTCCACTCAGTGAACAATTAGTACTGTGGTTTCTTCTCGTGATTGAGTAATTTAAAGAAACGATTTGTTGTAAAACTGCTAAATTTTGCAAAACATTATTTGACACTGGAAATGTTTATATTCTTGGAAATTAGAGACACCCAGGTGTTTCACGTGTATCCTATAAACTTTAATTGTCACAAAAAACTAACACTTGAATGGATCAACTATAATTTTGATATACTTATGTTTCAAGAGTTTGAAAGTGCAAGAGAAGTTTCTATCAATTGTAACTATTAAATGTATCAATTTATATTAATATATAATTCCCATTCTAATTTTGATGTTTTACAGATTATGATACCATCAATTTTTCTAATATATTTACAGTTGTTTAGAAATTTAAATATTGTACGTAAAATATTTTAATGCAAACTTAAAATAAAATTATTTTCACGAGGTTTCGAATTAAAATATTTTATATTATAGTATAAAATAAAGATACTCTCGTGTATACCATAATGTTTGGAAAGTTATACTTCTGATTTGAAGAAAAATAAACTAAAACGATTTTTTTTAAAGAATTATTCTAGAAACTCTTCGATACGTAATTAAATTAGCTTAAAATCAAATAAGTTGAAATTTGTGTGTATATTTTTTTTGATGGAATAGAATATACCAAATTTCTGAAATCTCATTCAGGAATTAATTTATGAAAAATTGTCCTTAATAATTGAGAAATAATTTGTAGAGTTGAATCAATTGCTCCAACAAGAGAGTTGCCATTAGGTTTTTTTTCGCTCTCCACATCTTTTATAAGTATTACGGCTCAAGGGATCTGCTCCGAATGATTATTATCATGGAGCCACTTTCGAAAAGGCTCCAGTCTCATTATAAGAGATTATGCATATTAACTCGATTATATTTCATTGTGTTTGATGTGCTCACTTGCTATCTAACTTACCAGCCGCTAACAGCCATGTCAAAAACATGATTAAAATGATAGGGATTTGGAAGAGAGTCCATAGATTACAGAGTTGAGTTTCAAAGGATTTAGGAACAGGTCGGAGGTAGCAAAGTTTATCGGAGAAACTTTATCCCAAAATTGTAATTGTATTGGGACGATGTTGCCCAAAGAAACATTGTTACCTGCATTAACAATGGAAGTAGGGACTATCTATATATTGATAATATATTCCAAATATAAAGATTCAAATTTCTTCCTCAATATTCGAACAGATTTTTTTTATTAACACACGATAGTCAAAAATCGACTAGATTATCTCACAAATACTTTTTTTTTTTAATTAATAAATAGTACAAAAACTTCGAGATAGAGTTTTCGTAAGTAAGTAAACGAATTTAATTTAATCAATTAATTTAATGTTTTTTTGTTTAAAAAACAATATTATTCCATTAAAAACTTTAAATATAAAACCTTTTAGAAAATGAAAATTCTTTCATGCCGATGTTTTAAAAATATTAAATTAATTATATAATTTAAAATTTATATATCATTCACAAGTACACGAATAAAATTTCAATAAATTGAATATATTCAGTTATTTGTTAGAAATATTCATTTGACTGAAGTTAAAATATATGCTAAATCATATTTAACTTTAAAACATCTGGTGGAGGTGTGTAAATTTGGAAATAAAATGAAGATAATGCAGTATAACTCCTCTATAGTGAACGAGTTATGATGTAGCATAAAAAGTGAACTGATCTTCTTTAGTATGAGTAACGGAGGTCAAATTTACCACCTAATCTTTTGTTTGTTTGTTCTTAATATAGATTAAAATATTTTCAAAATACCGAAGTTACCCTGATAAAATACTAGACTGAAAATGACTGAACATACATAACTAATTATGATACAATCACTCCTAAAAATTCCTTCTTATCATATTCAATATTAAATAACGTAATACTAATATTAAATTCATATTTAGAATAGGTTTAGTAATGAATCTTCATTTCCATCCAATGTATGTCTTTTAAAGCATATTATTAGCTTTAAACAAATCACTAAAAATCATGCGCATTCAGACCGCGCAGCTTCTAAAGCTGTTGCCATCTTAAGAGTGATAGACTAATTAAATTATTGTTTATTGAATATATATGCACACAGGTAATATATCACATATATTAATATTGTTATAGTTATATTTAGACCATGCAAATACTTTTCTTAACTCCTATTGATCAGATTCTTGTTCAAACAAATGTTAGAACAAACCACGAACACACGCACAAGGTCATTGTAACTAACTTCAATCATTAATTATTTCTTTCATACAAACCAAGTGACTTATATTAATAAACTTCTAAGTGCATTCTTCAATTTTTTCGATAATTAATGAGAATCAAAGAGTAATAAAACTTTATCTATAAATGTATTCAATAATATATTGTGAATCTGGCATCAATCTCTAACAAGCGCAATGGAGGAACTAAGACACTAGTTCACACAAAGTTTATCTACTGTATTACACCTATTAACTTTATGTGATTAGAGTTAATTATATATATCAGGTCACCTAAAATTGCATTTATTAGAGAAAGGGGTAAAGTTCGCGATGTCCACCACAAAACAATGTCTACCACAGAACAGGTTGCTTTAAATAATTCATCTATTGTGTTTTGGAACAATATGTTTATGTAATCCGTATTATTTTCACATTCTAAGAACATTTTATTCCTTGTAAAAATTTGTTTAGATCAATATTTACAAAGTTAGCCTGGATAATTAGAAAACATTCCCTACGTCAGTCACGCACGCCTCAGGATATCTATCGCTGATTCACTAATCATATGCTACTGTTCTGTGACGGTACATCGTAGATAGGAGCTGCATTATTTAGCAAGGTTATTGATTTAGGAAATGTGTGATATCCTAAATCAATAACCTACATACTTAATTAATTATTTAGGTAGTTGCCAAAGCGGCTCTGTATCCTACTATGGTTTATGGATTTGAAGGGAGCCGGAGCCTAGGAGGTAGGCTAAATAGCTATTAGACCTAGTTAGTTAAGTTAGGTATAACTTATAAATTAAAGTTGTTACCTTCTAAGTCATTTAGTGACTCTTACCTCTATAACAGTATAACTAAATACTCAAATTGGTTATTTTGTTTTTGAAGTTTAATTTATCATTCAGGATAGGTAGGTACTACCTACTAGCCACATTTGAGACATTTAATGTCACTAGGAAGTCAAATAAATTTGACTTCCTAGTGAAGATCCAGTCTACAGAATATGGGACATTTTTAACATTTTCTGTGCAAACAATCTCTAATTTCCTCCTATATACTCAGTGAATATATTTAGGTAGGTAGGTACATTCATTTTTCTGAGAGCAAATGCATAATTTGATGATTTCTTGTCTTGTCAGTTCCCGCAGTCTGGGTGAAGATTTACAACTTGGAAACTTATTTATTCAGCCTGCCTGTGTCTGATGCATACCTATGCATCTTTTTTGAGTGTTTTCATTGTTATTTAATTTATTTACCAGACTGCAGGAACTCCCAAGTCCCATATTTCAATGTAGGGCCAAAGTCGCCGAGTCGCCAGCAGACTGGCGACTTTGGAAGGATCAAAATTGGATGAATTAGCCTTACTGGCGTTTTTTCAAACTCTAAATTACTTTCTTAACACTTTGACGCTTGTGTCAGTTTTCTAGTTTGGTCCAATTAGCACAGACGTCTATAGACGTCGTATTGCGGGAAGAGACGTCGTGAGTAGTTTGTGCCACTGCGGGTACCAAAAGCACCACGACGTCTATAGACGTCACTCCATTTTTTACTGTCAATAGACTCGTTTATTAGATATATAAGCTGACACAAAATATTCGGTATCTTTTCCGACTATTCATTAAGAATGGTGGTGCATTTGGACAAAACTGGCATGACGGCTATGGACGTCGTCGAGCGTCAATGTGTTTAAAAAAAAAATAAGCCTACAAACTACAAAGTAGTTCTTACCTATCCCCAGGTTATCTGCTGTTCCTTAAAGACTCGTGTAAGTTGCCAATATTAGCTTATATTATAGCTACACACTAACTTTAGAGTTTAGTATACATCAATTTGTTTGGAGACCTGAATCCATCGTGGCGACCTTTATTATATGAAACTGGTGACTTTGAATTATTTTGGTAATACTGGCGACTTTCCTGCCACACTTTTAAACATGAAATAGGGCCAATTTTCCTAAGAATCTCTGAGGATATTAATTGTTTCATTTTCTTTCTTTGCTTGCTTATACCTCTCTTAACTCATTTATGTGAGTCTTAATACTTAAGATGCTTTAACAGTTCTTCATTTAATCAAATTTATATTTATTTACAGATTCCTATTCACTATAAAGTATAAAGAATATTCATAGTCATCTTTTTTATAACTTATTCTCATTTGAAACTAATTGGCTCATAAAAATTTGTAGACTATTTTATAGTCAGTTGATGTTACACTCATAATCTCAAAGAAATAGGTGAGTTTATAGTTTTATTAGTATTATAACTTTTCCAGTCTCTTAATATTTGTTCAATGTCTGTCAGACATATATTTTCCAAACCCTAATATCATTATTTTTGAAACAGACCTATCTCCTAAGTTGTAAAAATAATTAGCTAAATCAAATTAATGTTCTCTTCTATTCTGTTGTAGATATTCCTTTTAAGTTTGTGTAAAACATTCATATTTCACCTTGTTGATGCTACCCTCTCAACATTAATGACAAAGAATACTTCATTATTATTTCATGGTATATTAGATATACTGTATCTTACAGTTTGAAGCATCAACTTATGCTATGTCATGTATCGTGCATCTTTATGTTATAATTTTTTAATGATATTACTAATATCCTAGATCTACTCATAATCTCTTCATAAGATTCAATCCTGTAACATCCTGTTTTTTTCAAATATGTTATTATTTAATGGCTTGCTTTCATTTTTCAGGTGTGGAAGATGTCTTCAGCACCTTATCACCCATCTATTCAAAGAACAAATGCAATAAGTACTCTGGTGTTGACATTAACATTAAATCATCATGAACATGATGCAAGACATTCATTCACGAATTTTGAAATCATGTCAGAACATGATTATTCTTTTATTTGTCATATATGTGGAAATTTCCCAGATCTCTTATGAGTGATGTTTATCGAAAAGGTTACTTTCCAGTATCAGTAGACCTAAAGTCAACCTTGGTTGATGAACCTAGGAACATGAAATAATTTTGGAGGAAAGTAGAATTAAAAATTCTGATAAAATTTTTTTATGATATAATCAGTGATTGGACACCATAGATAACTCCATTCAATGTAGGATCAATTTCTTCTACTGAATCTGAAAAGGGTACATCTTCTGATGTATCTTTAGAAGAAACCTCAATGATTTCAGAAGATGAATTAATTCAAGTCATAAGAAAAACAAGTAACAAAGATCTTCTTGAAATGCTGAAAAATTGAATATCAAAGCTAAAATGTCTGCATCTAAAGAACAGTTAATTCACGAAATAAAGAATAAACTGAATGTTTTACCTGCTTTTCAGAAAAGAAAATGTTCTGTGTATAGTGTTTTACCTGCTTTTCAGAAAAAAAAAATGTTCAGTGTATATGTGGGGGCTATCTAACATTCACATTCAGTCTCCATCTGACTATGTAGATTTGCTCTTATCTCTAAATTTCAAGCCTAGCATATTAATATGTGACATGCCAGACAGAGTAGCAAAAAATTTGATGAAAAGGGCACCAGAGTTTTTAGTGAGTCATTGTGGAATGTTTGTTGAGCCAACAATGGAAAATTTACTGCTTGCTAAACAGAACAAATTGAAAATTGAGCTAGCTTTTCTTAATTCTCGTCTAAATTCTCTGAAATCTTCTGACATAGATCACAGCTATGGCAGAGTTAATCCAGTAACAAACACTTCGAAAATATACATTGCATATGATGAATTTCATAAGATTAATTGCAAGAGAGATTCTGAACTTTGCCGCCACATCACTTTGATCTCCAATATTAAAATGATCAACACTCAAACGTCAGAACAATTTAATAATAAGATAGGTAAATCTCATTATTTCATTGATAGAATGGATGGTGTTACCCATTTATTCTATCTGCGTTTGTTGATTCAACTTAATAATGAAAATATTAATGCAAGAAATTTGAAAAAAAAAAAATCTTTGTGTATACCAAATTTGACGCTCCAGAAAGACTGCTTTGGTCGCTTATATCACAAAAAAAATATGAAAAAACCACTCTCCAAAGTTCCATCTTATGATGACCATTGTGAAGGAAGTGAATATACAGAAGATTTCCTTGATGTTGATGTAATGAGCATCATGAAATCAGTTTCACCCCATGATGACTCTGTTCCACTCCAAGATGATGACTCTGTTCCACCACAAGATGACTCTGTTCCACTCCAAGATGACTCTGTTCCACCACAAGATGACTCTGTTCCACCACAAGATGACTCTGTTCCACCACAAGATGACTCTGTTCCAACACAAAATGACTCTGTTCCACCAAAGGATGACTCTGTTCCACTCCAAGATGACTCTGTTCCACCACAAGATTACTCTGTTCTACCACAAGATGACTCTGTTCCACTCCAAGATGACTCTGTTCCACTCCAAGATGACTCTGTTCCACTCCAAGATGACTCTGTTCCACCGCAAGATGACTCTGTTCCACTCCAAGATGACTCTGTTCCACCACAAGATGACTCTGTTCCACCACAAGATGACTCTGTTCCACCACAAGATGACTCTGTTCCAACACAAGATGACTCTGTTCCACCAAAGGATGACTCTGTACCACTCCAAGATGACTCTGTTCCACCACAAGATGACTCTGTTCCACTCCAAGATGACTCTGTTCCACCACAAGATGACTCTGTTCCACCACAAGATGACTCTGTTCCAACACAAGATGACTCTGTTCCACCAAAGGATGACTCTGTTCCACTCCAAGATGACTCTGTTCCACCACAAGATGACTCTGTTCTACCACAAGATGACTCTGTTCCACTCCAAGATGACTCTGTTCCACCCCAAGATGACTATTCCACCACAAGATGACTCTGTTCCACCACAAGATGACTCTGTTCCACCACAAGATGACTCTGTTCCACCACAAGATGACTCTGTTCCAACACAAGATGACTCTGTTCCACCAAAGGATGACTCTGTTCCACTCCAAGATGACTCTGTTCCACCACAAGATGACTCTGTTCTACCACAAGATGACTCTGTTCCACTCCAAGATGACTCTGTTCCACTCCAAGATGACTCTGTTCCACTCCAAGATGACTCTGTTCCACCCCAAGATGACTATTCCACCACAAGATGACTCTGTTCCACCAAAGAATGACTCTGTTCCAATCCAAGATGACTCTGTTCCACCACAAGATGACTCTGTTCCACCACAAGATGACTCTATTCTACTCCAAGATGACTCTGTTCTATCCCAAGATGACTTTGTTCCACCACAAGATGACTCTGTTCCAGCACAAGATAACGCAGTATCACTGCCTCAAGCCATTCATGGAAATTATTTGAAAGATAACTTTTTATTTTTTGAAATGGATGGTATTCCCATAGCACATTCAGATTTGCAAACTTTGCAACCTAATTCGTACCTGAATGATGTTATAATTGACTGTTTCATAAAATCTATCATAGGTGATGATACAAATATGTCTCTGATTGAAAGCTCTAGTGTGTTATACCTATTGAGAACTTCTCCACCAAAACGAATTATCGAAAATCTTTTCGATCTATCTAAAGATATCATATTTTACCTTGGTGTGAATATAATCATTGGCGATTGATAATACTTTACCCTCAATCTCACACTTTTTCCCTTTTAGACTCTCTTGGCCTGCGATCTTCCAGTATAACTCAAATAAGGACATTTCTCAATACAAATTTTGATGGAAATAGCTGGCGCTTTTTGAAAATTGAACAGGAGCTGCAATGTGATTCTAGTTCTTGCGGGTTTTTTGTTTTGTCCCATGTTGATAAATTGCTGAAAAATTGTTGAACAAGAAAATATTATTCGGTAATCCAGATACAAAAAGAAAACAGATTTTACAAGGGAAAAATTTGTAATAGCAAATGCACTTACTGTTGTTCAATAGATCCAACTAAAAATAAAGGCACCAACAGGAACACTAAGTGACTGCAGTGTGACTTGTGCAATAGGTGGGTGCACCAATCATGCACAATGATCAAAAGTATTGAAACTTTACTTGTGTTTGAATGCAAGCTTTGTGAACACTATATTAGCGCAGTTATTTCAATACGATCTCCTGAATTTGAAAAGACTAACAAGAAAAAGACTAAGAATTCCATTCTACTTTTCAAATCTAAGAAGAATTCATCACACTTCCTTAAAGAAGACAGAATTAATAAATTCAAGATCATTGTGTTGGAGTACTGTCGTGCACGAAAGTGTGGTGCGTGTAAGGAAAACTGAATAGTGAGAGGACGCATGAAAAACTCTGAAAAAAGAACATTGGATTTATCCCTTAAATATTTTGCAAATATTTTCACCCAGAAAAGAGTTAATTTTGAAATTGAAAAGATGGTGTATTGCCATTGTAAATTGGAATGTGTGCTGTCACTAGATCCACTTCTTGTAAGTGGTTCAGCTTCTAATTTTTTTGTTGATAAAGATGTAATGGATGAAATTTGTCGCTACAAAGATGAATGCGATAATTTTTCGAAAGAATTTGAGGTGGTTTTGAAGGATGTTCCTTCAAAACCACGATAATACATATAGTCCATCCAACATATATTCCAAATTAAAGACAAAATTATTTTGGTATTGAAATAAACCAATCTCTAATTTCGAAGAAATTCACATATCACATTTCTAGAAGGTTAATTCATGCAGAAATTGGAATTTCATTTGATACAACTAACTCAAAGTTAGAAATTATTTCCTTATGATTCTTTATTTTGTGCTACTGTTTTCTTCTAATATTTCATATAATTATTTCTTTTGTGGTTCTAATCTCTTTAGAATTAATCCACTCTTCATAGCTTGCAAGGGATTTGATTTTTATTAACGGTAAAATCTAGCTACTTATAACAATATTTTCTCAACATATAATTTTTTTTTCAATATAAATGCGTAACCAAATGTCTGTTGATTGTTCTGTATTTTTACTATGGAAAGTAGTTAAATCTAAGTGTATTATTTTAGTGATGAATCATATTACATTTTCCTGCCTAATCAGATAGATTGATTCATTTTTGTTAATTTGAAAACCCTTTAAACACTAAAACAAATAAACCACAACCTGAACATCTCGCATACTACATAGAATCAATGGATTGGGAATTAGTAGATGTTAAATTTAATAACAAGGGACTAGTGTTGTGGTACACTATGACATAATCATGAGTTGCAATTACAAATAAAATAGTTCTTCGATTTTTTCTTAAAAATTTTTGGAAACTCTGAAACATTTTATGTCTTCAGGTATACTATTGATTCCATCAGGCAGAATGTATGTGAGTGACCGTTGTGTAATAGATGAATGAATATAATATACAAAGTGATACAAAAATGAAACTAAACACATTTTATTTCAAATAATCTATTCAATTTTCCTGTTCTGTCATAGCTTAACAGAATACCTGTTCTGCCATGGACATAACCTCTATACACCTTGTAAACCGTATAATATCAGCACCTGTTTTGCCATGGATATAGCTTCTAAACACCATTTAAACCGTATAATATCAGCACCTGTTCTGCCTTGGATATAGCCTCCATACACCTTGTAAACCGTATAATATCAGCACATGTTCTGCCGTGGGCATAGCCTCTATACACCTTGTAAACCGTATAATATCAGCACCTGTTCTGCCATGGACATAGCTTCTAAACACCATGTAAATCGTATAATATCAGCACCTGTTCTGCCATGGACATAGCCTCTATACACATTGTAAACCGTATAAAACATGTACCTGTTCTGTCATGGACATAGTCAGGTGCTGATATTATACGGTTTACAGAGTGTATAGAGGCTATGTCCATGGCAGAACAGGTGCTGATATTATACGGTTTACAAGAAGTATAGAGGCTATGTCCATGGCAGAACAGGTGCTGTTATTATACGGTTTACAAAGTGTATAGAGGCTATGTCTATGACAGAACAGGTGCTGATATTATACGGTTTACAGAGTGTATAGAGCAGGGGTGGGTAAATGCAGCATTCAGTGCTATTTTGGCACTCAAAACGGCACCACTGCCCACCCGGGAAATGGTGCTTTATTTTCTTCCAAAGAAAATTAAGAATTTTTAGCCCTGTCTGCTCTAAAAACTAAAAGGATAATATAGAAGTGCATGGTCAACTAATTGAAGAACAGTATATTTGTAATAAATGACCTTGATACTTTGATAGTAAATTTTATCCCTTAATAAGGATTTTTTTGTTTATTGTTACAATAGTGCCGGTATTTAATTTATTTACCTCTGTCTCTTTTTATCAAGATCAGTTAAATTTACATCTTTCATACGCTTGTCTTGGGATATTCAAACACTGTGGTAAATATTATGCAATCATTTTTAATTCCCATTTTCAATAAGTTAGGTAAGTAATTTATCCTGTGAATTTATGAGTTACTTATTATTACTTACGCAAGATAGCTTATTTTTATTTTTATTGTGATATTTTCACATGAAGAATTTTTTTTATATATCATATATTAATTCTTTTTAATGCAAATGATAAATCTACTACCAATATTTATGCTCAAAATATGTACCTATGTACATTTTCGTACTTCAATTAAATCTACCACCTCATTATATAATTACTCAGTATCCCAGTAATTTATAAAACGAAAAGAAAACCGTCTTCATCTATCCTTTCCTCTCTTGTAGCAACTCAATCGAAATTGAGCCAATTTCATCTAACTTTTCCCCTCTAGTAGCACTCGATTGAGATCGTGCCTACATTTTCCCCTTTTCTGTAATTATTTATTGAATCAGTGATTAACCAACAGCTCTTATTTACAGCCTTCCTCTTTAACTCTTATTTTCCCTAATTTCCCTTCTTCTGTCATAATGGCTGAGGTCTAACTCACAGTATTCTCTCCAATAGTCTGACGACGTACAAACTTGAAGAACATATGAACCTTATTTATTGCTATTGATTATCTTAAATGTTGTACTTTCAGATAATAAATGATAATATTTATTAATATATTGTTATCAAAGAAACGAGTATTTAATTTACGCTCTGATCGTGGTTTCCTGTTACATATGTCATTAAAGAGTTTTTAGTTTTCTAAAACTGATGGCAATTCATTGCAGACTGAAGATAAATTTGTTAAAGGAAATAAGTTACCCCCCCCCCCAAACCAAACCGTTAACCTAACCTTAGGTGATATATTGAAAAGTGTATTTAGTATTTTCAATTATTTAATTTCTGGAAGTAATTAATAAGTTATTGAGAAAAACAAAATGTATTTATACTATCACCATTTTAAAAATAAGCATTGTCCGGGTGGTAATTGTCCGGTCACGATTCTATATTATATCATTTATTGCAGACTGAGAAAATGTGTGAGGAAAATCAGACAGCAATTTTCTATTCTGTTAACATTTAATGTGATTTAAAGTCTTTCAATCACTAGATATTTGTTATTATAAAGTTCTGCACAGTAACCTTTACCATCATTTATATTGTGCTTGTCAAAAACACGTATCGGACACGAATTTTGATCGGTGAATGAATGTTCTAGTTATATTTGTTGCTATCTTTGTTTTGCTCGGTGACATTTTGTTTATGATTATAAAACTTTGTTAACTTCATTGTTGCAAATATTTCTGATTGACTTGTGATATCCTTTTCTCGTAGTTACCAATGAATGAAAAAACATATTCTACTAATTATTGTCTGAGTTTATTATGACTATGAAATTGATTTTGACTATTTTTCATATTCCATAATGTATATATCATGTTTCCAAAGCATTTTTTAAAATTAATCTCTCATAGAATGATATTCCAATGACTAGATTACGGTGCTTTTCCAATAATGCTTCCATAAAACAATGATCTCTGCTCTATTCTCTCAGATTCGCTGAATCAGCTGAAATTCCAGAGACAATATTTTCATTAGGATATTGAGGAAATTGCCACATCAAAGGCGTTTAGGGGAAGAAACATAAAATAGGATGTCTTTTGATTTCTATTAAATGGATTAGATGACTTTTATCGGTTTGATGCATATAATAATATATTACTATGAATTTAATATAGCTATTTAAAATGTGATAAATTATATTTATTTATCGGATAATTATTATTGGAGTATAAAATACAAGCTCAGCATCAGTAGAAATATTTTTGGTTTTAAAATTAGTATGTAAACACAATATAAAAACAAGCATTTTTGTAATAATTAACTGATACATCCCAAGCAACCACAGTTAATGGGGCCAATGTGGGCACTAGGTACCATTCAAGCCCGTAATCTGATGACAAATCATATTGGTACTGTGTGGTTATTTGCAAAATGGGCCAACGTGGTGACAGCATGGGCTACTAATGTTGAAACCATCTTAGCCCAAGATGTTGTCGCGGTTGATGGGGCCAAGGTCGTAAAAGAACTGGCGAGCTGTATTGAGATCAACTTGGTACTAGGTGGTTTCCATGTGACATATGACACTACCACATAGGTACTGTGTGGTCATTTACAAACTGGGCCCACATGGTGACAGCATGGGCTACTATTGTTGAAACCATCTTGGTATAAGATGATGCCGAGGATGATGGGGCCAGGGTCGAAAAAGCACTGGCAACCAATATTGATATTACTTTGGTACTAGGTGGTTTCCATGTGCTAAATATGGCACTACCATATTGGACCCATCTGGTCACAATAAATAAATCATAAGGTTTAATAAATTACTTTTGAAGCCATGAATAGATTAATAATAGAGCATTGTTATTAATAAATGAATATCATAATGAGTAAGACAAATAAAAATCATCTTCTAGATTTTCATTTATTTATTCGTAGATCGTTACAACAGAAGAGTAGAACGAACTTAAAAAACCTATCCATTAAAAAGGTGATTCAACAGTAACATTAAACAATACATCTAGCTTTGTATCATAAGTATAAAGAGTTATTATAATATAGTATAGAATAGACTATAATAAAAAGCTGACTACCTATAACTCTGAGATTAAAACAAAACTTATTATATTATCTATGGAAATCGACTCAATCGAATTACACAGCTAAGAAAAACAAGCATACAATAATTCAGTGAGAGGTCTAATAATTTACATCCTTGGCTATGGGTTGGTCCACTTTCTGTTGCGCCTATCTCTCCTTCCGTTATTGCAGTAACTGCCTTGTCTATACCTCTCAAAATTTAAAGCTTTTCTTATGGCGATGGCTCTACCCTGAAAAAGAAAATATTAATTACTTAATCAATTCTCAATATCACTTGCAGAGTTCAGTAGCTGTTTTTATTACAGTTACATTAATTACCTATATTTAAATATTTACTATATTTGCAAGCAATTTTTGTAGTTATCAGAAATGAACAAAAGTACATGTATCCAAATTTGTTGTAACTAACAGGTTATCTCTGTAACTATTTTTAAATTAGATAATAGGTGCCCACATACCTAGATTGTGGAATTATATACTTTCAGAAATCGAATCGCATTTCAAATTTAAATTATTATATTTAAAGAGAAATTTAAATTAATATTTCATGGTAAGTTCCGAGTTATCGGACGTTTTCACGTTTTCGATCAAGTTTGAAAAATTATTATAATTTAATCTTCAAGCTGCTGTAGTACTTAAATTACCCTAGGTACATATATTTAGCCATAGGCTGAAGAAAATATTATTCAGGTCGGTACCTAATTAGGTACTGCACCTATAGAGGCAGGCAATAACTATATCGAATACACTATATAAAATAACTTTAAAATATCTATTAGTATATTTTAAAAACTTCAACTCACCATTTTATAACTTTAAATAGGTCGCAGAGTGCAGTTTTGAAGAATTTTCTTAATTAATTAAGGGAATTAAAAAACTAATACCTCCTCCAACGAAAAGCACTGACAAACTACCTGAATTTTAAAATTTCACTATGTATGTATAACCGAAAATACAAAGCAGGCTCATACCGGAAACAAATATGTTCACTTGTTCACTTTAGGATTGCATATTGTCCTCTATTCGTAATTTATTATATAAATATTTTGAAAATGTATTAAGATGGTCACAATTAGCTAACAGTAACTAATTAAAAAAATAGACAAGCTTCATAGAAACTAGCATCTGGCAACCACGCTATAAAATCACTCAGTGCCACTCACCCTTAGTCACCATTTTACACATTCATATAGCTTATTTACCTATATTTTATATTAAAATTGTGTTAATTAAAAACTATAAATTTTAAACCTTGAAACTAAAACTTTAACTCTTTATCGTTCATGTGATCATCTTCGTCTAGTCACTTAAACTTAGTATTAAAAAAATATTTTTGCTGAAAGATTAATAATTTAATATTAATTTGAAGACATTTTATAAATTGCGATTGATTGAATCCTTCCTATTCCAGGAAATGGTCTTTCCAATATGTTAATAAAGCTTCCGTCATATAATGTTGATAGGCTATACAGCAATCAGGTTGGGCCAATATGACAATTCAATGGGATGGATTTGCAACATTGAACCAACCTTCTCCCAAGGTAACATTCCATGAGAATGGAAAACCACATTATCCCCATGTAATTTCTAGGCTACTTTTCAGTCTGCCATCTCTTGCCCATCTAACCATCTAGTGCCCATGTTGGCACAATGTGTCATGGTTGCTTGGGATATTAGAGGCTAAAATAATGTAGAATAAAAGATTACATATTTTTTGTGTGATAAATACATATAAACTTTAACGTTTTATATCCTAAATGAATTTGCACGTGAAACTTGTAATCTATGTATATAGACAAAGTTATATTATTATCACTAAACATTTATTTTTTAAGATGAAAAATAAGTCACAATAATGCTTTACTAATGAAAGCTTAGACATGTGTTCTAATAAATGGGGACTTCTCAATAGTCCAACGCCCCATTAGTCTCACTCACCACTAGTCCGACGCCCCACTAGTCCGACGCCCCATTAGTCCGACGCCCCAATAGTCCGACAGTTACTAAATTATAAAATAATTTATATTTCTATATTTTTAAATTCTATATTATTCTTTTATTTTACTTTATTTTTAATATTAATTTATGATGCAATCCCTCATTTGATTTCATCATTTAATGTAGTTTTTTGTATCCGCTAGTTTGTTGTACTGCACATTTCATGATTGTTTAATGACCTGGCAGGGGGGGGGGGGGGGGTTCGGGGGGCTGCACGCCCCCCTATATACATATATTTTATGTTAAATCAGTAATAAACTACAAAACTGAAGGACTATTGGAGTGTCGGACTAGTGGGGCGTCGGACTACTGAATAGTAACCCTAATAAATTAAAGTAAACACATGTATCCTAATAAATTAAAGCGAACACATATGTTATGATAGTTTATATAAGAAAATATATCGTAACTATCGTGCAATGTACATCAATTTAAAGGGGACATACATCTGTATAATGTACATGCCCTCTTGAAAATATAATGGGTTAAATTGTATGTTTTTTTCTATGTACTGTGGTAAAGGGAAGGTTATTTCTTATCTATCGTTAATGCAACATATTATGCCACTGTGCTTGGTTTCTTCAAAGAAACTTTGGCTGATGCAAAATCGATATCAAAATGAGGATCCAATATTTATATAATTTAATAATCTTATTTTTATGCTAAATGAGTAAGTTATTGATGTTAATGTTGAAACACAAATTCAATTTATGTTGCATCATCTTCAGTGAATATAAAACTTTATCTTTTTTATATACTGGTTTAGTTAAAAATTGTGTGTTAAGTTTACAAATGAAAGAATAAAATATTTTAGCCAAACTATCTTAAATCCCAACAAATAGATTGTAAATAGTTAATAAATAATAATGATAGCGTCAGCTTCTTATAGCTTTTCTCTCTTTTCATCTCCTGATATTTGAATATCATACCAAATATTCCTCGTGAATAGAAATGTATTTCCAAATTCACATTCAGAATTTTCGAACTTCGATGAAACGGACCGTAATTCTATGGCTGATAAAAATGCAAGCGCAAAATGTGGCCGAATGGCTGTCATTTGGCTTCATTTCTCCCATAATTTCATGTCTCACCCAACTTTCGCTGACGTCAGCGTATCTCGTGAGACCGACTTGTCTCCTATCTTCATTATTACAAAAGTTATTCAGTGAAGTCATTTTGACATGGTAGTTTCAGTTTCTTCCCACCGATGATATTTTCAAGTTTTTCAATCTAGTCGTTTGCACACGAATTACAAATCAGGATACAAGGTGTGTGATTAATTGGTGTCGTTGAATCGTCCAGTCTTTACGAGTTTGGATATACGCAAAACCTTATAAATTATAAACGATATTAATTGATTAGAGGTGCATAATCATATCATTGAAACTATAACAAATTATTCACAATTACTGCAACCGAAATCAGAAGAATATATAATGCATTTCTAATAAATTTATCTCTCACATTATACATCAACAAAGTTAGTTCGATTAGACACTAAATTGCACACATAATACATTGAACATATATTCCATCCCCTCTTCATTTGTATTCACTGTTGGTATTTCTCCAGGCCCCATCATAACAGTGAGGGCAGTAATTGGAGAGAGTGCCTTACCGCCCTGTGACTTGTCAGCTCCACATCCGACCGACACTGCCATTCTCGTGCTCTTCTTCTACCAGGACAAAGGGAGTCCGATTTATAGGTGAGAAAGAGACAATCTAAAGAGAGTTTATATTAGAAAAACATAGCATTTACAAAATATGATTTAAATCAACTTTCAATTTGCTCATCCAAATTAGTGGGATTCCATAACATGTGATGGATTTAATAATCTCATATTTAAGTTTACTTATCTATATATATAATAGTACTTAATTAAAACGTTATTCTATATTCTTGATAGGTTAGGTACTGCATATTAGCTTATGTAGTGGTTGTTAAAAAGAGTTGCGGCTCTGCGAAAGATACGCGATTCATTTCAATCGTCTTTGTCGATAAGTGGTCGCTAATAATTTCCCCCTACTTGCGTATAATTTCACAACAGTAAGTTGATTAACATTTTTATGTTAGTTATTGTTTCAAAAACTCTGTTTAGAATCAGTTGATTGGGTGTTGGGCCGACAATTTGCACCGAAATTGGGCCGAGAACAGTTTGGCCCCACGTCAATTGGGTCCCAAGACAATTATATTATTTTAATTTTTTTTATCAAATAAATAATATTCATAATATGAAAAAATTCTCTTTATTAAAAATATATAATCTTCTCATTAGAACATATTCTTTCTATTAGAACATATTCTTTTCATGAATCATTAGAGCTCCACTATGTTGAATTTGGGTGTAGTGAGTGAGTTAGGATGAAGCCAATAGAAAAGGGTTCACGGTGTGCTAACTGTGGAGTGTCACTTGTTTCAATACGTACTCAATACATATAATTCGAAAACAATTAATTTTATTCGTATTTATATCTAATTTAATAACGATGATTTCTGGTCAAGTCGTGTAATGCTTATTTATTTACCAATGCAATTGGAGATTGGAAATGTCTTGTTCATTTCCACGTAAATTAGGAAAAAACATTAACAGTTCTATATTATTGACTGTAAATCATTTTAAAACAGATGATAGCTTGATGATGGGCACACGTGAAGGGACAATGAAGAAAAAATATACCAGTGTTAGTTTCCCATTTTCCGACCACGAATGGAAGAACCCTATTAGTTATTTAGACACAAAGACCAATAATGAAACCTAACTAATGAAAATATAGCACAAAATGACCACTAGGCAATGAACACTAGTAATATAGGAATGAATAAGGCTAAATATGTTGGCCGGAGTTTTTTGAAGAGTTTTTTTATACCTGTTTTTAATATTTGATCGGGGGTTTATTTTTCATATAATTTTCGTCCTCTCACCTATATTATAACCACCATCAACCCTAATAGTACCCTGGCTCAAATTCAATAATCGATGATAAATCTTTATCTAGGTAAAGTTGTAAATAGATTTGTGAATTCCAAACTGAAAAATCATTAAATCTGAGGAATCGGCATCACTAGGGGTGGGTGGCCGGAAATTTCGGTCTCAGAATAATAATCAATCACCTCTCAGCATAAATGACCGTTACGTAGTTTGTTGTATCCTCTAGTTTGTTGTACTGCTCACTTCATGATTGTTTAAAGACCTCCCCCGTTACTTCTAATTCATAAGTATTATTCATACCTGAGAACGAATATTCCGAGACCGAAAAAAGCATCATGGCTACATCAAATATTTTCTGATATTGGGACATCTAAATATTATTCTTTTCTTATTATTGAAATATTTAGCGTAAACTTTGTATTCTGTTATCCCATTATTTTTATGTACAAATATTCACATTTTTTAATCATTGGAAAGAAAATGGTGATGTTTATTTATAAATTACTTTTTTAATGGAGAAGACAACATTGATTTTTAAGTCGAAATGTAAAAAGAGTTGAATTTTACATATAATAAAAAAATCTTAATGAATAATGACAAGAATTTCCTATGAACTTGATGTGTATTATTATTAAAATTAAATTCACAATACTTACAGGTTACTTGATAATGTATTGAACATTAAATATATTAAAGTGGTAATGTATCACATCATATTATCTGAAATTACGAATCTTGTTAATTTATTAAGATCGTATAAAATTTTACTGTTTGGTAACTTGTTAATGGTAGAAGTAACGTTACATCAAAAGTTAATGATATCAAAATCAACTTGTTAATGGTAGAAGTAACGTTACATCAAAAGTTAATGATATCAAAATCAACTTGTTAATGGTAGAAGTAACGTTACATCAAAAGTTAATGATATCAAAATTATAAAATGTTAGACTATTAGATTTATCTAATTAACTATTAGTCTTTGAACTTTTTTAAAAATCAAAATACATTTCGTTATTCACAAAAAATTTCCTAGGTCATTCGTTACTACAAAATATAATCATCTTCTTTATATTATACCAATAATATTAGCTCTTAAGTGGAGATTAGATGAAACTTTCGACCTCACAAATTAGTGATGAACTTGCAACACAATTTGCCGAGTCTGTCATAGTATTTTTACTTCCATGCTTCAGAATCTGACTGATTTGTAGCAGTAATTGGAAACTTCCCTTCAGAAATACGGTTTGAATTAGACATTATATTATAATTTTTAAGACCCTCCCGCGCGAAAAACCCTAGAGGCTGAAAATTGCGCATGTGCCAAAATAGTCCGCTAATAAAGCAACAAGTTTACTGATTCAAAATCGGAAAACGCTTTTGTTGTTTGCTCTAATTATCGAGTTGGGGTTTTAATTTTCAGGCTATATGAATTAGCAATTGTGCTACAGTATTTAATTGGTGTAAATATTTTGTTAAAATATCTATTTTTGGATTGGTTTTTGAGCGGGAATGTCTTAATAATAACCATGAAATTAATATTATCTCTTTCTGGTACTCTACATTGTTGACGGCAGAGGGTCGAGACTTGATTCTGGAGAGCATTGGTCAGACGCTGATCAACTGGGTACGAGAGCTGCTCTGAGGATGGCCCAGTCTGAGAGGCAGGGTTTCTCCTCTCGGGACTTGTGGTGGAGAATGGAGGTCTGTACCACTGTAGGGTGGCCTTCATGTCTTCACCCACTCGCAATTTGAGAGTTGATTTGGAGATGATCGGTGAGATGGAAACTATTAAGCAACATGCATTCTTCTTATTTAATGTTTAATGTAAGTGATGAGAAGGCTGAATATTTTTAGAAATATTCATTAAAATTTTTATTATGCAAGTATAATTAGAGCAAAATAATTAACGCAAGTATAATTAGAGTAAAATATTTAGCGCAGGTATAATTAGAGCAAAATAATACACGCAAGTATAATTAGAATAAAATTTTTAGCGCAGGTATAATTAGAGCAAAATAATTAGTGCAAAAAATACGCTCCGCCTACCTGCCTCGATAACAACCTCCCACAGTGACGTTAAAAGTTAACTTAGGTAGGTAATTTAATTTATGAATTACTTATCTACTTATCTACTATAGGTACCAAGGTAGTTAATGTTGATTATCGAAGCCAATTGATTAACTTTAATGAACACCACACTATCATAATTATCCAGTAATCATTTATAGGTACAAAAAATGTAACTAGGTAGTTGAATTAACTATAGTGAGCTGCTAGAGAAGGTAATGGTCACAAATAATGTAGCAACTAGTAAGGAACTACCAAAAAGCGACACCAAGGAGCTTCACCCAGCAAGTTTGGCTAACTATACACTAGAGTGATAATACTAACTACTAAAGGTTTTATATTCTCAACTTTAGATGCGTGCTTTTAGAACGAAAAGATAGCTTTAAAGAATATTCAACTTATAAAATTATAAGTAAAATATGAAAAATTAATCATAAATTCATTAAATTAGTTTATAAAACTTATAGTCAACTAAATGATAATAAAATTTCTTATTCGTAGATTGGTTCTATTCAATGATGACGTAAATTAAGTAAAAATGATTCATGACGTTGAAGGAATCCAGCGTTTTCATGGATCTGAAAGGATTGAAAATTATAGTTTTCCTAATTAATTTGTTGCCTAATATTTTACCTCTAATTAATTGAGTTTCATAATTATGTGTTTCTTAATTATGTTCCCCGTAATTGGGTGATTCTAATTATAATGTTTCATTTTATGCCATTTTCAATTTATAGTATTACTAATTAATCGTTTCCATATTAGTTTATGTCAATTATTTTACCCGTAATTGAGCTCTCCCGTTAAAAATAACGGGTCTTCAATATTGATTATAATCCGATATACAGGGTGACCCACCAAAAAAGTGTACCCAACTTTGAAATAATATAAATATCTTATTTATAAGTAGTTAAAAAATGAGTTGAAGTAAATTAAAAAAAAATGGATTTTTTTCATGTATCCATTCTACCACCGTCATTGCTTAATAAGATTGCATGCATACGATATTTATATTAATTCAAACTTGGGTACACTTTTTTGTGAGTCACCCTTTATAGGTTACTTTTAGTGAATTCAGTTAACACTTATTTGCTGCATAAACTGATACTATTCAGTGTGTTCCCAAAAAATGTATCCACTGCCATTGATTCTAAAAAATCATAATTCTTCGACAATATGCATATAACATTGGTACCATAGATACGTAGATTAATTAATTAATGAAACACTGTATTTTATAAATAAAATTAAACCTTAAGTATTTAAATATCATATCAATATATTCTAGAGTATCATAGTTACGCTCTTCATGTATAATACCCCGTCGAGTAAAAGTTGACACCAAATCTATATATATATATATTATACGCTACATCTGTGTAGGAGTGTATGTGTGTCTGTGTGTTACTTGGAGCAATATTACTCATAAACGGTTAGACCTAGAGACTTGAAATTTTTTTCAACTCTTTAGAAAGTAGTGTGAAATTTAACGTGTTAAAAGGATTTTTCGAAATTCGAACGGGTTTTCGATTTATTAACCATTGATTTATAATGGGATACATAGGAATTAATTCGAGATACTTTCCAGGATATTTTCAGAGACTATCCAACAGAATGGGCTGAAATTTTCTGGAAACTTTCGGTCTATGGTCCTACAGAACGATATTGATTTGTTTTACGAAATTCGAACGGGTTTTTGAATTATTTGAATTTTAAATTTTAATGGAATACATAGGGATTTAATTCAAACCGGGAAATACATAGTAACATACAGAATAAATGAAAAAATAAATTTTGCATTAATCGAATCGAAAAAATAACTACGACATGTAAAAATGGCCTACAAAAATAACTGCGTTAACCATTTTCCGAAATTCGAAGTACTTTTCGAGATATGACGAAAATTAAAAAACAAATATATAATCCTACGCTGGTTATCATTTTTCCTCACCAAAATAAATGATATATTTTGCACCGTGCACGATTGAAAATATTATAATTACTTTTAATATTGATAATGATGGGTGGGAATATGAATAAATATTCGAAATAAATTATATTCATAATAAAATTATAACGAATTTTGAGTAATTTAAGTTAATGGAATATCAGCTGATACCTATATATGGGGATTTTATTTATTTTATTTTAAGCATTGAACTGATCGATGTAGCTAATTGTTTTAAATTTTCATAATGTGATTATTTGAATAATGTGTTTGTAATTTGTAGTTATTTATAGAGCTTTCTTATATAATAATTTATGATCTATACGACAGTATTCTGCACAAATTTAATGACGTCACGGGACGGTAAATTACTCTTTCTGGTACCTAATTCTTATGAAATGTAATGAAAAACGGGATGTGTATAAACAAACACAATAAGTAACTTATTAATTAATATGAAAATAAACACACGACGGAAATTATTAGTATATATATTTTTTGAAGTATTTCCATACTACGGCTTTGCATATGTTAATGGTATATAATTATTTAAGGAAATAAAATATTATATCAAGTATCTCGTATGCTTACATCCTTTGTATTCGCTAGTAAATTCTAACCAGATCGAATGCCAAAAACAGTAAATGACGCTCAGATTGCATACCAAACTAGCACCGGGAATTCATATAAAATAAAATAAAGTGGTTACTAAGTATACAGAAATGTATGCCATATTGTTAATGAACTATAACAGATCAGATGTTTTTAATTATAGTTTTTTTTTAAATTAATTTATAGGATACTATTTCACCACTAACTATTTTACCTGTAAATGCTTTATGAGTTCCGTAATTATGCGTTTCTTTCTTTTTATGTTTCCCTGAAAATAATCGTTTCCCAGAAATTGATCCCATTGCATTTATCCCATTATCAGAATCAATTAAATCTCAATTACTTTATATTACAGAAAGCTCTAGACTAAAATGAGTAATATCAATTTTTTTCTACTTTATAATTTAAAAAATTCAAATTTATTCTATTTTATTCTATTCAACCAGTTCCACATCGTCACCTACTTATCTCTAGCAGCAGGGAAAGAGGTCGGTTTGTGTCGGGTATTTTAGGTCGGTATCCCGAAGGTGCTGAGATTACACTCACCTGTCAAGTTACTGGAGGTGAGTAGAGTCTGTAACTAATTAAGGCATTGCCGGTAGAATTCTCTAAACCAATTAGGTAGAGTTTGAGTGAGCACAATTGAATTACGAATTGGAGATTGATTCAATTTATGCTGTATAAATAATAACTAGTGTGATAAAATTAATTTATATGAAGCGTATTTGCATTTGTAAATATAAAAATATATGGAATCGTTCTTAAATATCAGAGCGGCTCTTTTCAGTCAAACCTCGCTCGCCCTAAAGTCACTTGGTACCATTTTGATAAACTTTTGGATGATATTTCCGAAATATCCTCAGCCCAAGTGACTCGTAATTCTCTCCATTTACCGCCTTTGAAGATCCAATGAGATCCTTGACCTGCCTGGCCTTCAACAGTAATCTGACCGAGGCCTTGACCACTACGGTCACAATAGATATAGCATGTGAGTTCATTGATGCGCATAATTTTAACAAACATGGATTGCAGAAAGACAGAATGTATTTCATAATTATTAATAAAATTCACCCAATATTTTCTATGTTGTTCTTCCGTAGAGATATGGGCTCAACCGGCCACTTCTCCGAGACGCGGAAGCATATATCTGAGCAGCAATTCTGCCACCATGGTCTCCTCGGTACATTTTAGGGACACGGAACTGCTGACTCTCAGGGAAAACAGGTAAAACGACTTCGATTTATCGAAAAAAGATATCTTTCCACGGTTATCCTACTTTACAGATATTAGTGACGTCTAGATATAGTTTTGTGAGCACCATATTGGATTATTGATACTCTATTTAGAGGAAATTGAATTCACGTAGTAGATGAAATCTTTCTCAAACAGCTCACAGATACTTTAAACCCCCTCAATTTTTATCGGGACGAAATATTGAATTTATTCACTTCATGAAGCTCTTCAATTTTATATTACAACAGAGCATATCACGGTATGTGAGTCTAGAGGCAGCAGACCAGCGGTCTCTTTCCTTTGGTTCAAAGTTGGAAAGCAAATTGACAAGTCTGAAGTTGTGAACGAGAGTGAAAGAGATGACGTTACTGCTTCTGGTCAGCCGGCTAAGATATCCTCATCGACAATCAAATTCACACCCAGAAAAAGTAATCACAACTTCGAGGTGTCGTGTAGTGCCTTCAGTCCTCAGCTCAGAGACAAAGAAATTAGGAAGAGAATGGCCATCAATGTTGTTAATGAATTTACTTATATGGGATGGTTATTTTCGCATTTTTTTCAGTATCAGTTAAAAAGATGGGATCTTTCCCATTTGACGACCCCCACCAGATTTAATTTAAATTAACTTTTTTATATGTATTTCTGTCCATAGAATCTGAAAATCGAATCCGTTTTTGTAGAAACTAATACTTTTTGAGATATGAAGGTTTAAAGTTATTTATTTCCTATGTATTACTGAAGGATTGAGAACTTCGAAAAAACTGGTGTTTTCATTGAAATTACTTAAACAATATAGATTTTTTACATGAAACAGTAATGTAGTTTGTTGTATCCGCTAGTTTGTTGTACGACAAACTTCATGATTTATTATTGCTGATATATGTGTAATGGGGGGCGTGCCGCCCCCCATACCCCCCTGACAGGTCATTAACCAATCATGGAGTGTGCAGTACAACAAACTAGCGGATACAACAAACTACATTACAGCTATCTTTGACCAAAATTGGCCAAAAAGCGTGAAAACACGTGTTTTTCCAAAGTTCCCAATCCTTCAGTAATACATAGGAAATAAATAACTTTAAACCCTCATATCTCAAAAACTATTAGTTTCTACAAAAAACGGTTTTGATTTTCGGATTCTATGAACAAAAATACATATAAAAAAGTTAATTTAAATCAAATCTGGTGGGGTTCGTCAAATGGGAAAGACCCAAAAGATGAAATCCAATATATACCAATTACTATTAGTTCATATAGTATAATAAAGAAAAAATAATATATAAATTCTAATACTTTACATTAAAATATGTTATTTGTTTCCTATGGCAATTCGTTAGGAATTACCAGTATAAATTTTACACTCACGAAATTAACGAAAAATATATCAAGCCAGAAAACTGTAAATCAAGATCCAAATATTCATGACGTTTTCATTACGCTCAATATCTGACCATTTATAAAACGAGAATTTTATTCTTGGTAATCGAATTTCTCATAGCCTAATTCTTTCATCTCATGAAGTCAAGCTTCACGTAGGCATCACCTGGGAGTCCTCAATAGATCCCTGTAAGATTATGGAAGGGGACAGCTTCACTCTGGATTCACGGCTAGTCCTGCGGCTACACTTGTCACTTGGATCAGAGATGTGAGCCATGCAAACTTAGAATATTATTGATATATCACTTGAACATTGGTATCGGAACTGATGTTGTCTTAACATTTGACTGCTTTAATCTGAGTTCAACTTACAATTTAGATGTTTTTGTTTACGATATGATGTTATGGAAAACAAATAGTTTGATATTAAAACTATTACCATTCTCCGAAAATGACGCAATTTATCTGAACGTAAATTATTTTTAAAACGACTTTTTACCATCAAATAACAAGGTTCTGAATCTTGCCTCATGAGACTCTAATAGGAAGGCCATTTATTACCACATTACAATTTATCGGCTTGTTAGTTCTATGTGACCAGAATCTAAACTTGAACCTTTAAAACCTACCATTTTTCTGAGTTTGAGGGATGAAGATGGCATTTTATACGAACAATTTTTGATGTTTTTGGTTAATAATGATTGAATAGTATATGGATTATTGTTATTAAAAATAAATTGGAAAGTTCTAGTCCATGCTTATAATACATAAAATAATTCTAAATCAAACGTACAATATAACTGAAGCTTGGAATTATCATTAACTGAAATGGAATATTCTCACTTCATTTTCATATTAATTAATAGCACAAAGCAGGTTATTAATACATTATATATCAGTTGATTTGAAAAGCTCTCAATAATAGAAAAAGCTGTTGTTTCTATACATAGCTACTGTAATACTCTCCTTTATTGTTTGTTAGTACATCTGAATCTATTGCAGACGTGAATTTCACTTTCAAATAAGATAAGACAATACATTGCCATGGCACTAAATAAGAAATAAACAGCTTTTTATTTTGATTAGTGTACAGCTATAGATAATAGCAATAAATCTCAGTAGGTAGTAGGATAGTGTTGCTGCGAGTGATTCACAAGCCACTTCATCACCAGCAATCGACTGCAATAAGCATGGAATTAGTAGCCAATGGCAAATAGTCCAGAAAATAACTTAATACAAGAACTACTAAGCAGTTACTCTGACTGGTTTTTACTTTTTAGAAATTTGTATCTCTTGAAATATGAGATTCAATTTTTTCATCAATAAAATTCAAGAATCTACCAATATTTATTTATGAGATACAAATGTTAGAAAATTAAAACCAGTCAAATTGACCATTTGGTAGTTCTAGTGTTAAAAAGTATCAAAGGGAACAAAAGGAAAAAACAATGGTTATATTATATTTTAATTACAAGGTATATCGTGTGTGTGTTACTTACTTCAAGGATTTTTAAGGTTATCGAAGTGTTTAAATGTGGTCCCCGTATATCTGGTGTATGGTGGATTCTTTCCGAATATTTACATTTACTGCATATAGTAAATAATTAAAATGATAATGATTTATATCATTTAGTTGATATTAATTGATGAGTGTTGATATTATTCTGTCACGAAGTTATAATAATTATATATTTTCATTCCTTTCATTCTAACATCCTCCACACTATGTGTACATTTTCAGCGACATTCGCTTATATGTAGTAGCTTCACTACTCTGAATCTGAGGTCATGGAGTCAAACAACTCCAAGTAACTCTTCACAATGCTTTAGTTTTTTAGTTGAAGATGAGATTACAAAACTCAGGAAATTTGATGACAAGTTCTATCTCTGCACTGTGTTTTCTTTTTAAATGTTGACTTTAATTTCTTTAAGTTTAACCCTTTCTGCTCTAAGAAGACGTATCAGTCATTATTAAAGTGATGTATTTTACAGGATAATTTAGAGCTATTTTCCTTTAACGAACAGTTAAACATGTGTATGCTTTCATCCAATAAATTAGAACCAATGTGTACGCTTATATTGAGGTAATCACAATTGTCGTGAATTTTTCGTTGGATTGTTTTCTGTTCATTGTTTAATATGCTTAGCTTGCTTATACACAAGTATCTTATATTTTCTTCACTTTCAAATTAATTTAGAACATATAGGGTTTAATGTAGGATTATCTAAGAATTTCAATAGTAAAACAGTTCGTTTGAGATTGAGCTTCATTTATTGCTTTCAAATAAATGTGAACTTAAATTTGAACGCACGACCATTATCAAGGTTTTTATTTATTTTACATGTAGATCATGCAGTCAAAAATACAATTGATAGCTCACAAATATTGTTCATTCTGATATTTTATTTTTTTCATATTTTAAAATACTCAATTAATATTATAACAAACCTATTGTATAATTATAATAATAAAAGAACATATATTTACTGAAATTAAGGGGACTCAATGTTTTTATTTTTTATTAATAAGGATAGAAATTTGAAACTTCACATACGTTTGTATCATGAGCAATGCAGAAATTCTTATTTAAGAAAAAAAATTTGTACGACCCCTCCTTCCCCCTCACCTCCTTCTAACCCCCCGTGGGGGTACTTCGTAAAAGTTGCTATTTCTCACAAACTAAACGAGATAGAAACAAACAGATTTCGGAAATGAATACCTGAGACATTTTCACATAATTGCTTCTTGGGTTTTTCTTATTTTTTGCATAAAGTTTTTTATTATTTCGAAAAAAAAAATCATTTATTTTATTTAAAAAAAAATAAAATCTATATGCAATAAATTGAAAAACAAGCAAATTTACCTTATATATAACTGATCATTATGCACATTACAGATTTTATCTAGGTTACCTATAACTAAAGAAATAGGCTTTTGAAGTTTCGAAAATGCTACTTTTCACGTCAGGGCAATTTGTCAACAGAAGAAGACACTCACCTTCCCGCCTTATTTTTAGGTATACGTTTCACTTAAGTTAGTTTTATAAGTACTAATACAAAGTTGTACTCACCATCATCCTTTATTTCTTTTTTCATTGTTTCATATTAGAACCTAAAGAAAATTGTGAAAAAAAAATCAATTTTTGACCATTGAGTACATTAGCGCACATGTACGTTTGTGAGCGTGTAGCTTATCTACGAAGCATCAGATCATCCTGAAATTTTGCGTACATCTTCTCTACACTATATTCTTTAATATTAGAACATAAAAAAATTGTGAAAAAAAAATCAATTTTTGACCATTGAGTCTCCATAATAATTTAGTTTGAGTTTGTATGTATGTGGGAATACATATTCCTTTCACTGGTCGTATTAATTTTCTTTGATTGGACACCTTTGTTCCATTGTAGCGATCTTTCAAATGTAAGTTTTGAAAATATATTCGTCTGTCTCATTTCCATGCCATGTTCTCCATTGTTTTGAGACAGTCTCAACATTGAAATAATTCCTCTTCTCTTTGAATGAAGGGTCACCCGTTGTATGTCACTCCTGGAGAGTCTTTGCATATTGCCGACAGGAAACTGACAGTTCTGGCTGCCAGTCGAGTATCCGCTGGCATCTATAACTGTAGAGCTGACAACACTGAAGGATCTACTTCATCTCACATCATAAATGTCACTGTCAAATGTGAGTAAAGCCGCATTTCGGAGTTTCCCAAACTGATTCTGAATGGACTGGTGATGTGTTATGAAAGAACAATAGAATGCTATCGAATTCAGATATCCGAAAGAAACTCTTCTAAAAGCTGAATGTTATAGTTAACTGAAATATGTCCTTGTATTAGACAAATTTATTGGACTCTTTTGTTATTTGGACTGTAATCAATATCAAATATATGAATGAAGATTGATTGTGGAAATAGGTTAGTTGAGTACTATTTGTTTTTCATATTATGTCTTGCACACTTAGCGATACATTGAATGAGAACTATTTATATTATGTTAGCAAACAAAGAATATACACAGTTCTTTAATACGTTTTTCTTTCATAGACACTCCAGTTTGCAGCAGATCGCAAGACCGTCAGTACGGAGCTGCCTAAGGAGAAGTAGCCAACATAACCTGTTCTGTTAATAGTAATCCTCCGCCGATGTCATTTAGATGGGCTTACAACAAATCATCACAGATTACGGATATTGCAGTTAATACTACCACCAAAGAAGGCTTGTTTACAAACACGCTTCAATATCTACTTAATTCGGATATGGACTTCGGTACCTTATTATGTTGGGCAACTAACAATGTTGGAGAAATGAGAAGACCATGTGTTATCCAGGTGGTACCTGCTGGTAGGTTAATGAATATTTTTGCTTGATTGTTTAATAATTTTTTCGGTATCTAATTGGTATGCAATTATAACTCTAACGTGTTTTCTTTTTCCAGCCAAGCCAGAAAATGTTTCAAATTGTGAAGTAACTATAAACTTAGACTTGGGGGGAAAAGACTCACCAACTTATATGTGTTCCTGGATGGAATGGCGGCTTGAATCAGACGTTTATACTAGAAGTTCTCAAATCTAAAAATGTTTACTCGAGACCTCTGGCTCACGTGAAACAATCTTCATCTCCAACTTTTAGTCTGGAAACTTTAGACCCTGGAGACGAATATCTTCTCATTGTCACGGCGGCAAATACAAAAGGAGCAAGTTCTCCTTTGACACTTTCATACAGGGCTCCTCCTCTTCCGGACCATCCCCCAACTTCATATTCCCCAGACGCCTTTGCAAGCAAACAGCATCTGACTCTTTGAGTCTTCCCTGGGGTGTATTTGCTGGGATGATGCTCGGAGTTTTTGCCACAGTTCTCATTTGTTTCATCACTGCATTCTTCGTGGTGAAAAGAAGAGCAGCTGCGAGACAAAATAGAAATGTTCCAGCTGCTGCAGTCAGTGCTCCAATAAAGATCAAACTCAATCATACATCAACTATAAACCGAAGCATGAACAGAGTAAGCGAACACACGAAACTCTGAAAATTACTTCGTCTCCAATTCTCGCGAGAAAAGGCAATTAATCTGACACAGAGTTTATGTTTAATTCAAATTATCTCTGCATACTTTGTTGATAATAAACTTCAAATATGACGAAAAATGTAATTCTTTTCAATTTCGTGTACAAATTTCATCGCAACCTATCGGAAACGAAAATTTCAAGACAAATCCACCGCCTGGAGGAGGAAACGGAACTTTGTTGACGGGAATTCCTTTCAAATTTACGGATTCAATTCCAAACCATTTGAAAAATGGCTCAATTGTTAGGGAGAGTATAAGGAAGAAGAGATTGAAGAGCAGACAATTTGGACTCCAAATAGATCACTCGAAAGTACTTTGTCTAGGACTAAACCTAATCATGTAAATAATATCAATATCGATGTAACCGCTGTGTAGTTATAATATCTGTTATATTTATGGTCAATAGTGATCACTATGAATTTTATTTATTTTGTCTTTCTAAATAATTTGGGCAACAACGAAGAATAACATCTAGTGAAATAAAGAATAAAACTTCCGATTTATGATTTATTAGGAACATCAATTATTGTAGCTAAATGTATTTGAATGGAAAATATATAATTCTATCAAACTGAGATAATGGAAAGGAATTTCATATAAAATTTAAGTACATATTCAGCTTATTCCATATTATTATTTCATACCAAATATATATTTGGTTTTTAAGTAGCTGTAAATCATTCCATATATTACTACGTTGCATTCGCATATCTATATAACTATCATAATTATTATACATATATTATTATATCAGAATTATGTGTATAGATTCTTCCAATAAAGTATCAAACTCATAAGTCTTAAAATATTTTCAACCTTAATGTATTTATTGTAAGGAACTTACATTTATTCTTAGATAGTCACTTTTCAGCTTTATAAATATCAACTTTAGTTTGCAGAGACATATCAAATATGGCCGTAAAAATAAAAAATAAATTATCCAAAAAAAAATCATGATTAAATCTGAAATGAATTCAATTGGAAACATTATAATTGCATCTTATAAGTGAAGGGAATGCGTAGATTGTAGAATTTGCCGTTTTTTTAATGATAAATGTCCTCTTCAGGCTCCAGGAAAAAAAAGTTTATAACATAATATTGTAAAGCTAAGATCTAGGATCATTTATTTGAGTATCACATTAAATTGGGTTTTACAAACTTCAATTTATTTAATAATTTTTTTTAAACTTTAAAAACTCAAAAGTTTTGATATTCAGTGTGCCCCAATAGTACAAAACTCTAATCTGACGCATAAGAAACAGATTGCACTTTCCTATAATTGAGATTTTGGTATAAATTCTATAAACAACATTGCATGTTCGCCATTGTTCGGTTTTTGTTTAAGTTGTAAACGGAAAATACTAAAGTTTACTCAGTTGTATGAGATTTAAAGTAAAATGAGGAGACTCACAGCGATATTGATTGAAACAATAAAATAATTGCTTGGGAACCTTTAAAGGTCTCTGAAAAACTATCGATTGACTTATAAATGAATTGCAGTCACTTATTTTACTTTGATTAGCCCAGATAGTTTTTCAGTCCTCTCAAATTAATTAAATGATTTAGCCATAAAAGTTCTTTGGCCAAAAAAATAATCAGAATCTTGTTCATTAGGATTCCGGAAATATACGGAAATATACTCTAAATAGTTTCTCTTCAGCTGTTTACATTGAATATATAAATATTTACATAAATCATATTTTTGTGCACATTCATTAAATATATCGCACGGCTACACCCAACCCGATAGCGAACATATTTGTCTTTCAAAATAGATAAGATACCATTGCCACACTTGGTTCCAAAGATTAGTTGTATAATGTATGCCAAAAATAGAACCGAAAAATTACAATCTCTCGAAATATGTTGAATGGGACATAATCAAATTACAAATGAATTGAAATTAGCTTATCTCCAGTAAGTGCCTTGTAGTATGAGACTGAAAATGAAATAATAATAAATGTACCATCAACAAAATTTGTTGTGTTTTGTAAATGAATAGCTTGGTTTATTAAAACAGAATATGTATTCTTGTATCCACAAAATACATTCATATTAAACTCTTGCATAACTTATTTCAAATACAATAGGAAATTGAAGCATAATACGGTAATTAAGAAAAAGGATATGTATTTTGCTCATGCTGGAAAGTAAACCACAAATATTAATATTAACATACAATACAATCAAGTAAACTACAAAGTTCTTCAAAAATTAATTGGAACATAGTAGTTGTATTTAATTCTTTACTAATAATCCTCACATAGGCAAAATATAATGTACAATTGTACATACATAACAAGTTTCAATTTCTATGTATCAATTCATCGAGTAATTATGAAATCACAGAACAAATTTTTGCTGAGGTAAACTTGTACACAAAATTAGTCTGAGGCGATGGAGAAATTCTTCATGGCTTAGTTTTTTCTCAAACTCACTTAGTGAAGTCACATTTAACTTTTATAAAACACTGAAACTCTTTTCATTCAGTGTTTCTTTTCATTTATGGTGCGGCAATATATCGCGGAGTGAAAGTCGTTGCATATGCTAGCACGCTCAGATTTTGCCGATATTTAGGAGAGGAATGGAAGAGGTTGATAAAATAACTCGGGACTATAAATGACCTGTTTCGTCAGTAGCATCGAATTTATGTCTCATTTGGAATTCTTCAGCTCATAAAAAAAACTATATTCGTTGTTCCAAAATGGACTAAAGCATATTCTCATTCTTTGTTACTGGAATAGAAGAGATGAAAACTTTGCCATTTGCATATTACGAAACTGAAATTGTATCTTTATTTAGAGGCCTTAAATGATTCTTAAAGGAATCCGATTTCAAAATTTTCCAGCTTGAAGTGGAGTCATAAACTGCAACTTTCCATCAATGTCAAATTAAAGTCATGTACTACTCCTAAAGATATTTTATTTGATGAAATTTATAACCTCATGAATTAATTATTCGTTCTTCGCGACAATTGAAAATAATACTAAAAGGTTTCGAGGCATATTACAGTTATTATTGCATTATTTATTAGGTTCACTAATTACATGAAAAAAACATATCTTTCAATTTCACGTGCACGGTTTTCCCGAGAGTAATAGTATATTGTGTAGGAAAACAGAACTGAAAGGATGTGTTGATAGGATGAGAAGAGTTACTGGTACTGAAAATGGTAAATAGGGTAGTACAATGTGCAATGTAATTGTAATGTGCAACGTAAGTATTATAGAAGAATAATTATATTTTTTTAAAATTTAACTTTGGATAGATTTGAAATATGGTTAGATATAATTTTAAATGGATACATTTAAAATATGGATACTTCGAATTAACTTTTAGTACGTAGTTGTAATGATGGAGCATCAAACATGATATATTATTTCATGCTACAACTGCTGTCAAATATAAGCATTTTTACTTCCTTCTGACGGTCTTACAGCAAAAAAATACGTGCAAATGACTTTGGCCCTAAACATGAAAAGAATGAGAGCCAAAAACTCCGATGTTGCATTTTACGTCCAAAAAAGCCTTCTTCTGAATAGCGACCTTGCATGTAACCGGCAATTCATGGCTTAAGAGTCACACTCCGATAATATTTTCTTGTTTTCTGGATGAAATTTTTTCTGTCTCGAAAAATATGTTTAAATTGTCAATTATTGCTGAAGTTTTCTGTTCTTCAAAATAAGCAATGGTTTTTACAATAATGTATTACAATCATGTTTTACAATCATCTATAATTATGGTGATATAAATTAAACAGATATACGAGTTTAAAATGTATAAAATCAGTTTTTTTTTTGCAAAACTGATTAATAATTATGATTTGTCTCCAAATCCACTATCAAAGGCAGTGCATTTCTCAATTCACATTTTTCAAATTTTACTATATTTTCAAATTTAAAAAGTTACAATCGTGTACCCAGACCAATTATGAAATACTTAAAAGCATTACAATTATTAAATTCTAATTTTGGAAATATTAAATTAGTAAACTGTCATAAAATTATTACAAATACTTTTTTCTTTGACTGTACCTGAATAGATGATGCATTAGTTGAGTGCTATTTTTTTTACTAAAACTACAATAAATTTGTTGTTGCTTTTTCCTGATTAGCTGTTAACCAATTTGTTCTGTGTTTTTGTAGTAGGTAGTTTGGATTATTATTATTATACACATAGTTCCATTTTTCTGTTTATAATATCTTAAATTATTTGATAGTGCTATTCAATTTGCCAGAGGCTGGTCAATCGATTCCGTCATTTCACTCTCGTACCATTTCATTCCCAGGCATATTTTTGTTTATTTTGCCTGTGAATGTTTTGTTATACTTGTTTTGAACGCTCGAAGTGGTCTTACCGCATCTATATTGAAAACAAATTAAATGGCTAATTGTATGTACTCGCAATTGATGGATTTTAATTAATTGGAAAAGTTTGAAGACACAGAATTTTTACAATAACATATTTTGTTTTCAGTGTTTTCCTTTTTAGTAATAGGTTCGCACTAAAGTAGTTCATACTTCGTACGTTATATACCTGCTTAATACTATCTTAAACTTTCTGATAATTGAATGGCGGCACCCTATAAGATATTATGATTCTATTATATATAACCGCACATAAATTTCAACTGCACATGTATGCTTAAAATTCTTTTTATTTTATTAAGTAAATACGAATTTTCTGTGACAAATATTGTATCTACATTTAAAACTTTCCGATCATTCAAACATAAGGTTAAAATCGATAAATAAAAATAATTCTAAAATGCACCATAACTGCAGTTTTAATTCAATGAATATGAAAAGCATTCATTGAATAATTATTGTTTTTGTATTCTGTAACAGGCTAATAAAAATCTTCACAGTAATATATTCTTTAACTCAATCTCGTTACCTATTTTTAAAATGTTATGAGAAAGATGTACCTATCATAAGATATATATTTATCTAATTTCTTTATCCAGTTATTATGTATCAAATAGAGTTTTGGCTAGTTATCCTTCGAATTGTGTATCAACAGTCGTATTTCTGAACAAACTTCCCGTTGGGGTTTCTCTTCAGTACCAGGTTCCTGTTTGTGTTCCGCCAGTCTCCAATATCGGCACATTTCTGACAAATATCCGCTCATTTAGAGGCTGCTATTTATCGCAGTTAGATCCTCTACTACTCCACCAACTACATTTCTCTGCAATGAAAGAATATTTTTCAAAGGAAACTTATATTACTGTGCAGTGCTCATGTTCTTGTCGACGTGTTTCTTTCTAATAAATTTAAAATAGATGCCAACAATAAAATTGTTTATTTAAATAGTGTGATAATTTTAACTAAAGACATGTTATGTAAATAGAATGATATGAATTCAAAAATTTGAATGTAGAAAAATGAATGAATTAGTTTAATAATTTGAGCTATTGAAGAATAAAACTCTGCAGTTGATGAAATGTGACCAGAGTTTCAACAATTTTCCATTTCTTCATTAAAATATAGTATCAATTTAATATACATCATATTTAAAATATTAAATTCATGTTCTAATTATTGTTCTCTTTTGATCTTAAACGTTACCAGGACCTTTTGGAACTATAAATTATTCAATGGCGTGAATTTTGCTCTAAATTTGATCTCTTCATTAAGATTTCTGTACACTCTTGTGATAAATGAGGTGATGCTCTTCTATCCTAACTTCATTGGAAGTAGTCAAAAATTAATTCTTCCTCTTCGAACTTTGGATAAATATCTGCTGTAGAAAATCTGAGAACAATTTTTCCAATTTTAGAGGAACTTGATAAATCGTTAGGTGTTACTCTTTTATGACTAGTGCTTTCTATTCTGTACTAGTGCAGTAGGTACCTGTTATTCAATTTATAATATATTCGAATGCAAGAATGTATTATTGATAACATAATTCTAATTGAACCAAACAATTGTCTCTCAAAAGCCAAAATATTTTTTTTAAAATAATTAGTGTCAATATTATTAATTTGTTTCTCCTTTTAATATGTATTTCTTAATGAAAGTGTGTCACACTGACGGACAGACAGACGGACGCGGCTCTTATTATAATATAGATGGTGTAGAATGTAGTTTAGGATTTTAAATTATTTATTTAGTAGTATTTGGTATGAATATCTACTCACGTACTATAAAAAAATTGCAATTAAGTCTCAAAATTTATTTCGTGCGATAATGCACTCGTGTTTCTTTTGAATTTATATAAGAATATAACCAGAGGATACCACATCCAATAGATTTGATGAAATTATAATAAAATGTTTATTTATCTCAATAACAAATAATTTGAATTCTCACATAATATAGAAATAAGAAAAAATGCTTAAATTCAATGTTTTAGTTTTGAATCAGACTCAACTTTTCATCATAAGTGAAAATTTTGTTCAAGTAACCACCTGTTATTGAATCTAAATTGTATTTGAATGCAGGTAGGGTCGGGAGGGGCGAATCTTGCGCACTAAAAACTTTTGGGTTTTGCAACTTAGTTTTTGCAGATAGACAAATAATATTTGACATGAATAACCGCAATAAGGCCTTTTATACACCATCCAAAGGACAAAAAATTATCATTTGTATAATCTGAGTTATTGACGAAAGTAGTGCGCAATTGAAATTGTCCTTGATGGGGCGACTCTTGCGCGCGAGATGGGCGAATATCTGCGCACCCATTAATTCCTTTCCATAGTGAAAAATAGCACTATTGAGTGTCTAGATACTTACTATAAAAATAATTCCAATATGTTTAAAAGCATAAACAATCATATGATTCAAATTCAAAACTTGAGAGAAACTTTTTTCGACCTGTTTACGTAAAGTTTGTAGAATGTATGTGTGACGTCATGAATGTTGCTTTCTATTCAGGATTAATTTATGCTTGTAATATTAGTTTATCCGAAGTATGACACTATTATAATTACTTATTATGTAACTATAAATATAATAAATAACAAGATGACGAGCACTCATAGAGCGCATACTTTTGCAACCGCTTATAAATGACCTTTACCTTTGACCTCTTCACTTCCAAAATATAAACAAATGATTCCTGAATATTAAAGCATCGTCCCGCCCAATTTCATACAATTTGGTTGAATTCTTTTGTGTTATAAATGACCTTGACCTTTATTTTTACCTGATTGCTCCCAAAATCTAATAAATTGGTTCCTGCCTGGATAGTTACCAACCGTGGACCAAATTTCAGTTACTTTGATTGAATACATTTTGCGTTATAAATCAACTTGACCTTTAACCTGACCGCTTCCAAAAACTTACCAAACCGTTCCTAGATATTGACCAATCGTCTCATCAAATTTCAGACAAATTGATTGAAAACTTTTTGAATTATTGTGTTATAAATGACCTTGAGCTTTGACCGGATAGCTCCCAAAATTTTACCAGATGGTTCCTGGAGATTAGTCAATCGATCGTCTTACCAAATTCAAAGTAATTTGATCGAAGACTTTTTGAGTTATGTGAGCAACAAGATGACAAACAAAATATGTCGCCCAAAAGATAACCTTACGCAATCTATGAAAGTAATAATTCTTTTTAGATGTCAAATATAGCATATATAACCAATTTAGAATACATATCTAAAACTTTATTCAAAATACTGTTACACTTAGATATTTTCACTTTATGTCTCTGAAATTACGATAATAAGAATATAGAAGCAAATGGGTTTTTCGTACATCTATTAGGTTACGTGGAATATTCAATTGCCATTGTAAGGTCGGGGAGATACCCAGGTCAAGAGAGTGTCCATATGTACTGAATCCCCTAGACCTAAAGTTAAGTCGTTGAACTCTAGCTTCCAGTCTTTCAATTCTTTCAAGAAAGGTAAAAATGTATCAGAATTTGAGAGTATAATGATACTATGAAGGTAGTAAAATTTCATCCAGAGTTCTGTCCATAGTCTTGTAATAGGTAGAACATTCCACAACAATATTATGAGGTCATGTTTCTGGGCTAAGACCAGATCGTCGGCAAGTATTATTGTTTTACTGTTTTAGGACCAAAGGTATTACTGTTTTAGGACCAAATGTTCCCAGGATAGAAGAAGAAGTTTCAATCGGGTTATTACAATAGCTTTTGACATTCTCTTTCAAAGAGGAAGAGTTCTTTAACAAGAAGGTAGGTTGACCCACCTAATTCCTTTGGTGTTTTTCAAAGACCAACGGTTCTGGTTCTGCGCCAGAAGGTCTCTGCTACGTCCTTTTCTATGATATCAGTTTCGTTGTCAATAGTACCAACGTGAGCCTTAATAGTTATTCACAGAAGTGGATTATTGTGGTTATTCACAGGTGCCCCAGTGACCACAGAACGTCCACACTATGATTTACCCGTGTGGCTCCTCGTCCTCAAACAAGGAACGGCCTTTTAGGCCACTATGCTTTTTCAATAGATTTCATTCAGAAATCTATTGGGTTGAAATATTGCGCTGAAGATGCCAAATTTCTTTGCGACAGAATCTTGGCAATTGACGTGATCACCACTCATGTGTCTTGTTTAAGTAGTAAAATAGTTCACCATGTTGTTGGAAGATAAATGATAAACATCAATCCAATAGCTGGAACCACAATACTGTTAAAAGAGGATTGATCTTAGGCCGTTCTCCACGAAAATCAGAGGAGACTCCCAAGTTTTCGAGATAGGGGAAATCTTGGATATCTTCTGATCATGAATATTGAATTGGGTTGGCTTCAATAATGAAGAGTTTCTCGTTAAAAAAAATCTATTTCATACATTGTCGTGTCCGCTTTAAGCTCTCTGAGAAGGACCTTTGTCCTCTCAAGTCTCTTTTGCTTTTTAAGAAGTGTGAGGACTTAGTGTTCTCTCATTTTGTAGGAGGACAACTGAAGATCCTTCGTGATGATGGTTCTAATTGAAGTCTCTGTATCACATTCATGTATTTAGCTATATTTTGAATTTTTTCAAGTATTTCTTCGAGTCTTCAATATTGCACAAACATCCTTAGACCTTTTCTGTATTATAACAAGTACTCCCACTTCTACACTTCTAGGACAATCCTCAGAAGTGACAAGGTCAACGAAGCTACTATTCACAACATGGTGCAATATCGATTTGCAACTTTTAAAAGCATAATGATATCAGAATTGGGTTTCCCTGTACGATGGTTTAACCCTGTCATTTTAGACCTGATAATTTCGATTTTATTAAAAAGAACCGAATAATAAGATTATATAACTATACTTAATAAAAAAGCAAATGATAAACATGTATAGTGATGTTTGATATGTTTAACTATAAATTTCACAGAAAAGACTTATTAATGACTTTAAATTCACCCTGATTTACAATTTCATATTATGACCTATTATCTGAAATATATGTGGAATGTGTATGTTTTTAGTTAAAAGTGAAGAAATACACATATAGAGCATAATATTAGGCATTAAAAACTGTTTCATGGCCTAAAAGTAAATTTCTATAGTGCGCAATATTCGCCCCGCCATGCAAAATATGGTGGGGCGAATAGTTGCGCATGGAAAAACTCCGCTAAATAAAAAATTAGAAAGTCTAGAACCTTGTAATTTTAACTGAGGCAACTAAAGTCAATGATCATCATGCACTAAAAACTTCAGGTCATTATCTGGGATAGAAATTTTTTATGACAAATTTATTTTTTAGGGTAATTCGGTAAAATGAATTTTCGACTAGGTACTTTTCATATGGTCTCAAATGTGATTTATTTCAACTATGAATAAATACTTGTAAGCTGTTTTGATTTTATACTGAGTTACTACATATTTGAGCCGGTCCATGACTATTTTTGTTATTGGGCTAGCACATTCATAGCCCTTTTAACATGTGGTGCGCAAGATTCGCCCCGTGTGCTGCTGCGCGAGATTCGCCCCTCCCGACCCTATAGTATGTATTAGGCCACATTCACACTGCAAGCGGAGCGGAGCGGCGCGCTCGAAAAAATTTAAAATAATAATTTAGTGTCAATATTATTGTAGCTCGTAGTCATGATACTGCCACAAATGAATTGTTTCTTTTTAAATTTATGAAGTGAAGAGCGAGTGAGACGACAAAAAAATTTTCCATCCTTTTATTTTTCTAGAGCTTTCGAATAATTCAATATTCATTATCAATATCCTAATTTTGACTAATTTTAAACAAATTAAGTAGAAATAAGAAGTATTATGGATACCTATATTAATAAAGTCACCTAACTAATTCACAAATAATAAAGAAAAAGGAAAAATCAAAGAAAATAATAAGTTATTAACCCAAAATAGCTAAGTTAAATGAACTTGCTTGTTCATTGAGCGATGGAGACTGTTTATGAATGTATATAGATTCTAATAAACGAATATCACACTGGTTTGAAGTTTGCAAAATTTTGAAATTTTCTTCCTTAATTAGGTGACTTTATTAATATAGGTATCCATAATACTTCTTATTTCTACTTAATTTGTTTAAAATTAGTCAAAATTAGGATATTGATAATGAATATTGAATTATTCGAAAGCTCTAGAAAAATAAAAGGATGGAAACTTTTTTTGTCGTCTCACTCGCTCTTCACTTCATAAATTTACTAAGATTTCCAAGAAGGAAGCCAATTACTGAAATTATTGTTTCTTTTTTTAATATGTATTGCTTGATAAAAGTGTGACACACGGACAGACAGACAGACGCGGCTCTTATTATAGTATATAATCAGATGATTCAACTCCTCTCACATTAACCTTGTTGTTCAGTGCAACTAAATGGTGTAAAAAAGAAAGTAAAAGTTTATGGTTGTTATTTTCTCTTGCATATAGGTAATGTAATCAGCGAAGTTTATGTCATTAGATAGTTACTGTATGAGGAGTGTTCTAGCACTATTATTGTGTTATGCTTTTCCTTGCCATGTAATAGCGTTACTGTGCACCATCTGTGACGGTGACAGTAATTTTGTCCGGTGCATTATTGCCCGGCGGAATTTTGCCAGTGTGAAATTTTGCCAGGCGGATTTTTGCCCCGCGGAATTTTCCCCGTGGATTATATGTTTATAGCTTTAAATTGGTAGATTGTAATTAAGGGTTTAAAATGTGAGATTCAACTTACATAAATATGAAACGTTTTAATGTAACTTAAACATATTGTAGAACATATTACAAATTTTACTTACCCAATTTAAAATAACCACGAAATTGAAAATAAAATGAATATGATTTTACTTAAACTAATTACAGAACATCTAACATCTAACTAAACAGTAGTTTAGTTTAAAATAATACTATATGGTTTGCTTTATTTAAAATACTGTAATTTAGTATCCTTAACTGTTGTTTGTAATTAACATACGGCTTTTTTCACATGTACAGTACTTCGTGACGAGATATGACTAAATGTTCATTAATATGTTCAATGATTTCATTAACGATTTCATAGTTTTCAATCTTACATTAAGTATTGATAGGATTTTATTTTAAATAATGATATCTTTTCCACGTGAACTTCATATTATCTACGCCATTGTGAAAGGGATAAGACTATAGCTGTAATGCAGCAAACTTCACGAACCAACTGATTACAATTTAAAATAACTGAAACTAATTGAATAATCTGAATTTTAGGTAAATAATTATACTCTTATTATAAATTAATTATAAAACAATGGTTAATAGAAATAATGTTTATAATTTTTATAAGCAAATTAATTCAACACAATTTGGACCATTAGAGGAGAAGAAAGATTATCGTCAAAATGTTAAATATAATTATCAGTCTGATAGGTTTTTAAATTTAAATGGAATAAAAAATTCAAATTCATCGCAATATTTGAATCATTATAATATGGAGTCATATTTAGAATGATTTCAGGAAATTGTTGTTAAAATGCATGTTCATATTTCAGGAGGAAAACTATTTGTTAAATATTTTTTATATCAATTCTTTGTAAAAATGAAATATATGAATATTAAAATCTAAGTAGGTATGTGAAACAGTTAATTAGTATTTGAATATTCACTGCATTTAAAAAGCCTAATGTTAAAAGAAACAACTTTAGTTTTATCTTTACAGTACCCATTCAGTGATGCAGACTAACATTTTGAGTTGGTAGCAGACCACATCCATTTGCAGGATAATAATTCGAACATTAGTATTCAGGTTGACGTTAAATAAAGATGGAGCTGGAGGTTATTCAATTTAAATGCCATCTCTCATATGTCAAATTCAATAAATTATTCTCCATAACTAACAGAAGAATCAGAAATGCAGCTGTTTTATATATTTTGATACCTTAATTTGAGTTTATCATGATGTAATATTTACATTGTTCAAAAATTATTGAGTTACAATGAAATGGATCGGGTTTTAGATTACGTAAAAGAATTCGAGAAACAAATAAAATTCCATGACATCAAGATTACATTTTTGGGAATGTATATCAGAAGCTGAGAATTCGGTTGAATATTCTTAAAATGAACGAGAATCTGAATATCTCCGTAAACACATCAGACCAACAAATTGACCGATGATGACTCGTTTAGATTTGAGTGTAGCTTCAAGGCTCAATATCACTCTGCTATTTTTATAAAAATGTGACGCTTCGCATTTCTCACTTTTCAATTTCGTTGAACTTTAATTCCTTTCCCAACACCAATATCTATAAATGAATACTGAGACTGGAGTCTCCTTTTGGGTTTAAAATAAATACTCAAAGATATAAGCACCAGCTAGCATCAAATTATAGAACACAATATTTAAAGAGAAAATTAGCACAATCACACACCAAATAATTCTAGGACAATTTGTGTACATAATGCCTCAATTTATAAGCTGTCAGTCAAAGATAAAATGATAATTTTTTTATTTATCCTGCTAGGATTGTATTTTTTAATTGCAAATTTTTGAATTTCTGATCTGGTTCAATTATAACCTTTTTATTTTTCTTATCAATTTTTAGAAACTTCAAAAGGATAGAAGACAAAGGTCATAAAGTTTTTATTCGTTAACTTTCTCTGCATCTATCTTTAAAATCTGTTAAATAGGCAAATAATACTAAACAAACTACAGTGAATTGGAAAAATGGAAATTAAAAGGGGCTTGCGCAGGGACGAAAAACACACAAAAAACATTACAATTCATTTCTATATGGCCATTTCCATATATCAATCCTAAAGTTTTTCATTCAATTTGTGTTTTGGTTAATATCTTTTTCACTCATGAAATTCATTTTCATCACCAATCATGATGTCTTCCACAAAACATGCAATTCTTTGCAGAAACAATTTAGAATCCATTTCTAAGAGAATGTACCTTACATGCATCTTGAAAGTATGATATCTCAATTCGTGTTTAACAATTCGGTGAAATATGTCTTCAGTAATGTCCAGTCCGATCTTTCAGATTGAGATTTTTGGGTTCTCAATAAGATGTTAGTGTTCATAAACAATATTAATGTTTTCATGTGTTCGTTTTGTTCTCCTGCGACCTGATTGCTTTTAGTTCAAATTTAAAGTGGTTTCTTAATTAACATTTGTCAATATGGCCTTTTTAGTTGATGAAAATATTTCCGGAAACCAAAGTGTTCAAAATGAGGTTGGACCTGTTTAAAGTTTCCAGTGTTTGAAGAATATGTAAAAAATAAAAAATCTTTGTTCTTTTGAAAGCTGAATTTTGAGGATTTCGAATAGGAGATACAAATTAACGGCGAACTGAATTTATTAAATATATCAAATTTAGCTCAACACCAACTCTCAAATGATAATAATTCTTTTTTATCGTCTCTTATTTGTTCAGAGTCCGATGATAGAAATTCGAATTTAAGTTAATGATAAATTATTACGATTTACCTACTTTTGAAAAATGATCATAATTATGGTTACAGAATTAAATGGATGATGGATCGAATCCTCTACTAGGTGTGACTATGGATTTTCTACGGAAAATGATAATGAAATACCCTAAAAACCCTACAGTTGTTCTTTATTGTCCTATTTTGACGACTACTATGATATCTCTGCTTAAAAAGTGACAATAAGTTATAGAGAAATAGTTGTCCATTTGGTTAGCAGACGATTGCATATATTTCACTTTGATATTATTAATTTGGCTTGCTATCTTCATTATCTTTGTAATACAGGTATAAAATGATTTTGCCTAAATTCTAATTATCCAACTGAAGAAAATTTATGAGATTTAATTGAGTGGTTTTGAGCAATTGAATGACTATATGAAGCAAGATATTTATATCTTTTCCCAGTAATATATGAAAAATAACTTTCACTGTTTGAATTCAAATTTCATGCCTCGTTACTGAGTTATTATTCGGAACACGAAACAGTGGAATAAATTATCTCTCCATTGTAACCACTCGCTCCCAATGTTCATCGTGGCCGAACATAATCCTGGCTGAATTTATTCTTTGTGATCTTTTTTCGAAGAATTTCAAAGTTTAGTTGATTGTTGACGGGAGTTCATTTTCTTGCAGGGAGATTTGGATTGAAATTTCCGAAATTAATGATTCGTATAATTTTAAATTGTTATCAGATAAAATTTCTATCGATTAAGTAATAATCATAGTTCTGTTCGTATTTAATACTAAACATGATTTAATGAATTGATTTTTTTCTGTAAAGTCCAAATAAATTTCAAAATCCAATTTCAAAATAATTGTTCATATGAATATTAATGAATACTGAGCAATAGCTTATTCAATTGACCTTTATGTGAAGTCATTTATTCACTTGCTAATTTTCATAGATTATTCAATTATGGTTATAATTAAATTAATTTCTAGAAATAACATTCAGTGAATCAATTGTAAACGTAAGAATGTAATTAAATTAAGAAACATTATTACGTGTCAGATTATAATTTAGGGTAAATTAAAAAAAAGGTCTACATTTTTTTAGTGATCGAGAGTAATTCGAATTTTAAATTATAGAAATATTGCTAGCAGTTTTCCATCACTGACATGCGAAATTGAAAAAGGTTCCAAGCTCAGCACTATGGTAATATGTCATGACGAGCTAGACTAAAAGACCATTAATAATACAAACGATTACCTGTTTATGAATTTCTTTCAGTTATTTTTCTAGAGTTATGGCAATTCTGACACAGACAAACTGTGTCCAAAGATTCATTTGTCTTTTCATTTCCTTACAAATACAAAGAGTTTTGTCTGAGTGGGAGAAAAAAATCGCCTTATAAATATTTTTTTACATTGCAATAATATTATCCTTTTTCAAATATCCATAATATATACAGAATAGCTTGATTAATTGAACTTGTATTATATTTAACGTTAGAATTACGATCATGGGTTTGCCTCCCTTAAATCTGAAAAAAAAATCGATTTTATTTTGCATAAAATGATGTCTTAACCTTATAGTCACCCGCATAACGTGTTAAAATATTAGAGTTAAGAACAATTAAGTAGTACTCCAAGAACAGATGGGCAATATTGTAAATTATATCTGTCAGTTCTGTTAAAAGACCTGTCAGCACAAGTATTGAGGGTTTAATTGGATCTCACTCGAAATGATTTGTTGAATAGATGCATTAAAAAGAGGACAAAACACCAATGCAAGAGTCCCCACCCAAGAATTATAATAACAAGAGTTATTTTAGTTAGACAATTTTTTTCAAGAAAAAGTCAGTAAATTGACACTCAGGAAAAGTTCATTTTTCGACTGCAAAAGGCATCAACTCTTACTGTTTTTGAGCTAAAGAAATGAGGTTTGTTTCATTTTCTTCATAAATGAACTGCTCACAAAGTTACAAACGTTTTTTTTTAATTTATCAATGTATGAGGAGGTATAATAAGATAAATGAAAAATCAATGTTTTTGTAAAAAAAATAGAAAAAGATCTGTCACAATTTTTCTCAGACGAATTAGAAAAAAATATAGCTCTGTCACCTTGCAGACAACTATATTCTGAATAAAATGAAACCAACCCCATGTATCTAGCTCAAAAACTATATGAGTTGACGCCTATAGAAAGTATGCCCCTATTTTTTTGGATTCCAGGACAATAACCCCCCGTGCCAAAACACCCCGCAGTCAAAAACCCCTCGTACAAAATACCCCCCGGACAAAAACCCCCCAAGCAAAAAACCCCCGGTGCAAAAAACCCCCGGTCTATATAAATAGCATAATTCATTTTTATTAATATATTGAACATTATTCAATGCGAACCAATAATCATTACATTTTCTTCGAAAATATGACAAATTATTTTGCAAAATAAGGTATACCCAATTACCTATTTTATAGTAAAAATAAGAACAGTATACATTTTGTCACTATCAAACCTGGCCGGGCCCCCCCCCCCCCCGGCCAGACCCCCCCAATCGGACCGCTAACCTAACCTTAGGTGCACTATATCTCTTTATATTTAGAAGCATATAGTAATTTTATTAATAAAAAAATAATTAAAATGAATTATGCTATTTACATCGACCGGGGTTTTTTTGCACCGGAGGTTTTTTGCTTGGGGGGCTCTTGTCCGGGGGGTTAATTGTACGGGTTTTTTTGTCCGGGGGGTATATTGCACGGGTTTTTTTTGACCGCGGGGGGTTATTGTCCTGTCACCATTTTGTTGGTGTGTGTGTGTGTGTGGGGGGAGGGGGGGGGGCGGCAAGTTGAAACAAATCCTATGTAAAAAATACTCCATTCGAATAGTTGAATTAACCCTAACCCTATCAATTTCAAATTTGTATATATATTAATAAACTTTTATTTTTATCTATCCCCTTAACTCAATATATCTGCTTGAAGTTTTTACAGTTTTTGTTTATTATTAGTGAATGCATTGAGAAATATTTGAAAATAAAACTTTCAAGATAATTAAATTGAAATATATATATTATATAATGTATGAGAAGACGTTAAAGCAATATGCAGCATTGCACAATTTTGCCCAATGCTCACTATAGTTTGAATTTATTTATTTAGGCTATTAAAAATGCGCTCATTCAATATTTGTTATCAGGAATTTACAGGTTTATATAATGTATATGCAATACTTCTTGTTGCATCTCTAATAATAATTCATTCTCTATCTAATTAGAAAATAAATAATTTATTTTTTAATATGTTCAAAAAAATGATGAAATGAATACATTTTCAAAAGAAGTGGTTCCTAACTTTAAAGTAGTATATTTCAATCAATACTGAAAGTTTTAGTTTCTTTCTGGTATCATTTTGTTTTTTGAACTCTTTTCCATCCACAGTTAAATTTTCACTCATTCATGACAAGTTTATTACGATTTTATCGATGGGAGGTGAAATTAGCTTTACGCAAGTGGTCAGAAGACGGATAATGAAGTGAGTTCAAACCAGGGCTGGGAGCTGACTATAATTGGGCTGGCTCCGGCGCCTGCTCCGGAGCTATATAGAATGTAAACGAAGGCTCCGGCTCCAGATCCGGAGCCATCATTTAAAACTTAAAGCTCTGACTCCTGCTCCAGATTCGGCTCCACCGTTATCGATTAAATTAAAGTTAATTTTAACATTAAAAAATTTAATTTTTAGATTTATCTAACAAACGAATAGAACTATTATCTAAAATTAACAAGACTACACCTTTTTAACTTTAATTAAAAACAATTAAAGTTTCATTTAAAATAAGTCAAGTTATATATAAAATAAGTCAAGTTATATTTGAAATAAGTCAAGTTATATTTAACATAAGTCAAGTTATATTTAAAATAAGTCAAGTTATATTTAAAATAGTTCAACTTAAATTTAAAATATTTCAAGTGTGATTTAAAATAGTTATAGTTTAATATAAAATAAATGAAATTTAATTTAAAAATTAAAATCTATGGGATCTCGATATCACACATAGGAAGCTCTACACTAATATCATTACTATAGGGCTGGGACAATATGCTCTTAAAATCATAGATCCCAAAAATCTTATAGACGGAGAGGATTAATGAAACACTATTGAATCGTTCTAAACCAGCGGTATATAGTATTCAATACGATTTCATTTCGTTTCGTCTATGATATTCTTGGGATCTATGATTTTAAGAGCATAATATGGTCCAAGCCCTGATCATTATATTAGTAATGGGAGGGAATGAGATCATGAGAGTAGTGAAATGAGAGAATTGGAATGAGAGTAATGAGATGAGAGAAGTGAGAGAAATTAAATGTGAGAAGTGAGTCATATGAGAGAATTGAGATGAAAGTAGAGAAATGAGAGTAGTTAGAATTTAGTGAGATGAGTGAAATGAAATGAGAGAGGCGAGTGAAATGAGAGAAGTGGGATGAGAATAGTGAGAATTTAGTGGGATGAGAGAGATGAAATGAGAGTTGTGAGCTGAGAAGAGAGAATTGGATGAGAGAAGTGAGTGAAATGAGAAAGCTTAGTGAAATGAGAAAACTTAGTGAAATGAGAGAAGTGAACAACGTTACAACAGTAGTTGTTAAGTATGATATATACGGTAATGAGTGAAGAGTAGTGAGAGTACTTGATGAATACTCTATTGTGCACTCACCTCTCTCATTTCACTCACTTTTCTCATTTCACTCACTTCTCTCATTTCACTAACTTCTCTCATTTCACTAACTTCTCACATTTCACTTCTCCTCTCATTTCACTCATTTCTCACTACTCTCATTCCAATTCTCTCATTTCACTCACATCTCACTAGTCATTTCATTTCTCTCATTTTACTCACTTCTCACTACTCTCATTTAATTTCTCTCACTTCTCTCATCTCACTAAATTCTCGCTACTTTCATTCCAATTCTCTAATTTCACTCACTTCTTACTACTCTCATTTCATTTCTCTCATCTCACTAAATTATTCTCACTACTCTCATTCCAATTCTCTCATTTCACTACTCTCATGATCTCATTCCCTCCCATTACTAATAACTTCAAAAAAGCTATTTTTCAGGAGAGGCATTTTAGTACTTGTAATGTACGTCCATTTAATGGTATATCGGTAGGACATTTAGCCTTTCTAGTGGTATATTTTTGAGTTATACAATGATGATTTTTTTACAAAAAATGATCAGAATTTTATGATTTAAATGTGTATATAGGTAACTCTGAAATACATGTTTTTGTGTTTATGACGTTGTTGTTACAAACAAGCGATATAATGATATTAGTGCAGAGCTTCCTATGTGTGATATCGAGGGCCCATAGAATTTAATTTTTATTTTGAATTAAACTTAACCTTTTTTAAATTAAACTTATTTTAAATTTAAGTTGAACTATTTTAAATATAACTTGACTTATTTTATATATAACTTGACTCATTTTAGATATAACTTGACTTATTTTAAATTAAAGTTAAAAAGGTGTAGTTTAACTAATCAGTAACTCTTCAATTAAAGAACATAATAATCAATTTTGTGCTTTTATTTAAGAGTATTAGTTCAAAAAAAAAAATTACCGGAGCCTGGAGCTACTTGTAATGTTAGAGCTCCAGCTCCGCTCCGCTGTTTGCACATTCAGCTAAGCTCTGGCTCCAGCTCCTGCTCCGGAGTGCTAAAATTGGCTAGATCAGGGCTCCGGAGCCAGCTCCCCAGCCCTGGTTCAAACATTAATAATATATATATTAGACAACAACCACATTAATAAAAGAGATTGGTTTACAGGTTTGGAGAAATGTGATTAAGCACAAAAAAGAAGGCACAAATTTAAATTTGAACACTGGCGAGAGAGCGGTACGATCTGAAGAAAAATATCAATCTTATTCAGTTACTCAATTTAGAAAATTCAAATGTTCCTACAATGTAGAAGGTCTTCTTACACCTTCTAACACAATAAAAATGTATTATTAAATATTAATTATTTCAATTTAATTAATGATTGAATAATGGTATTATTACTATTTAAGATTAGTATTGTAATCGCTGCGATGAAATGTTGTTAACTTTAAGAAGGTGGTAAATCTTAGAAATCATGCATTGAATGACTTTTCACTATTAGGAAAGCCTAATAAAACGCCATATATGAATAGAAAGTAATACGCATGATTAGCTGAACTTAGCAATGCCATTTTATAATAAAACTGCCTAGTAAATTTTAGCTTTGCTTCGTCAAAGAAAATAACATTTTCAGGCGTGGCTTATTACCTAAATATCTTTTAAGGGGTCTAGAACATTTCGTCCACGGACATTTCGTCCACGGACATCTCGTCCACGGACATCCCGTCCGCGGACATTTCGTCCAACAGACATTTCATCCATGGACATTTCGTCCACGGGCATTTCGTCCACGGACATCTCGTTCAACAGACATTTCGTCCACGGACAATTCGTCCACGAATTGCTATATTTTGTATTTTAATGTGTATATGTGATATATTTCATATTATTTTTCACTATTATATTAATAGCCAGGTGTAAATATATTAAATGTTATAGTGATTTATGCCGAAACATTTCATATGAACACATAAAAAATGTTTATCAATCGATTACAGTTATAAAATTAGGTATGCTAAACAGGTTGACTGTATAATTGTTCTTTACCTCCTATAATATTATGCATTAATTAATGAGTTATGAGTATCTAACATCACTGAATGTGGAAACGTAAGAAAGAGAATAAAATAATTACTATAGAAGTAAATGACTATTATTTTATATGGTTTTATTATGAGTGGAAATATAGAACACTCCGAAAGCAAGGATGTTTTTACGCTTATATATAATTAAACGTAACACTAAAATGAACCAATACCTAGCTAATACTTTTATATTATATTTAAATATCAATCGTTTGTTTAGTAGTATATACATAAGCAAGTCTCATTGAAGAGATGATGAACGGTTGTTTTAGAAAGTTTCCTACAGTTCTTTTCTAATTTTCTGAATGTATAGCTAACTCACTAGGACTAATCAATTTTAGAATACATTGAGAAATCCAGAAGGTTAAATAGGATCGTACTTTTATTTTATATTCTTCTTAAAATCTCGACGTTTCGATAAAATACATTTATCATCTTCAGGAATAATAAAAAAAAAATACAAGGAAATAAATCTGTAAGAAATAGGGAAAAATAACATACATAAAGAGAGAGAGAGAGAAAAAGTTTATAGTATCAAAAAGAATTGAAATTGATTTGAGTTGACTGGACAATGATCAAATAAAATTAAGCAAATCAGAAAATTAAGCAGTTTGAATTTGAATATTCATGATGTGTGATCATTTCGACTATTAAAACTGATAAAATTATTTCATTTGGTTAGCAACATAATATTTAAATATGAAAAACCAATCAAAGAGTATGAAAAGTGATTGGGAGAACATGTATGTATTTTATGTAGTCACTGTTGAAAAAAATATAGTCATAAAGAAACAATTTCTGAACCAGTCTTTCTTTTAATAAGCTAATCTGAGTACTAATATTGATGCTTATTGTAGTTATAGTGAAAATTCAACGCAAAAATAGTAGTTATTGTGAATATAAAAAAATATGTGTCCGTATTCTATGTTTATGTACTATAAAAATTCCGAGACATGCCTCGCTATTATTACAGATTTCATAAGAGTGATGTGCAATAGAGGCGAGGCCTGCCTGAATATCCTTATATAAAGTATTCAATTTTATTATTTTCTTATTGCATGCCGGCCAGCAGGAGCAGGAAAGCAATATTGTGATAAGAATTTAAACAAATACCATAAATTAAACCATAATATAAGGGTGCTGTATACTTTTATATTGCAGAATATATAATTGAATAATAGATAATAAAAAATATGTACACATTATAATTATAATACAAAATAAAGCATTTTGTGGACGAATTGTCCGTGGACGAAATGTCCGTGGACAAAATGTCCGTTGGAGTGACTCCGCGGACGAGATGTCCGTGAACGAATTGTCCGTGGACGAAAAGTCCGTGCATGGCCAGACCCCTTACATAATAATTCATCTAAAATGAAGGCCGCTAAACTGAAATCAATATATAGATATCAAGTGAAATATAAACTTACAAAATAAAATTCTTAGATCCTGAGACTATTTTGAATCCAACCAAATTAAAATTGAACTAATATTAAAGAAGTTATTAACGTTTAAAATACTGAACTCTACTGTATATACCGGGTTTTGCAAAAGTCCTGTTACATTTTGACTTTCTTACCCATATAAAATTTAAGTGAGTGTCTTCGATGATTTAAGAGCGTTTATGGCAGAGATAATAAAACGTAGACGAAAAACCGATGAATTCTCATCGGCAATTGACTGTAGAGGATTATCGAATGATCTTCAACGAATCATGGTTGATTCTAATTCCTCGAATTAAAGAGGAGATTTCTTCGATGAATTTTCGGTGAGTTATGGAAGATTCAACTTCCCAGAATTACAGCAGGCAGCTCATAGATGTATCTTCGGCGAGTTATGGAAGACTCATCTTCCCTGAATTAAAGCAGGCAGGTCATAGATGTATCTTCGGCAAGTTATGGAAGACTCATCTTCCCTGAATTACAGCAGGCAGCTCATAGATGTATCTTCGGCGAGTTATGGAAGACTCATCTTCCCTTAATTACAGATTACAGCAGACAGGTCTTAGATGTATCTTCGGCGAGTTAAGGAAGACTCATCTTCCCTGAATTATAGCAGGCAGGTCATAGATGTATATTCGGCAAGTTATGGAAGACTCATCTTCCCTGAATTACAGCACGCAGGTCGTATATGTATCTTCGGCGAGTTATGTAAGACTCATCTTCTCCGAATTACAGCAGGCAGCTCGTAGATGTTTCTTCACCAAGTTATGGAAGACTTATCTTCCCCAAATTACAGCAGGTATGTCTTCGATGATCATCGACGCGTCCCCTAATTATTCCAGGAATGAATTATTGCAGACACGTCTTCAATGAAGATCGCTGAGTTACGACAGACTCATCTTCTTCGAATCATGGTGGACATTTCTTCGATCATCTTCGGTGAATTGTATGAGTTATCATATACATTTAAAGGTGTCCGTGATTCCAAAATTGTAATTACATATTATACATATTTTCCATCATTTAGAATATATGCAAAAGAAAAGATACAAAAATAATAAAATATTAAATAATATCCATTCATAAGAACTTTAAAAACACGCGGGCTTTCATATTGAATAACTATCAACCAAATCCTACCTATGCCATGTCCAAGATGGCTCAGTGGATATATCGCTGACTTCAATTCTCCATGAAACTACAGTAGCAGGTTCGAGCGCCGGTTGAATTTTCATTGTCCGTCCTATGACCATTTGCGCAAACCATTTTCTACATGCAATAATTAAATCGTTATAACATTCACAAAAATGAATGAAATTTTTGAAATTTTAACTGTGGATCTTCATTAACATGTACCTTTAATAGTTATTGAAATATATTACTTTAAAGTTGGGTTCCATTTTTCTGGACACCCTGTATATTAGTTTAAATTGTTTCTATATGTGTATCAATAAAACCAGCATCTGGTATATAAATTTCAGTGGTGCCCACTAAAATACTGGCTAACTATTTTCCAATTTATTAATCTATATTTAGAAAGTAACAAAAAACTTTCACCCTTAGAATTGAACAATTATATATCATTTTTTCATCTTGTTTAACTTAAGCTATATATGTCGTATATAATTAATAAAAAAAATAAAGAAATTACGATTCAAATTAACTCAAAATTTGAGTTTTCAGTTTATCCAAAACCGGCTCAAAATTGTGAGACAATTTGACTCACTCTAATATATTTTACTCAGAAAGAAAGTCATATTGACTTTTTATGACTCCTAATTCATAGTCAGATTGACTCAGGTAAAGTCAATCAAGAAATATGACTCCAATATTCGAGTTTTGTCAGCAATGACTCAAGCGAGGAGTCAGGTTGAATATCAATTTTCCATCATTATTATGTTCTTTTATAGATAAAAGGAATATAGTGTATTCGATTTTCTCCATCCAATGATATATCTATTTATTTATATCTCAATTTGCATATTTAAATTTGATTCAGCGTGAATTAGATTAAATCACCTATTAAGAGAAATATGCATTAATCCAGTTTATCATTAGAGAACCTTTTAACCTGAAGCTCTTTAGAAATAGACCATTTGAAAGTGCTCTACAATTAACATTTATTTTATAGATTCCCGATAGTGATTAGTTTTCAATTTAATATGTTTATAGGTTACACTGTTAAAATAGAGTAACCTGAATGTGTCTATTCGTGATAACAGAACGCTCATGTACACGTTTTTAAAATTCGACAAATGGGATTGAAAGCATCTGATAAATTACGAGCTGTGTAGATCATTTGAAGCTTCCCTTTTTTGCATCCCATAAACATTATTTCATGCATCATTTTGGTGCTGACAACTTTAATGCAAATAATGCTTCGGGCGAACTGCAACGCTTTAATTGTTCCTATGGATCAAAGAGGGAGTTTGAACAGCTTTAGAAGCACATTCACAGCCAGATATCAAAAGGCGAGGTGGAATTTCATTGGAAATGTGAAACAAGCGCCACTTCTTTTAGATTCAAGAGAAAAATACAGATAAATATTGAATTAAAGCAAGTTTAGAATTGAAATTAAATATGGTTAATGTTCTATCATCCATTAGATCCTCTCCTCTCATACGATGGACCTTGAGTTACTGTAAATGGTCAATTGGGTCAAATTGTGAGTGGCAGCTAAATCATTAACCTTATTATACATAATTAACACGTTGACCGCAATGTGTACCATATATGTACACAGAGAACTTTCCCAACCGGCGATGTGCACATATATGGTACACGCATCAAAAATGTATAGTTTCTTAAATTAGATGTATATCAGTTTATATTAGAAATTTTGATGAATGGTGTACTGTGACAAGAAGGTAAATAACTAAAAAGAATATGGATTGTGAAAAATATGTTTATTTCTAACTATAACCAGAATTAATGTAATACATGTTTAAACCTATCGCCAGTAAAGCACGTGTTAAGTAAAATCCTCAAAATGTTGGTTAGTACTTTTATCCTATTTGTAATAAATTCATAATAATAAATTTATAATTGTAATAATTTTATAATAAAGAGTTGGTTACCGTAATTTGAGCCTCAATTAATTTCAAATTAAATAGAGTGAAATCTAATATGTTTGACCTCTCTCATCACTAAGTGTATCTATTTATTATTGGTAACTATAACTTATTTGTCTGATCTTCATATTTAGTTTTATCACTAAATCATCAGAAGCAATTGATAGTTAAACATCTTAAGACAGTTTAAGATTCTCTCTGAATTTTATTGAAATGCTTCAGAAGTTTAACTTTAAATTTCTCTCCAACAATTTAAAATAACTCTATGTTTAATGACTTTGTTTTCAAGTTTAGATGAATTTAGTATCTCGTTATATGTAGTTGGACTCGTAACTCAGAGCTATAGAATTTATCCCCTTTGTTATGATTTTCACTATTGAAAACATGTAGGAATTGTATATAATAATTAATAACAACACTGGGGTACACAGTTCTCTGAAAATTACATTATCAACACTAAAAAGTTTATTAGTTCTATGATTATTTTAAAAATTGAAAATTTAAATTCGGGTTAATTTCAAAAACATTTTTGATTATTTGATAGTGAACTAAAACTTTGATTATTATGAATACCTCTCAATTTATTTTATTATAATATATATTTTATGAAATGAATAAATATTATAGAGTTAAATATTACGAAAATGTGAATATATTCATTAGCTTATACTAATAATCTTTTTTAATATATTATACCATTAAAGACTCAGTTATTCATTGAAATGCTTACACTTTGAAAATATACACAGTACTCTTTTCATAGAAATGCTTATATAGTAAAAATATCTACAGTGCTATTTTCATTAAAATGTATAGAGCATCTCTAATACTTTTTCCATTGAAATACTTATACTATAAAGCATCTCCAGTACTCTTTTCATTGAGTTACTTATACTATAAAGCATCTCTAGTACTTTTTCCATTGAAATGCTTATACTATAAAGCATCTCTAGTACTCTTTTCATTGAGTTACTTATACTATAAAGCATCTCTAGTACTCTTTTCATTGAAAAGCTTATACTAGAACATCTTTTCAAGTACTCTTTCCATTAAACTTCATTAAGGGGAGCTTTTCGAAAAAAACGGTATAAATATCTTTTTTCGTTTTTTTATCTAATATTAATCTATAGACATAAGTCTACAATACTGTGAAAACAGAATTGCCAAATTCTCACTATAAGTCGTACAAACATACGTACATATGTACTACACTGATACGTTCAGAGCGTTTCCAGCCTAATAAGTTTCCAACCTAATGACTAATGGTTATGCAATGGAGTGGAAGAAATAGGGGTCTCTACTGTTCAAAAGTCCCCCTTCGCAATGAAGTTATGTGTAACCTATAATGTCACAGTGGGGATGCTGTTATCAGCACGCAAAACCCTTTTTTCAAACTTCAGAACCCTAAAACTTTAAAGCCATTTTTCTCCTACTTCATATTTTGCAAATTTTGCAAATTGAAATCCCTACTTCTTCTAGAGTTTTCAATTGATTTTTGTTATTCAACGTGCAAAATGAAGGTAGATTCTTAGGCTACAATTATTCGTTTTAGGAATTTCAAAATTTGTTCAAAAAAAAAACAAAAAAATATAAAAAAAATCAAAAAAATAATTCAATTTTTACTTTTTCGTTTTTTTCTCCAAAAACTGGTTATGATTTTCAAATAACTATGAGCGAAGAAATGTTTTCATACCTTTTAGCTATGTTATGAAGCATAAAGCAGAAATATTGGTCAAAAATTGTGAGAGAAGATAGATTTTGAAAATGATACAAAAAAACTCAAAAATGTCTTAGAATTTGTTTTTACATATACCTTCCAAGTTTCAGAAACATCAAACGGTAAACAAAGAAAAAATCTCATTTTCGAAAAGCTCCCCTTAATGTACTCAAACGAATTTAGTATCGTAATTCGAAGCATATGTTATCCGTCTTATCCTGGTAAAATATACCAAGAATTTCTTTTGTTCCTTGTGCTCTTAGTTTGAAATCTTGCCTACCTTTCGCTGAAAAGTACCGGAATTTGAAGGAATTTATGACTTTCTTAAGATATCAAAATAAAAGAAGATTCCAGAAGTTATGTTATTAATTTTGTAGAAGAAAGTAAAAAGTAAGTAATTTTGGTTTTAAAAGCCCTAATGAAAAGTTTATATATAAGTTACTGCGGCTCTAGTTTATTTGAGAGATAAGAAGTATTAATTTTGTCTATATACAATAATGTGTATTATCTTATTTGTTTATATCTTCAGAATTCTTTTTGGTGATTCAATGCTTCCTTCCCTGAGAAAATAATAAGTTAATTAAAGTTTTTTTTTAATTATCAAGAGAGATACACAGAATAAAAGAATTTATAATATTCTATAACTTTAATTTGCTGCAATGATATTAGCTCAGATTTATTTTGCTTTTCGATTTGTATCTGTGTTTGTTTGACCATTTTTATTATTTTTATCATTATAGCATGGAAATTCTGATCGAAATATCGGTTTAGAAAACTCAAGATATAAATATATGTTCTACGTACTGAATGTGACATATATATATTTTTTAATTTATTACTACATTATTTTATAAAGTATTTTATATTTATTCGAAGTTTGAATATGATACAATTTTATTGATTTTTATAATTGAATAGTTTAATAATAATATGATATTTCAACACTTTATCGTTCTTCGCATCTGTGATCTATTCAATTAAATCCAACTAAATATTAAAATCAATTTCCTGAACGGGAAAGGGTTCATGATCAGTTTCGCAGAATGTTTATTAGTGTAATCTAAAAAATATTTTAGATTTCATGCGTGAAATCCTTTTATAAATCATATGCTGTGAATTGAACTTAACAATCGGCCTATAATTATTTTACATATTATTGTATCGTCCATGAACATTAAAACAAAAATTAAGCCATGATAATATATCCTAACAAAATGTATCATTTACGTTGTTTCAAGCATTCTTACATATCATTCAAGTAATTATTAAAACTAACGAGTATCAATATTATGTCGACTTATAAATTTATGTCAAGTATTTTCTACCAATATTTTCTTCATCTTCAAAGTAACTACATTCAATTAGTATTCGAGATTTTCAAAGAGATTGTGTTCAGATAAGTTTATAATTTACAGGATGTTGCGTCCAGTGTTTAATGATCACAAACTTTGTGAGTAATAGTTATTATGTTAAATTTCTTGCATTTACATTGAAGGTTTGGATTCTCGAGATGTGGTTCATTAACTTTAATTTCCTATGACACACAGAAGAGGTAAAGTAAAGGTAAGATATTGAATGAAATAAACGGGAGTTGCTATAGTTTATTTTTCCAAATCTTTTAATTTCAATTAATTTATAATGTATGCGAATGATATGAAACTTATTTGGATATTGATAATATTATTACAAGTATTACGACTCACACTAATGAAATGCAAATTCCTGGAATATTTTCTATGTCAGAGGAAATAATTACAGACATGTTCCGCATTTATTTGTTTGTCATAGGTGTTAGTCGTAATAGTTAAAAGTGGGGTATGCCTGTATTCTAAGCGGGAATCAAAATTATAATAAAAATAGTAAAATAGTAAATAGTGATTGTTAGGAAAATTAACAAATTACAACATTTACTAGTAAAATGTAAGTGAATTAATTTACACTCGTTATTTTAGTTGTATAGAAGCTTTTGAAACGTAAATACAACACTACTTCTTGAAATTTATAGTAGGGATATAGAAGATTAACATATGGCCTCATCTTTAAGATATGCCTCCACCATAACTTTTATTTTTGGATATGTAATTTATGTATACTGGGTGTCCCAAAAAAACCGATACCCAAATTTCAATGGCTGTAATTCAAAAACTATTAAATTTAAAAAAAAAATTGAAAACATTTTTTACATATCTGTACACAATTTTAGATGAATATATTCAACCGTTTTCATTATGCAGTATTTTTAGTGAACGATATCAAAAACCTGTTTGCGCACTTTTTAACTTCGAATTTTAGTATATTAAAACCATTTTTTATAACTTTCAACAGTTTATTAAATTTTTCTATTAAAAAACAGTTATTATAACAATAAAAGGCGTTTATTAATATGCAACCGAAAACAAAAACATTCAAACTGTTCCTCCTATTAATCGTTTCAGTCGATCTGATGGGCCATTCGTTACGATGATTCAGGGCGATAATGCGTATTGCCGAATAGCTCATTTAGTTTTTCCTTACATCAACAGTTCTGAACACGTCATGAACCAACCAGGTTCAATTGATTCTGTTTCCATGTATTTTTTGAAGTCTTGAAACCATTATATCATTTATTAGATCAAGGTATCTATCTCCATTTAAATTATTTTTGTAAAAAATATGGACAGACGATAAGGCCAAGTCGGCCATTGGTTCCTAGTCCAATCCACACACAGACTTTCTCTCACGATATTCTTGCGTCTAAGTTGAAAGTAGGAGGTTGGTTCTTCGGTGAAGATGTGCGAACGTTATGATAATTTATTTTGCCATTCGAATGAAAAGTGGTTTCATCACCAACCACATTATCGTCCACAAACCGGACATTTTTTTGCTAAAATCAATGCGCAAAATTCAACGCCAAGGAAGATCGGTATTTAGGTGTTTGTTTCGCTCGTATATCTTGTAAGGATGTCGCTTCAAATTTAAGGTTACAAATATATTGAATGTAGATTTAGTAAGATGTTATCCACTTTTTATTGCAGTGATTTGAAAATTTCTGTAAGTGCTTCTTGAACAATTCGAATTGTGAAATAAGTGTTTTACTGAAAGTGCGCAAGCAGGTTTTTGGTATCGGTCACTAAAAATACAGCTAAAAGAAAACCGTTGATTCGATTCATGTAATATTTTGTACAGAGATGGAAAAAATGTTGAGAAACAAAATGTAATTTTCCAATTTTTTGTAAGTCTACTAGTTTTTGAATTACAGACTTTGAAATTTGGATATAGGTTTTTTTGGGACACCCTGTATAAGAAATTTAATATAAAATTTTGAACAAGGGAAGTTTATATATCACAACTGAGTCAGTTACTGCGACCAAACCACGTAGTGCGACCAAACTTCTCAGTACGACAAAAACGCTTAGTGCGTCTATGAAACTTATTGTGAACAAACCGCTTACTGTGACCAAGTTTATTAGTACGACCAAGTCAATGAAATATCAAAGGTATTAGTATGTTAAATTACTCAATATAGAAATGTAAAAAAAAAATAAAATAAATCGAAAATCACGGTAAAAATACGAAAACCGTCATATTCCCAAACCAAAAAATTAGGAAAACCGAAATTTACAAAAATTTAAAAATACACATTTTTATTAAAAAATACATATCAAAAGGAAGAACAGTAATATGTCACACGAGCGACACCATGCATGAAACGCCGACACCATGTAAAACGAGGGCATTCAACGCGACGCTTTTGGAGTGTTGAAATCGCTGGTCTGACATGGTCTCATTGCATCTAACGCTGACAGTTGCGAATCAGTTTTAATCTTGGATGTCGCAGAAGGTGATAAATGAATCATAATGTATTTATTTTTGAGCTTAATGATCGTCAACAGTTACAAGATTTTTTCAGTTGCTGCTGAACAAGTATCAAATCTGGTACTATATTGCCCAAAAGGTCCTGATACTTACAGGGCTTTTTTAATTTTTTTTAAGGAGCTAGGGCAAAAATAAAGTATATTATAAAGTAGTACTTGTTAGTTTCTAGTATTTTTCATGTTATCAATATAGTATTGCTGTCTTAAAAATTTTTTTTGGCCGTTTTGCATATTTTCATTTTTCAACTTCTATAGTCTACTCCATTTTCAATTTTTGACTTGGAGACATGTTGTTTTCTTATTATTCAGAATTTAGTTGTTTACAAAAGAACAATCTGTTGATATGGTACTTCGCTACTTGTAAAAATGTATATTGGAAATGTAATCATATTTCAACTATGCATCGATTTTTTTTAATGAATGCAAATATGATGGAACGGGTCGATCCAATGTAAAGTGTAAAATTCTGAAAAAATGAAACAAACCACATGTCTGTAGGCCAAAAAATGAGGGAGAGGTGAGGATTTAAAAAAAAGTCTAAATTTTGTGTTTTTTACAGATTTTATTTTTTTCTATTTTTTTTGATCTTAACCGTTACCTTGAACTTTCGGAACTATAAATTATTCAATGGCGTGAATTTTGCTTTAAGTTTAATCTCTTCATTAAGATTTCTGGACACTCTTGTGATAAATGAGGTGATGCTCTTCGATCCTAACTTCATTCGAAGTAGTCAAAAATAATTTCTTCCTCTTCGAACTTTGGATAAATATCTGCTGTAGAAAATCTGAGAACAATTTTTCCAATTTTAGAGGAACTTGATAAATTGTTATGTGTTACTCTTTTATGACTAGTGCTTTCTATTCTGTACTAGTGCAGTAGGTACCTTATTATATTCGAATGCAAGAATGTATTATTGATAAAGATAATTCTGATTGAACAGAAAAATTGTCTCTCAAAAGCCAAAATATTTTTTTTTTAAATAATTAGTGTCAATATTATTGATTCGTTTCTCCTTTTAATATGTATTTCTTAATGAAAGTGTGTCACACTGACGGACAGACAGACGGACGCTGCTCTTATTATAGTATAGATGGTGTAGAATGTAGTTTAGGATTTTAAATTATTTGTTTAGTAGTATTTGGTATGAATATCTACTCACATACCATATAAAAAGTTGCAATTAAGTCTCAAAATTTATTTCGTGCGATAATGCACTCGTGTTTCTTTTTAATTTATATAAGAATATAACCAGAGGATACCACATCCAATAGAATTGATGAAATTATAATAAAATGTTTATTTATCTCGATATCAAATATTTTGAATTCTCACATAATATAGAAAATATGAAAAAATGCTGAAATTCAATGTTTTAGTTTTGAATCAGACAGAACTTTTCATCATAAGTGGATATTTTGTTCAAGTAACCACCTGTTATTGAATCTAAATTGTATTTGAATGCAGGTATGTATTATGGATAAATATATTCTGATTAAACAAAAAAAATCTCATAAGCCAAAATATAAATCAAATTTTTTAAAATAATAATTTAGTGTCAATATTATTGTAGCTCGTAGTCATTATACTGCCACAAATGAATTATTTCTTCTTTTAATATGTATTGCTTAATAAAAGTGTGACACACGGACAGACAGACAGACGCGGCTCTTATTATAGTATAGAATCTATAGATGATTCAACTCCTCTCACATAAACCTTGTTCAGTGCAAGTAAATGGTGTAAAAAAGAAAGTAAAAGTTTATGGTTGATATTTTCTTCGGCATATTGGTAATGTAATCAGCAAAGTTTATTTCATTAGATAGTTACTGTATGAGGAGTGTTCTAGCACTATTATTGTGTTATGCTTTTCCTTGCCATGTAATAGCGTTACTGTACACCATCTGTGACGGTGACAGGAATTTTGCCCGGTGCACTATTGCCCGGCGGAATTTTGCCAGTGTGAAACTTTGCCAGGCGGATTTTTGCCCCGCGGAATTTTCCCCGTGGATTATTTATTTATAGCTTTAAATTGGTAGATTGTAATTAAGGGTTTAAAATGTGAGATTCAACTTACATAAATATGAAACGTTTTAATGTAACTTAAACATTGTAGTATAACAAGTTTTACTTACCCAATTTAAAATAATCACGAAATTGAAAATAAAATGAATATGATTTTACTTAAACTAATTACAGAACATCTAACATCTAACTAAACAGTAGTTTAGTTTAAAATAATACTATATGGTTTGCTTTATTTAAAATACTGTAATTTAGTATTCTTAACTGTTGTTTGTAATTAACATACTGCTTTTTTCACCTGTACAGTACTTCGTGACGAGATATGACTAAATGTTCATTAATATGTTCAATGATTTCATTAACGATTTCATAGTTTTCAATCTTACATTAAGTATTGATAGGATTTTAATTTAAATAAAGATATCTTTTCCACGTGAACTTCATATTATCTACGCCATTGTGAAAGGGATAAGACTATAGCTGTTATGGAGCAAACTTCACGAACCAACTGATTACAATTTAAAATAACTAAAACTAATTGAATAATCTGAATTTTAGGTAAATAATTATACTCTTATTATAAATTAATTATAAAACAATGGTTAATAGAAATAATGTTTATAATTTTTATAAGCAAATTAATTCAACACAATTTGGACCATTAGAGGAGAAGAAAGATTATCGTCAAAATGTTAAATATAATTATCAGTCTGATAGGTTTTTAAATTTAAATGGAATAAAAAAATTCAAATTCATTGCAATATTTGAATTATTATAATATGGAGTCATATTTAGAATAATATCAGGAAATCGTTGTTAAAGTGCATGTTCATATTTCAGGAGGAAAACTATTTGTTAAATATTTTTTATATCAATTCTTTGTAAAAATGAAATATATGAATATTAAAATCTAAGTAGGTATGTGAAACAGTTAATTAGTATTTGAATATTTACTGCATTTAAAAAACCTAATGTTAAAAGTAACCATTCACTAACATTTTGAGTTGCTAGCAGACCACATCCATTTGCAAGATAATAATTCGAACATTAGTATTCAGGTTGACGTTAAATAAAGATGGAGCTGGAGGTTATTCAATTTAAATGCCATCTCTCATATGTCAAATTCAATAAATTATTCTCCATAACTAACAGAAGAATCAGAAATGCAGCTGTTTTATATATTTTGATACCTTAATTTGAGTTTATCATGATGTAATATTTACATTGTTCAAAAATTATTGAGTTACAATGAAATGGATCGGGATTTAGATTACGTAAAAGAATTCGAGAAACAAATAAAATTCCATGACATCAGGTAACATTTTCTGGAATTTATATCAGAAGCTGAGAATTCGGTTGAATATTCTTAAAATGCACGAGAATCTGAATATCTCCGTAAACACATTAGACCAACAAATTGACCGATGATGAACTCGTTTAGATTTGAGTGTAGCTTCAAGGCTCAATATCACTCTGCTATTTTTACAAAAATGTGACGCTTCGCATTTCTCACTTTTCAATTTCGTTGAACTTTAATTCCTTTCCCCTCACCAATATCTATAAATGAATACTGAGACTGGAGTCTCCTTTTGGGTTTAAATTAAATACTCAAAGATATAAGCACCAGCTAGCATCAAATTATAGAACACAATATTTAAAGAGAAAATTAGCACAATCACACACTAAATAATTCTAGGACAACTTGTGTACATAATGCCAAAATTTATAAGCTGTCAGTCAAAGATAAAATGATAAATTTTTTATTTATCCTGCTAGGATTGTATTTTTTAATTGCAAATTCTTGAATTTCTGGTCTGGTTCAATTATAATCTTTTTATTTTTCTTATCAATTTTTAGAAACTTTAAAAGGATAGAAGACAAAGGTCATAAAGTTTTTATTCGTTTACTTTTTTTCTGCATCTATCTTTAAAATCTGTTAAATATGCGAATAATACTAAACAAACTACAGTGAATTGGGAAAATGGAAATTAGAAGGGGCTTGCGCAGGGACGAAAACACTCAAAAAACATTACAATTCATTTCTATATGGCCATTTCCATATATCAATCCTAAAGTTTTTCATTCAATTTGTGTTTTGGTTATTATCTTTTTCACTCATAAAATTCATTTTCATCACCAATCATGATGTTTTCCACAAAACATGCAATTCTTTGCAGAAACAATTTAGAATCCATTTCTAAGAGAATGTACCTTACATGCATCTTGAAAGTATGATATCTCAATTCGTGTTTAACAATTCGGTGAAATGTGTCTTCAGTAATGTCCAGTCCGATCTTTCAGATTGAGATTTTTGGGTTCTCAATAAGATGTTAGTGTTCATAAACAATATTAATGTTTTCATATGTTCGTTTTATTCTCCTGCGACCTGATTGCTTTTAGTTCAAATTTAAAGTGGTTTCTTAATTAACATTTGTCAATATGGCCTTTTTAGTTGATGAAAATATTTCCGGAAACCAAAGTGTTCAAAATGAGGTTGGAGCTGTTTAAAGTTTGCAGTGTTTGAAGAATTTGTAAAAAATAAAAAATCTTTGTTCTTTTGAAAGCTAAATTTTGAGGGTTTCGAATAGGAGATACAAATTAACGGCGAACTGAATTAATTAAATATATCAAATTTAGCTCAACACCAACTCTCAAATGATAATAATTCTTTTTTATCGTCTCTTATTTGTTCAGAGTCCGATGATAGAAATTCGAATTTTAGTTAATGATAAATTATTACGATTTACCTACTTTTGAAAAATGATCATAATTATGGTTACAGAATTAAATGGATGATGGATCGAATCCTCTACTAGGTGTGACTATGGATTTTCTACGGAAAATGATAATGAAATACCCTAAAAACCCTACAGTTGTTCTTTATTGTCCAATTTTGACGACTACTATGATATTTCTGCTTAAAAAGTGACAATAAGTTATAGAGAAATAGTTGTCCATTTGGTTAGCAGGCGATTGCATATATTTCACTTTGATATTATTAAATTGGCTTGCTATCTTCATTATCTTTGTAATACAGGTATAAAATGATTTTGCCTAAATTTTAATTATCCAACTGAAGAAAATTCATGAGATTTAATTGAGTGGTTTTAAGCAGTTGAATGACTATATGAAGCAAGATATTTATATCTTTCCCCAGTAATATTTGAAAAATAACTTTCACTGTTTGAATTCAAATTTCATGCCTCGTTACTGAGTTATTATTCGGAACACGAAACAGTGGAATAAATTATCTCACCATTGTAACCCCTCGCTCACATTGTTCATTGTGGCCGAACATAATCCTGGCTGAATTTATTCTTTGTGATCTTTTTTCGAAGAATTCCAAACTTTAGTTGATTGTTGACGGTAGTTCATTTTCTTGCAGGGAGATTTGGATTGAAATTTCCGAAATTAATGATTCGTGTAATTTTAAATTGTTATCAGATAAAATGTCTATCGAATAAGTAATAATCATAGTTCTGTGTATGAATACATTTGAAAAAAGAAGTGGATCCTAACTTTAAAGTAGTATATTTCAATCAATATTGAAAGTTCAAGTTTCTTACTGGTATCATTTTGTTTTTTGAACTCTTCTCCATCCACAGTTGAAGTTTCATAAATTTTCATTCATTCATAACAAGTTTATTACGATTTTATTGATTGGAGGAGAAATTAGCTTTAATGAATTTATTTTTCTGTAAAGTCCAAATAAATTTCAAAATCCAATTTCAAAATAATTGTTCATATGAATATTAGTGAATACTGATCAATAGCTTATTCAATTGACCTTTATGTGAAGTCAATTATTCACTTGCTAATTTTCATAGATTATTCAATTATGGTTATAATTAAATTAATTTCTAGAAATAACATTCAGTGAATCAATTGTAAACGTAAGAACGTAATTATATTAAGAAACATTTTTACGTGTCAGATTATAATAATTTTAGGGTGAATTAAAAAAAGGTCTACATTTTTTTAGTTATCAAAAGTAATTCGAATTTTAAATTATAGAAATATTGCTAGCAGCTTTCCATCACTGACATGCGAAATTGAAAAAGGTTCCAAGCTCAGCACTATGATAATATGTTATGATGGGCTAGACTAAAAGACCATTAATAATACATACGATTACCTGTTTATGAATTGTTTTCAGCAATTCTGACACAGACAAACTGTGTCCAAAGATTCATTTGTCTTTTCATTTCCTTACAAATACAAAGAGTTTCGTCTGAGTGGCAGAAAAAAATCGCCTTCTAATTATTGTTTTACATTACAATGATATTATCCTTTTTCAAATATTCACAAAATATACAGAATAGCTTGATTAACTGAACTTGTATTATATTTAACATTAGAATTACGATAAAGAGTTTGTCTCCCTTAAATCTGAAAAAAAAAAATCATTTTTTTTTGCATAAATGTTGTAGAAAATGTTGTAGAAAAATATGACGATTATAGTTCATTTATAAGTTATATTAAGGCCATAACATACAATTTAAATTTTCCGTTTTGTACTGCCTATATATTTATAATTATCATATTTTGTAACGTTAGTTTGCTACAGTCTAAAATTTTTATATTCATTTATTCAAACTCTTATAATTTGATACTATAAGTAGCTACATGCTCTTCTTTCTGATATTGTCTTTTCTTTTATTTTATTGATTTTATTGATTGGAGGAGAAATTAGCTTTACGCAAGTGGTCAGAAAGTGAGTTCAAACCAGGGCTGGGAGCTGACTATAATTGGGCTGGCTCCGGCTCCTGCTTCGGAGCTATATAAAATGTAAATGAAGGCTCCGGCTCCAGATCCAGAGCCATTATTTAAAACTTAAAGCTCTGGCTCCTGCTCCAGATCCGGCTCCACCGTTAGCAATTAAATTGAAGTTAATTTTAACATTAAAAATGTTAATTTCAAGATTCATCTAACAAACAAATAGAACTATTGTCTAAAATTTACTAGACTACACCTTTTTAACTTTAATTTAAAACAATTAAAGTTTAATTTAAAGTAAGTCAAGTTATATTTAAAACAAGTCAAGTTATATTCAAAATAAGTCAAGTTATATTTGAAATAGTTCAACTTAAATTAAAAATATTCCAAGTTTGATTTAAAAAGTTAAAGTTTAATATAAAATAAATGAAACTTTATTTAAAAATTAAATTCTATGGGCTCTCGATATCACACATAGGAAGCTCTGCACTAATATCATTATTAGGGCTGGGACAATATGCTCTTAAAATCATAGATACCAAAAATCTTAAAGACGGAGAGAATGAAACACTATTGAATCGTTCTAAACCAGCGGTTTATACGTAGTATTCAGTACGATTTCATTTCGTTTCGTCTATGATATTCTTGGGATCTATGATTTAAGTGCCCTGATCATTATATTAGTAATGGGAATGAGAGTAATGAGATGAGAGAAGTGAGAGAAATGAAATGTGAGAAGTGAGTGATATGAGAGAAGTGAGATGAAAGTAGAGAAATGAGAGTAGTTAGAATTTAGTAAGATGAGAGAAATGAAATGAGAGAGGTGAGTGAAATGAGAGAACTTAGTGAAATGAAAGAAGTGGGATGAGAATAGTGAGAATTTAGTGGGATGAGAGGGATGAAATGAGAGTTGTGAGCTGAGAGAGGAGAGAATTGGATGAGAGAGGTGAGTGAAATGAGAGAAGTGAACAACGTTACAACAGTAGTTGTTAAGTGTGATATATACGGTAATGAGTGAATAGTAGTGAGAGTACTTAATGAATACTCTATTGTGCACTCACCTCTCTCATTTCACTCACTTCTCTCATTTCACTAACTTATCTCATTTCACTAACTTCTCACATTTCACTTCTTCTCATTTCACTCATTTCTCTCACTAAATTCTAACTACTCTCATTCCAATTCTCTCATTTCACTCACTACTCATTTCATTTCTCTCATCTCACTAAATTCTCGCTACTTTCATTCCAATTCTCTCTCTCATTTCACTCACTTCTCACTACTCTCATTTCACTCACCTCTCACTACACTCATTTCATTTCTCTCATCTCACTAAATTATTCTCACTTCTCTCATTCCAATTCTCTCATTTCACTACTCTCATGATCTCATTCCCTCCCATTACTAATATCGCTTGTTTGCGAGAACAGTGTCATAACTTCAAAAAAGCTATTTTCCAGGAGAGGCATTTTAGTACTTGTAATGTACGTACATTTAATGGTATATCAGTAGGACATTTAGCCTTTCTAGTGGTATATTTTTGAGTTACAATGATGATTTTTTTACAAAAAATGATCAGCATTTTATGATTTATATGTCTATATAGATAACTCTGAAATACATGTTTTTTGTGTTTATGACTTTGTTGTTGCAAACAAGCGATATAATGATATTAGTGCAGAGCTTCCTATGTGTGATATCGAGGGCCCATAGAATTTGATTTTTATTTTAAATTAAACTTAACCTTTTTTAAATTAAACATATTTTAAATTTAAATTGAACTAGTTTAAATATAACTTGACTTATTTTTTATATAACTTGACTCATTTTATATATAACTTGACCTATTTTATATATAACTTGACTCATTTTATATATAACTTGACCTATTTTATATATAACTTGACTCATTTTATATATATCTTGACTTATTTTAAATATAACTTGACATATTTTCAATATAACTTGACCTATTTTAAATATAACTTGATTTATTTTGAATATAACTTGACCTATTTTATATATAACTTGACTTATTTTAAATATAACTTGACATATTATAAATATAACGTGACCTATTTTATATATAACTTGACTTATTTTAATTAGAACTTGACATATTATATATATAACTTGACCTATTTTAAATATAACTTGATTTATTTTGAATATAACTTGATTTATTTTGAATATAACTTGATTTATATTAGATATAACTTGACTTATTTTAAATAAAAGTTAAAAAGGTGTAGTTTAACTAATCAGTAACTCTTCAATTAAAGAACATATTAATCAATTTTGTGCTTTTATTTAAGAGTATTAGTTAAAAAAAAAAGTGCCGGAGCCTGGAGCTACTTGTAATGTTAGAGCTCCAGCTCCGCTGTTTGCACATTCAGCTAAGCTCTGGCTCCAGCTCCTGCTCGGGAGTGCTAAAATTGGCTAGATCCGGGCTCCGGAGCCAGCTCCCCAGCCCTGGTTCAAACATTAATAATATATATATTAGACAACAACCACATTAATAAAAGAAATTTGCTTACAGGTTTGGAGAAATGTGATTAAGCACAAAAAAGAAGGCACAAATTAAAATTTTAACACAGGCAAGAGAGCGGTACGATCTGAAGAAAAATATCAATCTTATTCAGTTACTCAATTTAGAAAATTCAAATGTTCCTATAATGTAGAAGGTCCTCGTACACCTTCTAACTCAATAAAAATGTATTATTAAATATTAATGATTTCAATTTAATTAATGATTGAATAATGGTATTATTACTATTTAAGATTAGTATTGTAATCGCTGCGATGACATGTTGTTGTTAACTTTAAGAAGGTGGTAAATTTTAGAAAAAACATTCATTGAATGATTGTTCACTATTAGGAAAGCCTAGTAAAACGCCATATAGGAATGGAAAGTAATACGCATGATTAGCTGAACTTAACAATACCATTTTATAATAAAACTGCCTAGTAAATTTTAGCTTCGCTTCGTCAAAAAAATAACATCTTGAGGCGTCGCTAATTGCTTTTCATACTCTATCATTGCTAAGAAGGTAGCAAAGCCATTTAATAATATAACTGTCCAGTAAATTTTAGCTTCGCTTCGTCCAAGAAAATAACATCTTTAGGCGTGGCTTATTACCTAAATATCTTTTTAAGGGTTCTAGAACATTTTATACAGGGACCTTTCTTCCGACAGTCATACATATGTGATATATTTCATATTATTTTTCACTTTTATATTAATAGCCAGGTGTAAATATATCATATGTTATAGTGATTTATGCCGAAACATTTCATATGAACACATAAAAAATGTTTATCAATCGATTACAGTTATAAAATTAGATATGCTAAACAGGTTGACTGTATAATTAAGTTCTTTACCTCCTATAATATTATGCATTAATTAATGAGTTATGAGTATCTAACATCACTGAATGTGGAAACGTAAGAAAGAGAATAAAATAATTACTATGGAAGTAAATGCCAATTATTTTATATGGTTTTATTATGAGTGAAAATATAGAACAGTCCGAAAGTAAGGATGTTTTTACGCTTATATATACAGGGTTGGCGTAAGTTTGGAAGCAATTTTTCAAACATTAATATAATTCTTAAAAATAAGTTCCTAAGTAGGTGATAGGGTTTGAACTATAGTAGAGACACTACATTATGACGTGGCAGTGTTATTTTTTACAAAAATTTAGTCAATTCAAAAATGTCAGACAAAAGAGAAGCCATTATTGCTCTACACGGTGCCGGAAAGTCAGATTCCGTCATTTCAAGACTCTCTCAATAGCGAGATCAACTGTTTGGAAGTGTGTGAAGCGTTTTAATGAGAGAGGAGACTTGACTGATCGTCCAAGAAGTGGTAGACCACGCTCACAACGCACCAAACAACTGATAAAATATGCCCGAGAGAAGATCAGGAGGAACCCGACAAGGTCAATACGATTGTTAGCCAAAACAGCTAATGTGAGTCCCAGAACAATGAGAAGAGTTGTCAAAGAAGACCTAAAGATGTCCTCTTTCACCCTCCAAAAGAGACAGACTCTGTCAGAAGCTGTAAAGAAAAAGAGATTGGAGAGAAGCAAAGCACTTCTGAGAGAATTGAAGTCTGGCACGGCTGGTGAAATTGTTTGGTCTGACGAAAAAAATTTCACAGTGGAAATGGCTCACAACCGAAGGAATGACAGAATAATTGGTAAAAGTGCAAAAGACATCCCATACAACCAAAAAACTGTCCACAGAACCATGAAACCTGCTTCAGTAATGGTCTTGGCCGCCGTTTCAGAAACTTGGAGATCTCCTTTAATTTTTTGTAGAACAAGGCGCCAAAATCAATGCTAAATGTTATATTGAGAATATTTTGACGCCAATGTTAGAGTCAGCTAAGGATCACTTCGGTAATGACACTATGGACATTTCAGCAAGACGGCGCGACTTCACAAACTGCAAATGTCACTCAAAACTGGTGCCATGACCATCTTCCACGGTTTTGGTCCAAAGAAATGTGGCCTCCCTGCTCCCCAGATGTTAATCCTATGGACTTTTCGGTATGGTCCATTCTTGAATCAAAGGCCTGTGGTAAATTCAATCGCAGTGTGGATGATTTAAAGCGTTCGCTCCAGAGATCTTGTAAGGAAATTTCACAAGAACAGTTGCGTGCCGCAGTAGGAGGAGTTTGGAGGAGATTTGAGGCTGTTATTAAAAACAAGGGGGGACATTTTGAATAAATTTATGATTTTTGAATTCTTAAAACCCTTATGTAATAACTGTAAATTTTTAAATATAATTTTCGTTGGATTATAATATGCACTTTCATTTGCTTCCAAACTACGCCCCACCCTGTATAAATAAACGTAACACTAAAATGAACCAATACCTAGCTAATACTTTTATATCATATTTAAATATCAATCGCTTGTTAAGTAGTATATACATGTATGTAATAAGCTAATCTGAGTACTAATATTGATGTTTATTGTAGTTATTGTGAAAATTCAACGCAAAAATTGTAGTTATTGTGAATATAAGAAATATGTCTCCATATTCTATGTATGTTTATGTACTATAAAAATTCTGAGACATGCCTCGCTATTATTACAGATTTCATAAGACTGTGGTGCAATAGAGGCGAGGCCAGCCTGCATATCCTTAAATAAAGTACTCAATTTTATTATTTTATTATTTCATGCCGGTCAGTAGGAGCAGGAGAAGAATATTGTGATAAGAATTAAAGCAAAGACCATAAATTAAACCATAATAAAAGGGTGCTTTATACTTTTATATTGCAGAATATATAATTGAATAATATATAATAAAAAATATGCACACATTATAATAATAATGCAAAATAAAGCATTTCGTGGATGAATTGTCCGTGGATGAAATGTCCGTTGGACGAGATGTCCGTGGACGAATTGTCCGTGGACGAAAAGTCCGTGCATGGCCAGACCCCTTACATAATAATTCATCTAAAATGAAGGCCGCTACTGAAATTAATATATAGATATCAAGTGAAATATAAACCTACAAAATAAAATTCTTAGATCCTGAGACGATTTTGAAACCAACCAAATTCAAATTGAACTAATATTAAAGAAGTTATCAACGTTTAAAATACTGAACTCTACTGTATGTACCGGGTTTTGCAAAAGTCCTGTTACATTTTGACTTTCTTATCCAGATAAAATTTAAGAGAGTGTCTTCGATGATTTATGAGCGTTGTAGTAAAGCAAACACAGCAATTGTGTATGCATTACTATCATCACGAACCTATATGATTGTAAGTAAGTGACAGTCAAATCAGTTACCGATTTGCTCTCGTGAGCTACACACCTATTCTCCTGTTCGTAGTTATTTGAGACCTTAACTTGCGAGCGTTCTAGAGGAGATATTATTTGTAATAACATGTGCTTGACCAATGAATATAATCTCTTTAAGTGTTAATTACTTTACCATTATTACCCTTAAATACAGTTAAGCTTGGACCAGAGGCCTGAGGTCGGAACCATAGTGGCAAGGTGGTTCTAGGGCATGGTACCATGAGTATTTAGTAGAAAGAGATTTATAAAGAGAAAGGAATCTGAAAATACCACAAAGTAAGATCCTAATCACTTAAGAGCCCATACACTGAGACGTTATAGTGAAGTAAACTAACTACGTCACATTGGTGGCCGTATGGTGCGTGATTAAGTAATTCGAATTTAATGTGCGGAAATTCAATTACTGAAGTAAAAGATTGAAAGCTTTGTAATTTACCAAAAACTAAGTTAACCATCTGATTGGAGAGTATTTGATTACAGCAAGACCGGGTTTTGCGACCCTATATGAAGGTGCGATCCAATTAAGGTGTTCAGTTTTTGTGATAAAGTATAAAGATAATTCAACTCAAGGTCAAGCAAAAGGCATCTCGAAAATTATCGGAAGGATAAGGAGAGTACAGATGGCCTAATTTGAAATCTGAATGAGCAAAGACAATCAACAAGACTGACCAGTCTGAGAAAAAAAAAATTCTGGAAATTCTGGAAAATTCTGGAAGAAACTGGAAAAACACGGAGGGAGGAAGCGACAGTAATGGGTTAAGCGTTGCACGTTGACGAATGGTGATGGAAAACATTCGATTATAAACAACATGCAAAAAAGCCGTAAATCAACCAGAAATTGAGAGTCTAATTTGTTTAAATACTACATCTGAAAAGTATTTATTCAAACTGTAACATTCAGTGATCATTCAACATTCAGTGATCATTCAACATTCAGTGATCATTCAACATTCAGTGATCATTCAACATTCAGTGATCATTCAACATTCAGTGATCATTCAACATTCAGTGAAGTTTTAACATTCATTGAACATTCAGTTAGCATACAGTGCATAAAATACAGTGCACAGCGCTCAGTGAACAATCAGTTAACATCATAACAGTTAACATCAGAGCAAAAATCAACGACAAAACCTGATAAGCGGGACCCACTGTACATGGAACCGAAAGTTGAGTATAACATATCACTATGTGTCATCTTATCATTCAGTCTCATTTCTGAAGCGATCGGAGTAAGATCTATGTGTTAGGCCTTAGTCAGTGGTGAAATAAGCTGTTCTGTTTAGTCTAGAATTGTGTTGATGAATAAGCAGAAGGTAATTAATCATTACTGCAGCAATTATAATTATAAGATGTATGAGTGCATGCATTTCTTTTAGCTTTGCTGTGTGTCGTTATTAATTAACAAACATTGCTCTATATTAAATTATATTTCATTTATTATTTATTATTTGAATGATTATTTTTTAATGTTTGATGGATTAATTTTTTAATTGGATAGTCTATTATTTTTTCTTCTTCTTTTTTCATAATAAGTGATTACACGTGCATTACACTTGATTAAGTACACAATAACACTTCATTAGGATAGGAAACACATGCCAACCTCAGAAGACGAAGCGATTAACGCTGAGGCTGTAGAACTTAGATCTGGAAGACGAACTAAACCCAGAGTACAGAAAACTAAACAACCCAAAACACCCAAATCACCCCCCAAATCACCCCCCAAGTCACCACCCAAAACATCCCCCAAAACATCCCCCAAAACAACCCCCAAAAAAAACCCCCCAAAAAAAACCCAAAATGTCGGTCGAATTAACACAAGCTCAACTCCAGGAGATAATTAAAAGTCGGAGTACGACGATCATAAATTCGGATTCATTGCCGATATTCAGGGGAAGAAGAAGGCCAGAGGATCCAGCTTTCGAGGAGAAGAACACGTTTCGTCAGCACCTCAGCCTATTAAATAATCATATATCCAGCTTAGGGGATAAAGATGATGCAGAAAAGAAGAAAATCCTTTTCAGGAGCGCTGATTGCAAGCTAGGAGATTTTCAAATTACTGTTAATAACGTTGTTAACGGTAAAACATTTAAGGATAGCACATACCAAGAAATATGCACGGTACTAGAAGACATATATGTGCAGAAAGACAGCAAGGATATCTACAGTGTATGTCATGAATTATACACAAATAAATTGAAGGACGAGACTACAGCTGCCAGTGACATCTTAAGTACATTAGAAAAGATAGGAGAAGTCACGGATTTTATTTTAAATGACGACACAATGAACGCCCAATTTCCAGTAAGGACAGCAACTGAAAGTGATGAATCATTCACACGCAAATTAAAAAATCACGCAAAAGATCTCATGAATACATCAATGTATTTAACAATATTGGGTCCACAGATCAACCCCAGTATCATCAAAGGAGTCGTTGAAGGTCCTTTTAAGACAACAGCTAATTTACTGTCTGCTACAACGAAGAAAATAAGATCTTTGCCACATGATAAAAAAATTCTAATACCAAAGAAGAATTTCAATGACACAGAAACTTTTTTGATAGAAAAACCCGAGGGTGAGAATCAAGCCAATTTTCACGAGGATATGCTAGAAGATACAGAAGCATATTACACTTATGACATAAGAAACAGAGGAACAGCAGGTAGGTATGCACGCAGAAGTAGGTACAAACATAATCCCACAGGCAGAGCATACGTACACAACACGAACATTCCCCACCCTACCCCTACTCCTCACAGCAGTAGCGGTACAATTAAGTGCTACAGGTGCAACAAATTAGGACATATAGGTAGAGAATGTCGGGCTCAACAGGCCAAGGATTTTCGCAAAAACATGTAAATACAAACAGAAGTAAAAAACAAAATAGGTCTCACGGGAAAACGGTCGGTAGCTCCGTGTACGAAAGTGAATTGAACATGAATAAATTAGATCCAGTGCACGTTAAATTCAATAGCAAAGGTAAATCGTCACTCAACACAAGTTGTGAATGTAAAAATAAGTTCGATTTATTAAAAGAAGAAGAGTTAAGCGTTGAGGATAAAAAAACGAGCGAAACATATATAACAGTCCAATTAGTAAAAAATAAAGATGAATTAAGCGGATTGATGGACTGTCATTATACGATAAAAGGGACTTCTAAGCCAACGATAATTTTACATAGTAAAGAATTCGATTGGGAAGCTTTAATAGATTCAGGGAGCGAGAGAACGATTTTAAACAGTCGTAATTTTAATTACAAGGCGAGTCACGAGGACATAATAAAATCAAACGTAACTATTAAAGGCATAAACGGACGTTCCGAAGTAAAAGGTGAAGTAAAATTTGAACTAATGTCGAAATCCCACAAGAAAACAGTAAACGCTTTACTAATCAACAACAACAGCTTACCATATGATGTAATATTAGGAAGGGACGTGTTAACGAACGCGCAAATTGATTTTGATAAGAAAATATTAAAATTAGGTGAAGAAAAAATTCCGTTTATGGAAAAACGTAGAATAGCTACTAAAGAACTATTAAGCACAGATTGCTTAATATCTGAGCTGGTCCTTACTTCAAATAGGTCAAAACGAAGAACGTTGATAAGACAAATAAACGAACGAACAAACAGCCGTAGTAGTATTGCGAAAGTAAGGGTTAAACCTCAACAAAAAGGGCAAACGGAGGTTATGAAATCCGAGGTAAACACGAAGACAAGGAATAAAAAACGCGAGAAGAACGGAAATGTTCATATAAATAGCCAAGTCGTTGAGGCAAACAGCGTACAAATATTGTATGGGTTTGTCAAAAACAACGAAGCAGGAAGTTATATAATAGCTAAAAGAAGTTTCAATAGCGGTTTAGTGATAGCCGAAACACTAATAAAAATCGAAGACACAAAAAAAGAGGGAGATCAAGTGTCAATATGCCCAGTTTTCGTAATGAATCCGACGGATAGTGATATCATATTACGGGACAATATGATAGTTGGTAAACTCCAGACGTACGAAGAGCAAGTCGAAGTAAATATAGCGACTATATCGGAGTGTTTAAATAATAGGACTCATAAATCTAGGTTAGGAAACGTGTTGAGTGACGAAAAACCAAAGCCATTTGAACGAAACGTTACCCCTGAACTAATTTATGAAAAGTCAAAGGTACATGCAGTTGGAATTAATGGAGAGCCATTAGTTACAACGCATGGCAACCGAGATATGAAGTGTAAAAAATCACGTGACGGAAGCGCTGATAGAAGCCGTGACAGCACATTAAGTGCTGATGTAGAAAACAATTCTCAGACAGTGCCATCAGCACCAAGAAGGTTAGTTAATGCTGACATATCATGTGGAATGTCAGAGTATGAAGACAAAATGACGCAGTTACTAAATGACTTTAGAGACGTAATCACGATTAAGGACGAAAAAATCGGGACTACTAGTATATGTAAACACACAATAATATTGAAAGATCCTAATATAGTGATAAACAAAATGCCGTACCGCATACCACATAAATTTCAAGAACAACTTGAAGAAGTCAACAGGTCAATGTTAAAGGAAGGCACTATAGAACCTTCAATGTCCGAGTACAACTTCCCCGTTATCGTTGTTCATAAAAAGAATGGGGAAATACGACCCGTAATAGATTTCAGATCATTAAATAAGTGTGTCCATATACAAGGATTTCCGTTACCTAGGGTTGACGATATGCTTGGATCTTTAGGTGGATCAAAGATATTTTCTAGTTTAGATCTGAGGAGTGCATTTCACCAGGTGGAACTCTCCGAGGAGTCTAAAAAGCTTACAGCATTTGCGGTAAATGGTAAAAAATGGCAGTTCCGAAGGTTACCCTTCGGGTATGTCAATAGTCCAAAAGTATTTCAAGCAATTATGACAAAAGCGTTAAGTAATGTATTAGGGAAACTCTGTTTCGTATTTATTGATGACATCCTAATTTTTAGTCGATCTTATGAACAACATTTAAATGATATTGGCCAAGTGCTAATGAATTTACGTGACGCTCATTTGAGATTAAAATTAGAGAAGTGTGAATTCTTTAAACACGAAATTAATTTTCTTGGACATCGAGTCACTACTGAGGGCATTCGATGTATCCAAAACGAAAGACTTAGAGAAGCATCTAGACCAACAGATGTAAAACAACTTCAGCGATTTTTAGGGCTTGCGAATTATTTTCGTAAGTTCGTACCTAAATTTAGTCAGAAAGCCGACCCATTATATAGACTATTAAGGAAGGACACTAAATTTGACTGGACTGACGAATGTGAGACTGGTTTCATTAATCTCAAAAATATTTTGACATCAGATACGGTTTTAGCACATCCAAATTATTCTAGACCATTCTATTTATTTACTGACAGCTCAAATACCGGAGTTGGCGCAGCATTGCTACAACCAGATTCGACCAAAAGCAAAACATTAAGACCCATAGCATATTTCAGTAAATCATTAAATTCTACTCAAAAAAGGTACTCCACGACTAAACTAGAGTTTCTTGCAATACATCTAGCTTTAAAGGAATTTCAATATCTATGTCTAGGATATCCTATTACCATTTTAACTGATCACAAACCTTTATGTGCATTTTTTGGTAATAAACTTCCTTTAGACACGGCATTAGCCAGGTGGGCAATAGAGGCGAGCACATATGATTGTACCATCAAATATTTTGAAGGTAAGAGAAATGTGGTAGCCGATACCCTTAGTAGATTAACTCCTTTAACGGAAGAAACAATAGATGATTGTGAACTTTTAACACCATCTAATGAAAGTTGTAATTCAATTGAAAATTATATAGCAACCACAAGATCGAGGGCTAAGCTAAACGTACCACAAATTATTAACGACAATGACAATGACTCAGAAACAGACTCAGAAAACGAACAAGAATCAGATACATCTAAATTGTATAAAATCAACAAAGAAAAACCATTTCTAAACTACATACCTAAACAGGAAGACATAACATGGACTTTAAACAGACTAAAGACTGCACAGTCAAACGACTTTGCTTGTAAGGAAATAATGGATATATTACAGAAAAAACAATTAGGAACATCTAGGAACATAGCTGAATTTTTCATATTAGACGGAATATTATATCGACATCGGAAAATAGATACTCGGGCAGCCAGTATTGTTAATTATGTTATACCAAATGAAATGATCAATTTAGTAATTAATTCAATACATTTTAACACCCATTGTGGTTTAGCTCATACGCTATTTCAATTTCGACTAAAATATTATCATTTTCAAGAAAGATCGGTCATAGAATCTTTTATTAAAAGATGTGACGTTTGCAAAATCCTTAAAGGAAGTCTAGATACACCAATTAAATTAATGTCTGCCCCAGTAGCTAATACACCATTTGAAACAGTTTCATTTGATTTTATTGGACCTTTTATAACAACTGACACGAACAACAAATATATTTTATCAATAACATGTATGTTGACAAGATATAACGAATTACACGCAGTAGCTGACAAATCAACTAACACAGTAATTGATTGTCTAAGTAAAACATTTAGTCGTTGTGGATATCCCAAAACGTTAATGTCGGATTGTGCGAAAGAATTCAAGTCTAACGCAATTAGAACTTTCAGTGAAATACATCAGATATACAAATGTGAGGTATTACCATACTCAGCATATTCCAATGGAATTTGTGAACGTAATAACCAGAAAATTAACAAATTATTAAGATTCTATGTAGCCACAGTAGATCACAATAATTGGGACATGTTTCTCGATATTGTCCAAAACACAATTAACAACCAGGTCAATTTGACCTTGAAAGATACACCCTCATACGCTCTTTATGCGAGGGACACATCTCCAAATATTCAAGCAGAAAATTTGGATAGCATTTACAATTTAGATACATCAGAATCAATAGTCAAAATCAAGGCCAGGCAAGCTCTATTTATTCAAGATCAGATAAGAGCTAACATAATTAATCAATCAAACAAACGCATAATTTACCACAATAAGACACGAAAAGACAAAATTATACAGATAGGTGATCGAGTATTAATTAGAAATCATCAAAAAACACATAAATTACAATTAAATTGGATAGGACCAGGTACAGTATTACAAGTGAAAAAAAACAAAGCTATAATTAAATTAGGACATCAAACGATAACGAGCAATATAAATTATCTAACTAAGTTGGAAAATTTCACAACAAATTAATTAAATAATTTCATTAACATCATTAAACAGGAAATCAAATTATGAGAAATTTGAATATAAACATTATATAGAAAGTCCACAAAAGGAACACATAACACGAAGTAACATGAGTAACATGTTACATTTACACGAACACGTGACATATAACACAGTTACATGCAAAGAGTCAGAGAAATGTTTACATTTTTTTTTGCTTACGCGAGACAAACAAACAGAGCATACAATTCATTGTTCAAACTACAATATTTCCTTTGCTCAGTAAGAGAATTATTGTATGAATTTAATTGTATGAATTTTAATTGTAATATTTGTATGTATTTAGTTTAAGTTGATGGGATGAATTATGAATTTTATTAATATAAAATTTCATATAATAATTTTAATAGGATTAATTTTTTTTGTTGTATGCATGTTAATTTTAAATTTTTTGTTTAAATGTTGGGTAACGAATAAGATGAATTATATTCTGTAAAATTGTTTGAATGAAAATTTGAAAAAAAAAAAAAATATATATATATATTCAAATTTAGGATGAAATACTGAAATAATTTAAAAGCAAAAATGATCAATTCAAAATGAGACTGAAATATGATAAAATACCTAAAATGAACAGGGGCCATGGTCTAACGGTATCGTTTCGATTTCAGTGACGAGAGGCAGAGAGGACCCAGCTACCCACACAGCCAACAGCTCCTCAGCCATAAAACAGCCAGTGACTGACTCTCAGCCACTCACAGCCGGTTGACACACAGAACTGTAATTCAAGGTCGTGAGAAGTAATCAGCTGGAGCGATGGGACAGACTCAGAGCAACTTTGACCTGAACTCAGTAGTGGAGCTGATTCAGAAATCATCTTCAATGAATAAGGCCCATTTGGAGCAAACCATTAAAAACATGGGGTCTACAAAGTACGACCTAATACCAGACTTGTTCAGCGACATTTTAGTGTTAATTCTAACACTACTGGTTGTGATGATTCTCGTATGTGGGTATCATCAGTCAAAAAAGATCAAGTCAGAAGAGGATATGAAAATGTACGAAATTAGGAATTTGAGGTCTAAGATGGCGACTGAAGCTTTTAATCAGATTAAGCGAAACACCCCTTTAGATTAGGGGAACTAGGTGGAACAGTAAATGTTTTTAATGATCAGGCAGTTAATATACAGGCGACAACAGTTATAGTAATGCCTCAGGCAAAACGAAGGCCAAAAATCGAAATTACCAAAACTAAACCTAACAGCATTTAAGATTTTTTTTCCTCAAACTTAATTTGATCATTATTTTAATTTTTTTTAATTTTAAGTTTGGGTAATTTTAAGTGAAAATTAATAATAATCGTTTTTTCAATTGAATTTAATTTTAAGTTTAATTTTTTTTTCGGTGTTAATTTTAAGATTTAAATTTAAAGATCACAACTGTCTCAAAATTTGATAAAGATGATCAAAATTCATATAACTTCAATTACGAATAAAAATTCATTAAAAGATCATAAAATACGATATCATAATATATGATAAATTAAAATGAAAATTTTTTTTGATTATAATTTTTTTTTTTAAATGTAAATGCAGTAACAATTTGTGTAATGTATTGGAGTGATCAAAGGTCTCTGTTAATATTTAGACTAAAAATCTACATATTAGGAGGGAGGGGTGAGATCTCTAATAGATTAGGCAAGTTATTACGTTTATAAAATGAAAAAGTTGTTACATTTTTGAACTGAGACATATTAGGTAGGAGTAACTTAGATTATTTTGAGAATAAATAAAAATATTGTTAAAGCAAAATTAAGATTGTATAGGTAAGATTAAAAATTTAAGAACATTTGGTGAATGCACATTAGTCTTACATATTTCTAGAACGAATTAAAACTCAAATTTTTCAATTTTCTAATAATATGTTTATTACCGGTTCGAGAAATTTCAAGAGATCCAATATACATGTTTCCACTAACAGCGTGAGCGTCTGAACATTGTTCAATATAGAGTAACAATGGGTAGACAAACCAGCTGGCAGTTTTGGAAAAATGTGAATTGTAACTTTGAAATTTTCGGAAGGGGGGAGCGATGTAGTAAAGCAAACACAGCAATTGTGTATGCATTACTATCATCACGAACCTATATGATTGTAAGTAAGTGACAGTCAAATCAGTTACCGATTTGCTCTCGTGAGCTACACACCTATTCTCCTGTTCGTAGTTATTTGAGACCTTAACTTGCGAGCGTTCTAGAGGAGATATTATTTGTAATAACATGTGCTTGACCAATGAATATAATCTCTTTAAGTGTTAATTACTTTACCATTATTACCCTTAAATACAGTTAAGCTTGGACCAGAGGCCTGAGGTCGGAACCATAGTGGCAAGGTGGTTCTAGGGCATGGTACCATGAGTATTTAGTAGAAAGAGATTTATAAAGAGAAAGGAATCTGAAAATACCACAAAGTAAGATCCTAATCACTTAAGAGCCCATACACTGAGACGTTATAGTGAAGTAAACTAACTACGTCACAGCGTTTATGGCAGAGATAGTAAAACGTAGACGAAACACCGATAAATTCTTATCGGCGATTGACTGTAGAGGATTATCGAATAATCTTCAACGAATCATGGTTGATTCGAATTCCTCGAATTAAAGAGGAGATTTCTTCAATGAATCTACAGTGAGTTATGGAAGATTCAACTTCTCAGAATTACATTAGGCAGCTCATAGATGTATCTTCGGCGAGTTATGGAAGACTCATCTTCCCTGAATTACAGCAGGCAGGTCATAGATGTATCTTCGGCAAGTTATGGAAGATTCATCTTCCCTGAATTACAGCAGGCAGCTCATAGATGTATCTTCAAAAAGTTATGGAAGACTCATCTTTCCTTAATTGCAGATTACAGCAGGCATGTCATAGATGTATCTTCGGCAAGTTATGGAAGACTCATCTTCCCTGAATTACAGCACGCAGCTCGTAGATGTATCTTCGGCGAGTTATGGAAGATTCATCTTCTCCGAATTACAGCAGGCAGCTCGTAGATGTATCTTCGGCAAGTTATAGAAGACTTATCTTCCCCAAATTACAGCAGGCATGTCTTCGATGATCATCGACGTGTCCCTTAATTATTCCAGGAATGAATTATAGTAGACACGTCTTCGATGAAGATCGCTGAGTTACAACAGACTCATCTTCTTCGAATCATGGTGGACATTTCTTCGATGATCTTCGGTGAATTGTATGAGTTATCATATACATTTAAAGGTGTCCGTGATTCCAAAATTGTAATTAAATATTATACATATTTTCCATTATTTAGAATAAAAAAGAAAAGATACAAAATTAATAAAATTTGAAATTATATCCATTCATAAGAACTTTAGAAACACGCGGATTTTCATATTGAATAACTATCAACCAAATCCTACCTATGCCATGTCCACGATGGCTCAGTGGATATGTCGCTGACTTCAATTCTCCATGAAACTACAGTAGCAGGTTCGACCCCCGGTTGAAATTTCATTGTCCGTCCTATGACCATTTGCGCAAACCATTTTCTACATTCAACAATTTAATCGTTATAACATTCACAAAATGAATGAAATTTTTGAAATTTTAACTGTGGATCTTCATTAACATGTACCTTTAATAGTTATTGAAATATATTACTTAATAGTAATATATTTTACAGGGTTCCATTTTTCTGGACACCCTGTATATTAATTTAAATTACTTATATATGTGTATCAATAAAACTATTTCAAACTATCAGTCAAACCTTAACATTTAGCATCTGGTATGTAAATTTCAGTGCTGCCCACTAAAATACTGGCTAACTATTTTCCAATTTATTAATCTATATTAAGAAAGTAACAAAAATCTTTCACCCTTTGAATTGAAAAATTATATATCATTTTTTCATCTTGTTTAACTTAAGCTATATATGTCGTATATAATTAATAAATAAAAAATAAATAAAATACGATTTAAATTAACTCAAAATTTGAGTTTTCAGTTTATCCCAAAACCGGCTCATAATTGTGAGACAATTTGACTCACTCTAATATATTTTACTCAGAAAGAAAGTCATATTGACTTTTAATGACTCCTAATTCATAGTCAGATTGACTCAGGTAGAGTCAATCAAGAAATATGACTCCAATATTCGAGTTTTGTCAGTAATGACTCAAGCGATGAGTCAGGTTGAATTTCAATTTTCCATCATTATTATGTTCTTTTATAGATAGATGGAATATAGTGTATTCGATTTTCTCCATTAAATGATATATCTATTTATTTATATCTCAATTTGCATATTCAAATTTGATTCAGCGTGAATTAGATTAAAGCACCTATTAAGAGAAATATCATTAATCTAGTTTATCATTAGAGAACCTTTTAACCTGAAGCTCTTCAGAAATAGACCATTTGAAGGTGCTCTACAATTAACATTTATAATATATTCCCGATAGTGATTAGTTTTAAATTTAATATGTTTATAATACATTTATATATAGGTTATACTGTTAAAATAGGGTAACCTGAATGTGTCTCTTCGTGATAACAGAATGCTCATGTACACGTTTTTAAAATTCGACAAGTGGGATTGAAAGCATCTGATAAATTACGAGCTTCGTAGATCATTTGAAGCTTCCCTTTTTTGCATACAATAAACATTATTTCATGCATCATTTTGTTGCTGACAACGTAAATGTAAATAATGCTTCGGGCAAACTGCAACGCTTTAATTGATCCTATAGATCAAAGAGGGAGTTTGAACAGCTTTAGAAGCACATTCACAGCCAGACATCAAAAGGCGAGGTGGAATTTTATTGGAGATATGAAACAAGAGCAACATCTTTAAGATTCAAGAGAAAAATACATATAAATATTGAATTAGAGCAAGTTTAGAATTGAAATTAAATATGGTTAATGTTCTATCATCCATTAGATCCTTTACTCACATACGATGGACCTTGAGTTACCGTAATTGTCAATTGGGTCAAAGTGTGAGTGGCAGCTAAATCATTAACCTTATTATAATTAACACTTTGACCGCGATGTGTACCATATAATGTACACAGAGAACTTTCCCAACCGGCGATGTGCACATATATGGTACACGCATCAAAAATGTATAGTTTCTTAACTTAGATGTATATCAGTTTATATTAGAAATTTTAAGCAATGGTGTACTGTAACAAGAAGGTAAATAACTAAAAAGAATATGGATTGTGAAAAATATGTTTATTTCTAACTATAACCAGAATTAATGTAATACATGTTTAAACCTATCGCCAGTAAAGCAAACATGCTGGATCAGCAATCGCGGTCAACGTGTTAAGTGAAATCCACAAAATGTTGGTTAGTACTTTTATCCTATTTGTAATAAATTCATAATAATAAATTTATAATTGTAATAATTTTATAATAAAGAGTTGGTTACCGTAATTTGAGCCTCAATTAATTTCAAATTAAATAGAGTGAAATCTAATATGTTTGACCTCTCTCATCACTAAGTGTATCTATTTATTATTGGTAACTATAACTTATTTGTCTGATCTTCATATTTAGTTTTATCACTAAATCATCAGAAGCAATTGATAGTTAAACATCTTAAGACAGTTTAAGATTCTCTCTGAATTTTATTGAAATGCTTCAGAAGTTTAACTTTAAATTTCTCCCCAACAATTTAAAATAACTCTATGTTTAATGACTTTGTTTTCAAGTTTAGATGAATTTAGTATCTCGTTATATGTAGTTGGACTCGTAACTCAGAGCTATAGAATTTATCCCCTTTGTTATGATTTTCATTATTGAAAACATGTAGGAATTGTATATAATAATTAATAACAACACTGGGGTACACGGTTCTCTGAAAATTACATTATCAACACTAAAAAGTTTATTAGTTCTATGATTATTTTAATAATTGAAAATTTAAATTCGGGTTAATTTCAAATACATTTTTGATTATTTGATAGTGAACTAAAACTTTGATTATTATGAATACCTCTCAATTTATCTTATTATAATATATATTTTATGAAATGAATAAATATTATAGAGTTAAATATTACGAAAATGTGAATATATTCATTAGCTTATACTAATAATCTTTTTTTAATATATTATACCATTAAAGACTCAGTTATTCATTGAAATGCTTACACTTTGAAAATATACACAGTACTCTTTTCATAGAAATGCTTATATAGTAAAAATATCTACAGTGCTATTTTCATTAAAATGTATAGAGCATCTCTAATACTTTTTCCATTGAAATACTTATACTATAAAGCATCTCCAGTACTCTTTTCATTGAGTTACTTATACTATAAAGCATCTCTAGTACTTTTTCCATTGAAATGCTTATACTATAAAGCATCTCTAGTACTTTTTCCATTGAAATGCTTATACTATAAAGCATCTCTAGTACTTTTTCCATTGAAATGCTTATACTATAAAGCATCTCTAGTACTCTTTTCATTGAAAAGCTTATACTAGAAAATCTTTTCAAGTACTCTTTCCATTAAACTTCATTAAGGGGAGCTTTTCGAAAAAAACGGTATAAATATCTTTTTTCGTTTTTTTATCTAATATTAATCTATAGACATAAGTCTACAAGACTGTGAAAACAGAATTGCCAAATTCTCACTATAAGTCATACAAACATACGTACATATGTACTACACTGATACGTTCAGAGCGTTTCCAGCCTAATAAGTTTCCAACCTAATGACTAATGGTTATGCAATGGAGTGGAAGAAATAGGGGTCTCTACTGTTCAAAAGTCCCCCTTCGCAATGAAGTTATGTGTAACCTATAATGTCACAGTGGGGATGCTGTTATCAGCATGCAAAACCCTTTTTTCAAACTTCAGAACCCTAAAACTTTAAAGCCATTTTTCTCCTACTTCATATTTTGCAAATTTTGCAAATTGAAATCCCTACTTCTTCTAGAGTTTTCAATTGATTTTTGTTATTCAACGTGCAAAATGAAGGTAGATTCTTAGGCTACAATTATTCGTTTTAGGAATTTCAAAATTTGTTCAAAAAAAAACAAAAAAATATAAAAAAAATCAAAAAAATAATTCAATTTTTACTTTTTCGTTTTTTTCTCCAAAAACTGGTTATGATTTTCAAATAACTATGAGCGAAGAAATGTTTTCATACCTTTTAGCTATGTTATGAAGCATAAAGCAGAAATATTGGTCAAAAATTGTGAGAGAAGATAGATTTTGAAAATGATACAAAAAAACTCAAAAATGTCTTAGAATTTGTTTTTACATATACCTTCCAAGTTTCAGAAACATCAAACGGTAAACAAAGAAAAAACCTCATTTTCGAAAAGCTCCCCTTAATGTACTCAAACGAATTTAGTATCGTAATTCGAAGCATATGTTATCCGTCTTATCCTGGTAAAATATACCAAGAATTTCTTTTGTTCCTTGTGCTCTTAGTTTGAAATCTTGCCTACCTTTCGCTGAAAAGTACCGGAATTTGAAGGAATTTATGACTTTCTTAAGATATCAAAATAAAAGAAGATTCCAGAAGTTATGTTATTAATTTTGTAGAAGAAAGTAAAAAGTAAGTAATTTTGGTTTTAAAAGCCCTAATGAAAAGTTTATATATTGGGTAATGAGGCTCTAGTTTATTTGAGAGATAAGAAGTATTAATTTTGTCTATATACAATAATGTGTATTATCTTATTTGTTTATATCTTCAGAATTCTTTTTGGTGATTCGATGCTTCCTTCCCAGAGAAAATAATAAGTTAATGAACGTTTTTATTTAAATTATCATGAGAGATACACAGAATAGAAGTATTTACAATGTTTTATAACTTTAATTTGCTGCAATGATATTAGCTCAGATTTATTTTGCTTTTCGACTTGTATCTGTGTTCATTTGACCATTTTTATTATTTCTATCATTATAGCATGACAATTTTGATTGAAAAATCGGTTTAGAAAACTCAAGATATAAATATATGTTCTACGTACTGAATGTGACATATATTTTTTCAATTTAGTACTACATTATTTTATAAAGTATTTTATATTTATTTGATGTTTGAATATGATACAATTTTAATGATTTTAAAACTAAATAGTTTAATAATGATATGATATTTTAACACTTTATCGTTCTTCTTACAATCTGTGATCTATTTAATTAAATCCAACTAAATATCAAAATCAATTTCCTGAACGGGAAAGGGTTCATGATCAGTTTTGCAGAATGTTTATTAGTGTTATCTAAAAAATATGTTAGATTGATTGCATGAAATCCTTTTATAAATCATATGCTGTAAATTGAACTTAACAATCGGCCTATAGTTATTTTACATATTATTGTATCGTCCATGAACATTAAAACAAAAAATTAAGCCATGATAATATATCCTAACAAAATGTATCATTTACGTTGTTTCAAGCATTCTTACATATCATTCAAGTAATTATTAAAACTAACGAGTATCAATATTATGTGGACTTATAAATTTATGTCAATATTTTATTAAAGTATTTTCTACCAATATTTTCTTCATCTTCAAAGTAACTACATTCAATTAGTATTCGAGATTTTCAAAGAGATTGTGTTCAGATAAGTTTATAATTTACAGGATGTTGCGTCCAGTGTTTAATGATCACAAACTTTGTAAGCAATAGTTATTATGATGGAAAAGATTCAAACTCAACGGGAAATCCATATTATTATGAGGTTATTCAAACTCAACGTTAGGGTTTTATCAGGTTTCAAGTTTTCGAATAGAAAGATTTCTATTCATCATCATGCAGGAGAAAGGTTTTCCACCCTTCTCCTGATGATGAATAGAAATCTTTCTATTCGAAAGTTTGAAACCTGATAAAACGTTCAACGTTGAGTTTAAATCACCTCATAATAATAGTTATTATGTTAAATTTCTTGCATTTACATTGAAGGTTTGTATTCTCGAGATGTGGTTCATTAACTTTAACTTTCTATGACACACAGTACAGGTAAAGGAAAGGAAAAGTATAAGCATTGATTGGCAAATGTAAGATATTGTAAATGTATGAATTGAACGGAAGGTGCTATAGTTTATTTTTCAAAATATTTTAATTTCAATTGATTTATAATGTATGCGAATGATATGAAACTTATTTGGAAATTGATAATATTATTACAAGCAATATGATTCACACTAATGAAAAACAAATTCCTGGAATATTTTCTATGTCAGAGGAAATAATTAAAGACATGTTCTGCATTTATTTGTTTGTCATGACTCATGACTCATCCTCAACACCAACTTTAGAACTTTCACTCCTTTCTTCAGTGAACTTGTAATAGTTTGCTTCATGCCAATGATCAGTCTCCTGCTTCTCCTCTTTCACACATATCCTAAAATAAGTGTCCACCACACAATGGTCTGAGAACTCCTTCATCCACCTTCATTTCCAAAAATTTCCCATACAGTATCCATTTGTCATTACTAGGTCAATTGCACTTCTCTACTCTCCTCTCACCCAGGTGTAAGTCCCCTCACATTTCTCATCGCAGTTCAACAAAATCAAGTCGCAGCTCTCCAACAAGTTATTTATCAGTCTCCCATTTCTATTCTCTTCCTGGTAACCTAAGTACCCCAGATGGCCATTTAAGTCACCAAGCAACAAAACACCCTCCCCATCCCAACCTCCTCCACTATTGTTTCACACTCCCCAATGATTCCCCTATTAAATACCTCCATCTCTACCTCATTACCCGTCCTCAAATGAACCAAATCCACTGTAATTCTAAGTTTACCGATGCTTCCCCTTAAATGCAATAAGTTTCTGCTGATTGTCTCTCTCTTCTCCAAATCTATATCATCACTTTCTCTGTATACACACATGAGCCCTCCTCCCTTTCTATCCTGCATCTCTCTCATACTTTGTCACACCCTCATACCTCCCTACAGCCTAACATCATCCACCTTCTTCTGAGTTTCAGTTAAAAACATCAGCATGTTCCCATTTACCATGTCAAATATCTCTGAGCTCTTTACCCTACTCAACCCTTGCACATTCATCAATCTTACGCATATCACATCTCTCAGCACCGCCCTCTCACCTCTGCTCCCGCACCTCTCAGGTAACCTCTCGAGGCTCCCCTCCTCACATCCCCCCCCACTGCATCCCCCCATGAAAATTTTGCTGGTTTCATCTTTCTTTAGGTCTGACCCCACCCATCACTTCATTTTTATTTCTTCTAACTTCCTCCTCATCCTCTCTCTCAATCCTAACCACTCTTCTCTTTCTTATGACAAATGTAGCGCCCTCCTCTGCATTTCTTCTCTCCTTCCATTCCTCCCTCAGCTTCCTATCAATCTCCCTCTCATTCGCTGTCATGTCTCTATTTATATACACATTCCTAAATCTTGTTGAGTTTCTCAGTCTCTTCGTTAGATACAATATTTCATTTCTCTGCTCTTCACTCCCCAATTTAACTAAGAGTGGTCTGGTACCACTGCCATTCTCCATTATCTTGCCCAATCGGTTACTTCTAATTTTTCTTCCACCAATTGCCTGCATCTGCTCTCGTCTTCTTTGTACTGTTCATTTGGTTCTTGTTTATTGGACTCTGCAAGATTAAAGATCACTATATTTTCTTCCTTTTTTCTTTCTCCAGATCTTCCAGTTTCATTTCCCCTCCTCTTTCAGCTTCAATCTCCTGTGCTCCCATACTAGCTACTTCAACCTTTAGTTTCTCCATTTCTTCTCTCATATTCTCTCCCTGACTCACAAGCTCAACCCACTTCCTATCAAGCTCTTTAAGGCATCAATTTCCTTTTTATTTCTATTTGATCCTTCACTACACCTCTTTCTTACATCCTCTACCACCCTTCTGATACTTTCCATCTTTTCAAAGTTTTCTCCCTCCGCTCCCCCCATCTGACCTCCCTACCCTCTATATTTCTCCTAAGCTCTTCTATCTGTTTCCTTTTCGTGTTAATCTTCTCCTCACATTCTTTCCTCGTCTTATTCATAGCTTTCTCCATACTCTCCACCATTTCCTTTTTTTCAAATTAACCAGCAGTTCTTCCGGTACCTTCCTAGATCTTTCCTCTGCTCCCCTAAATTCTTCTACCATTCTATCAATCTCCCCTTTCAGCTTCCTATTCCTCCTATTCATTTCTCCCATTTCAATCTTATATTTCTTATTCTCTTCCTTCATTTTACCTTCCACCCCTCTACATCCCTGACAGTACCACCTTCCCTTATCTCCTATTTTACTTATCATCTCATAATCTTTTTTACCCACCTTCTCACACCCAGCATGGTACCACCAGCCACACAGATCACATACCAATCCCATCTCCCCACTATTCACTCTACGAGAGCAAATCTTACATATTTCTTTATCACTATCTTTTATTTCCCACACGTTAGACATATCTTCTACCTTTTCACCAACTGACCCCTCCGTTCCTACCACCGACCACTCAGTCTTCTCACCCTTCTTTGTTGGTGTTCTATGCATCTTCTCCATTCAACTCACCTTAAAACTAGATTATATTCTTTTACTTACTGAATCACTTAACACTAAAGAAGCACTTAACACTACACATGCACTTAAACAGTAACCTTTTCTTATCACTACACTGTTTCATAATCATGTAGATTTTTTCTTTTCAGCGAGAGTAGGGACACAGCACGTCTGTTCAGCTCAAGAATGCGTAATCAAAAAATCGTCGATTTTATAGTATAATCAAGTGTAAGAAAATCTCACTTTTCAAACAAAAATAAAGTGAGACACACCCCTTAACGAGCCCGTGTGACATCTGCCTCGCTATTAGAATGAATATTGAATGCTTTGAACAATAATTTTTTCGAAGTCACAAGCGCTGACAAAGCGCCGTGCAAAAGAATTCGTGTGGCATGGCTTTAAAACGCAGTACCACATTTATTAAAATGCAATATCATGGCTGCGGGTCACAATAATATTACCAATTCAAAAATTTATATTTTGATTTTTTAGTATATACAATGTATTCATTTGAATATAATATAGATATATTTATGTATCCATAATGCGTACATGCATAAAAATATAGATTCAACAACATATACTGTATTAGCATTCGCAATGAAGAAATTGTCTAGGTCAGTGAGTGTCTCATAATATATATAGTATAGTATTCAATATGTGCTTGATACAGAGGATATATAACAGCTTAAAACAAATACCTTCTGTTAGAATGAGATTAGAGTTGAGGCACATGAACGGAATCGAATTCAACAGCCATAGAGTATATGGACTAAAGTAATGTCAACAGGATGCAATTTCAGCTGTGGATCGTGAAGTTCACTCATGTTTTTATTTTATATGTATAATATACTATCATATACTAAAATTAGTTTCATATTAATTAGGGTTATGTTTTTCAACTTTGTAAATCATATCGAGAATTAATTTTTGAAAGGAATAACTGATAACCAATAATAGAAATCTGATATAAGAAATTTGGATGTTAGAACGATTTTATTAATTTGAATAAAAATTGAATATAAATTTTTCATTTGAATCATTTTTAGGTAGTATTTAGGAATCTGCAATATAATTTGCGGTCCATGTTTCTTCATGTACCGTATATAATAATATTTGAAAAATTATTTTTTGCTTTAGTTACATGGAATCACCTGTAGAATCCGCACCACTGTCCAGTTTGGGGTGCACATTATGCAGGAGTGAAATCTTGGAGTGTAAATTGTACATGAGTGAAATCTTATGGTTTACATTTTGCAGGAGTGAAATCTTTAGATGTAGATTGAACAGAAGTGAAATCTTGGAGTGTAGATTGAACAGAAGTGAAATCTTGGAGTGTAGATTGCGCAGGAGTGAAATCCTGGGGTGTAGATTGTACAGTAGTGAAATCTTCAGGTGTAGATTGTGCAGAAGTGAAATCTTGGAGTGCAGATTCTAATGGAGTGAAATTGTGGTTCGTATTCTATAGATGATCCGTTAGTTTATTTTCAATACATTTATATATATCTTGCAAATTATTGTGATGAATTTCATCAATAGTATTATCTGATAATACTGTTAATTAATCGATGATTGATTTGAAAAATAGTACTCATGTATATTTAGCCGTCACGTTCTAGTCTATCATCGGTTTCAACTTTAGTCTGAGAGATATTGCAAGAGATCTTCTCGGTGTCGAAAATTTCAAGAGATTAAACTACGATCGATCTGCCAGTGAAGAAAATTAGACTCAAAGCTTCTGTACGGATAGATTTTATGTTTGAAATATTTACTGAGTTATTATCATATGAATACATGATTAAGCGATTATGTATGGTTTAAATTTCTAGGTTATCTGTTAATGTCTCTCGTCATATTACAATTTGTTTTCAAATAATTTCACTGTGCAAGCATTGCTATATGTAATTTTATTATTTCAATTGCCCTCGTTTACTAATATTATTATAAAATATATACTCTGCAATTGACAAACAATACTATATATTAACTTGAATATCCTGATATGGTATTCTGAAATAAAAAGTAATAAAAATAATCAGGTAACGAATTAATTAACAATCGAGCAAATTATATGTATAATATGCGCATACATTTTAATTTAATCTTATTCTATTTATGCGGTATATTTCTCTGCTAGAGTTCTTTCTTCTGTAGAATAACGTATTCTCAATATATCAATATTTGTATTATTTAACTATTAACACTTCTTCGAGTCCGTGCCCTCGGTTTTAGATAAAATTATCAATTGTATAATGACGTTATTATTATAGAATATTTAGACTCATATATAGAGTATATGAATTCAATGACAGAGGCTGTAAAGAATTCATTATAAACTGACATTGTTCATTTTAAATGATTTTTAATTTAGTTAAAGAAATCATATATTCAATTCGTATACCACCAGCCGGTCCTGGTAACATATTTACCCTAATCAGCCCCATTAATAGTTTGCTTATCTATATTTGTTTGTTTGTCAGTCTGTTGTCTGTCACAATTTCTCTAAATTGCCACCAGGTGGTAGCATGAATATTAAGTTTTATCATAGTGGAATAAATGATTTCATTGACTAAATCGTCAGAATTAATTTTTAAAAAACTATTTTCAACCTTTGTCTTTAAATTTATAGACTCTTTGGCATATGATGTAATATTATCGTCATTATTCAATTAATAGATTTAGTTTTAACTGAGAGCATGGACCAGAAGTGTGGATAGTTAAATTACACAAATTATGAGTTTATTACGTGTTATTAACTTATTGTAGATCTAAGGGTTAGGATCATTAATCTGCAAACCGCATCAAATTCGGTTCGGTATATATTTTTCATATGTACATTCTTTTTCTTTGAACTGAAACTTAGCAAGACGGAAGTAAAACGGGTATTGTATAATTTGAGTGTAGAATTCTATTCAAATATAAAATTAAATTTATGATATCACATTTCATGGGGTTTGCAGCAGAACGATAAGAAACAGCCTCATCTATTAAAAAAAATAAAAATGACGAGGAACTGTAACTGAAATAATTAAACCAAACAGTTATTTCTATGTATTAAAAGATGGAACATTGAAGTATATGTAAACTGTGTACATACGAATTGATATATATATGAGAATCATATCGTGGTATACCTACAGTACAGTACTTACTCATATACCGTTATCACTGTAGTGGCAAAGAACGAAAAACCTTCAACTGATTCTCTAAAGCTACTGTTCTCAGTTTCTCCACTATTTAAAACCTAACAGCCGGCTAATTAAAACATTAATTAGGGATAGCTCTCAATAGCGGGCAAGAGAAAGAAATATTAATTAGTTATATATTTATTTAAAATAATGCGGAAAATATTTACACTGAATTAAATAGATTTGAAAAATTCCAAATTGAAAAATAGGGATATTAAAAATGTAAGAATACAGGTGATAACGTAAAAACCATGAACACTTACTTTATTTAACCACAAAGTATAAAGCACACCTGTATTAAAAGTAATGGGATGAGAAAATGAATTGTTAATAATACTATATACCTATATGAAAACGCAGTCTTGTCTCAAAAAAAAAACGTCAAGCAGTCATAGTCTGTTGTTAATGTGGGTAGGGATAATAAATTCACAGAAACAACGACAAGCTGGTGCAACTTATTACACGGACTTGCCAAAAATACACCTATATAATTAATACAAAAGAAGACGCAATATTTACAACCGTACAAACAGTCAGAATAGTACCAATAATTAGAATAGTACCAATAATTAGAATAGTACCAATAATTAGAATAGTACCAATAATTAGAATAGTACCAATAATTAGAATAGTACCAATAATTAGAATAGTACCAATAATTAGAATAGTACCAATAATTAGAATAGTACCAATAATTAGAATAGTACCAATAATTAGAATAGTACCAATAATTAGAATAGTACCAATAATTAGAATAGTACCAATAATTAGAATAGTACCAATAATTAGAATAGTACCAATAATTAGAATAGTACCAATAGTTCAAGGTAGTACGCTACCGCTAGTTCAGGGTAGGTAGAGCGTTACCGCTAGTTCAGGGTAGGTAGAGCGTTACCGCTAGTTCAGGGTAGGTAGAGCGTTACCGCTAGTTCAGGGTAGGTAGAGCGTTACCGCTAGTTCAGGGTATGTAGAGCGTTACCGCTAGTTCAGGGTAGGTAGAGCGTTACCGCTAGTTCAGGGTAGGTAGAACGCTAATTCATTTACGTAGGACAAAAGTCAGTTTCAAGTTTCGTGATTTGGAAACCTTCCATATACTTCTTTATTATCCCTTGTACCTCTTTATACACTCCGCTACACCAGCTGTAAAAGAACGAAAAACTGGTGTAAATAATGGGGAAAACTACTACAGGTTAAATAATAAAAATACAGTAATCAATTCTCAGAACGTCCTACAATTACGAAAACTTACGTGTGATCAATCTTCAGAGCGAACTACCGCTTTTATCACTTAATTGCATAATAAAACAGTGGTCAACTAGATAAACTCAATTTGCAAAACTTCGAATTGAAATCTGAAGAAATAACAAATTTAGAACTATACATTTAATTTAATACCAAGCCCAAATTTACAACAGCCAAAAAAATGACCCCACTGTAGGCCTACTAAATGCCTGCCAACCAACTGCCCTAATTTCCAACGCGTAGTTAGAAAATTTACAACCTAACTTTCAATTTCAACCCAAGTTGTCTTTAAAAATTCAGTGGTTTAAAACCAACTTGCAATTCCCAATCATTAAACTATTTCAACAGCTATACACTTTAATAATCAATCCCTTTAAATGAATGGCACTAATTATAAACCCCCACTTTAATCACTAGAAAAAAATCCACACATCACAATATTAAAACGCACAGTACAAAACTAGATCCAAAAATTTATTCAGATTAGTGTGATCGGAAAATTAGTCCCCTATATACCTACATCCTAATTCTCCTGCTAAGGGACCCCGAATTTCAACCTTACGTTTTAATTAAGACTAAAAACAAGAAACTAATAGTTTCTTGAATAAAAATCTGACACTTCATTCCTCCACACCTGATTCAAACGTACACCTGCCAAATTTCCTCGACTTATACTCCAGTGTCCTACTTTGTATCCATGGTAGATCCGGTGCCGGTCCACTTGAGCGAGTACTCCTTGTAGGTAAATGAGAATGAAACGGTTTTGCTTTAATAGTTCCTTCCAGCTCAGAAAAAGTAACAAGTTCCTGTAAACAGTTACGAGAGTGCCGCACTGCGGTCCTTGGTAACGCTTCAGTTCCCATCAAATTTAAAGCTGCTAACTCCAATGACCACCAGTAAACTCTTCTTCTCTTCAACAACTCCTCCTTTCTATTGAAAAGTTCATCCATGCTACGTGTACGCCTCTTAGTAAGGTGGCAGAAAGGACAGGCCGATGAAAACTCTCCGAATTGTTCGTCCTTATTCGTGTCAGGAAACTTGATCAATTCGTCTTCGATGTTTAAACCATCACCAATGACGGGATTTACCTCAGAAGATTCAGGTTCATCAGATGCTAGAGATTCAACATCTGCATCGGTGAGAATATAAGATAATGTTGAACTACTCTGACAATCCTCTGCAATAAGGTTTATCTCAACCATCTCCCAAAAGTCAGTCTCCTCGGCTAAAACAGATAGAGTGAAGTCAGGTAACAATGATTTATCCGAATCAGAAAAGCTACCCGTGATATTAGAAAAAGAGTTATCTCGCCTATATTCATTATTGACCTTAATTATTTCATCTAAGAAATCCACAAATGGTTTTTCACTAACCTGACTCCTCTGAAATCCAAGTTGGACATCTTTAGACCGGGTCTCCTTAGTTCTGATGGGAAAACCATATTCCTCACAAGAATCTGAAAAGGTTGTTAATGATTCCGTAGAAGTCGATCTGATATTAGCGCAGATATCATATCCTACTAGCGGACAATCACTCCCTTCAATGTCACTGTCGAACTCTTCCTCCTCCTCACCAGAATAATTACCAGGTTCCTCACATAAAATCCTTAGAAAAGAAGGGTGATTTGACAGATATTTCGTCTTAGCTGAGTATGATGACACTTATGCTTCATCGTACCATCCTCTGACTGTATAACGTACGTAACCCTATTCATATTCACCTTTATTACCTTATAAGGTCCTGTATACCTCTCTGCCAGTTTATCCTGCAGCCTCCTTCCAGGGAAAACAGACTTTCTCAGAACCCATTGCCCCACTTTCAATGGCTTAAATGAGGGATTACCCTGCTTCCAATATTCAGCTTCCCGAGCAGGAATCTGCAAATCAGGATCAATTTTATGTTCTTTAGACAGTAAATAACGTGAAGGAGACAATTGCAGCTCAGCGTGAGTTGACGAATTATAAAGCATCAACAACGTCGGAATATAACTGTCCCAATCATCTGATTTTGCACCCAGGTTACGTAAAAGTTCCAATATCGTTCTGTTGGTCCTCTCAACCAACCCATTGCTAGAGGGTTTATATGCTGTCGTAAAGGTATGTTTGATAGACAATTTATCAAGCAACTCACCAAATATGTGCGATCGAAACTCAGGGCCGTTGTCGCTGAGTATTCTCTGGGGCAGACTAATTAATGATGGCAAGATTCTTGATTCCATAGCTTCGCTGATAGAAGCTGAAGTCTTATTTGATAAAGGAACAACACTTAGCCATTTGGAATTGTGGTCCACTGCTACTAAGCAACAAGTTTTTCCTTTCTTTGTCTTCGGTAGGGCTAGCACATCAACAGTTAACATTTCAAATGGAGAACTTGTCTGGATCCTTGCCACTGGAGGCTGCCATACTCCGGAAACTTTCACCCTTTGGCAATGATCACAAGTTCTTGTAATATCAGTCACAACTGAAAGAATACTTGGATGCCACAGGTGTCGTTTCACATCGGCTAGTAACTTTTGTCTTCCAGGATGTCCTCTATGGCGATGAAATACCAGGCAAAATTCAACCAAAAAGTTGAAGGACACAACTGGCACTTCCTCATCAAGATGCTTGGAAAATGAGATTCCATCGTTTATAATTAAGTTCTGCCGGTGTTTACGGTACTTTTTAATTGCTACCGGCCACTGTCCGTCACAATCCGTCATTAGTTTCCGCCTCACCTGGGCAATTTGATTGTGCTTCTGCAATTCTATTATTTCAGAATTATCCAAACCTGAAGAAAAATATACCTCCCTCTTCAATGTGCCTACATAACTTCCAGAAACATCGTGCATAGAAGGAATAGAGACAATTTGATTTTCTCTCATAATAGATAGATGTGCAACATCTAACTGCAAACCATGAGCCATCATCAAATCGATGCCAGCAACAGAACAAAAGTTCATAGTTCCATCACTCACGACGGCAAATTTATGTTCCAAATTTATGTTTCCAATTGTTACTTGCAAATTCACTGTGCCCAATGATCGCGTCTTACCATGACCAATTCCAACCACATCAAATACTTCGGATGAATCAGTCTGAATGCCTGACCATTCAACAATGCTCTGCACTACGCAACTTACCTGAGCACCCGTATCCATCAGCATGCATCCTCTTAATTCGCCTAGAGAAACCATAACAACCGTGCTGTGCGTACGAGAATGAGCTTTGCACCATGGATCACTCAAGCATGATGTTGTACACAATTGTACAGGCAGTTCCAGCACTTCAGAATCCAGTTCTTCATCCGATTCCTCCGCTATAAGTGGTACTTCATTATGACCAGTGTCATTGGGTAATCTACCAATTTTAGGTATTTCGTAATTTGAAGTTTCCAACAACGGATTATAATGTATTCCAGCAAGATTCTGAATGTGGATACGAGGCGTATCTTCATAAACTTCCCTAATGGAGAGGTGTGAATCATAACTGGATAAGCTTTACCGATATGTACCATGACGACACAATTGAAAAGGTGTGCAAAAGCAGTAATAGCTTCACCACAAAGAAGTTGTCCCGGATGCTTCATAAGCTTTAAATCACGATTACGGGTTTTAACCTTAGCAATACGATACCTATTTGGATCCCGCAACAGCTCCTCGACAATAACTGATCGTAGTTTTGAAACCTTGTCTGGTAACTGAAGTTTTGAACCTGCAAAACTACCTGCAACCATAAGACTCTCTACCAAGGAATCCCCTCCACCTGGTAAAGTTTTAGCAGCAATAATTCCAACGGGTAAATCACCTGAATCATCCTCCACATCTTTAGACTCGATTAGCACCCCATCATCAAGTCTCGAGAGGGCGTCTGCGGCTACATTTTCTCTCCCCGGAGTATACCTGATAGAAAAATTAAATTCGCTTAAATCACGAAGAGTACGAGCTAATCTCATGTTGACTAACTGCATGTTGTACAAGTGAAGAAGCGGACGATGATCGGTATGCAATATAAATTCTATGCCAAATAAAAATGGTCGGAAAGTCCTTAATGCCCACCGAATGGCAGCTAATTCTCTCTCAAGTGTGCTGTACTTGATCTCAGCCGAATTGAATGCCACGGAAGCGTAAGCGATAACTCTTAATACCCCTTCTTGAACTTGGGTCAAGCAAGCACCTACACCATAACCAGAAGCATCTGAGTAAATAGACAACGGTTCTGCAGATTCATTGTAGTCAGGGTATGCTAATTTGACATCTTTTGCCATGGCTGACTTCAACGAGTTAAATGAAGCTTCCATTTCACTTGTCCATGTTATTTTGCCCTTCTTGTTCTTCCCACCCGTAGCAGCACTCAATGGCCTCATCAAAATGGAACAATCAGGAACAAATTTCCTTTGGAAATTCAGCAGACCTAAAAATTGACGAAGTTGGGTTTTTGTTTGAGGTTGAGGAAAGTCCAAGACAGACTTAACATAACTCTCTTGCTTTTTCACCCCATTCGTACCTACTGTATGACCCAAAAAGTCTACCTCATGACAGAACCATCTGCACTTTTCCAGTCGTAGCCTCACTCCATAATTATCTAATGTTCTCAGCACCTTACGACATAGATCGACGTGTTCTTCGAAGTTGTCTGCCATAATTAAAATATCGTCTATGTAGACAACAACTTTTCTCCAAGAGAACCCACTTAGAATCTCTTGCATGGATTTCTGGAACGCTGCTGGAGCATTCTTCAGCCCAAACGACAGCCTCTTAAACTGCCAATGACCCCTAGCTGTAGAGAAAGCAGTACAAGGACGTGACGTTTCCTCTAATGGCACTTGATAATACCCCCGAATGAGATCCAACGTAGTAAAAAATTTTACACCATGGAGACCGAAAACGGCATCACTCAGATTAGGTAGGGGGTACTTATTAGGTCTGGTAACAGAATTCAAACGTCTGTAATCTACGCACATTCTCAATGACCCATCTTTTTTTCTTATTGGCACCACTGGGCTCGACCACCCAGAATCACTAGCCTCGATTATATCAAGCATTTCAAGCTCTTTGCATTGCTTCTCAATGTCCAAATTAACTGGTTCGGGGAATCTTCGAGGTTTCTGAAAAATTGGCGTATAATCGGTTAACTCAATTTTATGTGGGGCTATGTTTAACAGCCCAACATCACAATCGCCGCCAAAAATATCTTGGTTATCCTTTAGCAATTTTCTTACTATCGTTATTTCATCTACGGTCAAATTATCTTGAAATTCTACAGTGTCCAAATGACATAACGCAGAAGATTCAGGTGCAGGTTGAGAATCAACAACAACAACACCTAACTGTTTTTGATTCGCTAATTCGTCATGATTCACTACGGAGGAGACCATGCCAATCATTTGTCCTTCTTTTACATGTTCTGGCTTCCTACCGTTATTTACCAAATGTACCTTAGGGTTCTCATCCAACGCATAGGCAATTCCGCTTACCAACTGGAGGTGCGAAACCTCGTCAGTCTCATCAACAAAAAGAAGATTTGGACAGCAGCAACAACTACAGCATCTCCCTCCTGCCAACTCTGCTGGATATATCAGATTAATACCAACAGTTTTTGTTTCACCAGGTTTCACTGTTAATGCTCCTACCGTACAGATCGGTATACCAGACCAAACAATACGGCATTTGCCATACTGGCTACCTATATAACAATCCCATATAGTTCCATTGAAAAACTTCTTGCGAACTCTATGCAAGAAGGATAACCAAGGATAACCATACCCTGCAAATGACTAGAATTCATAACTAGAAATTCACTGTGAGGGAGCTTAAGACCATGAAAAGTCAGCGAGAGCGAAACTTTACCAAGTACTCGCACTGGTTCACCAGAACCAAAACCTATAATGCTGATATCGGTTTTCGGCTGCCAATCAATTTCCTGTGCCGTTAACAATTCCAATGGTATAAGGTTAGACTGTGATCCGCTGTCAAACATTGCCAATATCTTCCCATTTCCAACAGTTACCTCTGTAACTAACCTGTTTTCAGTATACTGTCCTGCCACTGCAATGTTACGATAACCTTCGAGCCTATTGTCATCAGTCAGGGCATGAACCTCTTCTAAAACACTACTCTGTATAGTAGAAGAATCCACTGTATTATTAGGTATAAAGCAATTTCCAATAGACGATCTCTCTGATCCTAGAGATTCATTGAGCGACTTTTCCACTGGCTCTGAGCTCCGTTCGATTAGTTCAGAGCATCTGAGTTTAAATTGCTTTCACTTTTTGTTGGACGTTCTTTCAGAACATCTCTGAAATTTCTATTAAGGTTTCTTCGTTCAGGCGAATAATGTGGAGCTTGATCTCGGCGAAGGGGACAATTTAACCTCCAATGATCAGCGCTACCACACTGGAAACACCTGTTCTGCCTACCCCAACAGTTTTGTTCTGTGTGGCCTGCCTTACCACAATTATTGCAGCGTAGGGTACGATTTCCAGTTGAATGTCTCATTTTTCTTGGGAGGAGAATTCCGTTTCTGATCATGTGACCAGAACACACCAGGAAGAACCCTCTTCTTCGATGCCTGTCGAGAATACCCAGGAGATCCCATCTTTTTCATAACCAAATCGTCATCAGAGCAAAGCTCATCATAATTTCCTTCAACATTGAATACTAAATCATTCATCTCGCCACGGCGTACCTCATTTAATTCACCAACCTTTTTCCTTCTATCAAATTGCTCAGCCATTTTTTTCACCTTCCTCCACGAGAGAGTACATTCATCCGTGATATTCAATATGCTTTCTGCATTTTCTAACTGCAGAACTAAACTTCTAGGAGCAGTCTTCTTTAACTTTTTCTTCAGTTGATATTCCAATTCATTTGGAGAGTCTTTAAACGCACACATGGCAAGCTGCTCAATACGCATACAAAAGATAGCGCACGTTTCTCCTGTTCTAAGATTTGCCTTCCAAAAGTCTCTTCTATTCTGTTCTCGTTGGTCGATCATTTGGCCATCATACCACCTAATAAGTTTTTCCTTGAGATCATCATATTTAGTATTTGAACCTCCCAATGCACAGTAAGCGTCTCTTGCAGATCCAGACAAAAACCTTTCCAGATGAGTTGCCATCTCTCGTTGACTTCCAACATATTTAGAGTCGAAATAACGTTCATAAGTTCTAAGGAACTTTGTAAACGAAAGCCCTTTAGTCGGGTCAAAATTAGGAGGAGGAATAACCTCTTTCTTGTTACCTAAATTCATGAGTGCCTGTATCAGATCATTCTGAATAGTATCTTGTGAACTACTACTTCGCCGACGATCATACCTACGGGAGTTGTTAGAAAAACGTGTACCTGACTTGGGGCAATCTTCCTCTGAGGACGATGAGATCTCGTCTTTGACAGGAAGCTTAGATTTCACAGCAGCTTCAGGTTTTTCATTTTCAACAGGAAAAACAGTCTTTCTGCTGAATGAAGACTCCATATTTAAAGTTGCACCTCTAAGATAATCCCATCCATTTGAAGATATAATTTCCTCAATAAGGTCGCGCCAGTCACCAAATCGCATTCCATGTGGGAAACTCTCACTTTTATAACTCAGTGGTTCCTCATTGGACTTTGATAACAGCTTTGCTAAGAAAGTCACCTTCCATTTCTCTTTCTCACCTCCAGCTGAGTGATCAAGCAAAATTTTCCTCATGGAATCTAAGGATAAGAGCATTTCCTTAGTGCACAACGATTTGGTTAGTTTCCCCTGAAGAAAAAGATCACCTACCCTTCCATCTGAAAACCGTGATAGCACGCCAAGGTACTTCACAATAGTTGCAGTTACTTCAGAAGTCTTTTCGCTTTGTTCCTGGAGAGCAACTGACAATGCACGCCTTTCACTGCGTAATTCTTCGCATCGCATTTCTAAAGTACGTACAGCGTGCACCAACTCCTCGTTAACCTTATCAGAAGTTCGCACCGTTAGAGTACTCAATGGATTTTCACCTGAGAAACCCGCGGCGGCACCCCCTACCGTTTCTCCTTGGTTTTCGCTAGAATCCATCTTACAATTTAACAAGTCAACCAATAATAGAGAAGTCAAGAACTAATAGAGTAAATCAATAATAACCATTAATTGGCAACCAAAAAAAATCTGAAACCGCTATCAAGAGCTCCCGGGTCTGGGCACCAGAAAATTTTACGTCCTATGTAGTGGCAAAGAACGAAAAACCTTCAACTGATTCTCTAAAGCTACTGTTCTCAGTTTCTCCACTATTTAAAACCTAACAGCCGGCTAATTAAAACATTAATTAGGGATAGCTCTCAATAGCGGGCAAGAGAAAGAAATATTAATTAGTTATATATTTATTTAAAATAATGCGGAAAATATTTACACTGAATTAAATAGATTTGAAAAATTCCAAATTGAAAAATAGGGATATTAAAAATGTAAGAATACAGGTGATAACGTAAAAACCATGAACACTTACTTTATTTAACCACAAAGTATAAAGCACACCTGTATTAAAAGTAATGGGATGAGAAAATGAATTGTTAATAATACTATATACCTATATGAAAACGCAGTCTTGTCTCAAAAAAAAAAACGTCAAGCAGTCATAGTCTGTTGTTAATGTGGGTAGGGATAATATATTCACAGAAACAACGACAAGCTGGTGCAACTTATTACACGGACTTGCCAAAAATACACCTATATAATTAATACAAAAGAAGACGCAATATTTACAACCGTACAAACAGTCAGAATAGTACCAATAATTAGAATAGTACCAATAATTAGAATAGTACCAATAATTAGAATAGTACCAATAATTAGAATAGTACCAATAATTAGAATAGTACCAATAATTAGAATAGTACCAATAATTAGAATAGTACCAATAATTAGAATAGTACCAATAATTAGAATAGTACCAATAATTAGAATAGTACCAATAATTAGAATAGTACCAATAATTAGAATAGTACCAATAGTTCAAGGTAGTACGCTACCGCTAGTTCAGGGTAGGTAGAGCGTTACCGCTAGTTCAGGGTAGGTAGAGCGTTACCGCTAGTTCAGGGTAGGTAGAGCGTTACCGCTAGTTCAGGGTAGGTAGAGCGTTACCGCTAGTTCAGGGTAGGTAGAGCGTTACCGCTAGTTCAGGGTATGTAGAGCGTTACCGCTAGTTCAGGGTAGGTAGAGCGTTACCGCTAGTTCAGGGTAGGTAGAACGCTAATTCATTTACGTAGGACAAAAGTCAGTTTCAAGTTTCGTGATTTGGAAACCTTCCATATACTTCTTTATTATCCCTTGTACCTCTTTATACACTCCGCTACACCAGCTGTAAAAGAACGAAAAACTGGTGTAAATAATGGGGAAAACTACTACAGGTTAAATAATAAAAATACAATAATCAATTCTCAGAACGTCCTACAATTACGAAAACTTACGTGTGATCAATCTTCAGAGCGAACTACCGCTTTTATCACTTAATTGCATAATAAAACAGTGGTCAACTAGATAAACTCAATTTGCAAAACTTCGAATTGAAATCTGAAGAAATAACAAATTTAGAACTATACATTTAATTTAATACCAAGCCCAAATTTACAACAGCCAAAAAAATGACCCCACTGTAGGCCTACTAAATGCCTGCCAACCAACTGCCCCAATTTCCAACGCGTAGTTAGAAAATTTACAACCCAACTTTCAATTTCAACCCAAGTTGTCTTTAAAAATTCAGTGGTTTAAAACCAACTTGCAATTCCCAATCATTAAACTATTTCAACAGCTATACACTTTAATAATCAATCCCTTTAAATGAATGGCACTAATTATAAACCCCCACTTTAATCACTAGAAAAAAATCCACACATCACAATATTAAAACGCACAGTACAAAACTAGATCCAAAAATTTATTCAGATTAGTGTGATCGGAAAATTAGTCCCCTATATACCTACATCCTAATTCTCCTGCTAAGGGACCCCGAATTTCAACCTTACGTTTTAATCAAGACTAAAAACAAGAAACTAATAGTTTCTTGAATAAAAATCTGACACTTCATCACCAGACATCAATTATTTATTTTATAAATTCAAATTTATGAAAAAGCTCGATCAATTGGAGTTGAAACGCACGCAGTTAATAAATTATGAAATAAAAGTATATACAGTATAACTATACAATTAGATAATAAAGTTCTCAATAGTAATATATATTTTTTCTTGATATTGGTTCACTGAATCAGATCTAAATTATTTTTCGTTTATCTGGACTCAAATTATTTGTATGTTGTGTATCTTATTATTCATCGAACTAGTTTCTGATTTGATACAAAATGAATTATTTATTTCTATAAACACTGTAATGATATAAATAATTAGTAATAGATACCGTGGATTTGTCAATTATTTCATAAATATTTCCAATCGGAAATTAAATTAGTAATTCGTGTTGCAGTAATATCCTGGATTTAAAAAGAGTTAACGATATTCGTGACGAAAATTGCAGAAATATTCCGAAAATCTCCGATGAGAATCATATTGGTACGTGATGGATGTCTCGAGAACAATAATTATTCCATGATAATTGCAGTGTGATATCGCGACACTGTAGAGCGGTTAAGTCATGAAGGGAATGTTCCGAGAGCATCGCAATGTTACCTGATATATACTCTCTCAATTTTATAACCTTTACATTCATTAAAATAAATAATTCTGATTTTACCAGTAAATGGTAAATATATATTTATAAAAAATATAACTGTGATGCCTTTATGATCTTTTGTAATTATATTATTGTTATTTAGTATGTTCGAATACAACACAAACAATATAGTTTTGCGAAGCATGCTTCTGCCCATTATTTTCGGAACTTGGAAATAAAATTTACGTCTCGGATTTTTGTTACGGTAGAGTTTCAGTAGAAGCTAGAATCTTGGCGTGAAGCCAGAATGTTAAAGTATTTGTAGTAATATTAAATATTCGTCAATGTTTAGGGTAAGATAATCGGTATTTTGATAACGATGCTTAAAGAAGAAGCTTGGGTCAACAAATATTTATTAAGTGAAATATAAATATAATATTATTTAGTGACCGGACATTTCATCCACGAGCAAATCATCTGCAAAATGCTATATTTTGTTTAAAATGTTTCACACTCTTATATTGCAAAAATTTAATTAAATAATGTATATATAATATTATACATAATAATATATATATAATATTATACACTATATAGCTACTATATTTTATTTTAATATATTTTCAATATAAAAGTGGAAAACATTCTTTGTTAGTGATAAGTAGAAATTTAGGGTCTTTAAATAAAAATAATCCATATGTGAATACTGAAATGTAAAAGGTTAGCTTAGTTAACTACACTTGCATCCGGTAGCTGTATTGGGTAACGTTAACCTCGCCCATTGGTTTCGATAGTGGCAAAATGTATACTCTAGGTTTTATCAATTTTTTTTATCATTTTAACTCCATTGTCGTGTACATTTCATTTCACCTTTCATTTATTCTTTAATGTAACTATAGGAACTCTGTGTGATTTAAATTCAATTTAATAATTCAAATTTTGATCATTAATAATTTTTATTTATTAATTTATTTATAAAAATAATATGCCCTTATAAATATGACTGTGCTCGGGCTGTCACAGACATAAAAGAACATATTGTGGCCCAAAAAAGCGACTAGCTTCTGGGGCAACCTATTTTCACATAAATTATACAAAGTATATTCATTCATATTATTTGGTTTTCAACAATATATTACAAAATAAATCTGTTTTAAATTTTACCTAATTCTCTGGTACAGGCTTAGGCAATTGGCCACGATTTGCAATAGAAAGATTTATTTTCCTCTTAGCCAATAGAAAGAACAAGTTCAGAGGCATGTTATATTCATCTGAACATCGTGTCAATATGGGATTAAGCTGTCCATGAATATTTAGGTTTTGAATTTAATCTATTTTAAGCTTTAAGCCATGCTGATAGCTAGCTTTGCAGATTTTAAATCCAAGAATACAGCATTCATAAGGAAGACTTAGAACGCAATGAAAAAATATGAATGTAGTTTCTTTTTCATTAATTATTGATATTCAACATATCTACACACATTTTGGGGAATTGATTTATATTATCAAAGCAATATTTATTTCAATCTTGTGCTTCGCTATTTCAGTTTCATTTTACTGGAGACTTTATGTCTGTATCGTTCTAAAAGGAAATGGTAGAGACTATATAAAACACATCAAATACAATTCCATTCTCAAACATCAAACACTATGAATTTCCAAGCGCTATCTTCTAAGTAGGTCGATCATTCATGGCGTATCTCTTCATCTGAATTGAACTACAATGTAGTTCTATTAGGCATTTTGTCCTTTGCCGTTTTGTCTGTAGGCATTTTATCCACTCATGTATATTTTTCAGGATTGATGATATCAGACGAGAAAAAAATGATAATTGGGTTTATTAGATACAGAACAATTATTAGTGAACTATTTAGCGTTTATCGAAATTTTTTTTAATCTTATATACACTCCTTATCCGAAGGAGAGACGAAAAATTATTCAACAAGTTTTAAAACTAGGTACAACGTCAGTCGTCACCATACCTTACCCCTTTAACACCGCCTATTAATAAAAAAAGTTTTTGGTAAAAGGCTTCAATATTATTTCAATAAATATATTCCATTTTGATATATTAAAACAAAATGCTTTGTATTTATAGAAACATATGGTAAGAACGAAGTTCTTTGATATATTTACATGTGATATTTGGGATTTTAACATTCATTCGAATGGTTCCAACTCTAACGCGAATGACACGTTACGAAAGCTCTTTGCCGCAATATACTTATACGCAGGATTTCTTTTGAAATTTATTTTAAATCTCTTTTGATTGTTATCAGTTGATCTCGAATCTATTTCAGAGTTCATATAATCCATTCATAATCATATTTGATAAATAAGCTTATTTATACTTTATATACAAAGTTCTGAAATATGAAATTTATTTTCCGATGTTATACATTAAATTAAAATAAATAAATTTACGAAAAATATATTTATGTAAAAGTTTTTTGAGTACTTTGTCTACGCCCTGTACGATACGTACTATGTGAAAGATGCCTCAACTTCAGATTAAGGAGGGTAGGTAAATTTTGGTGACAGGAGATTTAGTTGTTTTCTTTTCTCGTCGTAAACAAATCTGGGGAATCTCTTGAGTGCCCCGCTGCTGTGAGATTAATGGCGAGTTATTATCACACTCTTGAATTTTATCTCACAGTGTGAAGAGGAGTGAATATATTGTGAGTCCCAAGAGAGCGTGAAGAATGCATTTGCATGAGGGGGAGAAACAGGGGATGATGAAATACATTGTTTTCATTTCACAATAAAAGTTGAAAAAGAGAAAGTTATAGGTGACATTGGTTCCACTAATTTATTTCTAAATGATTATCATTGATTTTTTGTCGATAATGAGCAAATCAATATAAATAAGGATTGATATTAAAATTACAAAGCATTTGGGTTACATGGAACATCAATAATTATAAAAATATATCTCATTTTTCGAAAATAATTTGAGTGCAATTATTAAAAAAAGTCTTTGGATGAATTTTCAGAAAATTCTGAGAATTTACTGAAACACAAATTGTGTATATATAACTTCCCTTATAAAAACTGTTGTTTGGAGAAAACCAGTAATACAGCATTATTTTAGAATATTATTTTGTAGGTAATCTTCATTAAGAAAACTGGTTTGACCGTAAAATTAAAAAAAATCTTAACATATTCTACAGAATGGACATTTTTTTTCTCATTCTCTCATCGACTTCTATGAATTAAATCAGCTTTCTTTTGAAATATTAGTTCATATTTTTATGAAGATCTGCACATTCTATTCAATGATAATAAATAAAAGGTGCATTTACTATTTTATAGATGATATAAATATAGTTCTCAATACTGATGCTCGCACTTGTAAATCGCATGTATGTTCTTTTGCTCTCATCATCTATACTATCTTGATCTAAAGGAAAAATATTGGCAATCAGTATCAAAATGTTGAATTCATAATACAAAGTGAATGAAAGACCGAGAAAACTCAATACTAAACATACATGATAATTAATGACAGGTTCAATCATCCAGAGTCGATTTTCATTAATTTGATTATAGCTGGAAAGATAATCGACTCCTGAGGATGTAAATAAAACGAAACTAACTTGGACATAAAGCATCCATTGTCAATCTCCGTTATCCTCATTGTAGAATGCATCCTTTCATCTAACGTGTTTCATTCAGAACCGATATGAAAGCGCAATATTTTTTCACAGCGTAATCCTTCAGGAGCTTCCATTCACTACTACAGCGTCTGTTGAATTCATTAACAAAAAAGAAAGCTTTAAAATTCTATTGAGCATTTCAATTCACTATGCATACATGTCTTCTCATAGAGCCATATCTATGAGTACTCAGAATTTGTGTATTCTAAAGTCCTACATAAAAGATTGACTTAATTTAAATCTATTAATCGAAACAAATTTGTGAAAAAAAAAAATATTAATAAAAAAATCAAAAATTATTAATAAAAAAATCAAAAATATTTAATTTTGAAATATAACCCAAGAACCAGCCAACACAAATTCCCTTCAAAACTGGTCCATTGATAGTTTTATTCACTTCAGTAACCAAGGACTTACTAGAAATCACTAGACCCAGTTATATAAATAGCACTCAGTTACCTAATTTTGAAATAAATCCAAGATAACGTCCATACATGTGTATATTGAGTTTCATTATATAATTGGAATATCTACATTAGGTAGTTTTAAAAAATGGTTATTTGAACACAATGAGCACCAAATATATCAAAGTTACCCACTGTGCCAAGAACTGCCTATACAGACCTAGTCATTTTGGAGTTTTATAACACAGTGTTTTTCTTCTCTGAGGATCTATTATCAGTACGACATTAAAAATTTCAGCGTTGAAAGTATCTCTTGGGTTCAAGCAACCGAATAACCAGATATTTATTCATCATCAGAAAGAGGATGAGATACCAGAACTAAACAATAAATTTTTCTGACCAAATGTCGTATGATGAATACCATCATTCTACATTACCTATCAACTTAGTTTTATTATATGTTTTATACAACCACCCATAATACTAAAGCACAGATTTATAGTTCTAACGAAAGCAGTCGATATAGCATCAAAAATCAGTTTTTATAGCTCTAAAAATTAGTCGTAAAGTCCGAAAAAATAGTCGTTATAATAGCAGAGTGTGTCCTAAAATGGTTTCATTTCCTTTGTTTTATCAACATAATTGAAACCATTGGTAATTATTATTCCAGAGTGACTATGCCATTCTTGTATATTTGTTAATAATTGATGTTTAATTATTATTCATAGAACACAACATTCAATACAGCTGTGTACGTATATAAAAGACTGTGAGTTTGATTATTTTTTATATATGACCCATATTTATTAAATTTACGTAGTTTTTTGTTCTACAATAAAATAATGACACGCACTGAGAAAAATAAACAACTCTAACTGATTTACGCTTTAAAACGTAAGTTTGTAATGTTTATTTCTCATGTTAGTAAATTATTATAGATTCAGAAAATTTAAAATAATTATTTAATTCTCTAGTATATTTAAATTAAATTGCTAATTGATTTTAAATGTAACTTTTTCTTGTTAAATTATTATTCGATGCGGCTCTTTCCTGTTATTTCCCCGCAATTTCCATTTTAATTAATGAAACAAATATTTTTTCTTCCATGTATCGTGAATAATAATTTTTTAAACAAATATATTGAAGAACATAAATTTATTGTAACCTGACTTTTTACAATTATGTTGGTAGATAAAATTCCGCAATATCTGATAGAATTGTTTTAAATATATTATCACCAAATGTGACCATCATACATGTTAGGTTTTATCTTCTTTGATATACGTATTGGTTTCATTAAAATAGAAATTGCGTATTGATAACATAAAAGTAAATACCTTCGAATGAGTGTCTTTAGATTATTCTTTTCTATTTTAAATTATTCATATATTCTCTACCTGTGGAACAGCTTAATTAGTAGCCACGATACATGAAAAAAAAAATCGTAATTAAAATAAGAAGTTGAAATAAGAAGTTATGAGGAGATAACAGGAAAGTACCTTCGATGATGACTAATCTAGCTACTTTTTACTTCACCTTGTTAGCTGAATGTGCGTATGATATTTGGTAATATTTGGATGTTAGTTTGATATAAGAATTTGATAGTAACAGTTTTGTAAGCATTTTTTTGTAAATCGGTTTCAGGAAATCTGCCCAACTTCGGTTATGAAGTCTAATACATGGTCAGCATCTAGACTCTAGAGAGTCCTTTCACTAAGAACAAATTTCACACTCACCGAAATTATCGGTGCTCGTCCTTGGTAAGGAGTGACAATATTAAAGATACACAGCGAATTGGGCGAAATTCCTCTCAATTTTCACTTCTTGTTTTCTGACAATTATATCTTTTATTTAGGTTATATTATAGTAACCAGGATTGTTGGCAACTCCACCTTCACCATTTTTCTTAACTTCAGCACCTACGTTCTTAAAGGCAATATTTTTTCTCCTGATTGACTTTATCTGTTTAATAGTAGTAGTATATCACCTTGTATTTAAACACATCATAGAATATCATTCTATTCATTTAAAAAGCCAAATTATATTATTATGTATTGAGTGGCAGTTGATTAATTTATTTCATTTTATTTTAACTTATCAATTACATATAATTACGTATTCTGTTGACTATTACTATAAAAATTACTAATTTAAATGTCTGGTGAATGTTTTTTATATCGATAATAATATCTGTTAAAGATATGACTCGCATGTAAAGTTATTACTTCTCACAGTTTTTTATAGTCGTCCCTACATTAATTATACTAGTTTAATCTTTTACTTTCTAGTCATAATAACTTTGGTTTAACAATTTAATATAAGATTATTTTCACTTGATGAATCAGTCTCCTTTTCTATTATTCTAGAGCTTAAATATTGTATTAGTGCACAATATATACCACACGATAATTCCTCACAAAAAACTGTTTTTCAAGAACAAATTACGAAACGCAATAATTTTCATTTAAAAAAAACTACATAACGATCATCGTTCTACAGCCAAGATATAAAGTATGAATATGAAAAATACGGATGCCTAATAGGAAGATTTTGACACTATACGATTTAAAGAATAAAAATTAAATTAAAATGAGTTAGATGATATGCAACACTGATTGCCTTAATTGTGAAACGTTCTGTATTTTGTTTTCAGAGAGTTTTGTTGTGTCAAATTTAAAACTGATTCAAACATTATATTTCTTATAGTACTTCTTGTAGTATTATCGATCAAAGTACTTTATTTGGTTTCAAACCACACGAAAAACCCCTCTAAATTATTCATTTAAGTCCGAATGTTATCGAAGACCATCACTATAATCAACCATCCGAGTTGAAAATATTAGACATGCCATTTCATACTTTGGAACGAGTTATTGTAAAAATGCCAGAAAACAACATCAGTATTGGTCGTACAACAAATTAATCTCAGTAATTTGGCTGACAGCCAAGTTTTACTCTTTCTGTTTAACAGTTCTGATTGACGGAAACTTATTGGTTTGGTAATCGAAGAACACAATCAACTCTCAATTTATCAAAGACATTCTCTTCCAGATATTGAGATCAAAATGTCACTAATATTGTGAAGAGGTTTCATTCATTGACTCCATATATATGAGAACATCATTATTAAAAATAAACTGTAAAGCAAAAATAGGAGCAAGTAAAGATAGCGGACCACAGTCCGTTTACTTTACTTGGTTAAATTCTGGTCCGTTATGTTTACTTGCTTCAATTCTGGTCCTTATCTTTACTAGCTTCAATTCTGGTCAGTTATCCTTAATTGGTTAAATTATTAAATATATGACCAATAATTGGAATAAGAATATAATTTTGGAATCATAAATACCACATTAAAGGATTTCACCAGAAATAATTTCCATCTTTTTAATACTCGTTCTTCACAACTTCAAAATGGATCTCGTTTTTTATCAATTCTTTCAATTAATAAAATATGCAAAATTAATGTATAATCATTAATATTATCATTTATATGGATGTATATTTATGAAATACTAAAGCAAAAGTTTTGTGGTCCGTTAACTTTACTAGCTGAATTTCTGGACAGTTATCTTTACCTGCTCCCAAAAATATTTGGGAGCAGAATAAATAGAATAAATAAATAAATAACTAACCTTGATAGAATAAATAAATTGTTAATCAAGACCATTATTAATGTTTAAAGGGTGAGCCACAAAAAAGTGTACCCAACTTTAAATTCATATATTTCAACAATTATCGAAGGTACAGATTTCTTTCATGTATCATTTTGTTTGTTTTTTTATAATTTTTTATTTATTTTCGTGATTTAAATGACAAACTAATTGATGGTTGGCGAAAAAAGCTTTGCGCAAGTGGTCAGAAAACGGAAAATGAATCAAGTTCAAACATTAAAAATATCTCTATTAAACAAAATCCTCATTAATAAAATAGATTTATTTCCAGGTTTCAAGAGTATTCATATGGTTAAGTAAATGCGGATTTTGAGCCACTTCAATTTTAGGTCTTACAGACTTTGTACAAAGTTAACATTTTAATATATTATTTAGATTGCATTATAAATGAGATATAATTATAAAAAAATAATAAAATGATGGTATTTCAGAAAATAAGGAAGTGGCTCAAAATTGAATATTTGATTTTGAGCCACTTTTCAAAAATACCTACTAAATGACATTTTGTCAACAGGAAATATATGTATTATGATTATAAATGAATAGAGCACAAAAAAAAAATAAAAAAAATTTCAGTTTAATGGATATTAAAAAACAGTGGCTCGTATCGAACATAGACCTCCATTGAAATAGCAAATTGAGCCACTTCAACAAATATTCTAATCAAGCTAAATTTTATGTTTTCCTTGTGAAAACACGCGTATTCATTGTAATTCAAGATGTGCTAATGAGAAAGAATTAATAAACATTGTGTAATATCATTGATAACGAGAAAATAATCATTAGTGGCTCAGAATTCCTCTACTAGCGATATATTTCTATTCTGAGTCACTAGAATGCAATGTTATATTTTCTTCCCTAAAAGTGCTAAACCATATCTTTAGATCCTTAAAGAGTATTATTTATGCGTGCAACTAGACCATATTAGCATATATTTATCCGTAATGAATCGGAAAACTTGAAAAATGTCTATCTATAAATAATTCACTACCTAGTAGCTCAAAATGCGTGGATAGGGACAACATTTCAATTCGGAGCCACTAGAATGATATCTTTTAATTTCTGCCCTAAAAGTGCTAAACCATATCTTTAGATCCTTAAAGATTATTATTTATGTGGCAAACTATACCTTATTAGTAAATATTTATCAGTAATGAATCGATCAACTATGTAACAGTCATTCTATAAACACTTCACTACCTTCTGGTTCAAAAATGCGTGGATAGGCACAACATTTCAATTCTGAGCCACTAGAATGATATCTTTTAATTTGTGTCCTGAAAATGCTAAACCATATCTTTAGATCCTTAAAGATTATTAATGTACCCAACTATACCTTATTAGTATATATTTATCAGTAATGAATCGATTAACTTAGTAACTGTCTTTCTATGTATACTTCACTACCTTCTGGTTCAAAATACGTGGATAGGCACAACATTTAAATTCTGAGCCACTAGAATGGTATCTTTTAATTTCTGCCCTAAAAGTGCTAAACCATATCTATAGTTCCTTAAAGATTATTATTAATGTGCCCAATTATACATTATTAGTAGATATTCATCAGTAATGAATCTATCAACTTTGTAACAGTCTTTCTATAAATACTTCACTACCTTCTGGTTCAAAATACGTGGATAGGCACAACATTTAAATTCTGAGCCACTAGAATGGTATCTTTTAATTTCTGCCCTAAAAGTGCTAAACCATATCTTTAGTTCCTTAAAGATTATTATTAATGTGACCAATTACGCATCATTAGTAGATATTTATCAGTAATGAATCAATCAACTTTGTAACAGTCTTTCTATAAATACTTCACTACCTTCTGGTTCAAAATACGTGGATAGGCACAACATTTAAATTCTGAGCCACTAGAATGATATCTTTTAATTTCTGCTCTAAAAGTGCTAAACCATATCTTTAGTTCCTTAAAGATTATTATTAATGTACCAAACTATACCTTATTAGTAGATATTTATCAGTAATGAATCTATCAACTTTGTAACAGTCTTTCTATAAATACTTCACTACCTTCTGGTTCAAAATACGTGGATAGGCACAACATTTAAATTCAGAGCCACTAGAATGGTATCTTTCTAGTTTCTGCCCTAAAAGTGCTAAACCATATCTATAGTTCCTTAAAGATTATTATTAATGTGCCCAATTATACATTATTAGTAGAAATTTATCAGTAATGAATCTATCAACTTTGTAACAGTCTTTCTATAAATACTTCACTACCTTCTGGTTCAATATACGTGGATAGGCACAACATTTGAATTCAGAGCCACTAGAATGGTATCTATTAATTTCTGCCCTAAAAGTGCTAAACCATATCTATAGTTCCTTAAAGATTATTATTAATGTGCCCAATTATACATTATTAGTAGATATTCATCAGTAATGAATCTATCAACTTTGTAACAGTCTTTCTATAAATACTTCACTACCTTCTGGTTCAAAATACGTGGATAGGCACAACATTTAAATTCTGAGCCACTAGAATGGTATCTTTTAATTTCTGCCCTAAAAGTGCTAAACCATATCTTTAGTTCCTTAAAGATTATTATTAATGTGACCAATTACGCATCATTAGTAGATATTTATCAGTAATGAATCAATCAACTTTGTGACAGTCTTTCTATAAATACTTCACTACCTTCTGGTTCAAAATACGTGGATAGGCACAACATTTAAATTCTGAGCCACTAGAATGATATCTTTTAATTTCTGCTCTAAAAGTGCTAAACCATATCTTTAGTTCCTTAAAGATTATTATTAATGTACCAAACTATACCTTATTAGTAGATATTTATCAGTAATGAATCTATCAACTTTGTAACAGTCTTTCTATAAATACTTCACTACCTTCTGGTTCAAAATACGTGGATAGGCACAACATTTAAATTCAGAGCCACTAGAATGGTATCTTTCTAGTTTCTGCCCTAAAAGTGCTAAACCATATCTATAGTTCCTTAAAGATTATTATTAATGTGCCCAATTATACATTATTAGTAGAAATTTATCAGTAATGAATCTATCAACTTTGTAACAGTCTTTCTATAAATACTTCACTACCTTCTGGTTCAATATACGTGGATAGGCACAACATTTGAATTCAGAGCCACTAGAATGGTATCTTTTAATTTCTGCCCTAAAAGTGCTAAACCATATCTTTAGTTCCTTAAAGATTATTATTAATGTGACCAATTATGCATTATTAGTAGATATTTATCAGTAATGAATCGATAAACTTTGTAACAGTCTTTCTATAAAAACTTCACTACCTTCTGGTTCAAAATACGTGAATAGGCACAACATTCAAATTCTGAGCCACTAGAATGATATCTTTTAATTTCTGCCCTAAAAGTGCTAAACCATATATTTAGTTCCTTGAAGATTATTATTAATGTACCAAACTATACCTTATCAGTAGATATGTATCAGTAATGAATCGATCAACTTTGTAACAGTCTTTCTATAAATACTTCACTACCTTCTGGTTCAAAATACGTGGATAGGCACAACATTTAAATTCTGAGCCACTAGAATGATATCTTTTGATTTCTGCCCTAAAAGTGCTAAACCATATATTTAGTTCCTTAAAGATTATTATTAATGTGCCCAATTATACATTATTAGTAGATATTTATCAGTAATGAATCTATCAAATTTGTAACAGTCTTTCTATAAATACTTCACTACCTTCTGGTTCAAAATACGTGGATAGGCACAACATTTAAATTCTGAGCCACTAGAATGGTATCTTTTAATTTCTGCTCTAAAAGTGCTAAACCATATCTTTAGTTCCTTAAAGATTATTATTAATGTGACCAATTATGCATTATTAGTAGATATTTATCAGTAATGAATCGATAAACTTTGTAACAGTCTTTCTATAAAAACTTCACTACCTTCTGGTTCAAAATACGTGGATAGGCACAACATTTAAATTCTGAGCCACTAGAATGATATCTTTTAATTTCTGCCCTAAAACCGCCTAACCATATATTTAGTTCCTTAAAGATTATTATTAATGTACCAAACTATACCTTATTAGTAGATATGTATCACTAATGAATCGATCAACTTTGTAACAGTCTTTCTATAAATACTTCACTACCTTCTGGTTCAAAATACGTGTATAGGCACAACATTTCAATTCTCAACTACTGGCTTAAAATACCGCTGTTTATGAAATTTGAATATTTATAAATAAACATAATAATCCTTCGTCAATAAAGGACAGAGGAACCATCAATAAACTAAAATAAACCAAACTTAATCGAAACTGAAATACAAGTAAATTTAATATACTACTGGCTCAGAATCCTACTGGTAGCGATACTTTTCAATTATGAACCACTAGAATAATATCTTCAATTTCTGCCCTATAAGTGCTAAATCATATCTAGATCCTTACATTTAATACATATTGATGCATGCAACTATATAGCAAACCCCTCCTATTAGGCCAAGAAATTTTTGATATTGTAGTGGAAAAAATCTCCTACTAGACAAAACACTATATTGTTCACCTGACAGTTATTCTAATGTAAATATTACAAGGAATAATAATTACAATGCTATTTTTAACATATATCTCTAATTCGAATAATGAATTAATTATTTTTTGATCTTTTACAAGAATTAACATAAAGCAGAGTCTGTGCTAGAAAATTGATGCGAAGAATTACAGAAAACTAGATACAGCGAATACTATTATAATTTCTAACATAATG